>OX421973.1:57485476-58740476 GCA_949128135.1 Parasteatoda lunata | reverse complement strand
AGGAGGGTATCTAATCAATCTATTAACATATTATATTGATTGCTGGCTCTATCCATTTTGGTTATAAACCACTAAATGAAAGTAGCCAGGAAAATGACAGATTTTCTTGGGACAAACAAATTATTGACAGAAAAAATTAATTTAAACGAAGTTTTTGTAAATAATACCCTCTACGTATATTCTAGAAATGTTTACACGGGTTGAGATAAAAAAATTTAGATATTGAAAAATTTATAGGAAGTTTTGAAGCTAGTTATTATTGGAAACATTGTTTGGGACATGCCAGGAAAATGACATTTTGAAGTTCAATAAAATTTTTTAACTATGCAAAACAGTCAATGCTAGAGCAAAGTTATTTTAAAATGCTAAAAGCAATGCTATTTATTAATTTTTTAAAAAAAAAAGTTTTTTTTGTATTATAGTATTAGACGTTGGAGCAAGGGACAGTGAATTGTCATATTTCGTGAGAATCGCCCATATATATATATATATATATATATATATATATATATATATATAGGATATATTACAACTAAATTTACGTTTTTCGTTTACTAACTACTCAGATTTACAGTTTAGAATTGCAGTTTTAGAACCTCGGTTTAAACCATTTGGCGGCGAGTAAGTCTCATCGAAGTTTTCATCGATTGGCAAATGAGTACTGAAAATCGATTAAATTTAACTTCACTTTTGTATCGGTTTCAGATACTTGAATGTTTGATCTTATTTGCCTTTAGTCCTTTCGAGGTTCTGATTGGTTAAATCGAATTTCCTGGAGTTATAAAAGTCTCACCTTTGAAAAGATTTAAGGTGTCATGGAGGAAATGATATTTATATCGAGTTTGCTTGACAAAGAACGAACGAAATGAAAAAAAAAAATTCTAAACTTTTTTAAAAAAAGAAAATCGAAAGTGATTTATTCGAGTCGTCGGTGAAATGTAAAGAAAACTGAGATTGGGTGAATTGATGGAAATTCTATTTAAGAAACCTGAAGATGTGTCGGAATGGATTGAATATGTGAATTTTCTGAGAGTTTTAGAGCAAAACACAAATATGCTCCCAAAAAAATTTGTTACATGAAAAGTTTAAGAAATAATTTGGAAGATACGAAAATTTAAGTTTAACATTGCTCTTTTTATTCTGGTTAAAAATTTATAATAGCAATTTTTATAAGCATGCTAAATGCATAATCAAATGTATTTATCAAGAATTAAGGAATAATAGTTTAATTTTATTTTAGTAGCAAAACATAATTTTATATTTTTTACTTGTTCCATGTACAAAAAAAATTTAAACTATTACACAATGTGATTTGGTAAAAAACTAGGCAAAATCAATTTCTTGCCATTTTTTTTTGATTTATTTCATTATATTTTTTGGATCATGTAAATTAATGGTCACTATACTAAATTGAAAATTTGGTAAAATAAGAATGAGTATGATCTTTTGAAAATAAATTGAATTCAATACCAAATGTCTTATGCAATGGTGTTAAAAAAGTCACATCTTATAATATTCACCGTTTAAAAAAAAAAAAAAATCGATTCTTTTAACTAAACATCGAAAAGATAGTTTTATAAACACAAACAAAGTGTTCCATAATCTAATACATATTTGACATCCTGGTCAAATATAAAGTAAAAATAATATGCATGTTAGGTGCCGCAAATTTATCCTTGAAACGGGAGGAAACAAAACTGCTATTAGAATCTAGCGAATAACTACTAAGAAAGAAATAAGTACGTAAAACATCAAAACTCGTTTGATTACAGGAGAAAAGTTCAAAGGAAATTATTCGAAACACCTTTAAGTTTATTTAGAAAACCAATTTTCATGTTTTTTATCCCACTTTTCAAACTAGTGATTTTAAAGATTTTGAGAACGTTTTACTTCTTCGTTTAAATATTAATTTGCTACTCTGAATATGCATACTTTTTTGGCTTTATTATAGGTAGGTTATATAAATCTTAGAGGCGATGGTTACGGAACACTTTGTATGCAAATAAGAATAAAAGAAAGGGTACAAACACTACGTACGTACAGGTCTGGCACTCTGGTTCCTTCGGCTTCCATCTACCTTTAACGCACTTTGCTGTTCTGTTGCCAATGTTCAGAGAATATCCAGGAGTACAGGTAACGTTGATGATGGTGCCATGAGGCAAGGACTCATTGCCTCGTCCCAGTCTTACGATCTCTACCTCCATCCAATCACTCTCACGTAAAGAACAGGGTTCTTGAAAAATAAAGAAATAAGTAATTAATTAATTAATTAAAATAAATAAATAAATAAATGATGACAATAAATAAACAACAACAACAATAATAATAATAATAATGATAACAATAATAATATTTTTAGCTTCAGACTTTCGGGTTAAATAAACAAGCTAAAACTTTAGTAATAACAGAGAGCAAGATTATTCTAATTATTCTTTCGTTTCTGTAGATTCATAAATAAAATGCTGAACGAGAACTTTTTGCCACTTCGAACTTTTCCGTAAAATCAAAAATTTCTTCTTTGCATTTTTAGTTCATTTAAATAGGGTCAGTTCGTAAGATTTTTCCCCTTTTTAGTTTTAAGCTAGCTAAAGAATCTATCTTTATGATATTTCATATCATAGAAATAGGATTGCATAAATTCGTTAAGTATTTTAATGTTATGAACAGTTTAATTTAGGATGCCAAACCTGGCCAACTGTACTGATTTTTGATATTTTGCAAACTTGCGGTTAAACAATTTCAGAATACTTGTTCAAATAAATGATTTAATTTGCAACTTATTTATGTTCTTTATTAGTACATGTGTTATTCAGTATAGTAAATTGCTTAAATGGTTTAATAATATGCGCTCGATAAAATTGTTGGTTTTTATAGCGCGCGGAGAAAAAATTCTGGAAAAATTAGTATACAGTATAGTAATCATATTTCTGGTAAAAAGAAAGAAAAATTCTGGTTAATAAGAAGAATATTTACGGTATTTAAATCTCTAATTTGGTAATTTTTCCGTTTATAAAGAATGGTTTACCGGACAGTTTTGTTTTAAAAATCATAGATCTCATTACCGAAGATTTAGTAAAAATTACAAGACTGAAAAGTAAATTTAACCGAAGTAAATTTAATTGCTCTAAGGTATCATGATAAAATCGCCAAATTTTATCACGTTTACTAAATTTTATCAAATTTAAAACCATATTTAAATTGTTAATTTTACCCAAATTGTGCTTCGGTAAAAAACTATCGAGCTTTTTATTGTTACCACACATTCTAATAGA
The DNA here is from genome assembly GCA_949128135.1 of Parasteatoda lunata. Classification (NCBI taxonomy): domain Eukaryota; kingdom Metazoa; phylum Arthropoda; class Arachnida; order Araneae; family Theridiidae; genus Parasteatoda; species Parasteatoda lunata. Next base: position 58,737,204 of record OX421973.1, on the reverse strand, counting down.
TATTTTGATCGCACTTTTTCTCTGTGCACTGTCGGTTCTACACCTTGAGCAGTATTTTTTGATTGTAGCAAATCTGTCGCATGTTCTATCGATTAATTCTTCCAATACATATGCTCTCTCTGAAGCTCGAAAGCCGTTAATGGGCACATAACCTAGCTAATTAACAGATTAACTGTACCAATCCATTAAAGCTACGAATCAAGAAGTTCCCGCATTTTACCTATTCTAGGTAATTTGCAAAGTGATGGCATAATTATCATTAAAGTTCAAAAGTTTGTTTTTATTATTTCATAAAAAAATTTGTTGATTGTGTTGGCTTTATCTTTTAGAAATCAAGAAATAAGTAGGTAGTGCGCAAACTATCTGGGTAGTTTGCTAATTAAATAGGTAATGTGAGAAATTAAACAGTTTTCGTCCCCTTAATGAATCACACTAGTTAACTTTACATTCAGACATGTACAACACATATGTTCATTCACTGGTATCTACTTTGAGATCATTTTGCCGCATTGGGTTATGAGACATTGATAGTGGTATGTTTGATACCCAGTATTCCATTATAAGAAACTTAATGATTATATTTAATTTATTACAAGCTGTGATACCACAATAGGCATTACATATATATATACTACCTAGCTTTTAAAATTTTATTAATTCTTAAACTTATTTTCTTAATCATTCTAAATTGAACTGGGGGAATCTTTGTTCCTCTCCGCCCCCACCAGTTGAAAGGATATCTTGACATAATATTCTTGATGTGAAGAGAATTTTCTTGATCGATCCCTTTGAGGGATTTCTTTTCTTTATCTTTATAATTTTTGAGTGTAGTCATGTTCTATTTAATATTTACTTAATAAATCAGTTTTTCCTAAACGATTTTATTCATTTTTCTGGGATAAATATCCCTACATCATATTCAAATTAAGATGTATCTGAAATGGACAAAAATATGCTTAGTAATGCAATGATGTTACCTCCACTGACCACTAAAGTGGACTAACCACCACCATCATACAAGCATTTTCTCAGAATAAAATATACGAAATTTATGAAAAAGACGAAGGAATTCAAAATCATTTTTTTTTTGTTTTAATTCCTGGAAAAAAATAAAGTCATGCCTTACCCCTAATGCTTCTTGCTTGTGTCCTGCTGCGAATGTGTTTACCCCGTCTTCTTCGTCTTCCTCTTTCTCTTCTAAGATGAGCTCTGATTAATTCTCGGCGTTTCCTCTGCTGTTGATCATTAGTTAACTGAGGATGAGAGCCTTTAACACATCTGGAAATTATTTCATGATTAATGCATATAAATGAAATAACATTCATTTGTATGCATTAAGTATTAACATATATTTAGGAATTTATTAATATAATTAAAGACTTATATAAGCTAATATATGTGTCAGAATATAATTTACGTACTTTAGAAACAACAAAACAAATTTTCAAGTTTAATAGAAAACAAAAATACTGACCAAAAGTCTCATTTATGAAAAACAGCTCTTAATAACTCCAAAAAGAAATTTGTTTTAAAATTATGCCATTAAATAATTGCTGATATTAAAACATTAGCTTTTAAAATGTAAAGATTTAATGTGGATGTTACAGCGGTTGTACAAATATTGGACTCATAATTTAAATATAAATTGAAAGTGATTTGTTAGAAGGGCCAATGCAAAGTCTCTTAAGACATTTTAGCACGTAGAAAATAAAAGAAAATTATTCCTGATTCAGACTTATTCATGATGCTTAATTTCTTTCATTAAATTGTTTTTTAAAAATCCATGCAATACTACTCTTAATTTGTAGTAAAAAGTAGATAAATATCTATTTAAATATTATTATACTAAGAAATCTATTTCATAATTCCATGGGTAATATGTAATTATTTATTATAAGGTAAAGGAAATCTGTGCTTTAAATAACCATTGCCTTGCAGATTATAAAAACAGATTCCCAATACTAATTCGAAATTAAGAAGATTTCTCTGTTATAAGATAAAGAGACGTTAAAATGACTCCATTTAAAAAAGTGAGAGACTATTTAAATCTTAATTACTATCAATAAATTATCAATAAAGAAAAATAAAGTGGTTATATCGTCAATAAAGGATGAAAGCGAGTAGTAAAAATTTGAATGTAGAATATGGTTCTAAATGTAAATTAATACACAGAGGAAAAAAAAAACTATTAAAATTACCGTACTGTATGACAATGACATTTCTGGTAAAGAAACAATAACATAATTCTGGTTAATAAAAGCAAAATATATGGTATTCAAACCATTTATTTGGAAATTTTTCTGTTCTTATGGTAACGGTTTACCTCAAATTCTGGTTTGAAAAATTCTAATTCTTATTGCCACACCTTTAGTGAGAAATAGAAAACTGAGAGTAGGAACTGAGTAAATTTTGCCCGAAAAACGGATTTTATGCCCTGCTCTAAGGAATCATGATAAAATTACCATATTTACCAAATTTTATAACCTTTTATAAAACAGCATATTATGAAACAAACATTACAAACAATATATTTTATAGTTAGTTTTAACAAAATCACTAACAAAGCGCTTCGGTAAAAGTTGCCAAGCTTTTTAGTATTCCTATAAGGCCAGAAACCGGGTAAATTTTACCTTATTCTAGTAGTTTTAACTATACTTTTTTTCCTCAGTGTTTCTCATTGGACCTATGCTGAATAATTGGTGTTTGATTAAAATCGAAATTGCAACTTAATAATAATAATAATACTAATAGTCTAATTCATTAATTATTATGTAGAAGTTACTACTATTCTGATTGTATGAAAGCTCTCAGCCGCCATTTCTATTGAGTATCAACACAATAAGACCTCAAAAGCGAAGTGGAATATTAATTTCAATAATTTCAACATAAAATAAGAGTTCTTTTTTTTAAAAAAATAATTATTACATAAAAAAATTATACGCAGGTATGAGCGTGTGTGGTCACAAAACGGATGCAATTTCTTTTCTCCTGTTAACAATAAAAAGCAGAAATAACTGTTCATAGAAACATATTGAGCTATGCTTTAGTGTTAATGATGATCAGTAATCTCAACAGGTTACATAATTTACGCAGTTCAGGAAAGATGTGTTTTGATGAAACTGGAAATAATAAAGATTGGCCAAAAATATTGCCGGAAGTTCTGTATTTTTTTTTTTTAAACTCCCAAATTTACAATTATGTTTATAAGAACATTTATACATTTTCAGAATAGCCAATTTTTATGCTATTTATGCTGAATGACAGTGCTCACCTCTGTCAACCTAAGCTTTTGTTTTAAACCAGGAATGATTGGATACCTACCTTGATTTTATGCATTTTGTTTTAACATTTTGGTCCTTTTCAGTTAGCCTGGCCAAGGAAATTAAATTGTTTATTTTTAAAAATTTTATTTAGTTTTTTTAATATTTTATTTAGTTTTTATTTTATTTAAATTTTATGTGGTTAAAAACAATTAAAATAGAAATTAAAAAGAAAAAGAAATTGGCGGAGTTCTACATTTTTGGACGATTTTTCAATTGCGCCCCTCAAACTGAAAAATATCACTATTATTTTTAATTCTTTTTCCCTTTATTTATTTTTTTTGTTTTATTCCATTTTTATGTGTTTAAAAATAAATAAAATTAAAAAAAAGGTTGGTGGAGATTTATATTTTTTGGCGACGTTTCACTTGCACCCGGCTCACCGAAAAGTATTTGCTTTACGAGTTTATGATAAATTAAATAACTTAGAAATTTTGTTTTACCGAACATTAAAATTTAGAGTGAATGTAGAAAAATTCTAAGAATTATTTGTTTCAATGTAATTTCCAAGCTGTATATATAATAAAACATAGCACAGATGAAATTAATGAACTGTATATAAATCAAAGGTTTCATGGTATGCATATGCTGCATATTCTTATACTTATTTTTATAAAGAATGTGATGTCACAATAGGCGTTGCATATTTCCTAGCTTTTAAATTTGTTTTAAATTTCTTGAACTTATTTTTTTAATCATTCTTAACTGAATTTTAACTAAATCATACCAAAACATTTGATTTTTATTACAATTTTTATAAAAATTTATAAAAAGCGAATATAAAATATTATACCCTTTTCGTAACAATCAATGTAACAGCTAATTTTTTATTTTCAATACTAATGTAAGAATCATTAATTCACTGTTGCGACAAAATCTAAAACAAAAACCTATTTATAGCTCTTTAATCTTTATTTCTTACTGCAGAAATGTTTCGGTTACATGGTTAAACTAATTCTCACAGTCTTTTTTGGCGATTTGCTTTCGCCAAATTATTTTAAAATTTAATATTGATTATGGGGGGTTGGCTAAATTTTTGGCTATGCCATCCTTCGATAATTCTCAAACCAAGGATCTTTTCGCATGCTCCTAACTGTACGTTGGAAGGAATTCTTTTATATTCAATTTGGAATTATTGGCGAGAAGATTGGTGGGCGTTTTGGGCCTCCCAGTCCTAACTGTTGAACATCAATCTTAACGAAAATTCTCGATGTTATGAGAATGATTTTTTGATTCCTTTAAGGGACTTCCTTTCATTATTTTTATACTTTTGAATGTGACCATATTCAATTAAATATTGCTTAATAAATTAGTTTTTCCAAAACGATTTTCTTCATTTCTCTGAGATAATTATTCCTATATCACATCCAAATTAAGATGTATCTATATCGGCCAAAAGTATGCTTAATACTACAAGGACGCTACCTGCAAGAACTACTAAAATTGAAATCATCACCGTCTCACCATAATTTAGAAAAAAATATTTATGTGGTTTTGAAAATTAAATAATTGGTTTAATTTAATTAAAATTCGGTTAATAATGATTAAAAAAAATAAGTTCAGGAAATTAAAGAAATTTTAAAATCTATAATGCCAATTGTGGCATCCCAAAAAATACCATCATACCATAAACAAATTTAGACTTTTATACTTTTATATTCAATGAGCAAGCGAAGCGAGCTTGGATGGCCAGGTGATCCGAATGGAACCACATAAAGTACGAGTAGCTCTAGGAATTGGTTACCGTAGCAAGTAGGGTGTGAGGGAATGTCCTGAATATAATATTATTTTCTTAAACATGATTATATATCACTCAGTTTTCATACATGCAGAAAAATGGACGAAAGAAAGGTTTGCTGGTGTGAACAGGGACAGAATATAGTCGGACCTCTTTTTAACGAAGTTTCTAAATAAGTTCGTTGTATAGAAAATTCATTAAATGGAAAATCACTTTTTGAAACACTTAAGCAACACAAAGCAGGTTATAAATTCATAAACACTAGACATAATTAATACAGCAATTAATACACCTTTATCTTGTAAACTAGTATCTACAATTTATTCTATAAACCTTAACCATAAAAGAAATCTGTATGGAAAGCAAGAATAGAAAAAAACATCATCCAGTGTTACACTATCATGCTACATATAGTTTCAAATTATAAAGCTAAATTTAATTGCTACTAATAAATTCCGTTAATTTTGTCTGAGTTATTCTTTGAAATGCAAACAAAAAGGGAAAGGGATTTTACTGCTTTCTCTAAAAATTAAGGTACTTCAAAAATCAATTCAAGGTCATTTCTTCCGATAAAATGCGTTAACAAGCTTGAAATGTTCTGAAATATTTTGGGAAATAGGGAAAGTGGTTCTCAAAGAAAAGTTCGTGAAATAGAAAATTCACTTGACTATTTGGAAGTTATTTTACGAAGAAATTTCCAAAATGTTCTTGGTTTCTCGAAAAAAATCGCAAAACGGAAAAATTCTCAAAATCAAAGTTTTTTAAATAGAAGTCCGACTGTATATATTCAAAGATATTTGATAATGTCCAATTTCAATAGCTCTATTTCAATTCTATTTCATAAGTAAAATTTCTAGTTGAATATTTCCCAATATGTATGGAATAATTTAATCATGGGTTAACATGTACAGATGCTTGTCAGCCGATAAAACAATAGACTTAAGAAAACAATTTCAAGCTTGGTTTAATTTTAAATTAATAGAGATAATATAGCAAAAACTAACTGTTTTATGTCAGAACATAATATTACTTAAGATTATTACCTATTTTATGTATGAAACATATATTAAACTCATTTACTAAACTTAAATCAAATTGAGAAAAAGAGCTCATTAAAAACTATTAGAATACGGTAAAATGTACGTGTTTTTGGGTCTATAGGAACACAAAAACTCGGTGATTTTTGTTCTGGTATTGATTTTGATAAATTTAACAATAAAATAGTTTTATAATTTGTGATAAAACTTGGTTATTTTATCATGATACCTTAAATCAATCATTTATTCGATTCTAGAAATCATTCATTCGATTCTTAAATTTGATTAACTTTTTTGTTTTGTTTACTAAATATGGGACAATAAGAACTATAATTTTGATATCAGAACTTTAGGTAAACCTTTACCATGTGAACAAAAAGAATGCAAAGTTAATGGTTCATATATCATATATTTTGACTTTGTTAACCAGAACTATGACTTTTTTTAATCAGAAATATTATTGCTATACAGTACGGTAATATTACCAGAACTTTTCTCTCCTGGCATTTAAAAATTAATAAAAAAGCCTTCAATTTAAAAGTGTTTGTAATTATCACGGCTTATATTTTGCATTTTGAAAAAATAATTAAAAGTTTTTCTAAAACCTTTAAACTTTAATCAAAACACTTTAAAAATAATTTCCATTTTTACAATATTTTAAGTATAAATTAATTTTCGATAAAAACGCAGTATATCATAACCATCCTTTGACACATTAAAGCTTTAATAAACGTTGCAATGGAAACTTGGTTTTACCATTATTATTAACAGAAGTTTAATTTCCTTTAATTTCCTCACATTCAACTTAAATTCCCAATGACATTTTAAACGACGAACGAAATTGGAATATATTGCGTTTTTGAAAAGGAACGCCTTGGTCTTTCGGACGGCGAAAGCTGTTATGCATGAATTGGAACAAATTGATCCACATAGCCATCAGTAGACACTTTTAGAAAGGCTCTCCGAAAATAAAATATTCTATGAGTTTGGAATCGAAGGAATTTTCATTCGCTTTACGATAATTAAATAGAAAGAATTGTTGGAGAAACTAAATGCAAATTTTATCAATTCACTGTCCAATTGAATAGATAAAATTGAAATGAACGTGACTGGAAATATTAAAAGTGGATTAGCATATTCCCTTTCATTATATAAATTTCTAAAATATATTGTTTTAATTTCAAATAAAACTTAATTTTTAATAACTTTCATGCGTTGAAATAACTTACGCATAAAGGATATTAATAACTTTGATAACTCTATTTTCATCGTAAGTTAACTGCCTATTGAATAAGGACTAGGGAAAATGAAATATTAGAGTATTTTACAATTACGGGTCTACCACCCCCTGCCCGCTTTCGCTCGTCTATCACTGGAACATTTTTAGACGCGTGCTTGTTTTTCTCGATTTCCACATAAGTATTGTATTCTTGTTTAAGTATAGACTAACATAGATTCGTACATAGATCAAAACTGTGTAGTATTTTGGGAGCATTTGGTTATTTGTATAAATATAGTCAGATTAATGTACATCACTAGCATATTTTAGAGTTCATTAGCAGTAGAAATACAAAAGAAATTTGAACATTTAAAAAAATGGAAAATATATTATAGGGTGATAATCTAAGTTCAAAATTCTTAAATTTGTTTCATTAGCTATTTAAAAGAATAATTTAAAAATTCATCAGTTTTTCTGAAAGATTTTGTTTGCAAGATAAAATGTTTCAGAAAATGATATTTAGATGTTCTTCTCTTAGAAAATATACAACTGTATCTCCATTGTAAAGTAATTTAGCGATATAAAGTTTTAGAATTTTTAAAAAGAAAATTTTGATCATTATCAAATGTTTGATAGTATTTTATAATAATTTCCTTTGGTACGAATGTGTTTTTGCGAGCCGCGATGGCTCAGGGGATAGAGCGTTCGCCTTCCAATGAGGCGAACCGGGTTCGAATCCCAGTCGATACGAATTCCGCATCCGGCTTGCACTGACCACAGTGCTGACGTGAAATATCCTCAGTGGTAGACGGATCATGGGTTAGAGTCCCCTTGCCGTCAGGCTAACCGTGGGAGGTTCTCGTGGTCTTCCTCTCCATGTAACGCAAATGCGGGTTAGCTCCATCAAAAAGTCCTCCACGAAGGCAAATTTCTCCCTATACTCGATCCAGGAGTCCCCTTGTCTTCTGGATTGGGTTCAAAATTACAAGGCTACGGAGTTGAACATTAGTAGCCGTAAACCCATTAAGTTGGGTCGGCTGTTCAACGACGGTTATAAAATAAAAATAAAATGTGTTTTTGAAGGAATCTATTAAACTCAATAAGAGCTTGAATGTCAGCATTCTGAATTGTATTTTTTTAATATTTTAATATTTAGTAACGATAGTATTTGGGATAATTAGTTACGATATAAAAGTATTATATTAGAGAAGTATTGCTAAACCGTACTTTTGTTTAATCATACTATCTGTGATTTCTAATGAAGCATTGCATAGAGAACGTTGTAGTGGTTAAAATAGGAATATTTTTTCACGGGAGATCAATGCAAAGAAATCAAATTGTTGTTTACTTGCGTTAAGTTTTTATTAAAGTAAATCTCTTTTTCAAGTTTTAGTGTAATTTTTGAACATTCAATGTAAGTATAGAGCAGAACTAAAGTAATGAGCAGCTTATTTAGTGCATCATATAATTGTCAAGCTACTAATTCTGCTGTGTTCTACTTGCTTTGTTGCTGGTTAACTATTGTTCGAAGGTAAACACAATTCGTGGGTGGAAAATCGTTCCGTTTTGATTTAGGACCAACGTATAGATTTCAACAATTCAACTGGTCGGAGCGGCGATGGCTCAGGGGATAGAGGGTTTACCTTGAAATGAGGTGAACCGGGTTCGAATCCCAGCAATGGCTGGTCGATACGAATTCTCATCCGGCTCGCACCAACCACAGTACTGACGTGAAATATCCTCATTGGCAGACGAATAATGGGTTAGAATCCCTTTGATGTCAAGCTAAACGTGGGAGGTTCTCATGGTCTTCCTCTCCATGTAACGCAAATCTGGGTTAGTTACATCAACAAGTCCTCCACGAAGGCAAATTTCTCCCAATACTTGATCCAGTAGTTCCCTTGTCTTCTGGATTGGTTTCAAATTTACGTTGCTACGGCGTTGAAAAATAAAATCGAACTGTTTGCTTTTTAAGTCTTTTCAATTTCCCAGAAACTGTCAAAAAGGTGACTGAGAACTATTTCCAGACTAAATTTCACCCAATAGTAAATTTCTAATCTCGCAAGCAAGGCGTATAATCAGACTACAAGAATTGAGGAAACAGGAAAAAGATTTTAAAAGGATTTACTTTTTTCGGTAAGTTAATATTTAATTAAACTAATTTTTTGACAGCAAAGAAATCTTAATAAATCTGGGAATCCACAGTTAAGAAATGAAAATATTTCAATAAATTTTAGGAGATCTAATATTTTTATGGTGATATTTATTCTCCATATTCCAAGGATAAAAAGGTGATGAAAAACGTCTAAGCAATGAGTATTCTAGTTAGATAAGTAGTGATAAAGTAATTATTGGTCAGTACCTATGGTCAGACAATAGACCAATCTGAACCATATGTTTCGATGTTGAAGGTTTTAACCAAACCAAAATCTTATTTTTTATACCTTAAATAGAAGAAAGATGGTTATAGAACCTAAAAAGATGTAGTGTCTTAAAAAAAGCAGAACATATAAAAAAATTCGCTTGAATTTTGCATTATTAAACATAATATCATAATCCATTTATTGACTTACAATACTGTTACTATACTTGTAATAGTATAAAAATTTAATATCTCACCCTATTACGTTATTGTTTTGTTATTGTAAATTACACATGGTACAATTATTCATTTAATTATATATAATAGTTTTTGGGTGATACAAATTAGGCTGCTGGCTGCATTAGCACGAATCACTTGCAGACCTTGGGAGAACAATTGATTATCAGTACTGACTGCACAAATATTATTTCCAAAAAATAATACAAGTAGCTGAATAACTATTTTTTATTGTTAAAATATTTAAAATATAATTATCAGTAATTTGTGAATGGTTAAAATTTAAACGTGAAAAGTGGTACGACGTAGGCATCTTTCCTCTGTGTATTTCAAATGATACATTGCTCACAATAGTTAAAATAACAATTTAAAGCATTCAGGGTGCTGTGGATTAAAACGAATTTTTAAATCATCAATTATTTTTAGAACACATGGTACAAGTTCTTCGAAACAATATCTTTAAAAATTTGGAAATGGAAGTATTCGTTAAAGTAATTTTTATAAACTCAATTTATGCAAAAATTAATATTTAACAAGTTTTTGTTTAAAACATTTTAAAATTCACAAATAATGAAGTTTTTTAATTAATGATATGCTTAGAGCTTACGTTGGCATTTGTTTTGGACTCCATTGGCCATCCACACAAGTAGCGCCTGGTGGTCCGTCTTTCAGCGTATAGTGACGGTGGCACTCATACATAATCTGCCGATTGTTTGTAACTTTTTTTACGTATGGCCTGTAGTCGTACATTCCCATGTAACCCACAAGAAGTACTCTTCCATGTTCCAAGACACCAGGAAATGGACAATAAACTGTAAAAAAAAGAAAGAATTTGTCATTATTAAGAAAAAATAACTCGTGATTTATTTTTTAACAAACTAATGAACTGATTTATTTTAACAAACGATGATGATTTATTTTTTAACAAACAATGTATAATTTTATTAGGGTGTTATTCCAACTATAAATATTTTTAGTCCTTTCCGTATCAAATTGTTTTTAAATAAAATAAAGTAAAACTTGAGGTTTACTATTTAAAAAATATTGTATAATTATTATGGTATTATTATAACTATAAATTTTTTCGGACATTTCCATAGCACGTATAGCAAGTTTTTATATATAAAAAATATTACATTATTTCTTAGAAAGTAACTGTTTGAACAATATTTTTTTTATTTTTAAGATTTTCTTGAAATTAATTTGCGAATTTATATAGGTTTAAGCATATGCGACAAGAACCCATGTTGATTTATTTCTAGACAATAACTACTGAAGCATACTTTGATTCAAGATAAATTAGATTTCTTTTAAGATAAGTTTGAAAGTTTAGAACTGCTGCATTTTATCCCGAAGGAATGAAATTATTAAACAAGAAATTTTAAAAAGAAGTAAAAATTTCATTAAGATCGTAAGCGAAAAGAAAAATAAAGCTTGTTAGTTTAATTGAAAGTTATTTTCTGAAAGTATCGACATAAAAATTTCTTTCTCGTTCGGGTGTCGTTTCTGTGGCAAAGAAAAAATAAATTTACCTTTACCTACATCAATGGCTTGCAATAAATCACGGTTGTGGGCAAGGCGGTATGTGTTAGGTAGTTGAAAAAAGAAATAAAAGAACAACTTCTAGTCTCCGTCCAAAATTGGCTTTCAAAAAGAGAAGATTTTTTCCAGGTCTTTCTTTTTTTAAATTCTTTTTTCTTATACCTTTTTATAGCCAAAAGAAAACGGCATCACATGCACTTTCCGATTCGGCATTATAAATGGGGTAAGGAACAGGTTACAATCGCATCGGTTTCTTGCGCCAGAATAAAAAAAAATAATAAAAATAAAATAAGAGAAAGATGGATATATAACAGAGGACTAGAGCTTGGCGAATCGCAGGAAATTGAATCACGAAGTGCGCCGGACGCTTGTCCACATATTGGAAACTTCCGGATGATGTCCGGCTACAATGACTCCTGCAAAGACCTGACTTAGCGTCTTGTTGGTAGAGATTTTTTTTACGCCAAGAAGGAAAAGTTTTTCTTTTTGTTTCACAGAAGAAGTACCTTACCCTTTAATTTTCATTTTACTTACTTTAATGGCAACAATCGACTAATTTAAAAAAAAAAAAACAATTCTTTCTTAGAGTATATTTATGAATTTTACCATTAAATTCTTAATTTTTTTGGTTAATGTTATCGTTATATCGTTACAACAACAGGAAATATAAATAAGAAGTTTTCTATTGTTAAAACACTAGATCAGAACAGAAAAGAAAAAAAGCAAAAATAAGTTTTTTTGGATAATTAACTTCATTAATATACGATTTCAGAAAAAGGAGGCTAGAAAATTAAAAAAAAAAATAATCATGAATAATTGGGTACTTGCACTTCAAGAAGAAGAAGATCACAAATGCCCATACATGGGACCTATGACGTCAGTGCCAGCTGATCGTTTATAAGCAAAATGGAGTGTTAAATATGAACTAAGTTTCTCCACATAAATTAGGATGTTAATTAACGTGAAATTAATTAAACACAGAGCCGTATTGCCCATCAAATTTGTTGAGATATAATTCTTTCTCGTCTACGTCTCTTACTTAACTTAGATTTATTATTTGTTAATGTCTTTTATTGTAACCGTTATATATTTTTTGCTTTGGTATCTGGGAACTCTGATTCACACTTAATATGTTTATGTTCTACACGGCTTCGGGCCTGTCTTTGTGTTAAGTAAGAATATAGTGAAAGAATTAAAATCTTTGTAAATAAGGAACAATCTTTGTAAATAAGGAACAAAGTTTTAAATTGAGATGACAATTATTTATCGTTTACAAATTTATGGAAGTTTAATTATCCACGCCTATCGAGTTAATAAAAAATAAAAAAAGTTGTTATAAAAAAATTCTGCGATGTGATTATTGCATAGTTTTTCTAGTGTATTGAACATTAACTGTTAAACAATATTTGGCATAAAGTAATTGCCACCATTTTTAGTATTTAATAAAACTAAAAAGTTATAATTACACTAAGATATGGTACCTTAAACAGTCAATAAAGTTAATTTTATGATACAGTACAGTAGTAGGTAAGAATAATCAATTTAGGATCATACACTAATTTTAAAAATAAAATTTGATTGTTAATCAAACATACATATAGCACAGATATAATATTAATATGAATTAAAACTAAGCTTAACGAAACAGAAGCGAATAGAAATTAAATATTATATAAAACCTTGATGCAATTGACAGATAGTTAAAAATATAATTATCTTTAAATTACTGAATTGAAAACATTTATATTCCTTGTAACGGTGAACTTTTGTTTTTGTAGATATTTAGCAACAAAATTGCTTCATATCGTACAACAAAAAACTGTGGCGCAATACCTATTTAATTTAGGTATTGAGTAACTCTAAAAATTGTCTGCTATTTCAAGTTAATATCGAATCGAGTGTTTATATACAGTTTAAGGGCTGTAATTAAATCTAAACATCAATAATTGATAAAGCTTACACCATTTTGCATTTGTTAGAAGTTATATAATCGATGACGGGAAACCCCACACTCTCAGAAATAAAACTTTCATTTTTGACGATTCAGCAGTCTTTGAGCTGTATTTCGCTAACTTTGACAATAATTTCGTCCCGAAATCACGTGACTTGTGACATAACAGGAACTCTCAAATACATGACGATAATGTTTCATGACGTTAAGAGGTTGTTAGAATGACGAAACTAAAATGAAAACTAGACGATCGGAAGTAAAATACTTTAGTATTTTACTTCCGATTTGTTAACTAAAAAGACGACAAGAAAAAAGAACTAAACTAAAAGAACTAAAAAGACGAATTTACAAGTCAACTTGTTAACTAAAAACCCGAAATTAGGATGAAGATCAGACAATCGAAAATTAATACGGAAGCACGCCGTATGGCTTGTATGGTGGGTAAGACGTTACTCTCTTTCCGGGAGGATCTCGGGTTCGAATCACGGTGCGTTATCTATCTCACGGTTCTATCTGACTTTTTTTGAGTTGGTTTGACGGCATTGATCTACTTATATGGTGACCGTGAAAAAGTGTTTATTAGAAAAGTTAGAAGGAAGGCACCATGAGTTTTTTTTTTAAATTTTTTTTTGGCGAAAAAAAAAAAAATAGAATGGTGTAATATTTTTTAAATTTCAATGAAACTCGTTTCCTCGAAGAAGTTACGATAGTTATTTCGTCATTTTGACGAAACTTTTTCGCAGAGCATATACCAAAAAACGGTTATAGAGAAAATGACGAAAGTTTCGAGAAATTTGAGCATCCATTTTTTTGCAGTATATTTATGTACACATAATTAGATAAAGTACACATTTATGTACACTTTTAGGTACACATAATTAGTTAATTTTATGTATTTTTCGACTTTTGTACAATTTACGTATTTCTCGATTTTCGTTATATTTTATCAATCACGTCAAGACCAAAACATTAAGTTTATTTAAAACCTGTATCTGGCATTTCAAGAAGAATAGATTTATTTCCTAAATTTTTTTCACGAAATTATAGGCAGAGAAGAAATTGAATATATTTTTCAAGAATATCATTAATATAAAAATGATGATACATGTAATTGTGAATTTATCAATAAAATGGAATAGTAATCAGAAACAATAATATACTTTTTGGTTTATTAATGATAAATACAATTTGAAAACATTTACAAATTAGTTAAAAATGAAATATTTTAAATTACACTTTTAGTAACAAAATTAGCATTTTTTTTCCTAAATGCAACTAGACTAAAGAATAATCTGTGTATTGAAATTTGATGTTTTTAAGCCTAAGAAGACATTATAAACAACATGAAAATCTAATGTTCATTATACAGTCGTCGTTAATACTTAAATAAACGCTTAATACTACTTAGTAAATATTTTAACTATTTTTTTTGTTGCCTAGATTTGCACTTTACATCGTGTATTGATTAAAAAAATGTAGTTCATTTTTTGAAGCTGAAAAAAAAACTGAAATCTGTTCAAAGTTTAGAAAACGAAGTTAATAAAGAAAGTATACATTGTTTGAAAAAGCTTAATGAAAATTATGTATCGCTTTAAAAGAACTACACAATCGGAAATTATAGTGTCGTTAATTATTTTTCCAGCTTACTGTTGCGTTAAGTCCCGAAAGAGTCATTCAATTTTACGTTAATGCCTTTATTTTCATTTCGTTAAATCCTTAATTTTTTTTTCTCTGCATCCAAGGTGGGAAGATGATAAAAAAGAATAAAGTGGACGCTTATTATTTTAATTAAATGATTAATGGTTCAAAAACTCCTTATGTTAAGGTTTGAATGGCGTATAATTAGTTGTTTTATAATAAAGGTAAAAAAATTGTTTGACACGCTGGAGCATCTGAGATTTATTTGGAAGAAGAAATTATGTATTCTTTTTTGTCATTAAACAGAAGGAAAGAGGATTATTAATAAAATTAAGTTTTTTTTGTTATCTAAATAATTACTAGAAATGAGGCACGATAAATTATGATTTAAGGATAAACCTTATTCTTTACTTCAATGTTTCTGTAATTTATTGCTAAGGAATTTTATATGTTTATGCTTTTTTATAATTATTACTATTGTTTTGATTATTGTTTTTTTTTGTTTTGTTTTTACTGTTAATAAGTCTATTGTCTAATATATATATATATATATATATAGAATTATTAGCTTTTATGTAAGGCAATGATTTAAAAATTT
This sequence comes from Parasteatoda lunata, assembly GCA_949128135.1. NCBI lineage: Eukaryota > Metazoa > Arthropoda > Arachnida > Araneae > Theridiidae > Parasteatoda > Parasteatoda lunata. The sequence goes on along the minus strand of OX421973.1, from coordinate 58,721,562 downwards.
ATCTTATATATAAATAGTAAATAGTACTCTTGGTGCTGAGACATATTGGGATGCATGGTATATGTGTATATATTATGTAAATTATGCGATGTTTCTAAATGTGTAAATGAATAAATGAAGATTAGAATTACTGCGGAGAGAAATTATGAATAAATGAATGGTCTGAAAAGACAATTTAAAAATAATTTTGTTAAATATCATTATTAAGTATTGAAATGTATGTTGATTCTGAGTCAAAGGGCAGAAAAAATATAAAGAAAATTTATGCAGTAATATAGACATGTCAACGTTTCAGGAAGTAAAGAGCAGCGTTTTTACAAAATAACAGAAATTTTATGTAAATCAACAATATAAAAAAATTTAGTTATTTTATTACGAGTTGTCGTGTACAAAGTGAGAGTAGAGTGAACCGGTAGAGTTAATTCCAATGATTTATGGGTTAAGGGCTAAGAAAGTTAAAGCGAAAGAGAAACTGAGAATCGATGAAATTTACAAAATTACAATTACAAAATTACAATTACTACAAAATTACAATTACAATTCACTAGTATATTAGACATGTTAACTCGACTCTATGTCGGGGTACCTTTTCATAGATGAAGGTTGACATTGTCGATAACTATTCAATCCCCACACATGATTTGCACTGTTTGAAATTTTTCGAAAAAATAGTTAAATAACAATTAATTTAATTGCTATTTTACCATATTCAGACACAACAATCAAATAATGATAAATAAGACGGTAATAAAACTGTTGAATGTGAGAAAAATCGTTTATTAACCATTTGGACCAAATACTGTTAATAAAAAACCGTATAGTTTGTATTCATGGTTTTATAACCATACTAGTTTGAAACGGTTTCAAAACCGTAATGATAAAAATTTTTCTTTACCGTAAGATTTTTACGATTAATTGGATAGACAGACTGCTGCCGGTTATTTTACCATAATTTTAGAATGGAAATTCTAACAGTGGGGATGAACATGTAGTATTTTGTGTACTGTATGCAAAAGTATTTTACAGTGTAGATTAGGTTGTCAGTTTAGCTAATAAAATATTTTACAAAATAAAATTTTTCCCTTTTTAAAAAATTAAGTTTAAAATGGAAATTAGAATTATTTATAGTTAATACTACATTTTAAGTAGCTAATTTAAGTCCAGAAATTAAGTACTCCCGATAAAACGGTCGTGATTTCAATTTGAATTAACTCTTCAGCTTAACGAAAGTGTTCTATAAAAAGTACCATTCCTCTTATTTTATGGCTTTCAGAGTAAATTTTGATACTTTAGTTTATTAAAAGTGCCTTCGCAAACTCAATCAATTTTTCAAGGGTGTGAAAAAGCTGGAAGTTATTAAGTGTAATTGAATCATTAAAACTTGAGACAGACGCACGATCTATATATAAATTGAGCCAGCTTAAAAGCCTTCATTGGAAAGGCATTAAAAAGCCGGCACCACTAGAAGAAAGTTTTCAAAAAGTGATTAAGCATTTAATTTTGGATGAAAAAATGTAGCTATTCATTGAAAGTAAAAATTAATGGGTGGTATTTTTTAAAACTTTAAACTCCTTTTTGAGGTCTAAAACTAAATAATTGTGATTACATAATGCTAAAAATACTGCATTTTAAATTGGAACTTTAATCTAAATTGATTTAAGTGACCAAAAACACATAATTTAAAAAAGTTTAATGGCTTCAGTAATTTTGGATAGCACGTAGTTTATTACTTTTAAGTTTCTTTCATAATTTAAGATAATATTTTTTAAAGTAAAGTTCTTAAATATTCATAGCACTTAAAAATAATTTTATAATTGTATTTTGAGATCTAGCTTCGTTTTCTTGTTAAAAAGTAGCATAGTTATGCTTAAGAATTCTTTTAAAAAAATGCGCAGATACGCAATTTTTATAAAAAAAAAAGCATGTAATTTTTTTGAAAAATATTAACAGCATGTTGAAACTTAAAAAAAATATATAATTTGAAAGGAGAATATATATGAGAATATTTGTCTTCCCATTTTCAAGATTTTCAATTGAATAAAAAAAAACAGCAATTTTTGAACCTATGCAAATAATTTCAACAAATAACATAAAAATATCTATAACATTACGGAAAACTAGTTTTAAATGTTTCAAATGATAAAAGTTGCCCCTAGAGATTAATTATTGATAAAAAGACATTCAAATATACTTTTAGTCATCAGTATATTTTCCGTAAAAGAGAAAGAAATGCAAATACCTTTAATAAATTTAATCTAATGAACACACTTTTTCGTATTAGAACTCAATTGATATGGTTAGATGGCCTAATCTTTAATATTCCATTTAATTTGTCTGACGATATTTTAAGTTATAAAATCAGTCAGAAAAAAAGTGTTGTTTGCCTATTTTGTCAAACATGCCTTTTTTTTAAAAAACTGATTTGGATTCTCAAACATCAAAATATAGGGGATGGGGTGGGAAGTCGAAATCTGGAAAAATTACCCCTAATTGTTTAGGCAGGGTGATGACCTGGAAGTTTGAACCTCTAAATGATAATTTTGTTTTTAGCGTATTTTTTGATATCTCCGGAAGAAATGAAGAGATTAAAAAAAATTCTTTGCTCATAATTATGAACTTGCTTTATTCAAAGATTATTCTACATAAAAATTATTTTATAATTATTTATTTTTTTTTATTATTAAATTTACAAAAAATGCTTAAATTGGAAGGTATTCAAATTTTTACGCTAGTTTAATGCATGTAATTTTAAATGATGAGACCCCAAATTGGAGAGTATCGGTCGAAAAGATCTCGAGAGATAAAATTTTAGAAATAAAACTTCTTTGAGATATCGAAGAACACATAAAAATAAAAATAAATTTAAGGGCTCAATATTTTGACTGTACCATTGCTAAAACTATAGGGATCCAATTTTGCGATAAGAGTTTACAGAATAGAGGAAATAGAGGTCTTATTTTGAGGGTCAGAAACTCAAATTCATTGGAAAAAAAAGGTTTGTTTATTCAGAGAAAGTACATTCTTGCGTTCGATTTCGTAAATTAAGACAGTGTCCGCACCTGTAAGTTAATTTATTTCAGGTAAGAACATCGAAACATAAATATTGAGTCATAGTATGTAAAAATACGAACATTTGATCAAAAGTCATTTAAGGTGATCGCTTTTTCTTCCTCTAAGCACTGTAGTGTGGATGAAATAGTATTTAAATAAATCTATTTATAACAAAGGGAAGAATTTATGTGTCCATGGGCTATTTTTGTATTTTTTGAACCTTCCAGAAATTCAGAGAGGGGGGTGTGCAACAAGCAATTTTAGCCACCAATTCTAAAGATTGCTTAAAAATTTCAATTCGTTTATTTAGGAGGAACATTTGAAAAAGGAATTTATCTAATTGGTATAAATTACACATTGTTACAAATTAAAAAACGATGATTCTGTTTCTTAAATTATTAAAAAGGGTAATATCAGTGATGTTTGATAGCTTACAACTCTCTTTACTTAAGGAAAAGAATTTGATTGAAAGTTTTTTTAAATATTTAATAATTTTTTTTATGTCAGGTAAGCTAAAAATCAATGTGAATGATACGTGGAATCTGCGTCACAAAATTAGTATTTTTAAAATTATCTGAAAGTATGTGTTTGTTTTGTGTATAGTTGCTCTTTTGAAACATGTTTTTACAAAACTAAGTAATTTAAAATCAATGATAATTGAAATAAAAATAAACTTATATACTAAAAGGCAAATTCAATGTACAAAAGGTACTTATTCTTTTCGGGGAATTGTAAAAGATCGCCATATTCTTATTGGTGTCAATGATGTTTAGTTAATTTTGGTAATGATTACTATTGATAACGTGGTAATAGGTGATAGATTAATGGGTTATAATAAATATTTTGATGGTCCTCTTAAAGGTATAATTATTGGAGAAAACTGTTTGATTGAGATAAATTTTAAAAATTTGGAGTTAATATTAGCATCATTGTTGGTGATGAACGATGCTGGGTATATATTTATGATTCAATGAGTTGGAATTAGGACGCGTTTAGCTAAATCTAACAAGGAAAAGCATCCAGAAATTCCAACAAATATTAATAAGTAAAAAAACAAAAAAAAAAAAAAACAATTGGTGCAGTTTTAGCTTTATTATGTATGCCAGTATATTCTTTCCTGTTTTGTTTCTTATCTAACAGATTTGATTAATATCCATTTATTTATTATATAAATTCTTTTTTTCAATCTCCCTACAGAACGAATATTGAGATAATCTAATATAATAAAGTGAATAGTTTGTGTGCGGATTTATCTTATAGCTTCAGAACCATTAGTACGTACTAGTATCTTGAAATTTAAGCGACGGGAGAATAGGGGAAATTTTAGCAACCGAATAAAAACCCCACAGTTAAAAACATTTCTAGTAAAAAAAGCCATATTTCTGACCAAACTCTACTGTATTTTCCCCGTTCCTATAGCAACAGTTTAGCGAAAATTCTGATTTTCAAAATTATAATTCTTATTACCCTATGTTTAGTAAAAAATACATAACTGCAAACTAATTATAACCAAATACATGATTTTTAAGACATGTTCTAAGATATCGAGATAAAATTATCAAATTTTACCATATAAACCAAATTTTATCACATATTATAAAACCCTATTTTACTGTTAAGTTTACCAAAATCATTACCAAAAGCGCTTTGGTAAGAATTACTGAGCTTTTTTTTTTTGTTCCCATAGAGCAGAAAACACGTTAAATTTCAAAATATTCTGATATTTTTGATCATACTTTTGTTTCTTACACTGTAAGAAATTTTTCGGAAAAAGTGGCTAAATAACAATTTATTGAATGGTTATTTTACCATATTTAAACAAAACAGTCAAATGACCATAAATAAAATGGTAATCAAACTGTTAAGTTTGAGGAAAACTATTTATTAACTTTTTGACTTTATACAGTTAAATAACCAGAATTTTATCTCACAAACTAGAACCACCTTATGAAGCTACTTAGCTCTTTGCAAATGCGCACATATCATAACCGAGCGGTCTTATCTGCAATGTCATGACCAGCAGAACTGGAGATCGAGTCCTAGTGTTGACACCACAATATTTTCTCCATTCCTATTAACACATGAAGAATTTCCAGTGTCCGGCAATCTTCAATGCCCGTTACCTTACGAAAAGTAGAGCACCTATGTCTAGTTAAACTTCTTTTTACGTTTTTGAAAAAAACTAGTTCTAAATGGTAGGAAAACCGTATAGTTTTTAATGGTTTTATAACCATACTTTTTGTAAATGGTTTCAAAACCATAAAGGAAAAAAAAATGTTCTTTACCGTAAACTTGACGGTTAATCAGATGTACAGATTATTTGCCAGTTATTTTACCGTAATTTTAGAATGAAAATTTTAACAGTGTAGAGTAAAAATCGAACAAAATTTTAATTATTTCTTCCAGAAAAGACATAGTTTTATTATTTAGCTTTGAAGGATTTTAATAATACATAATTATTTTTAATAATTATGTATTATTAAAAATAATTATGTTTTTACTCCAGAAAAGCATTTCCGTATTTAAATTTCTTAAGTTTTGTTATTTTTTAACCTAGAAAAATTACATTTAGGGAAAAAAGTTGCTTAGTTTATATAATGTTTGCTAACCGCACTATCTTTAATAAGACTGTAACTCTTTCGAAGAAAACTGCAAAAATTGAATTACTACACTGTAAAAAATTCCGGGTTAAATTCCGGTAAAAAATACCGGAACTCAGGGTGCTGGTACTTTTTTCCGTAAACTCCATTACTTCCGGAACATGTTACAGAAAAAAAATCTGATAAACCGTATTTTTTAGAGTAATAATTACCTTAAAATCACCAAATTACTCTAATTAAATAAATATTACTGTAAAAAATACGGTATAATATTTTACATCAAAATTGGATTTTATGGTAAAATGAATTATAAAGATGATGCACCAAAAGTTCCCCTTACTTTTTACTGTGATTTGATACAGAAGTTCTTACACTACTGTAATAAATATTAGTTTTAACGTAATATACTTGATAGAATTATATACCTGCATTAATAGGTTAATTTTTTACATTATGAAATATCGGACTTCTCTTCAATTTCTTTTGAATAAATTTGCTAAGAATTGTTACTGTGTATTGTTTTATGAAAAAACGTTAGAACATAAGCTTAAAAATAAGCAAAAAATAAAATATTTATTGACCGCAATGCTTTAAGCTAAAACACAAGCACTATGCTAGATAACAAAGTAGCGCTGTTGAAATTTTATTATGAGTTAGAGGGCATTGAAAAATACAATGCTTAAACCAATAGTAATAGTGTTTTTTGAGAAGAAAAAGCTTTCTTCTGGATGTTTATGGTAATTCAGAAATAAAGCTGTGAGTTAGAATGTTTTGCGTTTGAAAAGACTCGAAATTTATTGGGTGCTTTTCGAATTTTTGAATGTATCAGATGAAAAGGAAACAACATTTTTTGGAAACTTTAAAGAAGAGTACTTGATTTTATTTTCCAAATCTGAGCAATAAATAAGGGGCTTTCTCTTATTAAAAATAAGAAGAGGGAAATATAATAGAAATATAGTTTAAATATATTTTCTATAAGCTTTTAAAATTTACTCCAGGACTACATTTAAAAAAAAAAAATAATGTACACTGTTATAATGATTTTCATAAATTGAAAAATTGCTGACTGTTTTCCAATTGATAGTATTAAAAATTGGAAAATAACTATACATATTCTCTTATAAAATGAAGTATGTGTTTTTTTGCTTCTAACACAACATTAATAACGTAATAAATTACATAAATTACGTTACAATTTGCTTTGTTGTGTGGAATTCAGCCCTATTTGAGAATATCCAAAGTATTACTCGCCAATCGGGTTGAATTATTTTTTAGAGTTAGTTTTTAGATTCAGAAATCATATCTAAAACTTAGTTTGTTTGCTTCGAAGCAATTATAAAGTTATAAATAATAATAATAATTAAAAACTGCATTTTTTTTTACCTTAAATATGCCGACAAGTGCATAGTAAGTTAATAATGCATTTCGCTGATGAAGAGCATTGTTGTCAATAAAGTTTTTTTTCTTAATCAGAAATTTTATATTTGCGCTTTGAAAGGCTAAACTTGAAAGATCAAATTAAAAAATTGGAATAAAAATACTAAAAGTTCCTATACAATTTTGTATTCCGCAAGGATTTTTGATTTAGAGCTTCAAATGAGTTTTTTTTAAAGTGATTTTCTATCTTTATCATTTGTCACTCATTTGACGGAGCTTCTATGATTCTTAAAGGAAATTTTTTTATTGCCCAAACTTATATTTTCAACAGTTTCTATTTCTGTAACCAATGAAAAAATAAATAAAATGAAAAATAATAAAACAATAAGTAATAAAAATAATAAAAATAAATAAAACCAAAAAAGACTGACTGTATAAAATAGTTTTGCTTGGTTTGCGAGGGACGCTTCAAGTACCTTCCTTATTAGTAATAAAAAATTATGAAAGTGTGTAGAAAAATCTACAGGGATCACGATGAAAAAAAAGATATTTAATGATGACATTAAATAATGAATTTGAGAATTATCAATTGTTAAACTTGTATTTAATACCATTACGACCACTCTGTTGCCTAGAGTAAGGCTACTTTACTATGAGAGCTGAACTATCCGCAATTATGGAGCAGACAAGTTCGCAAGATAACGTTATGTTAGTATTAACGTGAGGGTTTGAAGGCTATTTGGATTCCTAAAATTATTGATATGAGTGGTTGTGAGGCGGTAAATTGTACAAACAGTTCGAAAAAAGGCTTTCGAATGTTTAGATTTCCTTAAAATTTGAAAAGAAAGAAGAAATGAATAATAAATTGTAGAAGATATAACTGGCAGGTTGGAAGTGGAGCTCGCTTATGTGAGGCAAATACTCATTTAATTATAACTTAATAGATTTATTTACTCATATATGTAGTATATAAACGATATTAAGTTGTTAGAATTAGTTTTTGAATTCTTGTTTTCGTCTATTTTTTAAAAGAAAAATAAGTGAATGACTTTCAGGATTACTTGAATTGTACAGTTTTAACTATGTACCAAATATAGGAATTTTCATTGAAAATTGCATTTATTAAGTATATATTTATTTAAAATATGACTTTTAAACAACATTTATTAATTTATTTAACAATTTTATGTGTTTATCTGCAATAAAACCAATAAATAAAGGCAAGAGATTGACTGAATAAGTATTCGCTAAACTTATTTCAGAATCGACAAGTTTTGTATTAGCTTTTAAGTATTTCTTTTTGTTAAAAACAAATATTACCTGTTTTTTATTGTATTCCTTTTTATTTCACTAAGACCAAGTAGATAGTTTCTGGCTCATGTAAGTTTGCATTTTAGTCATTTATGGTAATACATCGCCTAAAGTTTAAATGGTTTGTTTTGCATTTATCATAAGAAACCTATTTAACATGTGCTCTTTCATATGTCTTGAATCTATCAATGTTATTTTTTTACCCATTGGCAAAATGGGTATGGGTTTTGATTTAATGGCGTCCACGCACTTTTCAACTGTGTTCAAGAGTAATAGTAAACAGTGCGCATGTGTCGTCATTGCATGCGTTGCTATGGCGACCGCTGCTGTTTTTCTTTTTATTTTCACTAGCAGGCATTTTTAATGTATTTACGTAATAATAATTTAAAGTATTTTTATATTCTTTTTATTATTAACGTATAATTACTGGCTTGATGGTGATTTTAATATAAATATGAATGCTGAAGAAGGAAAAGTATTTTATGACGTCTTGAAACACGTACATAGGAAGGATATGAAAATCAATTCGACGACAAACATCAATTGAGACAGTTTTTTCAAACCATGATTTGAAATGTGGTGTTAGCGGAATTTATCCATAAAGAAAAAGCATTTGACCAATGGATAACCAGTTATTGTAATCACAAGTTTTTTGTTAACTTTTTTTGAAATTCTTGTGTTAAATTGCTGAAATAATTAGTTTCTGTGTTAGAAAATTTCATGGGAGTATGTTTAAAAACTGTAAATTCTAAATATTTTGAATGTGATTTAATTTAAGTATGAAAATAAAAAAAAAGTATTGTAAATATTTCTCCAGGTTCATTTTGAAGAATCTCAACTAGAAATAAATAGAAAAGATAGTAACAATAAATTAAGACCTGATGGTATTCCAACAATTTTCAATGTTCCAAATGTAGTGCCAAATTTACTTTGAAATCATTTGTAAAAAAGATTGATGTAATTGGCATATAGCACATACACAATTTTTTATATGAAACTTTTAACCGGTAATAAAATTTGCAGTGAATTTGTATAAGCATAAAAAAATTTTAATCGATGCAATCTTTTTTTTACTGATTATCCTATAGTTGAGGTTAGCGTCGTTTTTAGCGATAAGTTGCTAAATCTTGCAGCTCTTCATTTTTGGAGGAAAAGCTTTTGCTCCGAAATGGCTGATAAGTCGGCCTCTCTAATTCAGGGTCTCTAGCCTAGAGCACAGAAATGAAATTTAACTTGCTAAAAGTACTATTTTTATTGATGAACTTGACATTGAGTTTTTTTTTCGTAGAATTTAAATTTATTCAAATTGAAAATCCTTTTTTTTTGGGATTTTCCCACTTTCCGCTATAAACAATAACAAACATGTTCTCTTTCACAAGAGAAATAGGAAAATGTATTTATCTTTTGAATTTTTATTTTATTTCATAGGCTTAGTTTTCTTTGTTGAAATTGAAACTAGGAAGGAGTACTTTTTGTTCCCATTTGTATTTTTTCCCTTGTGCTATCCCGAATATTGTAAATACGGTAAATCCAATGTACTTGGAACTTATTCTTGAGTATGTAGATTACAACGAAATTCGTAGAGTAATTTTTTTTTTTACTTGTCGAATTAAATACTATTGGACCGATGATATTTCAATAACAAATTAGTTATTTAAAAAAAGTCATAAAAATAATGTTCTATTTTTAAATTTAAAAAAAAAATACATCTTTTTTAAAAATTAATCTCTGCTGACAATTGTTATATTTTTATCTTTTGTTAAAAAAATATAACCCTAAAAAATAAGTTATTTCATGAAACTTCCAAATTTTGTAAATTTTTACTTAAATTCAATATTTTAGATTTCATTTTGTAACAATTGATACATAATAAGCAATTAATAAGCCGCGAGCTGTAACAATAAGCGGTGCACGCAATAAGCAATTGTAACAATTTATTCACAAATTTTAAGAAAGGAAAGTAAAATTAAGAGGAAAATATTTCTTAGGTATTCTAAAAAGCATATATCTTAAAAATTATCTATAAAAATGCATTAAAAGTTGACAATGGTGTCATTGTTCTATTCTTGTCACACTATCAACTGCTTTAGTTGAATACATAGCAGCTTTTAAAGAAATATGTGAATTTCAAGTATGACATGTGTCAAAACAATTTTTTTTCTGCATTTTGTAAAAGTGGAACACATACAGGCTTAGAAAATGAAATTTCAGTATATCTTTATATTTAATAAATTCTAGTGAAGTTTTTGATATTTTATTTTTGAAATATGTTAGAAAAGAATGCATCACGCAAGTTTGACGACGTGTTTCGAAAAAAAAAATAGTTCCAGAGAAAATATGTGATTTTGTTCAATGTATTGAAACAAGAGAATATAACGTTTTCTTTTTTTTTATATGATTTTCTCTATCGTTTAAAAATTTATCAGTGAATAAATGAAACATATATGTTTTTTTCTATTTAGAGTGTAAATAGTTTAATTTACGAACTAATCCAAGAGCCATTTTAACTTCAATTAATATTATACTTTATCGATACACTGTAAAAAAAACTACTACATTTACAGCAAAAAAAAAAAACTATATCACATTTACAACGAAACAACTATCAGCTGGTGTGTTTGTTTAAAACCGATTATTTCGCAGAAAAATACTTTAACCAGATAAGTACTGTTATTTTAACAAACAAACTTTGTTATTTTAACAAAAAAGTTTGTTATTTTAAAAAAAACATCGTTATTTTAAGAAAATACTCCATAAAATAACTACGTCAGCACTTTGGTTGGTGCAAGCCAAAAGCAGGATTTGTATGAGTAGTCAAAGCCGGGTTTCTAACCCAAATGACCTCCGTAAGAGGAGAGGCATGGCATCTCTAGTGTTTGGTTATGAAGAAAAATCTTAAAACTTATAAGTTTCACTTTTAAAATCATATTAAAGCTTGAAAACTTTTAAAGCTTAATTTAATTTGACCCACCCTTATCTAACAGTTTAAATTAACGAAAAATCCTATGTAAAGACAGATAATAATCAGGTAAAGTATCAATTTGACAATAAAGTTGAATAGCAATTTTATTAATACGATGCTTCAAACCATAAAATAATTCCTGAAAAGTAAGTAAAAACAAATCTGGAAAATAATCGATTTGAAAAAGAAAAAGTAATTTTATGACTAACTAGAATTTGAATTGACAGTTTTAATCTGTTTATGATTTGGGTGAAAAATAGACAAATTGTTTTGTGAAAAACAGCTTTAAGCCGTTATACAGAACACGATTTAAGTTATATACAGAAAAAGACTGTAAAGAAAACACGGGAATTTTTTGCCAGTAACGATTAAAACAGAAAAAATCTTAGACTATCTTCAATCAGTTTTTTTTCTTACATTTGTCAGTAATATAATACTTTCATATATAGATATCGAGCTAGAAAGCAACGTTTCACTTCTACAAGCAAAATTTTCAAACATTTCTAATTTAAGATTTATTATCTTTCATTGATTTTAGATACTTAGCCTATAGTGATATAATATTTAATTTAGGAAAAGTCAAAAAGTAGCAACTAAAAACAATGCACTGTTTTACTAAGTTTCTCTTTACTCGCTTTTGTTTCGTTCGGACGCAAACTTGTAATTGAAATTTCAACCATTTTCCGTCTGATTAGAGCACTCAAACCTCCACTGGAATTCATTGTTATTGAGCATCGATAGTTTCAATAGTTTCCTGACCAGAGCAAGCAGAATTTCTTGTTATTTAATTCTTAAATTGAATGTATCATAATTTTTCTATTAGTTAGAGTTACCAAAACTCAACTCAACTGCAGCTCTGTGTTGTATGATAATTCAAGTTTCAATCTTTTTTCTTACTGGCGAAATTTATAGCGCTATTGTATAACCAAATCAAAATTCGAAATCGACTAGTTAGAGTCTAATAATTCAAATTGATTTTGAATGCCATTGAAAGTTACAATTGTTTCATAAATAATAATGAAAGCAAGATGTATCCCCAATTTATCACCAATTATCGCTTTTATCTCGTTTTTTGATATTAATAAAATAATACGCAAAACTGTAAGGAAGAAAAATAAATTATTAAAAAAATTAAAATACTTTTTATCTGTAATAAACTTTTTATCTTAACTGAAGACTCCGTCTACACATGTTTTTCGAAGGTGATGCTCTCTACGTTTTTTCATTTAAAATCAGGCAAAAATACAATTGTTGGTTTCCTTTCAATCTGATTGAAAAACGTATTTTTAAATATTTTTTTCAAATTAATTCTTTCAGGAATTTTTATTTATCATTTATTTCATATCAATTTCAACTGAAATTTCGATAATTTGATGCTCTATAAAATTTCTTTTGATAATTTAATAAATGATAATTTAATAAATTCTTTTTTTTTTAAATTCATTATTTATGAGCTTAATTAAGTATATATAGATTTATATCTTGTACCTTTGTGGCTAAGCGATGCATGATAGGAGTTAAAGGAAAAACTATATTGCATTTATTAATGAATAATCTTAACCAATGTAATAATTTTGCAGAAAGGATGAAAATACATATGCTTTTTTAACTTTAGATTCCACGTGTTTATTAGCATATTACGTGCTTATAAACATTATTTAATGTTTATTTATTTTATTTTATTTCTAATAAACATTATTTAATGTTTATTTTATTTTATTTTGTTTTAAGTAAGCATTTTAAGTTTGTTTCAATTTCGAGTTTACGACTACAAATGTTTATTTCCGTAGCCTTGTATTTTTGAACATAATTCAGAAAAAAAAGGGAAATCTTGGAGTGAAGAAATTGGGAGAAATTTGCTTTCGTGGAGGACTTTTTTTGATGGAACTAAATCGCATTTACGTTACGCGGAGAGGAAAACCGCGAAATTCTCCCACGGTAAGCCTGGCGGTAAGGGGACTTAAACTCATGACTCATGTACCACTCATAATATTTTACATCAGCACTGTGGTCGGTGTCAGCCGGGTTTGGAATTCGTATCAACTGGTCATCTCTGGGATGCGAACCCAGGTTACCTCATTGGGCGGCGAGCACTCTATCCTCTAAGTCACTATGGATCAATGTTTATTTATTATGCAAGATGTTTTATAATCACTATCCAAAATTTTTTAGAGTCCCAATAAATAAAAACAAGAGAAAAAAGTACAGATATTGAGGGTAGCCCATATATATTTAAGCGGGAAAGTAACCAAAATATCTGATTAATCGAAATAGGATAAACCCTGTTGAGGAACACAGGCTTTTCTTAAAGCTGGAAAGTTTTTCTAATTATCCGATTTTAACTTATCCGTATTGTTTCCAGAAATGTTTTGATATTTGTGCCTATCTTCCTCAAGAATCATAGCGCTTTTGTTTAACTTATGACCTTAGATGAGTTAACTTTTTCTCTTCATTTTTGACAAAGATTCTAAAAATAGGTATTTTCACGGTAAGCGCAAATGAAAAGCCTCCAAAAATGTAGATCTCCGCGAACTTCTTTTCTAATTTATTACTATTTTTTTTACTTTTTAAACCCTGATCAAAATAGACAATCACAAAAAATTAAAATAGACAAAAAGTAAAAAAAAAAAAAAAAAAAAAAAAAGATTGAAAAACAGTTGACTTTCCTTGCGCAGCATGATCCGAAAGTACCTCAAAAAATATATATTAATGGTGGTCAGTACGGATCACTCTATAAAGCACTTATTGAATGCAGCGATTTATTTAAAGTCTCCTACTTATTACTTGAAGAATTCTAAGGAATTGAATATCATTTTAAGTTTAGGAATAGATAGACAACCCCTTAGTAAAGGATTTTCCATGAAGTTTATTGTAAGGGGCATTTTCCATTGAAGTTTTTTCAAGCACCTTCCCTTTTGTGCAGGAACTTTTATTTTACGTCTTTCCATTCTTTTCCTTAAGACATGTTCCATTGTGGTTTGTCATTCTTCTTTTTTCCAGGTGTTTCTGACTATTTATGTCTCCAGAAGGAAAAAAAAAAAAAAAAAAACGAAGTATTTTTTGGCGATGATCCTGGAGTATAGAAACACCATAACGCCAAATGGGTGTCATAAATGCTTACCAATCAATGCTGTTGCAGTTGTTGGTTTGTTTATGGGAATACTTTTTTTTTCGGTTTCAATCTCAGCTACATGCTGGGAAATTTTGTATCAAATCTGTGAGAGACTCAGTGTAGGCTTGGCGTCGCGTCATTGTGTTAGGTAATATTTTTTTCACTTCATGAAACAAAACGAGTCTTGCTATAACGCTTTTGTGTAAGAATATTTATCTAATGATATAACATTGTAAAAATAGGAACATCTTCAAAAGATTTTATTTCATTGTGTCCATTTTTTATATTATTATGGTAGTTTCTTAAAAGTGTTTTTTGAAAAGGTGTTGTTTTTTAAGTTACACACAAATGAAAAACAAGGAAATAAAATATTGTCACGAAAATTTGGCATGAAAATTCATTTCAAATTCTAAGTAAAATGTTTTGTGCAAATAACACGCAAAACATTTTAAAATAAACTCAAACTCTTTTCGAATCTGGAACTAAAAATTTAATAATAATAATAAAAAAAAATAAGAAACCTGCTTTTGCTAGCGGTAATGTATGCATTCAAGTGTACAGATGTATTAAGGTAGTTGTTTCTTTCTATAAATACGAGGTTAAATATTTGTAACACTAAAGAAATAAAACCCAAAACTCTAAATTAAATGAAAAATTAAAAAAAAAATAAATAATGATTGCTTTATTAGAAAAATAAAGATTTTTTTTTTTTTTTTTTTTTTTTTGTAAGTGGTTTGAGTAAGCATTTATATACACAAAATTTTTCAATGAGTTTAAAAATAAAAATTAATGTCTTTAACTAAAATGTACACATTTGAAACCATCAACCTCTCCATTCATTCTTCATAATGGTTTAAACTTGTTGTTTATTAAGCCAAGTAGGTATCAAATAAATAATTCGTTTAATTCAGATTTTAATCTTTAAACATTTATGCAGTAAGCCGTTCAAATAATTTTGTTAAAAATTATTAGAAAAATTAAAATATCTGACTGGAATTTATTTAAAAGTGCCTTGCAAATTCCATTCTCATTTCGGATTTTCTTTTAAGAGTTTCTAAATAAATCTATTTAAAATTTTATTTGCAAACTAATATTAGATAATTTATTTTTTACTTAATATTAACACCCTTTAAAAGCCCAATTTATCCCTGGGAAAGTTTAATATCTAAACAAGTTTTCGATAAAATCCATAAAAGTATGGCGATAAGGACATTAGTTTCTAAACAAAAAAAAGTTCAGCACTTGTAGGGGGTAGAGATTTAAAATTGTTCTAAGAAATAAGCCAGTTTCCTGCAACCCTCTTTCATCAAACGAAGTTGAAAATCGATGAGATCCTCTTTTTTCACCAGACGTGATTTGGGAGTGTAAAGAGGTGTGAAGCGAGGAAAAAAAAAGTTGAAATAAAAAAAAAAAAAAAAACCTTCCCAAATTCTATCACACAAACAGCTCTTAACAAGATAGTAGAGATATCAAATAAAGTGTTTGAGCCAAATAGAGTATATTTTGGGCTCTAAGTAGCTTCATAAAAGAAACTTGTCTCCACGGGGCCGAGAATTTCTTCAAGAGAATGGAAATAAAAGCTCTAAGTTGTCCGAATGAATTGTGCGGCAAGGTAACGCCGAAATATGTCACGTGATGTCGGGCTAATATAGCAAATTTTGGCTAAGTTGCCTTTGGGAGTTGGGATAGCTACTTTTTCTGAAAAATCTGAGAAAAACAATACTTATGATCGCCTCTGATGTCTTACAGAATTGTTTTCCTTATTGGAGTTAAGTTAGCTATTATTTTTGAAATATTTCTGAGAATTATCGCTTATGGTCTCTTTTCATGTTTTGCAGAATTGGGTTCATTACTTAAGTTAGATTAGCTATTATTTTTGAAAAATGCGAGAAAAATACTGCTCTTATCTCTTCTGATATTTTGCAGAATTTGATTCATTATTAGAGTTAAATAGTAATTATTTATGAAAAATCTTAGAAAGATACCACTTATGAAGTCTTTTTTAATGTTTAACTGAGTTGGTTTCATTACTGGAGTTAGGTTAGCTATATTGTTTCGCATAAAGTAAGACAAACGCTACTTATGATCACATCTGAATAATTAAAGATTTTTTCCTTTCATAAGGAAATGCAAAGTAAAAACAAATCAATGTGTTTTAATACTGAAAGTCAGATCAAATACTTTTTCCGCAAGATTTATCTCGCAAATGTTTCTTGACTTTAATAAAAAAAGAAGCAAGTGGCACCAATTAGGAAAAATTTTGAAATAAAAGGAATCATAAGTGAATATTTATTTACTCTTGCGAAAATTTACTTAAATATTCAATGATTCAATTTGAAATTTGAAATCAGTTTTAGTTTAAAAATATAATTGCAATTCTTTTTTAATTATTAAGCCTTTTACCAATTTATATAAAAGGATCTTAAACAAAATTATAGGTGAATTTTATAGGAAATAATTTTTTTACAGTCTCAATTTATTTGGTTAGGAAAATATCTGAAAAATAGTTTGTGAAATTTTCAGCATTTAATAATAAGTATTCAGTTTACTAATATGTTATTCAGTATATTATTCAATACTAATATATTATTCAATTTACATTAAATGGAAAGTTTAAACCTTAAAATTATAGTGCGAACACGTTCAGAATTTCAGTTTAAAACTATGTTGATAAATTTATATTAAAACTGCAATGTAACTCCACGTAAACGAAGAAAAGTTTGGAAGAAAATTCCATAAAAAGAATAAGAAGATTTATAACTTTTAATTTTCAGATGACTTTACCTAAACATAATATTAGAACTATTCAACTGAGTCTGCACTCAAACTAAAGTTTATAAAATTTTATTTGAGATAAATTCTTTACTTTGTGCAGGTTTCGTAGCATTTGTATTCTCAGCTGAGTTTTGTCAATACCCATATAGAAATTACTATGTGAAATTATAGACAAATTTTTGTTGCAAGATTAGAAGGCCAATGTAATTTGGCATTGCTAAACTTTTGGCATTTATTTTGGAAAATAAAAAGAAGATGCACCGAAGTATGCGAAAAAAGAACTAAAATTTATAATTGTAGTCTTATACATTTTAGTGAGAATAAACATTTGGAAACATTTTAGTTTTATTATCTATTAATTAAATATTTAATTAAAGAAATTCTGTTTAATTAGTTCGTAAGTTTATATACTAGGCTTGATATAAATAAGATCCGTTATTATAAATATACGTTATAATTTAAGATAAGTCTTTTTTATTCTGTAGCGAAAAACAATATTTTGATAAACGTAATAACTTCTTTTATAATTTATTACATAGCTTTGAAAAAAATTTAGTCTTTTTATCTTGACAGAAATATTAATTACTTAAAAAACAGAATTGAAAAATGACTCAAAA
The DNA here is from genome assembly GCA_949128135.1 of Parasteatoda lunata. Taxonomy (NCBI): domain Eukaryota; kingdom Metazoa; phylum Arthropoda; class Arachnida; order Araneae; family Theridiidae; genus Parasteatoda; species Parasteatoda lunata. The sequence continues at coordinate 58,703,757 of OX421973.1, read as the reverse complement.
TCATGCAGGTGTTTTTCAAAATTTATGACATGGGTTCTTAAGTGTAAATTTAACTTTCCATTCGAATGTTTTATGATGATTATTATTGATTCATTTATACGGCTATAAAGCGAAGGATTTTTTTTTCAAGAAATGTAATTCTAAAGAATAAGAAAATTGAGCGCTTTTACAGGGTGAAATTTAAATTACTTACCTGATTTATGTTCCATTTGCAATTTGCAGATTCAGTTCTGCGCTTTTATGTTCTCAATTTCCGAGAACTTTCTGATTGTTAGCTCATGACATTTTGATATATTACAAGCATTGTGAGATCTTTTTATTGTTCCTTTTAAGGAATTTCATTCCCTGTTTCTTATTTAACAAAAGTGCCGAAATTAAGATTAGGAAAGTATTTTTCATCTATTTTTTTAAAATTCAATTGATGTCGTAGTTAGGGAAAGAATTTATAAGTTTGCTTTAAAATTTTTATAGAAATGATATGCTGCTTGACTAAGAAAAGTAATCCTAAGGAAAGATTGAACGATGTATTTTAATGTAAATAATAATCTATAGCACTCTACTAACTACGATTAATATTTAGAATTTGATGCTTAATAACACCACATTCATTTTTTTCTATTAGATGTGCTCATTAGAATAAACAAATAAATATAGATAACTGGTTTTGAAATTTGAAATATAGAAAATTGGTTTGGTTCTGACAACCATAGACGATGGAAAAGTCACAGGATAAAGATATTATTAAAATTAAAAGATAGTTGAAGCACGTTTTTTGAAGGGAAATTTCTAATGCAACTTCCAACAAGGTGGCGTTAAACGTTTAACGCTACATTTTTATTGGCCGGAAAATCACGTGGTAGGATCCAGTTTTTCCTCATTAATTTCCATATTGTTTTGGTTCTCACTAGCATAAAATTAATAAAAGTCATAAAAGTATTGTTTATCTATAAATATTTTTGCATCCCTAATTTAATGTTATTTTCCTGTACCGCTATTATTACGGTTTTAATTCAAGAGTTTAAAACTAAGATAATTGTTTTTTTATTATTTTTTTCTTATTATTATTATTGTAATGTAATTTTGCGCTACATTTTAAAATAAAGTTATGTAGATAGGTAGTTGTAAGCAATGTTAATAAAGTTTGTCTTAAAGAAACAATATGATTTCACTAAAAATCAATTTCTACCCCTTCCTATTTTCATTTCCACATTACGAAGTTTCACTTCTTCCGCGCGGAGGGACTCCACGCACTATTTTGTTTTGTTTTATTTTTTTTTTTAACCGAAGATTAACAAAATAATTGATGCAGTTAAATTTTGTTTTCAAATAAGCGAACTGTAAGAGATGTGGTACGTGTGCAATGCTGATTGAAATAACACATTATAACATTTCACACTGAGAGGATGGTCAAAACTACCAGAATATGGAAAAACTTGCAGTGCTTCTGGGTCTATGGGCACACCAAGAAGCCTAATAGTTTTCACTGAAGTGCTTTGGTAATGATTTTGATAAAATTAGTGATAAGATCTGGTTTTATCATTAGAGCATGGCGCAAAAACCACTTTTTCGGTTAAATTTACTTTTCAGTTTTGCATACTTTACTAAATGTGTGGTAATAAGACATAAAATTTTGAAAATTTCCGGTTATTACTTCATTATTCATCCGGTGTCAACTTCATGATCCATCTGAGGTGTTACTGAGGTGTCAACTTACATGAACCGGCACATTTACTTTAATATTCTTGAGAATGTGGTGTTGTCTTTCAGTTCACATCTTCGTGATGAGTTTGTTGTTGATACACCTATTTTTAAAGACGATGAGCTCACCGAACTGAAAGATTATGTAACTGCTTTTATCAGCTTTCACACACTATATTACTTTGAATGGTTGACAAAATCAACAGACTTGAATGAACCTCATAGAAAAGCTATGGAACAAATATGCAAGTTGCCGAAATAAGACATTTGGCTAATTTGCTTGACGTACCATTAAAACCATTTAGGTTCTTGTGGGTTAACCATGACGTAAGATTCTAAAACAAAAAATTTTTGCTAGTCCTTCAATTCCAAGCTGCTTCCCTATGGGAAATGATTATGGATTTTCTTTTGCAAGTTAAGGGTTTCATCTAGGTTCTTTTACTGTGGGGGATGCAACCGATAGAATTTAGTTCCGATTTCAGAATTTGAAAATTTAATAAGAAAATGCATTTAAAAGCAGTTTTTTGGGGATCACCCCGCTTTGTAACAATTTTTATTTTACATATTGTTACTACATTTTTCTTCAGCATTTGAAAACATTTCTTTGTCCGGAAATGGCTATGAATTTCATTTCACACAATTTAGATTAGAAAAAATGTCAGTGTAGGAAGTACCGGGGTATGGTTTTTACACTTAAGGGGAGTCGGTAGGGCATATATAAATGATGCTAAAACTGACCTTTTTCGATGTACCTTTTCTCAGTATCTAAACAAGATATTAATTTAGTATTTTGTCACAGTATATTCACATATGCATGTTTACAATGATAACTGTTATATATCTTTGGCAGAATTTTTTTTTTAAAATTATGAATTGAAAACTTTTAATTCTTTAAGAAGTTTTATTATTTTTGAGCAAAAATTCTTCATAACTCAAAAAGTATTACTGATGTCGCTAAAACAGTATCACAGTATACATCAAATAATTTTAAAGTGATATCATAAGTAGTTTCTTAGAAAAGATACATCAAAAAAGGTCATTTTTAGCATTATTGATATAAGCTCTACCGACTCCCTTTACGAAAACCAAACCTCTGTGTAAAGAATATCAGGCAAACGTAATCCGGCATTTTATTGAAAAAAAAAACAACGTTAGTGCAGGAAATACTGGTCAATGTCCTTAAAACTTAAAGACCCGTCATTGTAAAAAATTCCGGGAAAGTGTAGACTGGGTAATGGAAAAGAAAGGCAGCGATACACTCACTATCTTGGATTGAAAGACTAGCTGGGATTGAAAGTATCTTGGGATTGCAAAACTAGCGCTGCAGATTTGTTGTTATGTAATCTTGTTATCGTGACTGGATGGTTGTCAAGTCCAGAGGTGGAGTAACGTGTATTAAATAACGCTTTTCATGATTTTTTCTTGGAGTGATAAATTTTTTTTTAAGTAAGCTTTTTCACGAGCTTCAAAATCGTTTTGCAAGCAATTGTCAAAGTCATGTATCCTAAGGTAATTCTATTTCTAAAATTTTGATGGCTCACAAACTAGATAGATGTATTTTGTATCTGATTGACAGTATGTTATTGTGACTGATCGTGTTTATCCGTCTTACTTTAATATGGCATGGATGATCCAAGAAGTATAAAACTATAAATTTTTCAGTACATATAAACAACTTTATACTTTATATTCGCTTAGGAGCAATATTTTTTTTAAAATCTCTTATTAGCATTTCAATACAAAACAGCTGAGCTAAAGTCCTAACCATTTACTGCTTAAATATTTGATTATATTAAATATTCTGTTCAAGGTAAGTAAAGTTTACTATTAGATTAATTTCACATCTAATTATGTGATTAAAAATAGTTTTTGAGACTACCTGTGGTATGAAATCTATAGCTATATCTTTATATTAATACGTATACGCAAACAAAATATTTATGTTTTTTCATGTGAATGCACATTAAGTCAAATGTTATTTATTAATGGCATTAAAACAAGCTTTGCTTGCAAAAGTAGTTATTGTAAGCTAAATGAAAATGAGGATAGTTGTCATGAGAGTTTCTTTTTTCAAATCTTGTGTTCCTTATTCATGTCTGAACACCGGGTTAAAGTCTGATAAATAAACCCAAGTTTGTTAAATTTGAATTAATGGATTGTCACCTTTTAATAAATCGGATTTAAATTTACTTTAGTGCTTTTTGCTTACAGTCTTATAAGAGATAAATTAAAAAAAAATGTGGCAAAAGCACAAGCAATATTACATAAACACATATACAATTGTTTCAGTGTTATAATGGTGCTCTCTTTTCAGTGTCAAAACATTGAATAAAAGAGTGAAACACAGTGATGCATAAGAAATTACAATCAAGTTACAGCAAGAAAGTGGGAGCATGGCATATAAATTTAAGAAAAATATTCAACAGAGTAGTAAGCATGAGTTTGGAGATAAGACTCAAAAGTATAGGATGAGGATTGTTTTGTTGAAAAAAAAAAAAAAGAAATATTTCTTTCTGCATATCTCCGCTCCTTTATTTTTTGTTTCCATATTGAAGATGGTACTGCATTATGAAGCTGAAACAATTATTTGTTTGCATGTATGACATTATTTGACAATACTTCTTTGTTGTTTAACTTTATTCAAACAAACAGAAAGCTACCTACTTTCTGTGTTTATCAGAGTTAACATTAGTTTAGATAATATTGTTTTATTGCTGTGGGAGAGACTTATTTCATTGTGTTGCCTTTTCTTCAACAGAATTTAATGTACATTAATAGGTGACATTTCTTATAATATTTTAATTAAAGAAAAGTTTTTGTTTGACACGCAGTCAGCTATTGTTGCAGGATTGGATTAAGTTGTCCCAAATATATTAAAAGGGCAATCTATTGAATGCAATCTATAACTTTGGTACTTTGCTCTTTATAATAACTTAAAAATTTATTCTAATTTTTGATCTTCGTTATATTTCGTTTGTTGTACTATTTTTTAAAACTCTTATGATTGTATTTGAATCTTTATAGAACGCATAAAAAATAATATTACATCAATTTTTAAAAAAAACTAAAACTTAATTTTTTCGAGTGAAACATGAAATATTATTTATATATGAGGGAAATAAAACAATTATAATAAGTTGTCAATATTTAATAAAAGTATCAAAAGTAAATTATAAAATCAACAAATACACCAAGATTGTTTGGTACTAAACCCTTTAAAAGATTTTAAATTATAGTAAAGTGTTAATTATTTTTTATTAATTTATTTGTGCAATAGAGTTTTAATAAATGAAAATAAAAATAAAAATAATTAAATTTATAGATTGTATTCCATAGTAAATAAATTTTCTATTACAGTTTTTTCTCATTCTTACTCTTTAAAAAATGTAGCGAAATTTCAAAGAGAGCAAACAAAACAAAATGAATGAAAATTAATTTTAATATAAAAAGGAACAATAGATATCTTCGCAAGAGTGAAGTTTTTTTACTGGCTAAGACAAAAATACCTTTTCAGAATAAAAGGAAATTTATAGCTTCATGGAAGATGGGTTTCTTTTCAGAGTTGATCATTTATATTTTTTTTAATGAAATAACCAGTTCAAACTCCAAACAATTATGTTTAAAAAATACCTTCACAAAAAATTATTTATGATAGCACTTGTTTGAAAATAAAATGAAAAATATTACTTCTCGCTTCAGTTTTTCCTTCTTAAACTTCATTACATCTGGAGTTAAAAATTTTGTTCTTTTATTAAAAGAAGTAACATTAGATATACACTTTTACGAGTCATGAAAAATATTTTTACTTTCCAGACAGCAATTATTTTTAAAGTGCATTTTTCTCTATTTATCTACGAAATGTTTTTTTCCGTTTATGTCTTAAGTATGAAAAACTTTCAAATAACTCTGGTTGTTGACTTAAAAGTGATGACATAATTATCGTTCTGAATTCTTTACGAACACAGAAGTATTAAAATCAAAACGTTTATGACTATTTTTATGACAAACAGAAAGTCTAACTATACTGGAAAAGAACAATTTGTTGAAAAGTTTATTCAAAATATCTTTATAATACTTGTCAATACAAATACGCAATAGAAGTTAAAACATATCTTTTTCCTAACAAATGTAATTGATTTTTTATAAATTAATTAATTAATAAGAATACTAGTGCTAATAAGAGACTTTTAAAAGCTGAACAATTTCGCGGTTCCCCGAGAAAAAAAGTAAGGTCAGAATACCAGAATATGATAAAATTGACCGTGATTCTGGCGGCTCTTCGTAATTTTTGTGAAGTGTTGTGGTTATGATTATTGTAAGATTAACAAAGTGAGCATAGCCTAAAATCCCTTCATTCAGGCAAATTTACTTTTCAGATTAGCATTTTTTACTGAATGTGTGGCAAAAAGAACTATATTTTTGAAAGATTTCCCGTTACCATTTGAATGGAAAAATTACTAAATGAATGGTTTAAATACCGCATATTTTAATTTATGAAACAAAATAATGGTATTTAATACCTGAAATGTTATTATCATAAAGAGCGGTAATTTTATCAGAATTTTTTCTTCATGTTGTTGTCACTAAAATACAAGTAAAATGTGCTTTTCTAATTGAAAAATGTTGAATAAGGTTAAAATAATCCGAAATTTCTTAAATTGCCTGCTTAATTATTATTCAAGTTTTATTTTGAAATTAAAAACAACTTTCAAAAAGACAAGACCTATAAAGTCATTTTTTGTGCCATAAACTATTTCATAGCATTACTTTGAAAGGTAAATAAATGTAAGAAAATATAAATACGAATTTTTCCTGTACATTAAAACGAATCGAATTACGACTTTAAATGCAAATTATTTCTTAAATGGATATAAAAAGTTATAAAATGTTTAAACACATTCAATAAAGGAAGCACAATGCAATTTTATAGAATTTACTGAACTGTTTTATAAAATGAAAGGAAATTCATGTGATTATTTTGCTATAATTTGTGCTTGTATCGAAGTAAATAGTAATACATTTCCTTAGAAGGTATACTAGAAAGTGTTAAAATTAGAATTCAAATAAAAAACAACGTTCACAAATTTGTAAATTTTATAAAATAAAACTTTATATCTTTAAATATTTTTTTAAATATATCTTTTAGTAACATTCCAATACAGCATAAAACATGTCATTTTATTTTAAGAAATATTTTTAACTTCCCAGAAATACATCAAGTTATTTTGGTTTATTATTCAAAATGTTTTGATTTGTTATTCCGAAAATATGACGGCTAGTAAATATATATGAAATTTTTTTGGGATGTTTACCTTAAAATGTTTTAGATCAGTTTTATTTGTTAACTTTTTGGAAAATTGCTTATTACACGGTACGGTAAAATTACCGTGCAGTATGGTAATAACATTCTGGTAATAAAAACCAAGATCAACGGTATTTAAACCATTCCTTAGGTAATTTTTCTATTAACATCGTAACGGTTTGCTGGAAATTCTGGTTTCTAAGATTATATTTCTTATTTCCACATATTCAAGTAAAAAAAAAAGCAGTCGATTAAAGCAAACTTAACCGAATAAATGGTTTTTACGCCATACTTTAAGGTATCATGATAAAATGATTACATTTTTTAAAAGTTATTGCATATTATCTAACTATATTTAAATATTAATTATACCAAAATAATTACTAAAGCACTTCGGTAAAAATTAGCGAGTTTTTTGGTTTTTCTACAGTTACAAAACGCAGTATATTTTATCATATTCTATTAGTTTTTGATACACTTTTATACATTAGATGATGGTATAATAGTAAATATTGAAATAGTAAATATTGAAAATTATGTTATTGTATCTTAAGCAGTTCTAGTGGTTAGAAGTTCAGCCTCATAATTTAAAGACAGAGGTTCTAATCTTAGAGGTAGTGCACTCACACCAAAAGTGTGATTTAAAATGAACAAATAATTAGTGGTTCTTCAGATAGATTTTGTGAATGGAACACAATTTAATTGGTACTTTTCAGGCAGTCTTGATAGATCGTTTATCTCTAACATATGTATAATAAACAATAATGTAAACAGGTGCATAATAATATCTGTATTTCAAATTGGTGTCAGCTCAATCTTTTCAATGTCATAGCACTTGAAACTAAACGAATCAAATTCATTAAGTTTATGAAATCCTGAATTGTAATACAAGGTGTCAAAAAAGTCAAAAAATACTATATTTTAATAAAGAAATTAATAAATTTTCTTCAATTTCTTTAAAAATGCTACGAACGGGATGTTTCAATAACATTTTAAAAATGATTTGTGCTGTGTATTATCAGCTTTATGGATGATCATTTTTATTTTTCAATTTAAGTTTTGTCTTTTTTTCTTATAAAAATCTTACACGTGAGAGTAATGAAATCGTTTAGAACATAATGGAGATGATATAGAAACGGGAAAATGTCAGAGATTCAACCAAAATTATATTTTTATTTTTTAAATACTAATTTAACTGATAAGCCCCAGAGAAAAACATTGCATCAAATTTGTTTTTTTTTCTATCAGCCGTTTGCAAATAAAATCAAGGAGAAATTATGTGTGATATAATTTTTATTCTGAACGAAATATTTGTTGTTTTCGTCTCTCCTATAAACCTTGTCGTTAACACAAATAAATAAAAAAGTTTAATTCTTAATCATCATAAAGTATAATACAGTTAAATTTACAAGACCTCTATGTAGCGACCACCTCTATTTACGACCACTTTTGGGATTCACGGAATTTTTTCAAAAGACGCTATGTTGAAGAAATTCTTTGGGAGCGACTATTAAATCCTCTTTCAGTGACCGGGAAAACATCTGCACCAAATGCGGAAAAGTTGAAATAAGGAAACACAAAAAAATATCAAAACAAATAAGTAGATTAAAATGTGTTCATAATATTTGCGTGAGGCTCTTATTCAGAGAGCTCTTTTTGACGATTCAACCTCATGTTGCACAGAAAGCACTAATGACGATGCTTTCAATGATTTACTTCTAGAATTGAATGATAAATTAGGAAAAAAAAGTTATTTTAGAAAAAAAAAATACATCTCAATACACCTCTTATCATCTTTCAAAGGTAACTAATTTTTATGATATAAAATTAAATGCAAACTTAAACAAAGAATATAGTTGTTTATTTATTTAAAATAGCTTTATCATTCATATTTTGTAAATTTGCTTTACGCATAATTTTATCAGTTGGAACCATTTTTATAGACGCCAAATTTTATTCATCAATACGTCTTTTCATCACGCCAACGGAAGAGGTATTTCCGTACTAAGAAGATGACACTGATTAAAATTAAAATCATTTACGAAAAATCAAGTACCTTCGATCTTATGAATTTTGAAGTCAATGGAGGTAACCTCTAAGAATGACCAACCTCCATCAACTACTTTTTTAGTGTGGATCGAAGGATGGTTGCTCCCGTGAGGTTTCATTGTACTAAATGCCAGTATACCTATTGTTTGCTTTAATTTTTTCTCGATTTTTTTCTCATTAAAATTTTTTTTCTTTTTACAAAATGTAAACTAAAAGAGTTTAGACTTTAAATGTTAAATAGGAGTTAATAGGAGTTTTTAGTTTAGATGTTAAATAGGAGATTTTGACATATACACATGTAAAAAAGAAAGAAAAAAATTTCATGTCTTATTTCTTAGTTTTCAATACTACTTTTTGATAACAATATTTTATTTAATTTTCACAATTGTTACTTGCAGACTTAGAAATATTTTTTATAGTGATTATAAAGTTTTTCATATATTAAAAAACACCCTGTTTATCACTAGTATATTGTATATTATATGCATTTTTTATTGTATATATAAATTTATGTCCTTTTCTTTTACTTTCTTTCTGAAATTTTACGAGATATTTATAGCTTTTATGGTTGTCGTTATGAACCATGTGACCCCCAGTCACCTGAAATATTCCTTTCATCTTCGTTTTTTTCTCTTGTGAATAATAAATAAAAAATAAAAATTGAATTCCTTGTGTTTTTTTTTTTTTTTTTTTTTTTTTTTAAGGTTTATCTGAACTTAAAATTTTAAATTATCAATAGAGGTAAAACAGAATTCGCTATGAAAAGTTTTTCCTGCGGGAAAGCGTTCTCTTAATAATTTCATGTGTCGCGTGCAAGGAAAAAAACACAATATTGTGTTATATATTTAATAAATCATTCACAAAAAATGAAAATTGTCAGCTCTATTTTAAATTATAATTAATTACAGATGTCTATATTTATTATGAAATTAAAGTAAAAGCAAGTAATGAAGTTAATAAAGTGTTAATCAAAAGTACAAATTAATTCTTAACCCAACCATTAAAATGTAACGCAGATGTTCAAAAAAAATATTTATGAAGTTAAAAGCAAATATTCTCCATAACAAATATTCTCTGAACTCATTTTATTCAAGTATTAAAATATCAGGAAACTATCATCAGCGTAAAAAAAAATGATAAGCTTTTGAGCTTTGCATAACTTATAAACTAGTTCTGTAATTTCATAAAAAGTTTTTCACATTTATACAATTTTAAAGTAAGTAAATAAATAAATGATCATAATTATATTAATATTTAAGTAATGCTTTAAAGAAAAAAAAAGCAACAGTAGAATGTTGAGAATCGGAAACTATGTATCTCATACCTTTTAAATGGGAACCGAGTTATTTGAAGATTTGACTGAATTAATTAATATTGTCATTTAACATGTTTTTTATCAATCTCTTCAAACATAATATGTTCTGTAAATTAAATGCTCTGCCTTAGAAAAGTAGACAGCACAAATTAAAAGAAAATATATTCACAAGAAAAAAAATTCCAAAACTGTATTTAGCTGAATATTTCTTTTTTGAAAAATGCATAATTATTTTCTAATGAATGCGATGAATATATTTTTTTCAGAAAATATCTTTTAAAAAACTAAATCTGGAAGGTTAATAGATTATTTACGAAAATGTTTGGAATGCATGCAACTAAGTCACAAGTTATTGCAATTAATTTTAATTAAACATGCATTGCTGTAAACTACTGTAATATTCGTCATTAAAATAACGAATGTTATTAAAATAAAAAAAAATATAATTTTCCTCTGTTATAAACAGCTTGAAATTGTGCTCATTAAGATTTAAGGAAGCTCATGAGAAGTGAATTAAATTAACGAGGAAAATTAAGCTTTTTTGAGCATTATTATTATCGTAAAACTAGTATGAATTTTAAGTAAATATTAACTGTCAATTTTATTAAATAAGAAAAACCGTTTTAATTGTTTCATTGAATGGGTTCTTTAATTTCACAGCTTAACACTTAAATGAACTATTAAATTTGATATTGAGATAATTTCTTTTGTGATGTCAACTTAAAAAAAATGCACCGAAAAGAATTTACATTAAGAAACAATGCAGTCATCATTTATTCTTATCTCAGCTATTTTATAAAATATTTTTTAATTTACTTTGAACGGCGTAGTTCTTTCATTTTTAATGATTTTGTTTTGTAAAAGTAGTTAATCTTAATGAGTGTCGTTTTAAAGCACATTGTGAATAAACTTAGGGTTTAAAGAAATAAAGAACAGTGCAGAAAGAATGAAAACTTTATATAACTTTTGACTTAATGATTGGATTATAACATAGGGTGTTCGAGAATATACACTGTAAAAAATTCCTGATCAAATTCCGGTAAAAAATATCGGTCCTCAGGGTGCGGTTTTTTTATATCGTGAAATCCATTTTTACTGAAACATTCTATGGAAAAAAAAACTGATATAACGTAGTTTTTTCAGTAATAATTATTCTAAAACCACTGAATTACTCAAATAAAATAAATATCGCCGTAAAAATTAAGGAATAATAATTTACAGTAGAAATGTATTTTAAAGTAAAATGGAGTTCATGGATGATGCACCCAAAGTGCTTCATATGGTAATTTGATCTGGAATTTTTTACAGTGTAGTATGTTACGCAGGATGCTATTCTAATGTTCGAGGGCTATAAATATGCTAATTAATAAGAGAAGACGATAATTTAAGCTACGATGAACATGGTAAGTTTATTCAGAGGAAGTAAGTTAAGTACATACTTTCTCAAAATAAATATATCTTTTTAGCGATGGATTTGGAAATTTGACGCTCAAAGTATTAGGAGTAGATCCCGTCTGAACATACAAAAGTTTAAGCAAGTTCTAATTAGGCAGAAGAGTGATTAAAAGATTTGTCTCTTTTGCGTTAATTTTGATTTTTGCTTATTTCACCGAATATCAAGAAATTGTATGAAGAATATAAAAAAAATTGACATTCAATTATAAAACTCGTTTATCTAAAGATAAATCCATGTTAAAAATATCATTACAGGATCATGTTCAGGGCATGTTCATTACGGGATTGTTTATAAATGTAATGTGCATAACTATATTCTATGTATTTTTATATAATAAAATATTTTTAATTGGTATGCACAGCTTTAAGTTTCATTATACAGCTTAGAGTAGTATTTTTAAGAAGATTCGTCAAACTGGATATGCATTATGTGTCTTTGACAACTCAAAAAGCTATATTTCTTATTCGAGTTTCAGATATTTTTATACTGTCTTTCGATTGAAAATTTAATAAGTATTTAAATTTAGTATTTAAATTATTTACTTCGTTTAAATAAGCATATCCCTTTTTATCTTCAAGAATTACAAGTTTTCTCAGAATGACCAAAAATTAGTATTATAGCCCTTAGTGTAAGCCATATCCAATAAAAATTAAATGATCAAAATTTCGTATCTTCATACACACAGAAACGACATCAGGTCGCGAAGGGGTTTCACTTGTAAGAATATTATTATAAGTATTAATCTTATTTTTTATATTTAGAATATTAGGAATTAATTTTAATCCGTAATCTTAGTTCGCATTCTTGGGATTTTTCCACGTGAAATTCTGTTTCTCGAATTTCGGTCCGTCCTTCTTGTCACATTTACACTTAATGTAAAGTGAAAAATTAATCTTTAATTTTACCTGAGTCTTTAATTTTTTTTGAAAAATTTATTCTTTTTTTTTCAATACAGAAATTATATTTATTTTTAACTTTTTTGCTTGACCTTCCTCATCGAACTTCCTGTGGGAAAGTCAACCCCTCTCTTTTCACGCCTTTCTTTTTTTAAGGGGGCTAACTAACCAATCTCTTTCCTTTTAATTTTCAAATTATCCTCCTCTTTAAGTTTAATTGAATGTAACTTTCCTGGTCCTACAAATTTTAAAACATTTCTTGATACATTCTTTCTCGAGCCTTCTGGTGACTTCTTCTTTCCGAGATGTGGACTTCGGTCCGTATCGAGGGATCTCTTTTTAAAATTTTTTCTTAGCTTTCATTTTAAATTAAATCCATAATCAATTTCTGTAAAATTTAAAATCAGCATTTTATACCTTTAATTTTTTTTAACATGAAAAACCCTCTCGAATTTAAGCTTTTTTTCCATATTTTTTTTTAATGGTTAAATTTATTCGTTCATTTATATTTTAACTTTATGCATGACTCCTTTGGTTTCTTTGATTCTCTTGTCATCCATTTCTTTTAGAAAAGATATTTCTTGTGCTACAAAATGTGTTGAATATATTGTTCTTTTTTTGCGCTATAACAAAATAAGTAGTTTTACAAAATGTTACGAAAATAAATGTTCAGCTGAAGAGAAAGATTTGTGTGATTTTTTTAAATTATACCTTTATAGCCAATAGTTATTACCTTTTCCCTCCTGTATGTGGTGAGTACCTTTTAATTATTGTTGGCATGCATGAATATGAATTTATTAGTTTTTCTTATTGGAAACATCATCCTTCAATTAATTAAAGGTTAAGTTTGTATCTGGATATAGCATGTCATTATCTTATTTATTTCTAATTTTTGATTAATTCTTAGTTTTCACCTTTATTCTTAGTTTTCTTTTCTTAGTTTTTATTGTTATACCACGATTGCATTGTACAACCACTTTCCTTAACGATCACATCCCCCTTAATTTTATTATCTTTTATATATTTCGTCCTTAATTTGATTATTATAAAAATCAACCATTTACTTTTTTTAATCATGACTATATCCAAATATATGCACTTATACAAAATGATTTCAACCCATCATCTTTATTTTAATATAAACAAACTTACTTTATTCGCACCAAAAATATATTCTAATTTAACTGTAACACTCCTGTGCATTAACAAAATTTTATTCGGCGTATTTTTTTAAACACCATTTATAAATATATCGTCATGTTATGTTTTCTTTAATTTTGTTATTAATATGCATAATAGATTGGTGGAAAAAGAATTTGAGAATTGCTTGCATACAAAAATAATGCTATGACAACACAAAATGCCCCTTTTAAGCAAGTCTTAGAAATATATAATTTTCTTAAGTATTCCACAATTTAAAAAAAAATTATTTCGAATATTATGTTTTGTAAGTATAAGATTAGGGAATTATATATACTTTTGTAATGTTTTGAAATGCACGTAACAGTGTTACGTTTTTTAATGCGATTTATCATCAAATCAAATGTTTTTTTTAAAAAAGGAAAAAATAATCAAACAGAAAATTTTATAACAAATCTTCCATTGTTTCATAGGAGTTTTTCAGGCAGTTCAGTAGTTTGAAACTAGACAAGACTGACTGTAGAGAAACAAAACTGAAGAATTGTCTTCTCATAGTCTGAGTTGAAATAGTTTTGATTTTTATTGTTCTTTGATCTAATGTAAATAAATGGGGAGACACTATGTAACGTAACAGAATGCACGAGTTCTTCAAAACTTTGGCAGTTTCAAATGCATAACAATTGCTTTCGGACAATTATTAGACGTTTTAAAGGTGAATAATAAAAAACATTTGCAAGATATTAACAATATGACGGTTAAGATTGCGGTTTGTTTACATGAAGTGTATCATGTGAGTTCTTCTGGTCAGAACGAGTTGACAAACTGGTCATAGCCTAATTAATACCAAGTAAGTTTCGATCATCTTTACTAGTTTATCAAGAATTATCATTATGGTTGATTATTTGCCAAGTTATTTCAATCTTCTAGTCGGCATGATTTGACATAAAATGCATGGATGTTTTTAAAATAAAGATATTTATGTACCTGGGAGATTGACATAAACTGTCATCAGTATAAAATAATATTATAATATTTAACTTCTATTCGTTTCTATTTTGTTCGAATTCTTATAAATATTCTATGTGCTGGGTGTATGTTTTATAAACAAACTAATTTTATTTTAAGAAGCATTGTATATATGAATCTTGCTTTATATTGATCCATAAATGTAATTCTACTGATTCGTGTATATAATGTTTTATTGTAATTATATATTTTAGTGTAACTGAATTGTAAACGTGGTGGCAGCTACTTCTCATAAAGTAGTGTAAAAGAACATTACATGTGATTCACTGCACCAGGAACTATCTTTGGAACACTTATAATGGAACACTTAGTGAAACACCACTTTGTTGTGTAGTAGTTGCAGCCATTTTTAGTGTTCAGATACTCGAAGAATATTTTTCATTGTAATTACGTTCCCTAGAATTCTTGTGCGATAGAAACATTTTATTCAGTCGTTACAATTTTGGAATGTAATAAGTAGCATATGCTCTTACTTAAATCGATAATTTTGGCGAAGATAATAAAATTTACTCTGTTTAAATTTAAGAGTTTTTAATATATTAATTTTATTAAATTTTGTAACGATGGAATATCTTACTCGCTGCTGATGCGTTTAAATAAGACAGTTGACTGCGCATAATATTTCGAATTGATTGTAATATTACATAACCTGCCTTATAAGAAGCAATAATTGTAAACCCTGAAAAAAACCAAATTTAAAACAAATGAATTTTTAAGCAGTTAAACATTTAAAAAGTAGCATACCATGGTTAATGTTGTCTGACTAAAGAAACTATGACTTCACATTTAACGATTGTTTAGTTTTAACTGAACAAACTACAAATAAGACTGATTAAATGAGATTTAACGATGATCTTCTCAAAAGGAATCTTCGTTAGCATAATAAAGTGAATAAATGATTCCAATTGGAACGCTTACTCTCTTTGCACATCGGAGTGGGTAGAATCCATTCTCCGTAATGACATTCAGTTACATTAGGTCCCACCAGCTGATATCCGTCCTTGCATAAAAAAAGAGCTTTCATTCCATGATCTGTTTTAGGTGCTATCACTAGACCATGTTTTGGTTTCTCAGGCAATACACGACATCTGGCTGCAAAAAAATAAAAGCTTATTATGATTGGAAAATACATGATTGAGGTTATTATAAATATTACGAAACTAACGGTACACAATGTTATGATGCCATCTGCCATTGATTGGAACGTAACTTTATTATTAATTTACCTTAACTTAACTGAGAACATGATTCCTTTAATATAAAAGGTGATCGAGGTTTATAAGATTCAGTGAACGTCCGCTCCTACCTTATTTTTGTCCTTTATTAACTCTTATCCGTTTCCGGGTAAACGAAAAAAACAAACAAACCCGAAAAGTTAAGCCAGGTAAAAGGCACCGAAAGAAAAATCCAGGAATAAAGTGCGAAAATGAATATTTTTAAGAGTATGATGAAATTTCTTAATTAGTTCTAAAATTGTTGTAGAGTTCATTAATTAAACTTATTGAATTGTGATATAATAATATACAAATATTTCAATTTCAACTAGTTATTTTTTAAAATTAGTATTTAATTGAAATACTTTTATTATTTTTGTGAATATTTTTAATTTATCAAAAAATTGAGCTTCTGAAAGACTTTTTTTTAAAACTGGTTTATTATTCATAACACCTCTATTGTATATTATACAATTGCATTAAAAATACCAAACTTTCCTTGCAGTTAAATTCAAATTAATCTTCGTGCATTAATTATTTTTTAAAAAAATATATTCGATCTTTCGAATAATCATTTAATTACATTAAACTCGAGTTCAAAGATCCGAATTAAATCGTACTCTAAATTTATGTAATAAATATTTAGATGTTATTTTTTCCGCATGGAGAAAAACATTATGGTAAAATTGCTACACTATATGGTAATGGCATTTTCGAAAAAAAAAATAATAATTTTAGAAATAAAATTAAAATATACGGTATTTAAACCATTAGTTTTGTAATTATTCTGTTCATAGGTTGGATTTTTACTGGTTGGAAATTTACTGAAATTTCTAGCTTTTAAAATCATAGTTCTTACTACCACACATTTAGAAAAAAATATCATACGGATAAAATGTAACCGAATAAATGGTTTTCATATCATACTCTAAGTCTAAGGTATCATGATAAAATTGAAATGTAGATAACATGCTTAGATAATTAAACATATTTGAAAAATTAACATATTTGTAAAATTAATTAAAAAAATTATAAAACATATTTGTAAAATTATTTCTGATTTTTAAAAAAATGTAGAATCTATTTAAAAATGAAAATAGATTAATAATTTACATAAAAAGTTTAAAGTATATTCAAAATGTTAAAAAAAGAGGCATTTTTTTTAGAAAAGTCCTATAGCTTTAGACATTTCTTTACAGATATTGGTTTAAAAATTCCTTTACTGACACTATTCTAAACATACTTTATTTAAGCTAAAGAGTTGCTCGAAAAATTCTTGTAATGCAAAAGTTTTGATAGTTTTGATTAAAAGTTCATTTAATAAATGTAGTTAATAGAAATACCAGTCAAAGAATTTATCGAACTTTATGCTGTAAATAACATTCCATAATGAGACATTCAAAAATTCAGCAATTGTAATTTACTTGGGATGTCTTGTATTTTTCCGTCTGCGAATAATTTTTTGAGATTCCATTCATAATTTTTCTAATCTTTTAATTTACGAAATATTTTTATCCCTTTGTCATTATTTGAATTCGCTTTAATTACTGACATTGTTAAGATTTTTATTCATGAATATCAAAACTAGAAATATACGAAATTTGATTCCGTAAACTTTCAGTTCTTTGAGTGTTTCTCAAATAACTTGAATTAAGCATGAAATGATATTTGAAATCTTAAGTCCAGTTTAGATAAATTAAAACAAAAAGATAATTTTTAAATAATAGATAAATTAAATAGATAAATAAATTAGATAGATAAATTAAAAGCAGCAAATTTGCAGAGTGCAATGATCGGCTTTAAATTTTGAACAGTAATCAGTTTCATTAAGTAATTAGTTTAAGCAAATTTCAGTAAAAAGTGATGTTTTGTTTCTCGATGATTCTACCCATTCTTAAGAAAAATTTCACAAATAGTGCTGGTTGCCACAAAAGTTAACGACAAAAATAATCTAGAGCAAGAAGCAAGAAATGTAAATGTGAGGCTTGCTGCGTTCTTCTTAAGAAAACGGGGATTTTATTCTTAGCAAGTTTCAAATTAGCTACAAAAACATCACCAGAGGGTAATGAGAATCTTCAAATTTTTTTTTAAAATTTATGTTAGTCCATTCCAACTGACACCTTTACATTAACATCACTTCACGTCGTTGCTACATCTGAGTCACAATGTTGCTACATATGGTGGCAGTTATAAAAATACTGTTTATTAATTTTTCCACTCAGCATCACTGTCAGTTAAAGCTTTGAAACTAATTCTGTGTGGATAAAACCTGGTTTCTTCAGTCAAACACAGTAAATCAAACATTTCTATCCATTTCATTTTTTAATTGATTTCTTAAATTTCCGGTCAATTTGCGACATTTGGTATTAAATATAATTTCACTTGATTTTCCATTTGTTTTTCCAATTTCTTAAAAGTTTGTTTATATACAAACGCTAGTATATTTTGAGGATTAAAATATTTTATTTATCACTTTTTTACTATAATTTTGCTTGTCCATTACTAACTCCCCGATTTTATGGAAATGAGTTTAATCAGTTAAAGGTAAATAAAAATTAATCTAAGTACTTGAAGTTACTAATTGCTTGAATTTTATGCCATAATGTTGCATTCAAAATATCTTTTTGCTTATTTAATAGCTTCTAGAGCTATTGAAAATTTTTTTTCCTACAAATCGTAAAGCTATTAATAAAAAGACCAACTTAGTATAAAAAAGTTAACAAGTAGTGAGAGAAAGTCTGAGTCAGTAAAAGAAAAAAAAATGTCAAAACCTAACAAATCTGAACTTGTATTTAAAGGTAATTACCATTTATTTTATTTTTTGAGGCAAAAAATTTATCATAAGTACCAAAAAAAATATTGTATAACTTTATTTGTTTTTAATAGTCTTACATAAAAATCTAAGAACTAGTTTTAATTAAGCTAGGTACGCTCATTTTTTAAGTATAAAATTTGGATTACTCGATTTTAAACTTATTTTTTTCCAACTTTGTCCAATTAATTTCACAAATAATAAACGTAAGGGATTAGGTCATGCTGAGTTGAGTTTTCTCTTAAATAACTTGTAAACAGAGAAGGACTACAAAGAGTATTGTTTCTTTTTTATATTTCGCTAATAAAGAATATACTGCAAACACTCTGAAATTCTCTTTTCCTTTAAGAAAACATAAGATTACTCAAACAAGGCAAAAAGAAAATAAAAAAGTGAAAGGTTATTCTGTTCTTTATTTGCTTCATTTTGGCGAAATAAACATAAAAAAAAGTGTAGCTAATTACGCTTCTCGCACCATTATCACGTCATGGAAAAACCAGAAGCCGTTTTTTAGTGTAAAAGAGAACACATATTTGATGTTGGTACAAAAAACAGCCGCAAAAAAGCGATTTTCTGACTTTCTTGATGGTCAATTATTTTTTAATTATTCAACTTTTCTTTATTACATTGCCAACAGTGGTGGTTTAGAACACCAAGACCCTACGCTAATTATTCTAATTAGAGCTAATTAAAGAGGAGCACCATTCGCCCTCTTTTAGAACGTGCTATTTTAATGATCGTTTGCTGAGCCATGTCACACAACTGCACGAGAGAATGAAATTTAATTACGGTGTGAGCATTGTCTGCAAGATTTAAGGAGTTTTAAGGGATCAGAATGTTTAGTAATCAAGCCCCCAGCAAAATGTTGAATGTTTTGTACATTCGTAGTAGTTGAAGCATGTGGTTTTACTCGCATACTTTGGCTCAAAATGAGCAATTTCGGCTTGCCTTTAGAAAGGAAAGATTTTTTTTCTCTTTTTTTCATTTTAAAATTAACCCTAATGGCGTTACGCTTGAATCATTTGTTAAGAATTCATTCGTTAATTGAGTGTGACTAGGATTTGAAATGAATTAATGGAAAGAGAATAATCGCCTGAATGTTATAGAGACATCAGTGAAATGAAATAAGTCAAGCTTTTGAAGTTACTTATTTAAATGTAAAACTATGTTGAAAGTATGTTGAAAAATAAATTTTGTTTTTCTCCTTTGTTTTTTTTGTCAATCTTCATAATGTTTATGTTGCTGCCTTTTTTAATATTTCTTTTGTTAAAGAGAGTGTTTCTTTTGAGTTTTTTTATTTGTTCAAAGGTATTTACAAAAACATAAATCTAAACAATTTTAAGAATTTTAAACGATCATAAGTTATAATAAAAGTTTTAGTTTTTTTTAAGTGTATAGTCTTCATACAATTTTTATTGAATTATAATTAAATGGGTTAGCCGAAAAATTGTGAGAAAATTGACACTCTTATTACAGAAACAGTCTTCTATATTTTAATTCCCACAATAAAATTTACTATTTGACATTGGCTTATAATGATTATAATTACATAAGTAATATTACTTAGTTTTTCAGCCAATGCTTTTAATGGGATTCAAAGAGTGCACAAACTAAGTCAAATCCCCATATTTAATAACATTAATAAAATTTTAAATACGTTATTAAACTGTCTAATGATCATTTCAAGCCATAAATGTGTCTAAAAAAAACTATCAAGTGCTTACTTATTGATGAAAAATAAATGTAACCTGAATCGTTTAGTTTGAACTAGTAAATAGAACAAGCCAAAAAAATGATTTTGTTATTCCTTTTTTGTTTGTCTTTTGATTTTCTCTTAATAATAAATATTTATGAGTTCATGTTTTTCATATTATTGCCTCTTTACAATTTCTTCCTTGATATGAATGTCTGTTTGAATTTCTTTTTATTGTGATGACTTAAGCCTTTTTCAAAAATTAATTTGTAAAAAAGTAAAATAATAGTATTCTAAGTGCAGAAAGTACCGATGACTCAGAAGAGAAGAAATTGAAAAAAAAATTCATTATTAAAATTAAATGATATCACTCGGGGTTTCCCAGTTTTCATTGCTCAATCTCTTAACGGGCATTGTAGGTATTTTTACGTAATTTTGACCCCAGTTAGTCAGACGACGTGGACAGTGCCTGATCTAGCACCCCTCTCTCCAAACTTAAACACCGTAACTAACAAGAGGACTTTCTGCTACAAATAATTTAATGTGCAGCTTGCTGCGTATACACGCCATTCGTTTTGTCTGTGGCCAGGATCGGACTCATGAACTCTTGCCCACCAGGGAGCTCGGTAGAAATATCATGCTTGATAACATGTTGCAATCTAATGCTTATTAGCTAAATAAATGTGTAAATATAAAAAAATAGCGTGGGCCAAATCTCTATGTTTCCTAAGCATACTGTAATAGTTATTTTAACATAAATTGATTAACATTTCTTTATTGTTGTTTCCTAAAATACTGTTATTTTTTGCATTAACGCATGTTTAATTTGTCGAAGTTTATGAAATGCATTGAAATGTGATGTCATCATGATAAATAATGACATAAAATTTACTTTTCTCTATTATCATATTTTAGATATTAATCTTATGAAACTTCATTTAATTATCTTTCTTAAAGTGCTTAAATTAAAATTAATATTTATTTCATCCGATAAAATATAAACTACCCTCTTCAAATTATCAAAGAATGTTTGAAGAGATTTACTTTTAAATATCCATATTTCACTTTTCTTAATGAGTTGCTTTCGTTGAGTTTGCTTCAGAAGATCGTAAAAATTTTAAAGCGGCGTATCAAGTAAAGAGTTGATACGCTGAAATTTATTATACACACTTGCTCAAAAGCTTTAAATATGAGATGCGAAAACTTTGAGCTAAAAATTATCGGGACACAAAGCTTTAAAGTTTAGAAAGTGATTGGCCTTTATGGTAGACGTCACGTTCTCAGCTGAGAGTTTGAAATTCTTAAGATTAAGCTTTGAAGGAGTTTGAACTCTTTATAAGAGTAATGATTTAAATCATGTGTATCTTCTAAACTTTCATGACCTATGAATAAGAATTATGATGACTTAAGTTTATAATAATAATAATTTTGTGAGCATATCATTTGAATGTATGCAACTGGATTATGAATAAGATTCTAAGGTTTATTTATAAATAAAATTAGAGTTTTTAAAGTTTGTATCTCATGACGTCTATTTCTTCCTTTGAAATAAGAAACAAATCTGTTAAATTTTATTGTTTAAAAATTATGATTCTTCATGAAGTAAAAATTAAGAAAATTAATGAATTGTGAATTGATTGAATTAGAAGAAGAATTTATCAGATTTAAAAAAAAAAAAAAATGAAAATGATATTAAAACTCAAATTTTCATTTTATGCTTTGAAATAAGTGTATTGAGAACTTCGTAGTATTTTAAGAATTTATCGAAACTTTGGATTAGGATAAAGAAGTTTTCAGTGCATAAAACTGTTTTCATTCTTTATCTTGAAAAAAAAAATCGTTTAAAAATTATGTATAACGAAGAGTTGAGTTGAAAATGCTGCGAGATTCGTGTGTAGAAGTGCTGGAAAAAAATGAGGAATTCGCTTATTGCATTGAAATTATAAAGGAAGAAAACTTAAAAAGTTTTTAGTAATCTTATTCATGGCTTGATTTTGAAAAGTTATTATTTGACCGTAAACAATGAATAGTTGTTTTAAGATTCATTTTTTAAAATGATGTGATTTATTTAGACAATTGATTTATTCCTTTCTGTTTATCACTTATGAATGTTCCTACCATTTTATTCACCGTTTAAAAAACATTTGAAAGTTCAATTTTTTTAAAAAAAATATTAAGAAAAACTGAAATGACGGAAAAAAGATTGAAAATTTGACGTGCAATGTCAAAAAGACGTACGAACTCATATTAATTAACATAATATTTTTGAATTTCCTAAAAGTACCTTGGATAAGAAATCTAAACAAAAAGAGTCTATTTTATAATGGATATTTCAATTTATTTTAACTCAGTATTTTCGAAATAATAAAATTCATCTCACGCAAAATAGGTGAAGAATTTTCTTTGCTAATTTGAACGACTATCTAGAACACTCTAGGAATTATTTTAACTCATTCATGATACATTCCGATTTTAAAAAAGAAATTATATCCCGTAAAACATAGCAGAATTAACATGTCAAAAGAAGAAAAAAAAAAAACACATTTTTATTTGTATTGATATTTTGGAACCTGTGAATACAACAAGAATTTCATATATTGAAATAATTTAATACCTTCCATATAATTGCTAATTTAATATGTTTCATATCATCATTAATTTATTACATTTATTCAATGTTAATTTTAAAGTTTATTCACAATTTCTTTAATAAAATTTTCCCCATCAGTGTTTATTTGTATACTAAACAGTTAATCTGCGTTTTATTTTCTAATTTTCTATGTATGAAATAATTTCTGGTACACATTTATTTTCAAAAGATGCTGAGAATTATTTTTTATTTAATAATTCTAGCAAAAATTCTTAATTTGAAACTATATATTTTTTCAATTTTGCAACTAAAAAATTCAGTTTTAAGGTATATTTTTACTCTGATTTAGAAATAATTAACCTCGCACAAGATGTTTTGAGCTTTATTATTTAAAAATTCAAATTATCATCAAAATAGTTTCCCATCTTTTGTGCCGATTGCGTCAAATGATAACATTCCCACTTGAAATCATCCTCTTTCCGTTCTATTTGGTTAACCCGCTCTCTAGAGATATCAGATTGGCCTTAACTAATAGTTATTCTTATATCGTTTCATACATATCGAAATCACTTAGCCATTTTCATGCTTTTTGAGAGCTAAATATTTAATTTAAGGAAAAGCTTACAACCGATGATAGTCACATCAATCATATGCAAGCGGGCTGGTGCATACGGTGATAATCTGAGTTTACAACTATGAATGTCAAACTCTGTCGTAGCCTTGTATTTTGTACCCAACCCAAAAAACAAGGGAATTCCCAGATCAAGCATTGGGGCAGACTAGTTTAAGTGGAAGACTCTTTGATAGTAGCCTGCGTTTGCGTTACATCGAGAGGAAAAGCACGAAGACCTCAAACAGTTACCTTGGTGGTGAGAGGACTCTTCCTCCTGATCCGTCTACCACTGAGGATATTTTAAGCCAGCACTTTGGTCTGTGCGGAATTCGTAATGACCAGCCTGAAACTCGAACCCTGTCACCTCTTTGAGAGGCGAGTGCTCTATCCCTTGAGACACCGCGGCTCAGTTCTAATGCAATAGAAAGATCTGCGAGGTCTATTGTAATCATTTCCGTGGCGACAGCATTTCATAAAGAAATGCTTCAAAGAATTTTTAATCACTCTCCAATTGCTTGTATTTGTATGAAAATTAATATGAATGCTTTTACCTATCGTTTAGCAGCGAAATCAAATAATCCTTTATTTTTGAATTCAACTTTTTTTGAATATTGATTATCAATCGGCTGATCAGAAATTTATCTTCCTGTATAATTTCTATATCTTCTAATATTCTTATTGAGTTAAGTTATTTATTCATTAACTGAATATGAAGTAGTCCAATTATCTAAAATTATCTTCAAGCAAAAACTACTTCTTACCAGGAACACATACTGGGACATGTGTCCATGTACCATTACTGCAAACTACAGGTGTGGCGTTGAGAATGACATCATAGCGAGGTTCACATGTGATATTCATTGCATAACCATGGGAAACTTTAGAACCAGGCACATAATCAGTAAAATTTCCATGCTCCATTTCAGGCACAATGCATGGTGCTAAAGAAATAGAAAGAAAATGAAACAATTTTAGTTTGTCCAAAAACATATATAATGTACGTAAGAGCATATATGTGTTTGTTTAAAATTGGGTATCTATTGTATTTTTTAAAATAGCTAATGCATATTAAATTAAAATATGATTACTGTATTTTTAGTAGCTAGAATTACTCAAACGGGTGAAAGAATTATACTGTAAAAAATTGAGGTTCAAATTACAGTGTAAAGTACCTGTTGTAGTTACCAAAAGAACCTTTTATTCTTAACTACTAAATTAAAAACATAAGTGTAGCACAGATGAAACATTGCGAAACAAAAAAACAAATAAAATTTTAATGTTTAATTTAACGAAAAAATCTCACCTTGTGAGAAAAAAAACAAAGTTCAACAAAAGAGAAGAAAAAATGTTCTACTCATTCCTTTAAAAAACAAAGAGAAAACGTGAACCACCAATACAATACGTCCTTTTTTAATTTCATGCTTTTTGCCAACCTGATAAAATATGACTCGTCAATCTTCAACAACAATTTAAATTCTGTTCTTTGAAAATAATCGTCTGCTACTATGTCTCTGAAAATAATCGTCTGCTACTATGTCAATCTTCAACAGTACCGTCGTGCTTTTTTTTTTCTCAGTGAAATATTTAACGGTCTCAATTACATTTGTAAATGCATTTAAAGAAAGATATACTAATACAATTAATGATTTCAGCTGTATTACGATAAAAAAGATAGTAATGATTATATTTATTTCGAATAGGTTTAGATGAAATGTAAAATTATATATTTAAATGATAGAAAATATGTTATCACTATTCTGGAATGACAGTACATTATAGTTTTTATATTTGAAATCATTTTAAATTCATTGAAAGTATTGTTTTTTAAAATCCTGAAAATGCTTATAGAGATTATTCAAGAGGAAAAAAAACTTTAACATTTTAAACTTAGTAACATTTTAAAAATAGCTAAGTCTGGCAAAATGCAATCGACGATCAGATAATATATTCTTAACTAAAAACCAATTTTAATTCTTAATTGTTTTAATAATTCTCGAGACAACATGAAAAAATAAATATCAGTGGCACAAATAGTTACATTAATCATTCAAATTTTCAGAGTTTATTTTGTACTAATTTATTGTTGTCTACTTTAGTAAACAGAACAAATTCCCTTAGTACTGAAAACTGTCATCATTTTACTGTGCAACAGTTAGTTAAATGTCAACAAGCTTGTTTGAAGTGTTGCTCCCAGGCTGGCAAACGCAACTCAATTAGTATTGACTGTTGAAGATGAAACAGATGTAAGTCATTGTAGCATTTCAATTGTTCCAAATTTGAAAACAATTTATTTTTCTTCTAACAGTTCAAACACGTTTTTTTTTCATCGCATGAGTTGAAAAAGATTCTTTTTTAATACTTTGACACTTTTTTCTTTTTTACGTCTTGATAAAATTAAAATAAAGTATTGTATTTTTATTCTTTTTTTCAGGATATATATATCTTTTTAATTTAATGAGATTTTAACTATGAAGCTCATTGGGACAACGTGTCAATTGACAATTTGACTGAAGAAACAGATAATGCCCAGTAGAACACATGAATTAAAAATTAAGTTTTTTCTATGCAGTTTTTAAAAAATGTTTTGCAATCAGCTTTTCAATATTAGCAAAACTTAAAAGTTGTTTTTCATTAAATTTTCCAAATGTCATTTAACGTGCTTTAACCCGTTGCCTCTATTTGACTTAATATTACGCGATATGATATTTTATTTACCCTGCTTTGGACATAATATTACGTTCCGGTTATGTCCTGCTATTTTACACTGCTCATCGTACTGCTATTTTGCGCGTTTAATCTTAGTCAAACCGAAGAGAATGAAATAAGTTTAGCTCTAATTTTTGCAGCTAAGTTCAATAAACTAATGTTAATATTTGTTATTATTTATTCGTTATTATCATACATAAAATGAAAAATACATAATTTTGTTCTTGTATTTAAAATAAAAAGCTAAAGTTTATTGTAATACAACATTTTCAATCGAAAATTTAAAAATATCGTAATATACATACATAAAGGAAACATACGTAATATACATAAACCAATAAAACGTAATATAACGTAATATACATAAACCAATAATTTAATATACATGCTTTGAACTTAAAGTGTAATAGTGGTTACGTATATGTTTTTAGAAATCCATTGGATAAAACCCATCGTTGTATCGAAAGTAAAATCTAAATTTTTGACTCTAAGAAAGTTAAAAAAAAAAAAAAACTTCGATTCGAATTTCCTTTTCGAGATAAGCGGAAAAACTTTTTGTTTACTTTACCAAGACGAATCTCAAAGAGAATATATAAAAAATGTAAACATAAAAGTTTCTAAAATGCCTCACATCAGATTTTGTAAGTACTTTTTTCACACTTTTCAATTTGCTTTAAAATTTACTCACACAGTTTTTGACTTTTTATTTATGTATTTGCTTCCGTTTTTTTTTTCTTTCGAATTTACGATTTGGATATTTCCCACTTTATTATTAATTTAAGTATTTTCCATTTCAGAAAAGAATAAAATAATTGTTTTATCATATTAATAAATTTGTTATTCACTTTCATTCCTTCTTTTAACTAAAAAAAGAACTTTTCGGAGTTATGAATCAAAGAAATAGTCAATAGTTGCTGAGTTCAGTTGTTAAACTTTTGCAGTAACTTGTGCAAATCTTTCCGTCTATTTTTATAAAGTGAATAAAATACCTAAGATCAAGAAAACTAAGATGAGCCCACTAGGCTTTGGCTCAACATGGGCTGTCATGCCACTGATTTTAGTTTAGTTTTAGCAATTCATTTCAAAAATATAATATTTAAAAACAAGAAATTATACATATCTTTAAATTGTAATAACTGAGACGAGAATTTGTAAATACTTCAAACTTGGGGAACCCTTTTATTACATTACTCCTTTATCAGGGTGTAAGGAAATAAATGTACTATCGTGTTAAGAGGCGCATAAACATGCTGTAATGAAAACCCCCAAAATCATTCGAATTTCTGACATTTTTTTTTTTAGTTTAGGGAAGGAGTTTAACCCCCACCCCCTTTGCTTTAGGAAAGGATTTGAAAGCTTTTTTTCTCTTTTGGTTTAGGGAGTGATTTGAAAGTCTTTTTTCTCTTTTGGTTTAGGGAGTGATTTGAAAGCCTTTTTTCTCTTTTGGTTTAAGGAAGGATTTGAAAACCTTTTCTCTCTTTCGGTTTAGGAAGGGATTTTAATTTTTTTTTTCTCTTTTGGTTTAGGGTGGAATTTAAAAACCTTCTTTTGCCCTTTTGGTTATGCCACTTATAGGGTTAAGTTACTGTTGCAGTTGGGTTAATTTTATTGATTTTCTCATGTGTATTTCAAATTAAACACCAGTAATTAAAAAAAAAAACACAAGAAAAATAGTGAAAACATTAAGAAAGACTAACAGAATTGCTATAAATTGGTTTTAATATCATTTAGATATTATTTAGTATTTGACTTTTAGTTCTGATACTAAGTTTTCAATTTTTTAGCTACTTTTTTAATTTTTTTTTCTACTTCTTCAATTTTTTAAAGTATTTTTTATACTATACTGTAAAAATAATTTTTTGCCTAAGTTCTTGAACTTAAAAAAAAAATAGTTTATTTTATTTTACTCTGAGAAATATTTTCTTACTTTAAATATTAGTTTTAATAACGCTATTTAAAATAGAAACCCTTTTCCCATTGACTATAATTTATTCAAAATGATTTATTGTATGTATATTTGAAATTAATTTGACGCTTACTTATTTCAATGAGTTGCAATTAAATAAAGTAATAAGCTAATAAGTAACTATGGGAAATTGTAGTTTTAGATATTGCTATTTAAAGCTCCAATTCCAATGTAAAGTTTAAACTACACCATGCCTTACTAATGTGGATTAAAAAAGTTGTTTAATAATCTTGGGGACGAAAAGAAATGCAATTTTACAAAAATAATGAATAAAATGATCCAAAATACTAATTTGCTTTGAAGGTATTGACGGAAAATTCATAAAAATAAAAAAGTTAAAATCTAATAATTATTTTTTTTAATAAATGAAATTTGTTATAAGTTGTTTTTATTTTAATTTCTATAAATGCTTCAATGTAAAAATAATAAAACTCGAAAAACTGATTATTGACCAAATAGACAGTCTCAAATTTCAATTCAGTCCCAATTTATGGAGATGTTCCTCTGACTAAGAATCTTTGTCTTAAGAAGGTGAAGTCAATTAAAATTTTGCACAGATGATCATTTTGAAAAAGTTTACAAACAAAATTTTGATTTCAAATATTGTTTGATATTTCATAAAAACATAACGTAAACATAGTCATCAGGATGAACAGCGGATACATTTGACAATCTAAAATCTAAATATATAAGATTTAAGAAAAATTACCTAAGCATTGAGGAAAAGGCTTTGACCAGTTTCCGTCTTTCATGCAAGTCACAGATTTTGAACCAGCTATCCTCATTCCTTCATAGCAATGAAAGGTCAGTGTTGTCATTAAATTAAAACTTCGACCTTCAAAATAACCATTATAGAATGGTCCCGGATCCTTACACTTTATTTCTACAGAAAAAAACCCCATTGAAATCATTAATAAGGGTATATAAAGCATATCACTGACTTAATTACCAGTACAATGTAAAAAATTCCGGATCAAATTACAGTATAAAGTACCAGTACTTTAGGCGCATTATTTATGTGCATTATTGTTAATTATTTAGGTGCATTACTTAAGTGCATTACTGTTGCACTTAAAATCTTCCTTATACTATTATTAGGTCTTATATATATTAAATTAGGTCTTATATATATTAAATTAGGTCTTATATATATTAAATTAGGTCTTATATATATTAAATTAGGTCTTATATATATTAAATTAGGTCTTATATATATTAAATTAGGTCTTATATATATTAAATATATATATTAAATTATTTAAATATCGTGATGGCCTTACCATTATAAATCATCTTTATTAATTTAAGAACGAAATATTAAATTGCAACATATGCTACCACTTTAAATATCCAAGAAATCTTTCGCTAAAATTGAAGTTGAAATTTAAGTATTCATTAAGCTCTTTTAATTATTACAAATATTTTTAAAATACACTCAGGACTGTAGTTTTAGACTTAAATGAAACTAAAATGTATTGTTAGACTTATTGCTAACTAAATTGTATTTTTCAATTTATTTTCGCCTCGCCTGATTTTTTTTATAAGTGAAAATAGATTGAATGATAATTTTAGAACGTCTCCACACTAGCCCCATGATGGGGTTAGTGCAGAGAAAACAACTTATGTATAATTCAAAACGAAGATAACATTCGAATTTCAGTAAAAAAAAAAAAAAAAAAAAAAAAAATGCTATATCTATTTAAACTAATGATAAGAAAGCTTTTTTTTTTGGCATATTTGTAAAATCTTTTCACACTAGCCGTCTCCCGAACATTACACAACGCATGGTATAGCACTGTTGCGCCGAGAAAAACTCTTATTGTCTTAAGATTGACACTATTTGGAAAGCCCAAGAACATCTTCTCTAACCTTTTTATGTGAACTATTACTAATACAACTAATGTTATCACGAAATTTCTCGATTCTATATTTTTCACTTCTATTCTTCTATTTTCATTCTATTCTTCTATTTAAAGCGGTTCAGTCCTACGAAGGCTAGTTAAAAGAGTCTGTATGATACAAAAACTGGGCACAGGGCTTTAAACAACGTTATAGTTCGATAATCTCTATGATTGGGCCGGGATAGCCTGATCGGTAGGGCGCTGGGCCCATGTACAAGAGGTCGGGGGTTCGATCCTCGCCGGCCGAGGACTCCCCGTGTAGTAAATGGTGACTGATGCACGTTAAATCTGTCGAGTCTCAAAGTCCTCCATGTTCCCATAACAAATCAAAACCTCTGGGGGTACTGATCCAGGAGTTTCCTTGTGTTCTGGATTGGGATCAAAATTACAAGGCTACGGAGTTGAACATTAGTAATCGTAAACCCATGAAATTGGGTCGGCTGTTCAACGACGGTTATAATATAAAATAAAATCTCTATGATTTTATTTTATTTTATAACCGTCGTTGAACAGCCGACCCAATTTTTTTGGGTTTACGACTACTAATGTTCAACTCCGTAGCCTTGTAATTTTGAACCCAATCCAGAACACAAGGGAATAAGAAGACAATAAGTGTTGGGAGAAATTTGCCTTCGTGGAGGATTTTTTGATGGAACTAACCCGCATTTGTGTTACATGGCGAGGAGGACCACGAGAACCTCCCACGGTTAGCCTGACGGCAAGCATCTCAGAGCGTTGCCGGTAATCTAATTAAAGTATTTTTGGAAAATTTGGATAGGTGTACCAGAGAGATAATTATTATTATCTAAATAAATCTGCGGCAGGTGATTCAATCCAAATAATCACAATTGAATTGAAAATTTCGACAAACTAACCAATAAATTTATAAGTGTGAGTAAAGATAATGTCTCCTAAACTTATATATATATATATATTGAAATTAATGAACGGTAATGTGTATTGAGGGGTATAATACCAAGTACATAAATGATCACTAATAAAAATTCCCAAATCATAAAATCATAAGAAGTTAACGAATTAGGAATTTTGCAGGGTTTTAATTACATTACCGAGTTTATAATCTGCATACAAATTATATTTTGAAATTCAAGTTAAGTTTATCTTAAGGCGAAAGTGATTCTTTAGTAAAACCTACTTCTTTTCTTTTACTCCTTCATTTGAATGAAGAACAAAAGATTTAAAGTGATTTTTGTACGAAGACTAAAATGCTTTTCATGTTACCAAAGCAATTCAGTAACTTTGCAACCAAAAAGCTTATTACGGAAAAGACAAAGCGCCTCACGTATTTACCTAAAAATAATAAAACTCACAATGTCTCGCAAAGACTTGAAGTTTTCCCATTCTTGGAGAAGTTATAAACTTTATAGCAGGAAAGTTCAAAGAAGAAACAGTGAAGTAATATACTTTTTTTTTTTAAGTTGCAGGACTTTAGTATATTTAGATACTTGAGAAAAAAGAAGTTAAAAGCAAAAGATTGTGAAGCAAAGTTGTAAGAGATAAAATATGTATGGTAATTATTTAGACTGTTTTAAGCGTCCAAGACTGTTAAGGATAATATCTCGTTTGAAAAAAATACTCGGAATAATGTCTGGTTTAGTAAATAAATACTGTTAAAAAATGAACGTATCAGTTATGATTTGTTTTTTTATTTTATAACCGTCGTTGAACAGCCGACCCAATTTTGACCTTACGACTAGCAATGCTGAACTCTGCAGCCTAGTAGTTTTGAATCAATACCAGAAGACAAGAGAACTCTTGTATCAAGTATTGGGAGAAATTTGGCTTCTTGGAGGATTTGGAACTAATCCACATTTGCGTTACATGGAGAGGACAGCTATGAAAACCTTCCAAGGTTAGCCTGACAGCAAGGGGATTCTAATCCATGTTACGCATTCCACTAAGGATATATTATGTCAGCATTGTGGTTTGTGCGAGCCAGGTGCCACGACCAGTCATCGCTGGGATTTGAACTCGAGTCCCTTCACTGGAAGGTGAGCGCTCTATCTCCTAAACCAAGACGACTCTGCTGTGATGTATTATTCTAATTTAGTATAACAAAGTTATTAACTTTATACATCATAGAGCACGTGTATTAGGTATTTTTGCTGCTATTATTATTCAGCATCAGAAAATGTGTGGAACATTGTTAGTATTCAAATATCACAAAATAACTTTTAAAATGCCGTATTGGGTATGTTAAGTAATAATGTATAGGTGAAATTAATATTGTGAAATATGTATTAATAATTGGTAATAATTTAGACTGTTTAAATGAACATTTCATCGTTTAGTACTTAAAAGTCATAAAATATAGGGACAAGTACAGTACAGTAGAAAAAACATTAGGACAAAACATTTGACGAAACATTTTGAAGAAGATATTGTAGATGTTATCGTTCAGTAATTATTCATCATATAAAATGATAAATTAAAGCATCAGAGGACATATAATTTTTGATATATCAGTTTGATATATTTTTTGATATATATTATCATAAAAGTAATAATAATATATTTATTTACCTTCACAAGTAGATTCTGTACCTTCCCATTGTTTACTTGTGTTGCATGTTCTTGTTGCTTGTCCAATAAGTTTGTATCCATATCGGCATTCATATTTAACAACTGAGTTGTAAGAGAGAGATGTGTAGAAGGCACGCCCATTAGGTGGGTTTTCTGGCACCGGACAAATGACAGCTGTAATGAAAAACAGAACATTATGTAGTAAAAACATATAACATAAGACATAAATGGGATAAATGCAGAAAATAGTATGTTTCATTAAATATAATGTTTAAAACATATTTTAGGAAGAGCTTTAAATGATTAAATGAGGTAATCTAAAACTTTTAGGTCGTAAAAATTTTAAATTAAAAAATTTTATGAAAAAATTATGCTTTACCATAATAAGTATATTTAGGTGCATTAAAAATTTGAGGGGTCACTTTCAAGGAAGTTATGTTTTATCATACCAAATACGTTTCTGCATATTGAAAGTTCCTTTGGAAACTTACGTTATGTCCTAACCTGTATAGTGTGCAAAATATATATATAAAAAAAAAACGGACCAACCAGAATAACTTTTAATCTAACGATCAGTTCTCCACGTTTTAGAATTCAATCTTAATGGTTGAAGGGGCTGACTTTAAAAACATGTTAATTAATTAGTGCAGACGATAGTATAAGTTACAAAATTTGGCACAAAAACATACTTTCTATAAATAAACATACTTTTTTTCCCTATGGATTTTGAATTTTGACCCCTAAACTATAGGGGTAGCCGCAATCTGGAAATTACGGTCCCAATAATTTTGTTGGGAGTTTGATCCAAAGTTCGGATATTTTAATTTTAGTTTTACGGATTTTGCCATATCTTGAAATATTTTTAAGCGAAGTAAAAATTTTCGCACACTGTTATGAATTTGTTTATCCGAAGATAATCCCATGCAAAGAATAGCTTTTAGTAAATATTTATGAGTTTATTCAATATTAGTCAAACATAATTTGAATTATAAGGTACACAATTGTTTGCATCATTTTAAAGAAGGTAACTTTTTAAGGCAAAATACAAAATTTGAGCAAAATCAGTCGAATAGTTTCTGAGAAATCAA
The DNA here is from genome assembly GCA_949128135.1 of Parasteatoda lunata. Lineage (NCBI taxonomy): Eukaryota > Metazoa > Arthropoda > Arachnida > Araneae > Theridiidae > Parasteatoda > Parasteatoda lunata. The sequence continues at coordinate 58,669,748 of OX421973.1, read as the reverse complement.
ATTTTAAGAAAGTTGTATATTTAAAATTTGATTTATTAGAAACTATTTTTCCGATTTCCCTCAAATTTTGCATTTTTCGCCGCAAAATTGCCTTCTTTAAAATGATGTAAAAATTATATACTTTACAATTCAAAATTTTTTGACTATTACTAAATTAAATAATAAATATTTACTGAAAGTTATTTTTTTGCATGGGATAAAGAAATTTCATAATTGTGTACAAAATTTTTTTAAATCACTTAAAAAGTTCAATTGATCTGGTGAAAGACGCGAAGAGTAAAATTAACATTAAGTGGTCCAAACTTCAGACCGCTCTCGTGAAGAAACTATTGGAACCATTTTCCAGATTGCTTCTACACCCTATATTTTGGGGGACAAAAATCCAAACTTCTGATTCTCTAATTACAAGTAAAAATCTATTTCGGTATTTTTAAGTTATAAAATACAGTCTAGTAGTTACTAAAAAATCTGTTTGATTATCAGAATTATATTTCTACTAAGGTATAATATACAAATAGTTAGAAATTTTTTTTCCATTCACATTCAAAAAGTTATCAATAATTGATTTAGTAAATCAGGTTTTTAATGACAATTTCAATTAAAATTTTGAGGAAAATGTCAAATTGTTTGGGATTTATATTTGAATTTTAGTTCATTAGCCTTCCAAAACCCTGTAAATTTTTGATCTTCGAATTTTAGAAATGTAGTTATAGCAGTTTCTTTAGTATACTGATGAGCGAAACCTAAACCGGAAGTAAACTGTTTGTTAGAACTCTGAAAACGAAACCGAAATGTTTTTATATTATGCTTTGAATATTTTAACCTTCTTTTATTAGAATAAATTATAGTTTTAAGACAAATAAAATTCCTTTTCAAAAATTAAGTTTAGAACTAATGAGTTTTTTTTTATCTCAGAATTTTCTTGCATTTCACAAATTTCTTGCTTTTTAAATGCATTTTCTGAAGAATGTTAATGTTTGGAAAAATTATTCATTCTATCATACATTGTAAAACAAAAATTATTATAGAATTCTTTGAAATTTTGTATGTAGAATTTCCGCTAAGTTAGTGACATTTTGAACAAAAAGCTAAGATCTAAGTTAGAATTTTCATCAAGCTTTAAATAAGAATCATCACTCATTTTCATCAAGCTTTTATTTTCATCATTTATTTTCATCAAGCTTTAAATAAGAATATTTAAAAAAAAATGAAAAATTCAAAATTAAACAATATATTTAGTCTTACTTTTTTATAAAACTTTTTAAAGATTTAAACTCAAAGCGCAGGTAATCACATTGTAGTTCAATAAAAAAATTATTTTGAAATTTATGCATTAAAATTAATTGTAGCGTGACATAAGAAGCTCAAATTTACGTAGCGTAGTAGCGTAGTTTTTAAGCTCAAATTTACCTTATTTTGAAAAATATTTTATAAATTTTTAAACTTTATTTTAAATTTATAATATTAGGAACCCTGTTTATTACACATAAAATTAAGTTTTAAATACGCTTTCCTTAAAACAAATTGTGTTGAAACTAGTAAGGAACCTTAAATGAATTTCAATAATGAATTTTCTAGATTTAAATAACTGCAAATAAGTGCAATTTTGCAAAATTACTGTATGGAAGTGAATCGTGTTTGGGAAATTTTACCTTTAATGCAGAAAAAATTACCTGTATTTCCTGCTGTACTTTAAAACCATTAACCTAAATTAATATGAAATTATGAAAAAAGTTTGAAAAATATGTTTAATGAAAACTCTGCGTCAAAGAGTAAAAGTGACATCATAAAAGCTATTACAGAAAAAAATACAAACACATTATCTGGATTTTTTGTATGATTCGCATTAATATTTTTCCCTGATAAAATTCATCGGGATTGAACTTTTATTTATATTACTTATTTTGTTACTTGATTTAGAAGAATATGAATTACAAATATGTTTGATGGCTTGTCGCATTGGATGATATTTTTGTTAGTTATTGACTATAAGACTTTCAAATTATTGACTTATTGTCTCACAAAAATTAAAGCAATTTTAAGAAATATCACACTATTATAATTGTTCTACTAGTGTTAAATAATTCTAGAAATGATGAATAATTTTATTAGCGTTTCCATGTTTCTTGTAAAAGAATTTTACCAGAATTTGCATAAGGAATTGAAATGAAATTACGAATGTGGAAAAAGTTTCCAAAACGCTATGTCTTTTTTACAGAACAAATAAATTTCTTTCACCTGTTTTCTATTTAAAAAGAATAGTGACTTCAAAACAAAAAGAATTTATGAAACTAATTATTAAAAGTAATAATTTAGCTGTACCAGTTAAAAACGATGGATTGGATTATTTTTTCTGCTGTCTTATTACAATTCTTTGATACACGCATCAGAGTGTTTAGACACTTGCTTGAAGTGTCATTATCAACAATCGTTTTTAAATAATCTATCGTGATAAAATAAAAAATTCCTCACAGTTGTTTTGGATAGTCTATATGTTTGAGCTACTGAGATTCATATGAGTAGGGTCCATGTGTATTTTTTTGTAGATTAGTTTTGCTAATAGACAAAAAAAATTAAACACAGTCAGCAAATATGCTTTTTCAATTATGAACTATAACATTCTTTTGCATGTGATTGATGATTACATTCTAAAGAATTTTAAAAAAATGTTCTTAAATTATTCTAAAGAATTTAAAACGGTAACAGTCCTTTGTTTTAAATTTAAAAGGTATGTTTGCAAACGTTATTTGATTGATTATATCGTCGTCTCATAATCTTTATTCACTTGACTTATTAGTTATAGATCTTCATTTCTTTCATCATCTTTTTCGGCAATTTTCAGTTAAGTGTGATCGTTATTTTTTGGCACTTTTAATAAACCTAATGATAATGATATAATTTTTGGAAGTTTTATAAACCTTAGATGAAACTAATGAATCTAAATCATAAGTAAAATTAATGAATGCAAACTAAACACAACTATAATTTGTATGTGAACGTTTTTTGAAACTATTTTTGTCTAAAGAAATATGTTTAGATAGGACAGGTTTCAAATATCATTCACAGTAGTTTATTGTAATACCAATATTGCAAGATAAATATATTTATAAAACAATATTATTTGAATAGAAAATTATTTTTTGTATGCTAACTACCCTATTTTTTAATTACTGGTGGAAATTTTAATTTATTCATATTTTTCATTTTGGAATTCTTTACAAATTTTAATCTCTGGTGACTATAATTTTCTGGAAATTTTATTAAACAGCCCCAGAGATGCGAATAATTAGTATTGATAATTCATAAATGTATATGAGATAATTGACGTTAACATGAACAAGAGAAAACCATATGTTGCATCTGTAGCGTATCTACCACTACATAATTACAACTACAATTCACTAGTATATAAGACATGTTAACTCGACTCTATGTCGGGGTAAAGGTTGACATTGTTGATAACTACTCTCCCCACATTGGTGACCCGGATTCGATGTGAACACGTCTACCTTGGCAGTAACGCCCACTTCCATATGAGCACGCCTACCTTAACAGTAACGCCCACTTCGATCTGGAAACGCCAACTTCGATGGATGGTTCACATTGAATAGTTGACTAGCTACTTGTGACTGCAACATTATCCCACTCCTCGCAATGTTGCTGCTCAGTCTCGTCTCGATCACACACAACGTCGGCTTGCACACACTCGACTGCTAAAGGCAGCACGGTGATCTTAATACAGTTCTCCCGGCTTCGCACAAAAACAGCAATGAATGAACTAGTGGCATCCATTCATCGAATTCTATCACGGATATTATTCTGGTGGGGGAGTACTGTAGCGTACCTCTCACTACATAATTACAACTACAATTCACAAACACAATTCATTGTCGATAACTACTCTTTCCACACATCTAAACTTTTTAAAACAATTGTGCTGAACGGAAATATATTCAAATATATAACATTTACAAATTTAGTTTAACATTATTTGTTTCAACATCGATATAGTGAGATTCAGATAGTTAATATTTATAAATGCTGAAACGCAAGTATTTTCATTATAAAATCTAAGGATATTTGAAATGTACTAATCTTTCGATATTCAGATTGCAATAGCTAATTTCCCGAATCGCGAACCCGAGATAATTGTTTTATGAATTGTTATACGTAGTTTTGATAGAATTTCTATTCACTTTTCCGTTGTTGTAGGTATCAGTTAGTGCATAATTACATAAATGGCTGCCATTTTGCAGCAAATAACCGGGGGGACAGAATATAGTACTAATGATTAAACTCAAAGGGTGAATAATATTCGAATTCAATACATGTATAGCGCAGAAAGATAATTACATTCCTGTTATCTAATTTTCTGATGTCGACTGTAATTAAAATAGCATTCTCATTTTTAGGTTCAAAAAAGTAAGAAAAAAAATAATTATGAAACTGTTTTAATTATAAAACATTATGATAATGGTATTAGTAGTTACAATTTTATAGTTAAAACTCTCATGAGAATAAAGGAAGCTAATTCTGGAATTCGCGGTTTAGTAATATTAGTAACAATAAATCTTTATCGGTGTCGCATCAAAATAATATTATCTAGGATTGGTGATAGGAATAATTGAAGCTGTATACTGGTTAAGGGATACACATATTAACTTATTAGATCGGCAAACTTAGAAACTAGTGATGGTTTAAATGCCGTAAACAGAAGATAACTAATATCTGGAAAATTGCTGCAACACAGAATTCTTAATTTTTAATATAGTTTTATGTGTTTATCATCGTTAATGAAATATCTGTCCACGCAGTAAATTTGTTACATTTTTTTTTAATATAAGCATTATTTACCATTAAAATACAAGGCAGAAAATTCCTGCAAAATTTATCAGCATTTATTGGCTAAACCAATAAAATTTACATTCTAAGTTGGTATTTGGTTAAAACTTATATTCATTGGTATCTTATAATTTGCTGGAATTGTATTGCTTAAAATAATAATAGTAATAATATTTTAGTGACAAAAGTAATTAGATAATGAGTAGTAAGATAATAAAATCATTAGATAATAAGTCACAAGAATAAGTATTAAGATAATAAGCAATAGGATTTTAAGCAATAATATGATATGTAATTTGATAATAAGTAATACGATAATAAGTAATAAAATAATAAGCAATATCAGTACAGGGTTTTTATGTGATATTAAACAAGGAAATAAAATTGTCATTTGTTATACTTTAGTTCTATTGATCGTAGCTCTTTTTTGAAAATTTATAGGGAGCTCATGAATATTATTTATCACAAAATATGAAGTTTTGTATTTTATTATTTCCCAATTACCAACTTTTATCTCAAAATTCAGGAAAATTATTTCTATAATAAATTTTAAGTTTTATCCCTGAAAATCTCCTTACTTTTTATAAATGTTAATGCATTAACTCTTTAGCTTCTCAGAAAAAAATATTATAAAAGTATAAAAAAGCTAACCTCATTAAAAATTGCGAAGCAATAAAAAAGCGTAGTTATCATCAATTCTTTAAAAAAGGAACTAATTGAATGTTTGATTAAATTTAATTTTATAACTTCAATCTAAAAACAATCATAATGCAAATGAACCTTCTTACCAATCTCATAAATTGTTAATATACTGAACACTACAAATATCGGAAAAAGTCAAATAAAATTTAAATTAAAAGTCGATGAGAGTTTAATTAAACTTCTGTTTGAAATGAAACTTGTTTTAGACGGTCTATCCTGGGGCAATGTAAATAATGACAAATGATATTATTTAGCTTTGAACTAAGACTAGAGCTTTATTTACTGATCTTATTTATTTTTCCTTTCATTTCTCAAAGAAAAAAAAATCATTTTCCACTAGTTTAAACATAAAAACTAAAAAACTCTAGCGTTAGTTTTGAAAGAAACTTTTTATTTTATTATTTTTTTTTTTTAATTTTTTACTTATTTCTTGAAAGAAATAATGAGAATAGCAAACAAATGGCGTAAAGGTTATTTATTTGCTCAATTTTCTTTTCCAACTGTATTCAATTTTCCGCTTGGTAAGCTCGTGAGTATGTTTTAGATGAAACTAAGTCATTAGAGTTACACAGGATAGAAAATATTGCCAAGATAATATTTACCGTTGCTAAACAAAGCTGAATTAGCTTTCGTTTCTCTGTAATGATTCTTCTACTTAGCTTTAGTTTGAAATTAAAATAATGTTATTAACTTGCATTAATTTCAATTGCAAATATGTCATTAGCATAATTCAAGATTTTCTTCAAGAGTGTTGCTTATGTTATTAGAAATGAGTAAGGATTCATTCGAGAAGTTTTGTATAACAAGATTTCTAAATGTTCTTGTGGTGACTTTTACGTTATGAATTTATTTTTTATCCGGTAAGGTGCAAACCACTCATATTTTTAGCAATTTTTATAAAAATAGTACGTTCTGGAAGTGTATAACTGTAACATCTATTTAAAAAAGAACAGTTATTTTCTTTGAATTAAAATTTTTGTAAATACAAATGACATTTTTTTTATATGGAAATATTGCAATGCTTAATTATCATTCACAAAAGAAAATTTTTTAACGATAAATGCGTTATTTCTTCTAAATTAAATATAAACCTTGTTTGGTTTTGTGATAAAGGTTGTTGCTGACAATAAAATCAACCTTATACTGTTATCTTCGATAATATTTCATGGTATAAAAAGATAAATAAAGTGCCCATGAGCAGTTGACAGCAACAGGACTTTATTTCTTATTTAAGTGTGTCGCTGAAGGTATTTAATTTTAGTATTTTGAGAAATGCAAACGACAACTCAGTTATGGGTTTTAAGGCACAAACTTAAAAATCCAATGTTGTTGCCGAATTATATTAAATAAGATATCATAACAGCAGAATAATAATTAAGAATACAAAAGTCCACATGCTTGCATGTCTACTCCATTTGGTGCTTTTGAATTTCTAAAAACTAATTTTGAATACATTCTGTTTTTAATTTCGAATATGAAAAAGTGTCTGGAGTCATCAACTCTAGATTTAGCTCTTTTTAAATTTCTGAAGATTTACGCTGAATCTTCAAACAGAATAGATGGAGAAACTTGTTTTTACGTATGATGTAAGCACATTAAAATTTTTGAAATAAATTCCAATCCGTAAACAGAAAAAATAACTATTTTAACGATATATATTACAAATTAGATAGAACAGAATCACAAAAAAGAGGAAAGAAAAAAAAAATCATCACATTGTTACAAATCACACCTTGACCATTGTCGTAAATTGTGATCAATAATCTAAAAATCACTTGATTTTCAAGAAATCACAAACTTTCAAATCTTTGACAAATCTGCTCTTTCGATCACCTGTCCCTTGAGTAATCTCAGTATATTTTAGAAGTCGTCTATTTTTTTTATTTATTTAATGCTAGAATTGTTTTCTTTCTTTCATTACGGCATAGTACAGAGGTTTGTGCGGCTATTTATCAAGCTGATTTTTTGTCCCGATTCCTGGTAATAAATGAAGCCTCATTTTCTCATGCTTCTGCTGAGGTTACCATAAACGAGAATCCGATCCTTTAACGTTGTGGTGTCTATCCAAATTTTATGACGCCTTTCGTATTTTTTACCCGCTGCGCTGCTTCGTATTTTGAATGGTGTGATATTTTCCTATTTTTTTTTTTAACATTCTGCGCAGTTCGTTACGTCGAACTATTACATCATTCCGTGCGGAGGCCTTCTCTCTTCCTAGGAAGAGTTGCTTGAACCAAGAAGTAACCATAGACTCTATGTACTACATTGAATGTTTAGCTGCTTAATTAAGAAATGACTAACACTACATTGAAATATTTTTAGAAAAATACATAAACCGGCACTCTTTTAACAAATAACTCAGTTATATACACTATTTTTATTTTTCATTTCGGAAACTATCATGCTAATTGATACGTAGCATTTTAAGCAAATTTCGTTATCAGGAAATGGTTTCTATGGGAATTACATGGCTTTGAATAAATTTTTTTACTGTACATAAAAATAAAGTTTGTCTTACATACCTAATGTATATTATATATACATTTTGTATTATATACCCAATTATTATAATCCCAAATGACGATTTGAATTCCATACTATGAAAATCCTTTTACGATGTTCCTTTGAGTATCAACGAAGAATAAATAAGTTATTATTTCTCGAATATATTCCTGTGAAAAGCGTTAAACCAAAAAGCAACTTGTTAAAAAAATGTCAGAAATTTCTTCGCACTCAAATGCTTAACTTTCTGAAATTTATTTATTTTCGATAAAAGTAAAATAATATTGTAACTTTAAAATCTGGTTTCTCTCTATATTTTTAAATTAAGACTAAAACTATTCGCAAATAAAAGTGTTAACAAAGATTTTTGGAAAACCCCAGACACATAAAAAAAAATTTGCATGCTGTTTAAAATCTTATTGAATTGCGTTATTGTTTAGTTAATTTTTATTCAAAATTAATTTAAAGAGCCTGTCTTAAAACTATGTTTAGTAAAAAATTGTTCAGTTAGTATTTATCAAAAACTGTTAGAACAATTTTTTTAAGTTTTGAATTTTTGTACTTTAATTTACACAGTCCATCGTAATGAAAATTATTATATCTTATTATTCAAAATTGTTTCGATTATTATCAAAATAAAAAAGGAAAATAATAATCGTTAAATAATCCAAACTACTAATTTTCAACGATTGGAGAAAGAAAAAATCCCACAGATATGCAAATTATACCACTAGAAATCGAACTCCAGCCTAACCAGTGAAAGCATTTTGATTAAAGTTATTTTTGTTAAATGAATTTTGTGACTCAAACATTTTTCATTTACGTTATTAATTTCAGAAATAGTGCAAAATAAGCAAAAGTCTAAATATAACCATCATTTCCCTACTATGTATTCTACCGCACTTCTTAATATCGAGTAAGAATTTCCAAGATTCGATTACACTCTAAATCTTTAGTGTTACGAGTCTAACTCGATTAAAAGTAACCTTTTTCTGACTGAAATCGAACAGTCCTTGCTACTTTATTCTAACTAACTTTTTTGTTTAAGTTACGTTGCTTAAATGAATAGAGTTACATTTTAGTGCGTAAAAATATGATCAAATATCACCAAAACTATAAGATGATTACAGACAGGTAAGATGATTTTCCGTTTAGTTTGTTCATTATATTGAATTTCTCTCCGTGATTTTTTTTTATATATAAACTTATCAAATTTAATAATACTCTACGATATTATTTACAATATTTGAAACAATCTTATTTTAAAATTTTTCAAAAATCTGTTTTTTTTTTTACGCTAAAACTTGCAAAAGAGTATTATTTTAGCACGCGTCTTTAGGCTAGAATAATGCTGCATATTAATGATGAAATATACATATATTTGAAATTTACAAATAACGAGTTTGATTATGATTTGTGTGCCAAAAATTAAGTTAATAAAAATTAGGTAATTATAAATTACAAAAAAGCTTAAAGTAAATAAATTATATTATTATATTGAAAGAATAATTTTACGCAGATTGTCGAAAGGTTAAAGCGCCAAGAAAAATATGGGTAAAGTGGATCGCTGCTCGCGTCTTAAAAATTTTCATCCTTTTTGGGAAACAACTCAAAGGATATCCACCAGAAATTAGTTGCAGGAATCGACAGACATTTAAGACGAATAACGCGGGGAAGCTTGCACCCCTTTTATGAATGGCCAATATTTCATCACGCTGACAGAGGCGTAGGGTACATGAGGAAAAATACAATTACGAGACACTTGGCATGAAGTGGAATCCTTGGTGACGGTGAAGCCAGCCTCAAGCTCTTTGAATTGGAGAGGCAAATAAATAGAAAACAAAGATGAAATTTCAGTTCTCGGTGGATGTGTGACTGCCCTCTTCGAGGGGACGTTTTAGTATTTATTTTCTTACTGATTTTTGCCTTCAAATTTAAGTTTTCAACGAGCCTATTTCTGCCCTACTTAAAACTGCAACAAGATTTTTATTTTTGAAAAAGCCAGAGATGAAGTAAGTTACAACTAAAACCGGAACACTGACAAATTCACACGTGTCAAACAAAGATACCGACAAACGGGTGCAAGTCAACTGGCAGGCTAAAAAGAATTTCAACGTATCCTGCTCTAAAGAAGGAAAATGTGCAAATTGTAATTCGGTGACCCGATGTCACAATTTGTTGATTGCTATTTCATCAATTTTTATAGCATTGAATTACAATTTTGACTCTGTGCGGTCGTATTATGCTGATATTCAATGAGTGGTGGTGGCTGAAAGCTGCCTTATAATCGCAAAGGGTCAATTATTATTAGCAAAGCGAAAATAATTTATAGTAAAGGAAAATTACATAACTTTTTGAAAATTGTGTAATGTAATCAATATGAAAAAAAATTATCAAAATTATCATTTACAGTTTTTTTTAAACACACGATAAAAAGAACATTTTTACAATGGGTTTGGAAATAAATATTAGAAAAATCCTTCCAATTTTTTGGGGAAAGTTTTAGTGTTATTTGTCAAGAGAAAAACAAACAAACAAATGCAAACAATCTCATCTGCAAAGCATATATGTAATGCAAGCAATAATGAATTTCGAAAATAGTAGTACAGTCTTTTGTCTTTTGAGTATAGGGTAAGAAATTTTTTTATTTGGATGTACCATGTGTTTCTGAAGATCATTACCATAAGTTACGAACTTTTTCTTTTCCCTGAGACAAGTGTTTGATGTATCAGTCATGATTTAGGCGACTATTGGTTATTAATATAACTATGACATATTTTCCTTTAAACGAATGCCATATCCAATATTAATACATGAGATTTCTTATAAATCTAACACTCTTTATTTCCAAAAGCATGTTCAATTTTGTATAATCTTGTATCTATCAATACGACTAGGTTCTATAAATGTTGTTTTTGTGTATATTATTAATATTTTAGATAAAAAAAACTAAATGTGTAGATATCAGTATAAGAAAATTGGAATTAATCTAAAAATCAAAATTATCTTTAGTTTTTTTAAGCGCAGGAAAAAAAATGATAATTTTTATGAAGTGTTTATTAAATATTCATTCTTCTGGTATAAAATCATTTATGACTGAGTGGAGCAAAATTATAAGCGATATTTTAGTAATTCGAATTAGCTTTAAATATTATACCTTGATATTTTGTTTTATTTTTATAACCGTCTTTGAACTGCCGATCCAAGTTTTGGGTTTACGACTACCAATTTTCAACTCCTTAGCCTTGTAATCTTGAACCTATTCCAGAAGAAAAGGGAACTCCTGGATCAAGTATTGGGAGAAAATTGCCTTCGAGGAGGACTTTTTGTTGGAACTAACACGCATTTGAGTTACATGGAGAGGAAAACCAAGGAAACCACCCACAGTTAGGCTGATGGCAAACAGACTCTAAACCATGATCCATCTACCACTGAGAATATTCTACGTCAGCATTGTGGTCTGTGCAAGCCGGGTGCGGAATTTGTATCGGCCAGCCATCGCTGAGGCTCAAACCCGGCCACCTTATTGGAAAGCGAACGCTTTATCCCCTGAGCCACCACGGCTCAAAAGATTAAACAAAGATCATGACTTTTCTTTATTGTTTTCTTTAAGAGCTCTTAGATTTATTTAGAGCTGTTTTTTAATTTTATTTCTCCAAGGAAAATTAAGAAGTCAAATTAATTTCAAGTGACGCGAAAACACACGAAATGTAGCTATAATATTAAATTATCTATAATATTTCTTTTTCTTCATTTTGAGCTACTTTTTGGTTAGCATTGAAGGTGCTGGCTACATATTGGAAAAGATTAACTTGACAGTTGCGAATAACAGCCGCGAATAACTGTTACAAACAGATATAAAAATATAAATTATATGTCGTATAAATAATAAATTAATATAATAAGTAGTCTTACATTATTCGTATCATAGCGTATCCCACATGGCGTTTTACTTGGCTTTGAAAAGAAAAGCTTTTTAGGGTCGTTTACTGTTAAATGTCAAATGCACTTGAAGCATTATTTCCCTCCGAAAACTATATAAGATTGCCAATTAATGCCTAAATCTACTGAGATTTTCAAAATACCGTGATTTAGAAAAAAATTGCGTGAAATTATTGTTATTTTCTTGTCAAAAATGTCACTTCTTTTACTAAGATTTTCAAATAATAACATCGATTTGAGACTAAAAAGTTATAAGGGAAAGACATACATGCTCTATGATGTGGGCGTGTTTTAAATATATAAATGCTTTAAATGTATGTAAACATATGTATGTTTTAAATATATGTAAACATATGCATGTTTTAAATATATGTAAGCATTAAAAAAGTTTAACTTATTAAAAGTAAACATATTTTTTAATTTATTAGTTTAAAAATGTTCCATTCATTCTTTCGCTGATGATGGAACAACATACGAAAGAATGTCCCCACTGACGGTTCTGCACGTAAAAAGTCGTAATTTAACCTGCAGTCTTCTCCGCATAGCAAAACCGGTTTTCCCATGTTATTAGATAAGGAAATAGTGTATAGGGGAGAAACATTCTCCCAATTTCGCCCATTTGCTAAACCACAAGTGGGTTAAATAATATTTTCCAGGATGCAATTAATATAAAGCGATTGAATTTGTTTTCATTATACGACAAATGCGTACGGCAAATGCGAACTAAAAACAGATTATTATTTTGGCTAATAATGCTTACTTTAATAGTATGTGATATGAATTGTACTAAAAATTACACTCCAAACAGTTGAAAGCTGAATGAAAACTCTTCTATTGTTTATACTCGGTTTAATATTGTCTTATTTCATTGCATTGAACTTTATTGGAACTAAATTTGAAAAATTCGTCCCATTATTTGCTAATTACACGTATAGAGGATTAAACTTGTTAATAAAGTGCATTAAGTGGCGTTACTATTATTTACGACAAAGATTTTCACTCTAATTAATTCAATATTAAATTTATCCTCAGGCAAGTAATTAAGTTTAGGAGATTAGGACCATTTTAATATCTAGATCTATTTTTAGAATGGCGGAGAAAAATTGTATCCTTCGTAAATAAACTGCTAAGGTTCTATAAGCTTACATCATCATTGTATTTTCATTAATGTTACAAAACTTTATTTCAATTTTGTGAAGCTTTTCTCGTTTTCTGTCTCTAGAGAATTTGAATTATTGATGGAATTTTTGTGTTGAATAAATAATAGTGAGTTTAAAATTAGTTTGAGTCAAACAGATTTCAAACAATTTTCTGTTTCATTCCCCTTATCATAGTCCAAAGACTAATGTATTAACGTTTTCTGATAATACTTGAAAGAAATGTTTTTTTTTTTAAGTAAATAAATATAGCTTTCAAACTATTCAATATTTTCTTAATTTTTAGAATTTAATTTTTAAATAATCTAAAAATTTAATCATTGCAGTTTTTAAATAATTTAATGTTAAATAACGTTTGATTTCATGAACGAATTTTCTCGTGCTAAAACTCTATCTTAATGGTTCAAAGACCTTAGCATTATTAACTAATTAACCTATTCAACTAATTAAGAAGATAATTTAAATTACGAAATCAGACAAAAATCTTATTTCTTCGCAACTAACAATGATTTTCTCGATAGAAACAGAATTTTGACACTCAATATATATAATGTTGCCGTTATATTTATATTGAATTTATTACACTTATATTGAAATTTCTATAAATATAAAAACCTAATTCAAGAGAATCGAAAAAAGTAACCCTTTTTCACCAGTTATAATGATATGAAGTTTTCATTAAGTACATACCGTTAATGATAAATTTATTTCTTCTTATAATAAAACACCTTCTGTAATCCTACTTTAAAGTTCTTTTTCAGAAGCCTTTAGATAATTTTTCAAATCTAGGTAATTGTTCTTTTGGTTGCGATTAACAAAAGGGTCTTACACAAAATTATATTTAAATATTTTTTTAAATAAAATAATATATTTTTTAATGGTGATTTTTACGGAAAAAACAATAATTAATGAGAAGTGAAGAGGAAATTAAGCCTCGTATTTAAATAAAAATGTGTCAGTTAGAGTTTTAGAGTGAGTCATATTAAGATACTTTCTTTAGTTTGATCAGAAACATATATTTTATTTTGATAGTTTTCTTCTTAAAGAACCTGAGTTGTCATTGTGAAGTATTTTGGATTTGATCCTCCCAATCGATGGGTACCAGCCTGTAAATAATGTTTGAGATTGAGCCAGGAGACTCAATCTCAAAATCAAGTTGTTGGTAATGAAATTGTAAGGCCTTAACCTCCATAACCTTCCTTGCCCACAATAAGCCAGTAAGGCAATTCTTTACTTTTATTTTTTTAACTTTTCAGGCATTTTGTTAAAAAAATGAATTCTAGGCAAAGGAAACACCGATAATAGAGAGTGCTTTGTACCTTTGCTAGCAACCTTGTCCATACAAAGTAAAAGCTTTTTTTATTATTATTAAAGACAATTTTAAGGTTCTTCAACATTTACTTTATTTTCCTTATGCTGGTTACTATACCACGCGAAAAAAATTGTGGTTAAATTAAAATAGTTATGTCATTTCCGCAAAAAAAAACTACAATTTTAGATAATAATACAAAATATACGAAATTCAAAAACAATTCATTCAATAACTTTTCTATTCATTTAGTAACGGTTTACTAGAAATTCTGGTTTTAAAATTCACAGATCTTATTGTGCATCTACAGTTAATAAAAAATACAAAATTGAAAATTATCTAAATGAAAAATATGTTTTTCTTATGTTGCTTATTTTACCACATGGAGAAAAAATTCTGATAAAACTACAATATTGTATAATAATAAAATTTAGGACAAAAAATAACATTATAATTTTTGGTTATAAAACCAAAATTTACGGAATTTTAACCCTTAATTTAATATTTTTTTTCCTTACATATCATATCAGTTTACCGGAAATCTTAGTTTTTAAAACTACAGTTCATATTAACCTACATTTAGTAAAAAAGACAAAATTGCAAAGTGAATTTAACTGAATAAATGGTTTTTTGCGCCATGCTCTAAAGTATTATAACAAAATTACCAAGTTTTACCAGAATTATTAAATACCATGCCATAGTCTACTGTTAATTTTTCACAAAATCATTACCCAAGCGTTCCCATTGAGCTGGAAGCAAGCTAAATTTTACCATATTTTTGTAGTTTTGACAATTGTTTTACCTTCAGTTTTAAATATTTTCTTAATATAAGGGTTATATAGTTTTAAGTATTTTCTTAAAGAAGTTTTTTTTATTTATTCTTGATATAAAGGTAATTTTTGAAAATAAGTAATTATCATATACAACGGCACTTCTTACTATTATTATCTGAACACAATTTTTTTCGAAAACAGAAGTGTATATTCAGCAGGTATGTAAAAGAGCCATACATAAAATATTTGATTGTGATTCAAACTTTTCGAAAAGCTTGATTTACGTTTTATTTGAGAAAACAAATAAAAATCTTACCTCTACATGAAGGGAGAGTACCACTCCATTGCCCATTTGATTGGCAATAGCGATGGGATCGTCCGATCAGTTCAAATCCCACATTGCAGTAATAAGTAACTCGATTAGTGAAAGTAAATTGGCTACCTTCTCGGCGACCATTTTCTATATCTTCCGATGGACCGCAACTCCTAGCTATTGAAAAACATTTTATTAAGTTGTTTTTATATCTATTGTAAAAAAAGAAAATTGTCAAAAAGTTAATATTTTTAAAAACATTATTCCTATTTTTCGATAATATTTAGTTTTAAAAAATTTAAATTAAAATTGTTCGCCCTTTAAACAAAATTGAATTTTTTTACAACGCAACAGCATTTTTTCGTCTTATAAAGGCATGATTCAGATTTTAGATTAAGGATATGGAGGCTATATTTGAATAGAGATTTAGTTTCATTTATTGGGATAATTAATACGCCACACACTTAAGATTTTAAGGTTCTTTATTTAAATATAAGTTGAAACTAGTCCAGTTTTCAAACAAAAAGCCTTCATATATTTGACAAAATCCTGAAAGATAATACAGATCTAATTAGTGTCCAACTGTTAAGTGCGCTCCTCTTAGTATGTGGTAAAAAAAAATTGAATGACGTTTTATCAGCAGGCATGTTATCAACATATGTTTCAGATTAGAAGACTTTACGTTGAAAAACTGTCTGTATAATGTGAAAGATCATGCTTGAAGTTTTTAAAAATGGTGTCTTCTATAACCATGCAAGATTTGCATCAACAAAAATGAGCGTAGGTAGTTAATAGCTGATTTCCTTTTTCAATACCATTGCAATTGAAAAATCATTCTTTTTATATTATTTTAATTCAATAGAACGATTTAAAAATTGCTGGTATTAAATCTGGAAATATGTCATTAACTTAAAATGCTCAGTTTGGTCCATCTGAGCCAGATGAGATTCGTGAGGAGATCGAGCCATGGGAAAAAACAGTTAAAAATATGGAGAAAACATAGAAAATAATAAAGATTAATGGAAAAAGAGAAAAAAAATATATATTTAAAAATATTAAAAAAAAAAATAAAAAAATTAAATTATGAATTAATTTTTAATAAAATAATTAATTTAATAAACTTCTTAATGTTAATTTCTTAATTTTATTTGACTTAATTTTTTAATTAATGTTTTCAATATATTTTTCAAAAATACTTTATTTTAATAATTTTTTTCTTTTCTTTTCATTATTTTTATTATTTTCCATACTTTCTCTATCTTTCTAACTTATTTTATATATATATATATATATATATAAGAGAGAAGAATGAAGAAAATTAATAAGTAATAATAATTAAAATTAGTAATTTTTTTCGTAGATATTTTTTACTTCATGTATTCTAATTTCGTTTCAATTTTTTTGAGTACTCCTCACACTATATTTTGCTTTGGCTACATTGATACAATATAAGACACTCCTTTTTACGGATATAATCATGCGAGCTGATGAAGAGATTATATCTTTTCTTTATTTTGTTTTCCCGATTTTTAATATTCTTTTTTAGATAATAAAAAATTTATATATTTTTAATACGTTTGAAAAATTATTTTAATAATTTTCTTCTCTTGTCATTATTTTTTATTATTTTATTATTTTCCATATTTTCTTTTTATTTTAAAATTATATAGAAATATCGGTGTATATATATATATATATATATATATATATATATATATATATATATATATATATATATATATATATATATATATATATATATATATATACACACCGAAGAGCCATTACATTATGACCACCCTCCATCTATAACAATGGGCTATAACCTGGTGGCGGGGGTAGTATGGTGTGGGCAATGTTTTCATGGGGCACATTAATCCTCATAGAACAATCCCTGACGTCTGTAAGCTACTTGAACATAGTTGCAGACCAGGTTCACCCACTCATGGCAACAGTTTTTCCTGCGGGGGACGGTGTTTACCAACAGGATAATGCACCATGTCATAAGGGTCGAATCGTCATGGATTGGTTCGAGGAACATTCCAGTGATTTTTAAGTC
Source organism: Parasteatoda lunata (assembly GCA_949128135.1). Lineage (NCBI taxonomy): Eukaryota > Metazoa > Arthropoda > Arachnida > Araneae > Theridiidae > Parasteatoda > Parasteatoda lunata. Next base: position 58,652,149 of record OX421973.1, on the reverse strand, counting down.
ATGTCTTGGCCCCCAAATTCACCTGACCTTTATTCAATAGAGCATTTGTGGTCCTACTTGGAAAACCAAATTCGTGCTGCCACGCATATCCCCTCGCATTGTGAGGGAATTATCCCAGATACCTCAGAGCACCTATCAGCACCTTGTGGAATCAATGCCACGCCGTGTGCTAGCAGTTTTGAGAGTTAAAGGTGGTCCAACATGTTATTAGCTGGGCGGTCATAATGTAATGGCTCTTCGGTGTATATATATATATATGCATTGCACTCCCGATTATCCGGGTTAATCACCGGGACAGGTCGCACGGACAATCGAAAAACATGGATAATCCGAAAACTTCTTTTTATTAAGGAAAAAATCCATATCAGTACAAAAAAATATCAAAATTATTGACATTTGCATCCTGTATAACATCAAACTTTGAATTTTCCTTTTAAAAAAATGTGTAATGCGCCACATATTAACACATATTTTACGAACCGTAGTAATGTCACCGTAATCAAATTCTCCTATACAATCTAATAAAGTTTCCACAGATTGTAGAGCAGCAGAAATTGCATTTCCCTCCTTTATTACATCTTCTGCATCAGTTACTATCATCACTATTTGATTTAACAACATAACGATGTCTTCATGTGTCAAATACTGGAAGCCAGGCTCACATGCATCACTTTGAAACCAATCTTCCAATTTTTCTTCATCAAGAATTTGGAAACCGTAGATTTCTTTTACTTGTTCGAGAATACTGTTATCATATTCTTCTTGAATATCTGAAGAAGATTATTCATCAAGCGGTATGATCTTTCTCCACGATCGTGATAACACAGACGATTTTACCTTTGACCATGCTGCTGATATTCCATATACTGCAATCCAATAACGAATATTGCTTTCCAAAAATTTGGAAGTGTTATAACTTCATGAATCAAATTGTTTTTAATTTTGAAAATGTTTCTCTTTAAATTTTTTGTGCGACTCCGGAATGAGCACGGATAATCCGCAAACCGGATAATTCGAGCACGGATAATCGAGAGTGTACTGTATATATATATATATATATATATATATATATATATATATATATATACCGCAGTATTCCTTTGAAGGGAATGAATGGGATAAATTGGTTTAAATGGAATTTTATTAACTCTTCCTTAGCAGTTTAAGTTATTTTAAGAAACAGTGTGTTAAGTAATAAACCTTTTCCCTTTAATATCCGCCCTAAGAGATCAACTTTCAAGAATGGTTGACATCAGAGTTTCGAAGAAACATCAAAACTTTTCCATTCCTTTTGCAGAAAGTAATTAGAATTTGCTATTCCGAAACTGCCTTTTCAACTCGCTCAAGTGTGATTTCGCCTCGCAGTGGGCGTCAATTGACGTAAGGCAAACTAAGTTGGGAAATTAGATTAGCATTCGTCATGGGCTTGTGAAATTCTGGAGGTCGTTAAAACAGCTTAAATAACCGCAATATGCCGACTACCCTTCATGGCTAATGAAATCTTCAGCAAATCAATACGAATTGGAATTAAACAGAACTTTCTTCGAGCTCTAAAGCTATCGGTGATATTTAGGTAGTTCTTTAGATGAATATCAATATTTTAGATGGTGTTTTAGCAAGTTTTATTTTCGATAAATGATCATTAAGCTCATCCTTAAGGCTGGTTTGTAACTTTATTGCAGATTGCAGTTTATGCTACGTAATAGTCACCAGCAGTGTACTTTTTTAGAAATAACATTTTAAACTATGTTCTCAAATAATGAGTGTGATTAGATATAAAAATGTCTTACATTTTACAAAATAAGTAAATAATATAAAAATAAATAAACAGAAGGATTAAATGTTTCAAAATAAATAATTATGTTTCGTAATATTTGCAATAGTATTCTTATTTAAATATTTGCGATACATAATTTGCAAGTGTTTATAAATCAATTTTTACAAGTGATCAAAAATTGAAAGTTTAAAAGCTGAATTAGTAGTGCATCATGTTCATGTTTTGAGAAAGTGTCGCTTTTTAATTAATAAATCTTATCAGCTTTATTCAAAGAGAAAAAGTAATAATTATATTTTGTAAACAAACTGGTATTTAGAAAAAATTCGTTTAACTCTTCTAATTTGAAATCCATCTGTAAATTTTCTGTCATAAATTACAGAAAAAGATTGATATATGTGAAGATTATCAATCTCTTGTGAATATCAGCAATAAAGTAGTCATTAAAGTGTATGTTCGAAATATTTGTTAAATATCTATTTCTCACTCTCCGTGGCAAATGTTAATACTCGAGATGATAATGAATGTTGTAGCTAATTTTTTTATCGTGAATTTTTCTGTCATCACGGCCAAATAAATGTTTACATTTTATTTTATTTTATAACCGTCGTTGAACAGCCGACACAATTTCATGGGTTTACAACTACTAATGTTCAACTCCGTATCCTTGTAATTTTGAACCAATCCAGAAGACAAGGAAACTCCTGGATCAGTACCCCCAGAGGTATTGATTTGTTATGGGAACATGGAGGACTTTGAGACTCGACAGATTTAACGTGCATAAGTCACCATTTACTACACGGAGAGTCTTCGGCCGGCGAGGATCGAACCCACGACCTCTTGGACATGGGCCCAGTGCCCTACCGACCAGGCTATCCCGGCCTAAATGTTTACATTTGTAGGGAAAAATGAAACTAAATTTTTGAGTCATTATTTGACATTTTCAATTTGATGAATGAGGAATTTTGTTATATGTTAGTATCGCTGAGAGATATTTATATTCAACATGTACAGATGTTGAAAAATAAAACTAAATTTTTGAGTCTTAATTTTCTCTCTTTCAATTTGGCCAATGATGAATGTTGACATTTGCAGGTACAACTAAGAACTGTTAATTTTCAACATTTACTGCTGTTGAGTAAATTTTGAGTCATTATTTTTTTCTTTCAACTTGACCAATAAGGAATGTTAGCATTTCTTGATATAATTGAGAAATGATCAGTATATTCATGTATTGATGTAATCTAGATGTAATGAGTATATTAAACATGTACTGATGTTGAATAATGTAACAAAATATTTGAGTCATCATTTTTCTCTTTCAACTTGACCAATAATGAATGCTGATACTTGTTGGTATAACTGAGAAATGTCAGTATTGTGTATTGATGGTGAATGATGAAACAAAATGTTTGCATCATTATTTCTTTCTTATTTTCAACTTGCCCAATTACGAATGTTTTAATATGATTTTGTATGTTTTATTTGGAAATGAATCCTAGAAATAATTAACAAATATTTTTAACATTCAACAAATGACTACGCGAGTTTTGATATTCACCGGAAAATGCTGACAGATGCGCTCATAGTAAGGCATTGAAATAAATAGTTGTTTACTCAATAGATAATAGAAGTTTAATATTTGAAGTAAAAATTAATTTTTTTGCAAGGTGTTTTGTAGTGATGATTTATAAGAAATCAACTTAGAAAGACAACGACATGATTTATAAGAACTCACATGAAATGAAGCGGTAGATTTACCACTACAACGAGTTTTGATAACGAGGGAAGTAAAATTCCTTTCTTTCTAGCTAACTAGTTTACTTTCATGTTCTGTTATTGGCTATCTCCTATAGTTCCGTTAGACTATCATTAAAGGGTATATTTTTCCATGTAATAAAGTGTGAAAGGCAGCATAAATTTATAAAGAATGAAGAGGACACTAGAGGAAAGAGAACCCGCTCATCTGCCTGTATATACTTCAGCTGGGTATAATGGAATATAAAAGCAGAGGCAGACAAAGTTGGCTCATTCGTACCGTCCCCTATTGGTATGGTTCAGGGTGTCCAGGGGGTGCCTTGGAGGGTCGTAGATCCGATTAAACTGCTGTTTCACGATTCATTGGCGGGCATTTCAAAAGTATGACCTTCAAGTCTGGGAGCAAAATCTTCACTAAACGTACCAAGTGCTTGATCAATACTGTTTCTCCTGATCAGACCCTTGCTTGTATAAATATATAGAAGTCAAAAACTTATCCTTCAACCATGAATTAGATCTAGCTGGAGCTGGATCACAAAGGGTTGGTAAAAAAAACAATGACAATAAACACGTGAAAAGAGAATCTATGTAAAATAAAGCCTCCGAATAATATTCAAACATTACCCGTTAGTTTTCACATTGGAATCGCTACCAAGGACGCTCTTTTCACATTCTATCAACACAATCTGATAAATATATTATTTAAAGTTGACATAACAGACAAATATGCATCGATTTGTCTCTTAGTATAAAAATTATTGAGAGATGCTTTAAGAATTAGTTCCTTAACTTAGAAATAAATGAACTTCTAAAATGATAGTTTGACGTTTCCTTTTTGTGCACAGCGGTGATAAAAACAATGACTTCAGAAGAGACTTACGAAGGCAGCGGAGATCAGGTCCAAACCACTGGGCCGTTCCATTATAGTTGAGGCACTTAGCCTTTGGAAAACCTTTTGGATCATAACCAGGGAAGCATGTGTATTGCACGGTGGAATCTGTGGGGAAGTCATCTTTATCCAGAGGGGCACTGTGTCGAGCATAGGCCACTTGAGGTGGAGACACGCACATGGCTGTGAAAAAAACAACTGAACATTATTTAAAAAAAAAGAAAATTGTTTGCAGTAAATATTTTCAAAACAAAATAAATGAACGCCTTTCTTAATCATTAGTCTTTACTTTTTACTATATATATATATATATATATATATATATATATATATATATATATATATATATATATATATATATATATATATATATATATATATATATATATATATATATATATATATATATATATATATATATATATATATATATATATATATATATACATATATATATATATATATATAATGTGAGGATACGATCATTAGATCAATAGTTTTCGAGGGTGTTCTGTTTATTTTTTTTTAGCACTATACATCTCTACTAACAAACCGAAATGCATAAAAATCTATTGTTGGAATAAAATAAATTCCAAGTATAAATCATAGAAACTATTATCGATGAAAATCAAACTCTCTTGATGTATTGATACAACAACAGAAATTATAAGAGATTACACAATGGGACGAAGAAACTTTTTTTCTGAATAAATAAACTGCGCGAGAACTGATCTTAAAGTTTCCTTTTCTTCTAATGCCTTTCTAAGATAGAACATTCCAGATGGAATGAGTGTCAAGAAATATCTGCAAATATTGCCTTTCTTTTATTAGCTCCTTTTAGCAGTAAAAGAAACTTTTTCGATTGGGTAAATTGCACGAATTAACTCTAAACGGTACTCTTCCTCTATGATCTGCTGAAGCAAGGTATTTGATACCATTTACAGAAGAGTATTTACTTCGATGTTTCCAATGTTACTCTAAACCAAAGACGTCATTAAAATGGCTACTAGATTTTTTTATAGTTAATTTTTTATACAAAACTTTGTAGTATAATAGTTTTATCCTCTTGCGAGATGTGAGATTTTGCGGACAGAAGAATATGCGTGTGATTGTAAATGAGTTTAACTGTTAAAATTTACTCGAACAGATCTAAATAATAGCAACATTTGATTATTTTTTAAAATTGTTATATAAAATTGATCTTAATTTTTTTAGGAAAATAATTGCATAAAAAAATTATTAATTTTAACTTTTGAACGTCAACTGTATTTTAAAATTTTTTTGTGGATATTTTTATTTTTTTATTATTAAAATATTTCATTGAATTTTAGACATGTAAAAAATTATGACACTTTAAATATTATTCATAATTTTCAAATATATTCTTTACTTAAAATCGAATTTTATATTTCTGACACAATTTTGGTTAATAAAACTTCAAAGTCATGCCGACCAGACTGTGTAGAGGTCAAGGAACTGGCCTTGCATCAGAAAGGTTCTGGGTTAGACTCCCAGGAAAGGCATGGATGATTTTTCCTTCTCTGTATTATCTGTCCTTACTCTCAGAGCAACGTTGGTCCACCTAATATGGTGCCCTTGAAAGAGTGGCTATCAAATCTGCCCTTATACGCCTGAGTTGACGAATGTCAACCCAGGCTTTAGAAAAATAAAACTTTAAAATCATAAGACTTTAAAATCATACTTTAAAATCATAATGCAATGTACGACGCGCAAACTAAAAAATAGAACACCTTGAATAACTTTTGATCTAATGAACGGATTTTATTAAACTGAGGCACAATCTTAATGGTCTTAAAGGGTGAGCTCAAATATGCTAAATTAATAGTGTAGACGATATTTTAAGTTACGAATTCAGATACAAAAGTGATCTTTTTCTGAGTAAACATAATTTTTTTAATGGATTTGGATCCCTAACCATCAAAATACAGGTAGCTGTAATCTAGAATGTATAATAACCATATTTTCCAAAGCTTCGTCTTATTTTATGCGTATTTTGCCATATTTCGGGAATTTTTTAAGGGAATTGAAAATTTTTTGTTTACAATTATGAAATTCGTTTATCCAAAGGTAAGTCTATGAAAAAAAAATAGTAATTATTTATTATTTTTTCAGACTGACAATAGAGCATTTATTTGGATTAATACATTGTTGTTTGAAAAGGTATTAGCAATAATAAGGCACTTTAATATCTCTCAGGTGCAGTCAATAAATAATAAGGCAGAATCTATTTTTTAATGAAATTCCAAAGAATGTAGGAAATTAAACGTATTATTTTTTAAATATTAAACATTCATTCGAAAAATATTATCTCTTTATGCCTCCAATTGATTAATGCAATTTTTAGAAAATTTAAAACAATATACATGAGTTAATTGTTTTTCAGAAACAAATTCATTTTTTTAAAACTACTCACTGCCTACTTTGAGCTTGCATTCCGGTTGTTTGCCACTCCACTTGGCATCGCCTTGGCAAACTCTTTCCGTGTTGCCTGCTAACCAATAACCTTCTTGGCAACTAAATGAAGCTTTTTGTCCAAAATGTTCTCCTGTCACCTTGAGTATGCCATGTTGTGGGGGAGAAAGATCTTCGCAGTGTAAGTCTGTAGAAAAAATGTAAACATGATTATGTTTGCTAAACGTAAAAATATTTATTATTTAGAAATTTGCAGTGAAGACAGACAAAATAATATGGAATAGAATTCTGAATGCAACTCTGTTTCCTAACTTATTTAAATACTATAAATAAATGCGGGAAAATTGTGTTTAAAATTATTTGCTAAAACAGGCATGATCAATGATAACTTTCTTGCACTTCAGCCCCCATAATTGTTTTGCTGCTACTTTTGTTTCTAGTTGTGAAAAAAAAATTTCATTGAAAAAGAAAGTTTATTATAGTTTTCTATGCCATATTAACGTTAGCATCCTCTTTTATTATTTTAAATTCAATTCAAGAAATAATTCCTTGCAAAGGAACATTAAGGAGTATTTTTAAAGGGAGAATAACCAATCTTTGAGTTAAAAAGAAAAATCTTTCATGTTTCACATATGTTAAGTAATTTTTACTCCAGCTAAAAAGACAACTGTTAAGAAAAGCGCATTTTTGGTGAGGCTGCCTAACTTTCGGAAAGTTAAGCAACATCTCCCCATTTCAAGAAGCGATAAACAATAAAAAAGTTTCATCTTTTTTTCCAACGGCAACATGAGTCTAACCCTCGATTTAGCTAGAATTTAGTTTCTTATCAGCAATGTTGCTTTATGCTATCTAATTTTTTTTATTGTTTGGTTGTTTTTCGTGTAAAATGAGTTTTGATAGTGGGTTTGAGTACCGAATGAGTACGGTCATTTGTTGACTGATGGCTCTGGTTAATCTCCTATCTGGGACTGTGGAAGAGTTATTTAATCTCACCAGAGGGCTTTGCCGGTTATTTAGTCAAGGGCTCTCATCCCATCGAAAGTTCTGTCCTTTATTTTATCAAATTTTTTTATTTCAATTTTTTTAAATTTTTATCTTTTGTTATTCCAGTTATTCGCATCTAGTGAATGCTAGCTGAAGTACGGGGAGAATAATAGAAAGCCGGCGTTTGATTAAGAATGATCAACCTGGACTAATACACACGGAGACTGGTCTGGTCACGAGAATTTGGATAGGGAAATGGACGTTGCTACAGTAAATTTACCTTAACGGGAGAGCCTCTTTAAGAAATTTATGTTCTGCCCAAATGCGTTTCTTAAACTAATACCGGTAATTGTTATATTTTTACTCCTTGTTCTTCAAGGGCTCAGTATTGCAGACGCCAATAAATGTTCATTGTTTATTTTATAAGCTCTGTCTTACTTAAGCCATCAAATTAACGTAAAATAGGTTATTGCGGATATTTGTTTGAAATTGTAACCTGTACTGAAATATACTGGTTACTTTGAGTATGCATAAGCTAAGTCAGAATTCACGACAAAATATTATTTATATAATTTTGCTCTTCTATGTATAATTGTTGTTGTAATAGTTTGAAAAAAATGCATTTATTTGCTGTTCTTACTTATTAGAGTCTGTTACTTTCTTTACCTGTTTATTTCTTTCTTTTTTTTGTAATTTCTACGTTTCACCAAAACAATAAATAAATAAATGTACCACACAAAAACACATTTGAGTCAGTTGTTATACACTTAACTCTTTCTGACGGGAATAGATAAATATTATATTTTCCTACTAGTTTGCAATGACAATGAATTTATCGAAAGTTTCAAACATGTTCATCGGTAGATTTACACAAGCAATCTATATTAGAAATATGTTATTGGCGAAATCAACACTGTTTCTCGTTGCCATGTCTAAAAAACTTTTAGATGAAACAATATGAAATTTTTGAAATTTCTAAAAAAAATGTTTAAAGGATATTCAGAAAGCAAACTTTTTATTGATGTAACAGTCAATTTTTGAGTTATTTTATGTCAAAGTTGATTTTATTTTGCTCCACGTATTCAATTTTGCGAAAACTGAATACGTGGTGGGATATTAGAGAAATTATGTTTTTTTTTACGGCCACGTACTTAAATGTTTGAAAATATTAATGCATCACACTTGTTCGAAATTTCGACTTAATTTTAGAGTAAGATAGCCTATATTAAACAATTTTCGAGTTTTTCGATAGAAAAAAAAAATCGCAGGAAAATTATAATTTTGTACACAGAGAAATCCCATTCCAACAAAGCAAAACACAAGAAAAATAAACATCGAAGATAACCCAATAATCTAACCAAGTCTTATCGCAATAAATAAATTTGTAGAAATTTTACAAAAAGCAATAACAAATAATTTCCCCTGCAAACGAATGGAGCTAGTTTCATTGCTGTGGTTTTTAAATGCGTAAGAAAGCAGATGAAGAAGATATATATTTTTTTTATTTATTTCAATATTGGCTTCAATTTCTGGTTGCAAAATAGTAAAATATAATTGATAAAATACATCAGAATTAACTGATTTCCGTGTTATAATCCGTTTTTACAGAACAATCGGGGATAATTTGCATGAACGCTTCATTAAATGCAAATCAGGGACGCAAATGCTTCATCAGGGATTTGTATCTGATGGGTTGTTTATGTGGCAACAAATTCAGATACCGGATTTCATATTATGATTCATACTAGATTTCGATAACTTTGATTGTTTCATTTTAATACTATGGATAAAAGCATATAACAGCGGTTTTAATAGTCTTTACAAGGCAGGAATAAGTGAAAAGTGCACGGAGAATTTATTCTGGTAAAATTACATTACTGTATGATAATGACATTTCTGGCAAAAAACGCGCATTTCTGGCAATAAAAACCTAAATATATGGTATTTAAGCCATTTATTCGGTAATCTTTTTTGTGCGTTCATATTATATATAAAATTGTAGTTCTTTTATCACACATTTAATAAAAAATACAAAACTGAAAAATAAATTTAACCGAATGAATGGTTTTTATGTCATGCTCTAAGGAATCGTGATAAAATCAACAAATTTACTAAATTTTATCACATATTATGAAACAAATATTTTATTGTTATTTTAAAAAAACATTACCAAAGGGCTCCAGTAAAATTTACTGAGCTTTTTTAAGTTTCGGTGCAGCCGGAAATACAGTAAAATGTTCCCTATTCTTGTAATGTTGAACATACTTTTTTTTTCAATGTACTTAGAAAAAGTATAATAAATTTATATGAAATTACACTCAGTTAATAACTAATAAATATAGAATACGTAATATGTAGAAAATATATAGTCCGTATAGTATAGTATATATAGTATAGTATAAAATATATACGTAATATATAGTCCTCATAAAAAGGAAAATAGGTAAAAGAAGGAGAAATAACACTAATTAATAAAATATTCTTTAAGTAAAAAAATTTGTTCCTTTAATAGTTAGTCTAAAACCTAATTATCAAAGAAAAGAAAGAAACTTTTTCCCCATTCCCGGTTATGTCCTCATAAAATAGTTATTTACTAACATTTTGCGGATATATCCGAGTGAATTGAGAAAGAGAATAATTTTTTGTTCTTTATTAGTTTTCAATTATATTAACTTAATTATCTTCAACTAGCTGTGTTTTTAAGTGTACAAAGTATATCATTTACGACACAATTTTACGACTTACGAAAATTCTTGATAAATTTCACACTGCTTAATTTTTTTTTCTAATTTATCACGCTTTATAACAAGAATAAGCTATTTTATAATGGTTTTCCTTAAAAATGTTATTAAGTATTAAATTTTTTAACATATACCCAAATTATTCAAAAACATGTAATACTTAATATTTTATAATATTTTTAACAATCTCATCGTAAAATAGCCTATTCATAATGTAAAATGCATTGAATTAGACATGACTGGCTTAGAAATCACCACAATCTCAAAAATAAAACTTTTGTAATCTTTAAACTGCATTGTTATTTTTAGCAATCATTTTGCCATGAAATCAAGTGATTTTTATAAAAAAGCAACCTCTGAATAATTTGACGTAACTATTTGCTCTTCCGTGGGTCACACTGCACTTAGCTTGTTCTGCAACAATTTTTTTCTGATTTTAAAACTTCTTGAATGGAATAATAGGATGGTAAAGGGTTTAGTACTCTTGCTTGTCATGCAAATTTATCGGATTCGACTTTAAGTGAGTGATTATACCCTCATGCTTCTTTGATGTTGCATTTCGTAATTAGTTATGTTAATTGAATAATGCATTGTGTTATCTTTTAAATCCCAATGTTCATTTAATTCTTTTAATTCTTTTGCTTGTATATATATTGGATAAACAAGGCATTCGTTATCATCAAAACAAACTAATAATATCAAAATCTATATTATATTCTGAATTCATGTAATATTCATATTTTAAAGAATGTTTGGCATCTAAAGGAATGAAATATTTGATTAAATCAGAGTGCTCTCAGTTTGAAAATAGTTAAAAATTGGTTGGAGAAGATTGGGTCGCTACAAAATAGTTTAACTAATTTTGATCTATCAACAAATTTTGGTAAATTAAATATCTGCGTTAAAACTAACAAACTGAATTTTTAAAATCAAAGTGAAATTAAAATTTTTATAAACCTTACTGCGAATGCGAGTGCTTTGTAATTTGATCAGAAATATGCTACCATTTTTTCCAAAGACTGACCCTTTTCATTGCTACAAAATGTGGACCCAGCAGATAAACGGTTAAGTCTAACTCTTGTGACGAAATTCGTGCCATTAATTAAGTGAATAAAATTTTTTTTTATATTGAGAAAATGAAACTTAGGATTGTCTAGTTTACAATTTTTTCAATAACAAAGACAATTTCGCAACGAAATTCCTATCCTTAAACAAGTGAATATAGAAACTTTCTCAATGTGGAGATAGGATTGCTAAGACCATGTTACAATTTACATTTTTGTCAAGAAAGAATAAAATTGTGCAAATTTAGTGTATCCAATTCTTTACAGAGCAAACACTCGGCTTGTAAGTCATTGAACTTAATGCTTTTAAAAAAATACATATCTTAAAACAGGGGAATAAAGTCTTTTCTTTTATGTGGAGAAATGATCACTTAGAACATTTTCTATTTTACAATTTTGTTTACAGCAAAGAAAGAAAAATTTTCGAGTATTCATCTTAGATTATTCATCGATTAATGTAACTCCATAGAAATTTGTAACTCTAAATTAGTAAATATAGTAAGTTTCTCGATATGGTGAAATAGTCGCTAGGAATATACACAGTCCAGTCACATTAATGTGACCAACTGTCAAAAGCCAGAATAACCACCTTTGGCAGAGCAGACCGCTGCGAAACGTGCAGGAAGAGAGTCAATTAGGTTTCTGTAGGTGTTCACTGGGATGTTGAGCCATGCCGACTCGAGTGCCCTGGCCAGCTGCGCTAGATTACGCGGTTTAGGATCCATGGCGTGCACAACCCGATCGAGGGGGTTTCACAGATTCTTCGATTGGGTTTAAATCCGGTGAGTTTGCCATCCGAGTGCTCTTCGAACCACGCACATACACTGCGAGCCGTATGACACCTCGGATTGTCTTGCTGGTAGATGCCATCATTCTGAGGAAAAGTCATTCGCATGTAGGGGTGTACATGGTCCGCAAGGGCAGATGCGTACTTGTGCTTATCCATCGTGCCTTCCACAATGATGAGTGCACCCAGTGAATGCCAGGAAAACCTTCCCCAAACTATAATGGCCCCTCCTCCAGCATGGATCCTTCCGGCAATTGTTGCAGGGTGATTGCTTTCAGACGTTTAACGCCGTATACGCCAACGTCCATCTGTCCGATGGAGCATAAAACGTGATGTGATTCATCGAAAAACGCCACCTGTCGCCACTCTGTGGATGTCCAGTTGCGGTACTGGCGTGCAAATTCCAGCCTTCGTCGCCGATGAACAGCAGTCAGCATAGGTGTATTAACTAGGCATCTGCTGCGGAGGCCCATGCGCAGCAACGTTCGCTGAACAGTTGTTGAGGATACACTCTTGGTAGCCCCTTAGTTTATCTGGGCGGTCAGTTGCTCAACAGTTGCACGTCTATTCGCCTGAACGCATCTCCGTAGCCTTCGTTTGTCTCTGTCATCTATAGCCCGTGGTGCACCACACGTGCCACGCCGCTTATTTTGGATAGTGCCATTTTGCCATGCGTCGTAAATTTTTGCCACGGCGGCTCGCGAACAGCTCACAAAATTAGCCGTTTCCGAAATGCTTCCCCCCTTGGCCCGAAAGCCAATAATCATGCCTTTTCGGACGTCGGATAAATCGCTACGTTTCTGCATTGCGCCAACGACTGAAATGCTTTCCGTTGCCCTTGGACATCCAATATATACTCTACACTGTAATGTGCTGCCACCTGCACTCTGTGATTGGTTATTTCACGTTGACGTCGAAAGTAGCTGGTGGTCACATTAATGTGAGTGAACTGTGAATTTCAGTTTACAAATTCTTCAATAACAATGCAAATTTCGTGAATTCTGAGAGGGTATCTATTTTTTACAGTGCAAACATATAAGTGAGAAGAAAATCTTACAGATTGAGTCTTAGTTAAGTAGGTTTTAGACAATAGGGAAGATGGTCAAGAAAAGGAAAATCATTTGCAGCATTATTTAAATTAAATTGAGGTGTGTATCTCTTACATATGTGCGAGAACTGGAAGTGTCTACTAAAACATCCTTATTGCTATGAGACCAATTCTCCTTCCAAAACAATATCGAAAGAAGTATATTGCTTCTTTTTTCGCATCATCTATTCCATGTTTTCTTGCCCAAACTAAAATTATTGTAACCGGATTAAGGGGCTTTATTGTTATACATTTTGACTTACAGAAGTTTCGGTTTTTCTTTCAAACCAAAGAAAGACTTTTCAACAATAGGTAATCTCTTACTTAAACGAAATAAATCCTTAGATCAAAAACAAAATTCTTAGATTTTGGGAGCTAAAGAAAAATGCTTTTATATCCACAAAACAGTTGTAAGAGGATTTCGAAAAAAATTCTTTTAATAGTTCGGTTCACACATTTGGCAACACAATGGTAATCCTAGGAACGATACATTTAAAAATAAAAAATAAAACGCAAAATGAAGTCAACTGGATAAACAATCCCGTATTAAATGTCCTATTTGAGATGTAGATGTAATACCCACTATAACATTATTAAATAAATTATTAAATTCAATTAATTGCATATCATTCTTTTTGCATATCACGCAAACGTTTAACATAATTTATTTATTCAATGATTTATTTTTATTGATTTCAAATGATAAAAAAAGTTTATAAGAAACTGACAGTTGAACAAAACATTTGAATATTTTGCAATTTCTTTGAATTATTCTTAACTTCAAAATTTTTTCTTTTGCTTTAATGGTAATGGCTTAAAACTACTCAAAAATGTTATATACTCCAAATTTAATTATTTTCTTATTGTAGTGATTATATTCCTTTCTATAGTTACTTCATTAGTTTTCTTAACATGGTCATGTAAATTGAATTAATAAATATTTATGAAAGTCATTCTAATCAACTATTTTTATGAAACTCTTTGCAGCTTAAATCCATGGTTTCCTTATCTTGAAGAATAGCTTAATAATAAATACCATTGTTTGAATTGCCTAAACTTGATTAGATATCGCGTATTCAAGTTTCAAGTAGCACAAATGATATTGATCTTTCAAATAATTTATTGTAACTACTTATTTTTAATCATGATTAATCTCTTAATTCGTATTCGCCGATTATCTATAGTTTTGTGTTCGATTACTTTCAATGGATAATAAAAATACGTTCTATCACACTCTCATTGTACTCTTTTTACTTTACATATCACTTTAAAAAATATTTCGCAAGTGGAAAAGGAAGGAGAAATATCATAATATACAGTGTCTTGCAACCTTGTGAACAATTTCGTATTATTGAAAGTCAGCAGTTATTACACTTTGTCATGTAATATCTGACATTGCATTGTCCCTTTTAACACTTTAATTACCGATCGCGGGGATCTCCCCGTTTCATAAACTACATCAGTAAACGACTGATCGGGCAACAGCTAGTTGTAGCTGATAAGAAATGCGCAGTGTCTAGCGTAATACACCGACGTAATACATTCGTTCGACAGGCAAAGTGCTGCAGAAAAAAGCATATGGATTTTCACTATTTAACTTATTTTTATTTCTTATACATTCATAATAATTAGTCACCTTGTAGGACTAAATTTCTCTGCCCACAGAAAAACTTGATTTTTGAAGAAAATTGCTTGATTTTTGTACATTTTGACTATAATGAAAGAGCTCGGGCAAGAGAATCATGCGAAAGGACAATTAATTATTATTTTCATGAGATGAAATTCTAAATATGTGTTATGCTGAGTCTAATAACGTAACTTCATCGGCAAGTGTAATTTAGAAAAAAATTGAAGCAATTTTTTTTATTGCGAATCTGTCTGTTTTCCAGTTCGTGCTTGATTTTGTAGCAATGATTAGAGTTGTAGACTCAATAAAAGAGATGTTAGTCGTACTTATCTGAGATCTTGATTCCGATTATAATCAATTAAAATTTTCACCAAATTCCAGGAAACTATTAGTTTTTATGATGTAAAAGGAAATAATTTTTAAAAATTAAAACAAACAACAACTTTTCTAGGGTTCTGCGAGGAACAGTAAGATAAAACATGTAGGCTGTAACTTATAAGAATCGAGTTGATATAGTCTCAGTTAATTTTCGAGGAATTATGTTAGTTTTAAATAATCACTTCATTTTTCGAAAGATGTCGGATGCTGATTATTGGTGGTGATAGAAGCTTATTATTTAAGTATCTGACTAATCATTCAAAATTTAAGAAGTCTAACTAATCGGAAATCATGGAGATCCTCTTATAATAATAGTAATTATAATAATTATAATAATTCATATAATAATATGATAATAATAATAATAATAATATTGTGGTCCATCACAGAGCTTCAGTTAAAACTTGAGTGCTTTAGCTACTATTAATCTTGTTGGAAATATTTTTTGAAGATAAATTCTTTTTATGATAATATCATGATAAATTCTGCTATTGTAAGATCGGAATTGGTTGAATCTTGCATCCACATCGGGCATGGAGCTTCAGTGCAGTTTTGAGTACTCCAGTTAGTCAAAAAATTAATCTAAATTTTGACTGCAAAGCTCCACCGAAACAAACATTCATCCATCGAGATACCATAATTGAATTAGTGAAATTCAATCGATTCAGTAAAAATATAGTAAAATGAAAAGGATATTTTTAATAAGATAAAATTATTCATTTAAGTGATATAAATATGTTTGTAAAAAATATAAAAACAAATTTTTATCCATCCAAATTTTTACAAAGTTATCAACAATATACTTTTTTTTTAAGTTTTATTATCAGTGTATTTTTAAGTCATTGCTTCCTACTACTAAAAATTTTAGCATTTTAAACTACTAAAAATTTTACGATTTTAGTATTTTAAAAGATGAAAGATAGAACTTGAACTTTAAGGAAACTAGATTTGAAATTATCAAATATTCTCCTCTAACACTTTATTATATGCTATATTGTCATGATTCATTATTATTCAAAATTAAAAAAAAAGTGCGACAATATTTTGTGCCACCATTCATCAGTGTTTAAAAATAATGTTAATAAAAATTATAATATGTATTCTTTTCAAAGTACAATTGTATTCTTTTCAAAGACAATGATTAATATTTATTTTTATTTTTGTACCTTATTTAATTTTTGCAGCCAGACTCCTGTAAAATTTTATTGAACATAAAAAAGAAAAAGAAAATTTTAAGAAAAATAAAATTTTATTGAACTTAACATTATTTTATGATAGATATCAAATGCGTCCTAAATTCAACAAAATATAGATTTAAATAAAACAAAATATTCATTTATAATGCAAAACAATTTATATTTGGTTTGTTATGTTAAATGAAAATAAATAAATAAGTGATTAAACAAAAACAAGTTCTGATAAAAAATATAAGACAAAAGGCAACACATTATAAAAATATGCCAAAACTTTTAACTAGAAATTATTATAATTGAAAGAATAGTTTCTACTGAAAAGCCTTTTTTGCGGTAAGTAGTAATTGTAAATCTTATTATTAATGCATTTCTAAGCTTTTATGTTATTTATAGCACAAAGCCGTCTTGTACATCTTTTAGAGCCATTCTCCCAGCTAGATTCAACAGATGGCCGGCTTGTTCTCTAATGTTTCATTTTATTAATGATAAAAGAGAGGTGATGTCATCCATAACAATTTGATCTGGATGTGCATGAATGTTTGTGTACCGTATCATTTGTTTTGTAACCTCCACTTTTTGTGGTGCCAAGGCTTAATAAAGAATAAAAAAAGACTGTTGAATACTAAACATGTAACCATCCCATGATATTTAAGGGATTTTTACGTATAAATTTTGAAAATATTCGGAAAAAAGAATCTTTGTAACAAAGTTTTATTGTCAAATAAGTTATGGTAATGTTTTTATTACTAAGATATTTCCTATAATAATTTTTTATATAATCTTTTATTTAATTATTTTTTATTTTATTTTACTATTTCATATTTTTGTCATTTATGAGAGAATGTTTTTACAGCAGAGATATTTCCTTCCACAAGAAATTAAATTTATATGAATACAATCACTTTTGCGCAAAAAATTTTTTTTTTATCAATATTTAACACTTGTTGAATTTTATTTTAAATTTGAAAAACGAGAGAAATCACTTAATTGCAGAATCTAATCTGAATATTATACCGCGATGTGAGCAGTGCCGTCATTTTATACCATTGTTTTTAGCTAAAGTAATATTATTAAACACTTATCCTACATTGTGAAAAATTCCGGCTTAAATTCCGGTATCGGCAATTTGAGCTCATCATCCGTTAAAATCTACTTTGCCGTAAAATTCATTTTTACCGTACATTGTACAGTAATATTTATTTAATTAGAGTGATTCAGTGATTCTGTGGTAATTATTACTGTAAAAATTATGGTATATTAGATTTCTTTTTGTTCTATATTATTTTCTAGTAAAAATGGATTTTATGTAAAAAGTACCGGTATCCTGAACTCCGGTATTTTTATCTGCATTTGAGCCGAGACTTCTTACAGTGTAGGCGTTGTATAAAATGATGCAATGCTTTTGCTTTTTTAGCAAAACCATTGTATCATTCTATTTTCTTTCTATTGCTTTGCTGTTTGGCTGATAAATGCATCATTCTATTGCTTTGCTTTTTGGCAGATAAATGCATCTTTCCATCGCTTTGTTTTTTGTCGGATAAATGAATCATTTTATTGCTTTGCTTTTTGGCGGGTAAATGAATCATTCTATTGCTTTGCTTTTTAGTAGATGAATGCCGATAAATGCATGGTAATTCATCATTCTATTGCTTTGCTTTTTAGTAGATGAATGCCGATAAATGCATGGTAATTCATCATTCTATTGCTTTGCTTTTTGTTGGATAAATGCATCATTCTATTGCTTTTCTTTTTGACTGACAAATGCATCATTCTATAGATTTGCTTTTTGGCAGATAAATACACCATTCTATTACTTTGCTTTTTAGCAGATAAATGCTTTTTGGCAAATATGAAGTATAAGAACCCCACTGAAGGAATGAACGAATTTATTCTTTTCCTTCTTTTTGTTTTATTTTTTTAAAATATCACTGAGTTGGCGGCCAGAGAAAAATAAAATTTTTTAAATTCATTTAATAAAGTTGTTATAGTACACTAATTTTATTTTAATCAGCTTATTTGGTTAATGGCAAAATGTTCAGTCTTGATACGGGGTAAATAAAAGTCTATAAATAACAAATGTGTCATCCAATGATGAGTTAAAGGAAAAATCAATTATAAATAACTAATTAGCATTATGGAATGGCGCAACAACATTAAGTTATACATTAACTCAATCAAAAAATTTAAAATTGTTACAATTTCTTTTTATCATCATTATTTACCCTTACCACTGACTTAATGTGATTAACATGAAGTTCTTAACATGATTAACATGAAGATTTCTTTTTCTATTAATAGAATGTTTCACCCTGTTCTTCGTACTAGGTAGAAAAACAAGAATCAATTAATCAGTACTAAACCACACTACAAAATAGTGCACGAAAGTTTAGAACAAATACCGTTTCAAATAATAAAGTTTAAATAATTCCAGTGTTTTTCATTTATTTATTATTATCAGTTACCCTTCGCGGTGGCTTTACGTTATTAGAATAAGCAAAATGCATATTTAGTAGTTTATCTCATCAAAATATATATAAACTTATTCATTATCATTTGGAATATTGCTGTTGCTCGAGGCAACTCATAACCATTAAAATTTACCACCGTCAAAAAACTTTCTCTTGTGTTTATATCTTCAAGGAACAGTAAAAATTCCATCATAAAAATGCACAGTATAGGTGCAGCTGCAATCGGCACCAAATTTACTCATAAAATACTTTGTACCTATATAAGATTATATTTGTACCTATATAAGTACTTATTAGAACGGCACTAATTACGATAATGCCTGCAGTGCCTATTACCAAAATTAAGCATTATTGGTGTCAGTGATACAATGGCGACTTTTATAGTCCCCTTAGCGAATGAGTACATTTTCTTCATTATTTTTGCTTTTTAGTGCGGAGCTTAATTTTTTTTTTATTTCAGTTGTTACCTATAACCAAAATTA
Organism: Parasteatoda lunata; assembly: GCA_949128135.1. NCBI lineage: Eukaryota > Metazoa > Arthropoda > Arachnida > Araneae > Theridiidae > Parasteatoda > Parasteatoda lunata. Next base: position 58,632,484 of record OX421973.1, on the reverse strand, counting down.
ATTAAGCACCATCAATATCAATAATAGTTTGCATTTTTCTCCACTCTCACGAAGTAATAACATTTTCTCATTAATTTTGCATTTCAATACAAAACTTATATTTTTTATTTCAACTACTATAGATTTTAATTTATTTAGTTTCATAGTAACACGTTTTAAAAGAATTACTATAAACAAAATAAACACGTGATATCAGATAACTTTAGAAATGCTAATGGGGCAACGTAGTCCGTCTATGCTTCCAGGATCACGTTGATCATTCAGGTAACCTAACACGACGAATAAAAAATAGTTAAGTGTAACAGAACGTGCAATAAACAACTTTTTTGCTTAAAACTCCAAGCTAGCAAAGATCACGGCCGTTATCTTTAAAATATTTGACAAAACTAAATCGTCTATAGTATCTTGGGAACAATGGGATCCGCTAAACCAATGAGAAAATTTCATTTTTTAAATGTGTCTGAAAGAAAAATATAATTAAAAAATCAAAATTCTTTGTAATTTGTTTACAGTTGTACTTATTTAGCTTCAAGTTGAATTTCTAAATTTTAGAGCTTTCGGTAAACAGACACGCATACAAATTCTATATCTTATAATATGTATATTAAAGTAATTTTATTTTATCAAATGTGTCAGATATAATTGTGAATTGCAATAGTATAACTTTATCCATAACAAAGTAACTTTATTATTCTATTTGCGCATTTCTTTTCATAATTAATGTGAGTGATGACGATCTCAATCCCTACTTTTAAAAGTATTTAAATTTTTAAACTTATTATATTTAATATTTTAACCAAATCTTATAGTCGATCTTTAATTACATAAAAAAATTCCGTGATAACCATGTTATATAAAATTGGATCGACGACACATAATGTATATTAAAGATAAGTTTCTTTTAATTTTTATTACAAAAAATTTTATCGTTAATAAGCTTTTTCTTTATAGTTTCCGGTTTCAGTCTGTCTACTTCATCTTTAGATATTGTTCGAGAAAAAGTTTTTAAAAAAGTCTACCTTCAATTCTTTCTTAAAGTGCCAAAAATAATGACAAGCAACGAAAGTTTTTTTTTTAAAAAAAAAATGACAAATCTGAACACTTTAGACATCTTCATAAACTTAATATCTAATTAAAATAGAATATTCTTTTTATTTGTTGCAGTATTGAGACAGTTTACTTGAAACTTTAGTGTTTTTTAATGTTCATAATCTTCTTAAGTATTTATATATTTGACATTTTTCGAAGAAGTTTATCTTTTTATTAGAAATTCTGAACCAACTAATTTTAAGCTTTCAGTGTTTTTTTTTAATTTTTAATATTATTATCTTCGACGAAAATCTATCGATTCTTACAGAGTAGAGCATCAATTTTCGAAGTTTTAGCTATTATAAAAAAGATTTAAATATGCAATATTTTTTAGTACATATCTATTTTGAGTAAGTTATTTTCAAACTTTTTTCTAAATAAAATTCAATGCAGCCTTGAGAAAATTTAAGAAACAAAAATTTTAACACTTTATAATTAAATAATAACTATTTTAAAGTAAAAAACAAATTGTTATCCTACATTTTCATTTTCACTGTAAATATTAGAATATTTACGAATAAACAAAAAGAAAATGGACGTGGTTAGGACCCTACTTTTTTCATGAAAAAGAATTTCGGAACTTAATATCTTAAAATAATAATTAAGTTATTTCACTAATGTTCTATCTTCAGGAATTCATAGATATGGGAAGGAAATGATCTATATATATATATTTCTCTTACACGGCACCACAAAAAAGCCTCATTACAACTTCCCGATTGGTAACGTTAAAAAATCGACCAATGATTGCATCTAAAAATGTCACATGCCAAATCTAGCTGAGGTGGCTCAACATATAGCGCTTTTAAAAACGGAAACAATAACCAGAGTGAGCATTATCTGGTTGTTCAATTCAGCTGCGGCAAAAATAAAAATAAACAACTTAAAAAATAAAAATGCTGCTGCCAGCCATAGAAGTTTTTTAAAATGAACTTAGCAACATAAATCAAAATTATGATACCTGAGCGCTTGACGTAACAAATCCTTCAATTCTATAAGTGTTGTATCGCCAAATGCCCAAATTAACAATTGCAATTTCAAATTAATATTGAAATGTACAGGTTTAGAATTTACTACAGTGAAAAGTTTTCGGAACTTCAGTATTCAAAAAAGTATACAAAAGCTAGACGTTAAGAACGTATCCAATGAGCGAGCAAAGCGAGCATTGGATTGCGAAGCAATCCGAAATGAACTGCGAGAGCAGTTCCGGGGGTTGGTGAGCGCCAGCGAGCAGGGGGCGAAGCGTCCTAGTGGGATATAATATAATAGGATATAAACTGAGAATAGGAAAACACAACAGCATTAAGCTTTATTTAAAAAAAAAGGAAAATCTGAAAATACATAACATGATAAAGAGACGATCGCAAGAACCCATAACAGTTACGGTTAAATTATAATAATTCACCCCTACTAAAATTGGAGGTGACATAAAAGTTTAATAAAAATGATGATCTCTGAGGTATTCAGGTAGTCGTCCATTGCGCTCAGAACGACGTGGTAAAATTGTGGGCAAAGTTCCATCTTGAAATTTTGCCTTTGAACTTGCACTTGAACTCGTGCCTTTTTCCTTTGGAGTAGGAAAATTGAAAAGAGCTTTTCCTTGTTTCGAAGTTTCTGGATTCAGATCTGAAGAATTGGTAGGAATATGTGGTAAAGGTACTCGAATCGAATTCGGTTGATTAATGTGGCACTTAAGAGTACAACCTGAATACAATTTAACAATGTGTTGGTGTGATCTCTGTCTGCGAGTTACAATTCCGAATTTCCACACTTCGGCATTGTTTTGATACATACGCACTTGAACTATCTCCCCTATTTGAAGTGAACGTACAGTCTTAGTAAAAAGTTTTGACCTATAAAAATAATTTGGAAAAATAGCATCTAATTGTATCCGAAGCTAAGCTACTTGCTGCAGGATGTTCCGATGAAATGAAACGTTGCAAAATACCGTACTTAGAGTAATATAGTTTGAATTCATCACTTGTAAAGATACGTGCCAGAAACCATTATTCTGGCATTGCCAGAAACCATTATTCTGGGAAATACGTGAAAAGAAGAGATGTCATTTAAAAGTTTAGTAGTTGCTCTAGAAGTAGTTGCATCTTTCAGAATGCGAATTTCTGCATATTTAGATTTAGCATCAATGCACAATAAAAAATATGTCCTTAAAATTGGCCAGCGGAAACGATGTATATGAATTCTTTCCCAGTTGTATTTTGGATCATTCAAAGGATATATAACAACTTTTGGTGGAATTTTTTCGAATTGTGGCACACTCCTCCCAACTTTTTACAATATTTTCAATATCACAACCGATTCAAATAAACGTAGCGTTTTGCCAGCTGTTTCATTTTTGTAATACAAATATGATTTACCTTCCATTCGTTTAAAATTGAATTTCTGAGATTTTGAGGAATGAGATTTCAATCTTGTTTAAATATTGTTCCTTGTGAATGAGTGATTGGAGAATCTTCTAATTTTAATAATAATATGCGTTAAGTTATTTTTCTGCAACTTTTATACTAATTTGTGTAATAAAATTTTTAAAAATTTAGTTTTTTCACAATTGGTTAGGATTAAAAATATTTGCAATAATGTTGAAAGTTTTCAAGAGGCTGTGAATAATTTTTTGAATAATTTGAGTAATAATGATTTTCCTTATAATTTTTGTAATGTTAATTTGTTAATTAAGAAAATGATTGAAGAATATTAGTTTTTTTATTTCTTTTAACAGGGCGCAATTCAAGACTTAACTGAGCAGCCCCAGTTAAGCATTCTATTAATATGTGACGTAAATTTTCTTTGACAACTTCTACCTATCTTTTTCTCAATCTGCGCATTTTAAAAGAGGGCGTTGTTTTTCTTTTGGTTTAAGTGATTCCTTTTCATTTGGTTTGCTTTAGAGTTCGCTGTCTGACCTTGTTTATGTGAGTTTTTATTTTCTGTTGATTTTTATTTTTGAAGAATTTGAGTTTTTGATGAGTTGTATGAGTTTCTTTTCTGTATTAGTTTTATGTCTTGCTTGTTTTTTTCTCCTGGACTTTTAAACAAAACCTTCGGGGTACTGAGGAAGGTTTTTAGGCTTTTGCCTTCTTCCTCAATAGAAAAGGTTTTGTTTTGTTTTTTGGCCACTGGGGCCGGTACCCCCTGAAGACGTCGGCTTCAGTGGTCATATTTTTAATATTTTTAATTTTGTTTTTTCCTTTTCTACATTTATTTCTATTTCTACATTAAAAAACATACAATAAAATTTAAAATGAAAAATTGTTTGGTGAAAAATTTAAATTGAACATCTACCTCAAAAATAAAATATAATAAAAGTTCGAGTGGAGTTGAGTTGCATAACACTTCACGTATTGTTTTACTTAGGTGGACTCTGTCTAGGCTGTACGTGTTTCATCAGGTTACACTTTCTGCGATCGTATCACGGTTGAAAAGTAAGTAAATGTGGTGCGGAAGCATAGTCACCAATTCACAAACTGCGATATAGTCACAGCCCATTATAATTACGAGGTTTGTTTTTGTGACATTACACTTGGAAGGGATTGAAATTGCTACTACTTGTTATTGTTCGCCATTGAACAGCAGTGTCATTTGATGTTTGATTTTTCTGTTTACATCTTTCATTTTAAAAAATATCTGTACGATCACAAGTTGCAAAGATAGTTATAAATTACGTTCATAAGTTACGCTTGCAAATTATCCAAAACTGAAGAAACAAAAAGACAATTGAGTGTGACAACTATCAAGTATCTGAAAATAGTAGAGTAAGTGATACTTTTAATACTTACATTTTATTTTTTAGTCTTCATTTTACAGACTTAATGATGTGCTTCTTAATTACATAAGAGAAATAGTTGCATATAACAATTAAAATGTTTACGGTATTGTTCAGTGTTCGTCAAGAAGGGCTATACTATTAAATTAGCAAAACATTTGGCACCTTCATAAAACTATTGATAGTGAAGTAAAACAAATTTATGTAAATATTAATTTCTTTATAAAATTTTCAATGAATTAAACTTGTGCAATTCAACTAATGTGAGATCTCAGCTATTTCTTAAGGTATTCTTGGATAAAAACACATCTGGTCTTCTGCGATCCGTAGAACTTCAGAGGGTGACATCACAAACTTACTGAGTGGCCTTTGTGTCATAGTGATTATTTCCATTACCCTCTACCCGCCGCTTTCGAAGTTGTCTTCGAATCATCAAGAGTAAATGCCAGAACGTTACTAATAGCACGTAAGTTGAACTGTAGTGTGACATTAAAAGTAAAACCAAACCAAATATATATTTAGTTTTTCGGTTTACCTTTGATATTCTACGATATTTTAATGAAATTTTCCTTTTTTAACAAAATTGTTTATAATATAAGGTTATAAAAACATGGTAGCGTATTAAAATATTAAAATGTCGTGCAAAATGCGTTCCAAAAAATAAAAATAAGAAAACATTGCATGAAAAATTTCTTAACTAAGACTTAAATTGTGAAACCATAATGCTTGGTATCTATAAATAAATTGCACCGACATATTTTTATACATTTTTTTGTATTGTTTATATTTGAAAATTAAACAGTACCAATCTGACAAATTGTAAACTAAAAGTCTTTTAACAATTGGTAAAAATTAAATACAGTAAAAAAAATAAGATATTGCATGACGGAAACAAAACTTCCATTTTCTCTTAAGTTTAAACAAAGCATCCATTTCCTCTTAAGTTTCTGATATAGAATAATTTCTTTTATGCTAGCAAGATATTTTTTGTACCATTTATTTATGAATACCCACAAAAAATCATTTTTTTTCAAATTAAGGGGAAATTTTTTTAAAATACTATATTATCAATAAGCACTGAAATTATTACTAATTCACCACTATTATTATCGCTAATCAAAATTTATATACTATATTTAATCTATATTTATTACTAATCAAAAACTACTCTTAAATTGACTTTATTACTGTTTTACTTTTTTTTAATTTTGAAGAATATAGTTTAAGAAAAATTGGAAAAATAGCTATAAAAAAACAGTATACACTGTACTAAAAGTCAATGGTAGTTTGACCTTTGAAGAAAAAATATTTGTGGAAAAAAATATGTATTTAATATCTATATTACCTAGAGCAGTTTACACGCAATAAAAGTAATAAAAAAATCGTCCGATAAAGGGAAAATAAATAAATAAATAAAAAGAAAGAATTCGTAAAGACTTTGTAATCTCATTGTTTTGTATGCATTTAAATGACATTTGAGACAAACATCGCGGTTGAGTTGAAAATAACAAATCCCTCGCCATCTGTCTTTCTATCAATCAGTTGAACTTGTGCCCGCATTGTTCTTTATCTAAAGATAGTTTATTCCAGAACTTTAGGGTAAGAAAGAAGGATATTCGGTAGCTGGGGGACTTTACTGAAAGTCACCAAATTCGAAACTCTCACGGGGATCCCATCATTCTTTCGTTTTTCTTTCAGAAACGTTCGACAATAAAACAATGGATTTTTTTCTCCTCTTTCTGCCTGGGGAGAAGAAAAAGCAATTGGTGGTGTGTCTCATAAAAAACTTTGGTATTTGCAACAATTACCCGGAGAAAAAAAATACCCGACTGAAAAGGGCAAAAAGAAAAATAAAGAATGAGAAGAGAATTGATTGTTCGATTGGCTTTTTACTTTTGACCAAAAGAAGAAAAAAAAAAAAAGAACCTATTTATTACTTGGTGCTGTCTACAAACAGGAATGAATTGCGTGTTGACTGAATGCTTAAGTGTTCCTAAATTTAAAAGGATGAAACACTATATAAAAATGCAAATCTGTTCTGACTAAGAATGCATATTTTACACAGGAACAGCACATTACTGAACAATATCGCATTAGCAAAAGAAAGGTAGTTGTACAGATGAGGGGAAATGTTGCCATAATTGCCATTAGTACAATGGATGGCTTGAGTTTAAAATGTTGGAGGACTTCAAAGATACATAGGATTGACAAACAAGAGGAAAGATTCAATGTGTGGCTTATTCCACTATATCACAGAATAATACTGAATAGTTGATTTGCAAACAAGCCGGCTATCATTTGGACGAATCCGCCATTGATTAATATGAAAAAAAGTACGAACACAGCAAAATATGGTAAAATTAACCATGTTTCTGACTCTATGGGAACGCATAAAAGTGCAGTAAATTTTACCAAAGCACTTTGGAAATGGTTTTGGTAAAATTAGCTATAAAATATTGTTTTATAATATGTATGAAATTTGTAATTTTATTATGATACTTTACAGCAGGGAAAAAAACCGTTTATTCAATTAAATTGACTTTTCAGTTTTTTTTTTTTTTTTTTTTTTTCTTTTTACAAAATGTGGGATAATAAAAACTATGGACCAGACTGGAAAGACACACTAATAAAAACATGAAAACCAGAAATTCCGGAAAAACGTTACTATATGAAGTGAAAAACTACCAAATAAATCATTTAAATACCGTATATTTTGTTTTTATTACCAATTTTTTTTTACCAGAAATATCATTACCCTACAGTAAGGTAATTTTACCAATTTTTTCTCTGTGTATTATTCCATATTTTTAATGCATCCTCACAAAATGCTTCCGATTTTAGGGGGTCCACTTGTCATCAAACAAAAAGGCACCACATCCAGTCTGCCACTGTGTATAGTATCATTCATTGCAGAATAAGTAAAGTAAAAAGTTCTTGTTCAACAGTAGTTTTTATATCTTCAGGCACTAAAAATTAGAAAGTATATTTTTTAAAATTTTTTTTCTTTTTTCCTTTTTTAATTTTTTTTCTTCGTTTTGTATATTTTTTTTCTTTTCCTGTAGATGAATTTTTAATGTCATTGAGGAGGAAAAAATCAAGTTTTGTGTGGAAGGAGAAAGTCAAATATTTTCAGTTCTTTTTCCTGTTTTCTCTTGAAAAAAAAATTGACTTTCAAGTCTATAATTATTTATTCAGGTACATTACACAATTGCTTATAAATGAGCTCGAAAGTCTATACATATTTGAGTGATAATAAATAATAATTTATTTAACAAGTATGACCAAGGGTGTGCGATATCTGGTACATGACACAATTGCTCATAAATGAGTTCGACAGTTTATACAGATTTGGATGATAATAAATAATAATTCCTTTAATAAGTACGAATAAAGTTGTGCAGTTCCAATACTCGTTAAACAGTTCTGCCTTATAGTGCTCGATTTCACGCGCAGGTCGTTGACCTGCGGAGGGGATGGCTCCCCCTACCAATACGTGGTATCACCTCCGCAGAAGATAAAAATTGTGATGGCTTGTTTTCGGATCATTCTCAGGAATGTTTCCCAGACAGTTGCAATAACACATTGTGCAGATCTAAAGCGACGTTAATAAACTACAACAAACAAAACTTAAATAAATATGATATTTATTAAGAATAATCAAAATTGTTAAGGATATCAAAATAATTGTTAAGAATATCAAAAAACTGTTTTTTGAGAAATTTTTTAATTCATTTATTTTTTTAAACTTAAATATTTTTATTATTTAAAAGATATAGATTGTAAAAATATTCATTAAGAAAATTAAAAGTATTTCAAACGAAAACTTTATAAAAATTTAGTCAAATTATAATATTTTATAATTGAATAATTTTGCTATTAGATGTCTCAAATTTAAAGAAATTGATAATTTCTTTGCAATCTTACAAAAAAAAAAACATTTTATTTTAATGAGACAAGGTAGGAATTTATTATTAATGTATTATTAATTTTTTTTTAAATTTTATTATTTTTTTAAATTTTTTTTATTTTTTTATTTTTTTTAAAAGAAAGTAAATTTATAAAACACTTAATTTGAAATTTTATCTTTTTCAAGCATTTATTTACTTTCATAGAAAAAATATAAAGTATGATTTTCGAAATTTTTTTTTCTCTCAGATATACTAAATAGATGCATAAAATATATTTGATTAGAGAAAAGAAAGAAGATTAGGAAAATTACATGTAATGAAATTAAATTTTTTTTTTTTTTTGCAAAGCATATTGTTGTGTCACAACAACTAGAAATAAGACGTGAGTTATACCAAACAATTTATCTAAACATTCACACGAAAAATCACAAAATATTACCCAAAAATCTCTTCTGAGAAAAAAACCTCTCTTTCTCAACTACACAAAAAAGAACATCACTTCTCGTGTGTGTCTCTCAAGCAACATCATTTTAGCATTACCTCTCAAGGAATTGATGCTTTTAGCTCAGTTGTCACACACTGTTACGTTACAGTCTAACTCCTCCCTTCCACAAAGTTTTCTTTTCAAAAGTAGGAAATGGCAAAAAAACAAAAAAAACATACATAAAATTTTGTCAAAACTGCTCTATATAGGCTGACATAAAACTGTTTTGTTTGTCTGTATATAGGAAAATAAAAGTTAACAACAGGCTCAACTTGATGTGCCCAAATGACTAAATTAGTCGGCTCAAACTATCAGCATTGGTATGCATCGTTCCAGGTTTATGTATAACGTCGAAGTTCAAATGCTGCAAGGATAAGGCCCATCGTAATAGTCGAGAATTGATTCCATTGTTTTGTTTAAGCCATACTAAAGGATTATGATCTGTTTGAATTATAAATTTGTGAGGACCATCTATATAGCACTTTAACTTCTTGACAGCAATTATAATTGCCAAGCATTCTTTTTCTACGGTACTGTACCTACTTTCAGCTTCACTGAATTTTCTATTCTATTTTCTTTTACATTTTCTTTGTTTGTTATTATTATTATTATTATTATTTTTTTTTTTTTTAAATGATGAACACCAACTTCACCTGCTCCACTGATAGATGAAATGTCCCCTTAAAATACTTGAAGCCTCTAAGATCAATAGGGGTAGTACCAGGAACTTCGCCGCCTATAAGCTCTTCGCACTGGTCTATATTCACTAAAGAAAGACCTTGCTGCTCGACCTCGAAATCGCCCCCGAGGAGGTCTATTAGTAGAACTGATGCCAGGTCTATTAATACGTTGAGGCAGCACTTTTATTTGTCTTCCTCGAAACAAAGATTCATCAAGTGCAGTCGATGTAGATACTGAGTCTTTATCAGCAAATTCAATATATGCAAATCCTTTAGGATGTCCAGTAAATTTGTTACATTGAATAGTAACTCTATTGATAGAACCACAACCATGAAAATGAGCCTCCAACTCCTCTGGGGTGGCTCCATAATCAACATTGCCAATATATATTGATCTAGAATCAATTTCCAATTTTTCTTGAATACTCAAAGCAGTTAAACCGGGAGTACTATGAGCCATTTTTTCAGCTTCCTCTTGCATTTGTTTAATCTTCTCAGCCTCTTCTTCCATGACTATACCGAGCTGTACATTATCTTCATTTTCTACTTCCCTCCTTTCATTCATTTTTTCATGTTTTCGAGTCATTACAGCCTTTATCATTGGGACTTCAAACGAATTTTCCAATAGAGCAGCCAATTTGTTACCCAATAAATAATACCCTTGATCAAGAGAATCACCTAATACAGCTGCCTTAGTAACCACTTTTCCTAACTTACAGTTTAATTCAACTCCGGCTAATGGGAAACAAAATGATTCTTCCTGTATCGGAGTTTTTATCCAAACAAATTCACCCGTGTACATTTCAGGTTTTACAAATCTCCTAGGAATTAAATCCAAGGTTGCGCCAGTGTCTCGTAGTATTAAAATGCCAACGCCATTTACCACGCCAATGCTCATATATTGTGTCATTATCTCAGGAAAGCTTGGTTCCGAAACGTAAAGCGAAGCCACAGTTTCTGAATTTGTTTTCGCCTTGGGACATTGAGGGCGTAGATGATCATAAGAACAGCATTAATAGCATCTAAGCAGTCTTCTACTTTCAAATTCTCTTTCGCGAACATTTTCTTCAACATTATTTTTCTGCCAAGTCAACTTTTCTTTAGTTCTGGTATCACTTTGGTTCAGAGATCGCCAAGAATCATTTTAGTTACTTCGATTATAAGACACAGACTTTTCCTTGAAACTGTTTTTTAAACTTTCATAGTCGTCTAATTTTCCGGCTAATTTGGAATAAGAATTCAATTCCATCCAATCTTCAAGAAAATGATCTCTCATGTCATTTGGTACATGACGTTTCATTTGCTCGGTAACCATCAAACTCTTAAGATCATCGAAAGTGGTAATTTTTACTTCAGAAACCCATTCACTAAAATAGCAATTTAATTCTTGTGCAAAATTTCGCCAAGATTTTTCAGGTGATTTAAAATGTCGATAAAAATTTTGTTTGAGTTCCTCTGCATTAAGCTTATATTGTTTAAGAATCAAATCTTTTACAAAGTCGTAGTTATTGGCATCCTTAGGAGACTCTCTCGCCAACATATTTGAAATGTCGGGTGGTACTACGCTCAATAGATAAGGCACCCATTCATCTTTAGGAATTCGTGCAATTTCTGCTAGACGTTCAAAATTTATCAGATACAACGACATTTCATCTTTACCTTCATTAAATTTCGGAGTTATTTGTAAAATCTGTATTTTATGATTTGTTTCAGCTGATACCGGTCTGTTTTGGTGCTGAGTTTGAGAATTTGCTTCTAATTCGAGTCTATGCATTTCCAATTGATGTTGCCTTTCAAGTTCTTCTCGCCGTTCTTGTCTTTCAAGTTCTTCTCGTTCTCGCCGTTCTTGTTTTTCAAGTTCTTCTCGCCTCATTCTCTCCTCCGTTATACGAGTCAAACACATCTTTACATCCTCAACCTCATAATGGTTACTAGTTTGAATTATTTTTTTAATTTCACAGACATTTGCTTGAGGTGGAACAGATTCACCTAATTCGTCGGCCAATTCTATCAAATCCACTTTTTTCGCTTTATTAAGAAAAGCCATAATTTACAACTGATAAAAAACTACATATACAATCACTGACTACCTTAAATCAACTACTCTTACTATATCCCGCCGCTGCCACCAGTAAAATTCTGTTGTGTCACAACAACCAGAAATAAGACGTGAGTTATACCAAACAATTTATTTAAACATTCACACGAAAAATCACAAAATATTACCCAAAAATCTCTTCTGAGAAAAAAACCTCTCTTTCTCAACTACACAAAAAAGAACATCACTTCTCGTGTGTGTCTCTCAAGCAACATCATTTTAGCATTACCTCTCGAGGAATTGATGCTTTTAGCTCAGTTGTCACACACTGTTACGTTACAATATTTAAAAAAGGATCTTAAGATGATTAGTAAAATAGAGCGTATTAATAAGGCAAATCAATAGCAAACGAGAAACGTTTTTGGGCCATTCTCCACTGTAAGCACTCTAAACCTCAATTTTTTTCTTACTTGTACGTATTTTTTATTTATTCAATAATAAAGTACATAAGTTAAATCTTAAAAAATGAGATACAACAATATTATGTAAAAAAATAACAATTTATTTGAGCAAAACTTGGTTTTCCCGTGAATAACACAAAAACATGATAATTTTTATTTTTCTCATTTATTTTTAGGGAAAAACCGAAACTGCTTCAATTTTACTTTCTTTCTCTTAGTACCAACTTATATTACAAAGGAAGTTCCTCTAAGTTTAATATTAGATAAAAATATTAGCTCTTGTTTTCATGTCCCGTGCATAACTTAGATTTCTCTAAGAATCGGGAAAATCAAAAACTCCAAGAGCATTTATAACTGTAGGTGGCTGAATAACTTTAACAACTTCCTCATGTTATAAAACACTTTATCTTCCCGTTTAGGCCATTTCCCAGCACTTGTGTAACTTCTCCAGCGTATACAATTTTATCATATTTGTCAACAACCCAATTTCCTCCAATACTTTTTGTGGTGTTAATTGCCCTGGTATTAAGATTTCCTTTTATTGGTGCTACAGCATTTTTATTACATTTTAAACCAGAAGGTGAACAGGACAGTTTAAACCATGGATTAATCCTTTCTTTCCTAAACCTTGCCAACTCTGATGCTTCATTCAGATATGTCACCAAATAATATTTTCTTAATTTAATTTTCTCACCATTCTTCCAAACTGTAACTTCATCTTTTATCCCTTGTGCTGTAAAAACAATATCTGGACGGAAAAAAAAATTATCGTAATAAATTGGGTGACTCTTTCACACTAATAGTATTTTTCTGAGTAGCTTGAATGTTTAAGCCAAAATTTGTTGCAATTGCAAAAACTACTGCTTTTTTTTTTGTTTTGGTTGGAGATTTAGGTAAAGATTTTAATGATTTTTTTCATTGCTTTTCTGAAAGCTTGAAAAATCTTGTAGGCATTTTTAATTTGGCTTCTTGATGGTGTATTATTCCTAAACTCTGTTTTCTTTCATTGGCGATACAGTTGTAATTATCCTTTATAATGATTTATAAAGCTTCTAATCCAGATCACCAAACTAAATTCAAACTATGAATTAGTGTTGCCACTTCAAAATAAACATAATGAAATCAAGTGCATGCTTCCGTGTGTAATAAATTGCAGACATGTCCCGTGCATAACATTAGGTATGTCCCGTGCATAACACAAGAAAAATAAAGTTAGAATTTTATCAAATAATGTATTTGGAAAACATGTAGCATAATTTAATACAAGTAATATTTATCAGCTAAGAAAAAAATATAATGACAATATACAAGTTCTAAATTTACAGAGTTTATGAAAAATAGAAGTAAGGGTAGAAATTATCTTTTTTCTGAGTCCCGTGCATAACTACTATATTAAATCCCTTTTCAAGTATTTAAACTTTAATTTTTGATTTTTTTTTTCTATGCAATCTTTAAGAAACGGACTTGTTATGAATTTTGTAAAAAAAATTAATTACCCTATTATTTTACTATTTTTATATACGTCAAAAGCCTGCAAATGTCCCGTGCATAACAGGAGAATGGCCCTTTTACGACATAATTGAAAGTATGTTTAATAGTTAAATTTATATAAATATTGTTTTCAGATTCTGAATATAATATACTATAGCTCATTAATTAATAATGTAAGATTGATATAAACTTTTAGATTCCACATCAGAGCACCGTTTTTTTAAAAAATAAGTTTACATTAAAGCAATAATTTTAATGTAAAAAAGGAATTAGTTTGACTCAAATAAGGTTGGAATTAAACTTGGAGTTAGTTTAATATAGTGTACTGATTAAGGTGTCAGTTTAAATGCTATTTTTAATGTTTTTCGCGTAATGAGCGCTTAGAATAATTTATTTATGATAACGGTTATTCTGAAGAATATATGTGTGAATTGAAAAATTGAATTAATAACATTAATTAATATAATCTTATTGGATAACAAAAAGGGTTCATTTTACGTTATAACGTGAAAAAAAAATGTGTGGTGATAATACATTTCACAAATAAAACTTTAAGTTTGAAAAATGGTTTTTTGTATCTAACAACGAGTGTTTTCTTGATTTTTTTTGTTCCATATTTTAGTCTAATATGCTTTTTAACTGCCTAATTTCGTTTTAAGTATTTAGTCTAATTTCTTTTTAAGTATTTATAACTGCAAGTTTAGTAAAAAATTGCACAAGTTATATTATGGACAATATGGCATGTATTAAAAATATAATATTTTCTAGAGTCTGTAATTCTATTAAATTAAGTCAAACTGAAACTGATCCATATTGCTTTTAAAGTAAGAAGCGTAAAAACCTTAGTTTAAAAAAATTCTGGAAAATAACATTATTTATTTAATTTTATGTTATTTATTTATTTTTTATTTTATTATTTATTTATTTTTTATATTATTATTTATTTATTTTTTATATTATTATTTATTTATTTTTCACAAAAAAAAATCTTATCTAGAATGTTCGCATGAATGTATGTGAATGTTTCATGAATGTTTTCATACTCGTGAATTTTTTTTCTTGAATAAAGTTAATGTTTTTGTAGTCATATTTATGTAATTATGAATATAAAATTCGGTATTGTAATTTGGCACACATGTAGAACTTTAAGTTATTCCAGAAATTTAAAGACTTTTATCACAAAATAAGATTGTTTTGACTGACATAACATAAGAGATCAACAATGTTTTTATTTTTTCTACTATATTTTTTAGAATCTTACATAATAAACGGTGCTAAGTATATTTTTTAATTTAAAAAAAATTGTGAATTGCTATTTATTGGAATCAAAAATTTAAAAATCCAAAATTTAGAGTGATAAAACATTTTTTTCATTGTTAAAGATTTTGGGGTTAAAAACAATCTGAAAAGTTTGTTAAACAAATAGCTGATTTTTTTTGTAAAATACAAACTACATGATAAAAATAATTATTTTAATAAATGCATTATTTTATGCATGTCTGTGTTACATAAAATGCTAGAAGGTTCTGACCAAAGTTTGAAATGTGAAAATCAACTATATTTTCACTAATTCAGTATGACGTCTGGGTAATGTATGAAATAATCACGTCGTACTTTACCGGTTTGTCATAAGTAATTCTATAAAATGTCCGTACAATCTGCGAAATACTAATCATTTCATACCTTTCCGATGGATAAACACTCATTACGATTAACACATCTAAACTAGCTTTCTCTAGATGTTTAATGTAAAGATTCATTGCAGAAGTTTTAATCTGAAAATTTTCTGAAAAGCTTTATACTAATGCTTCAAAAAAATCGGAGTTAAAACATATCTTATAAAATAACTAATGAAAGAACTTTTGAGAATGAGGTATCATCACGTTTTAAAATGAAAATAAAAATTTAATTCAATATGACCCACGCGTTCTATTTAACTCTAATACTCCATGCATTCAAATTTCGTTTTAAGATATATAATAATTTAACAGTGTAAAAATTAATGTATTATCTTTTATTTTACTCCAAATGACCAAAACGAAACTTTTCAAGAAAAATCTACTAACGAAAAATCACTTGAAGTTTTAGTACAAAAATTAGGAGTATGAGAAATTGCAATCTTAGCTCTAAATTTAATTTTAAAAATCCCTGTCCAGTTTATTCCTATAAACGAAGTAAAGAAACTTCAAATAAATCATTACTGGATTCCAAAACGGATCTCACGTACATCGCAGCGACGTCATGTAATATATATTTCTTCCCATCTCTCTTCCAGACTGTCAAAAACAAAATTTTCCATCAAAAGGCCCATACCACACATTTGAGGAAGTAAGATTAAAATAGCTGCAGAAGGGCTGAAACGTGTAACTATGGAGCAACAAACGCACGTCCAGAGAGGAAAATATATGGTCTAACAATCTCAGAACACAGTCTGAGTAAGGATCGACTAGGGGCCAATCTTTTTCAAGAAATGCATTCCGTCTTAGACTCGTGACCACTCCTGGAGATTATTTTCTTCAAGAATATTTCATTGAGCCCCTCGACGAAACAAGGCAACTCCACTGACATCACTGAGTTCGTGGTTCCCTCGCGGGGACGATTGTTTTTGGTGCAGATAAGAGTTCAAAAGAAAGAATTTCTTTAAAACTAGCAAAATAAAAATGTAAGAATAACACGGTTGATGTTGTGTTTTTCTTTAAGGATTCTGCTTTAGCCTCGAGTTTAGTGTTTAAGACATTGCGTCCAATATACTATCCGTAAAATTATTGAGTTAAATAAAAATTCCAGATTTTAAAGAAATAGTTTAAGTAATACTTCTCGATATATAAATCAGTATATGAAATACAACAAAAGTAAAAATCTTACATTAAATAAGTTACTTAGTATGTCTCAGTTATTATTCTGATTATTGGTATGGCTAATTATTTAATTTGATATTAAGTATTCCTTCACATAAATTTAGGGTGTTCAACACTAAGTTCGGGGAGACATTACCTCACAGTTTCTACAGTGTATGCATCGCCTACGCTACGCTAAATCAATAAAGACCAAATACACAATACAAGTTTTACTGGTCCCAAAACAAAATTTATAGCTGGCTTTTTAAGCAAAAAAAGCTTCATTATCATATCATTAAGCTTCATTATCATATATTGTAGAATTTTGGAAAAGCTTATGAAAATTTTTTTTAAAAATATTTTCTTGTATGAAGGTAAGAAAATTCATTGCATTTAAAAAAAAAAATTATTTGAAAGACACATCTTTTGTGATTTTGTTTGAGCCCTGCGTCATTTTTCTCCGACTTCTCTTCCCCTCTGAAGTATAGCCTTGCAAATCTGAAACAATAGATCTAATAGTCCAAAAGTTGCAACAGGTTTTATGTAGAAATAGTTTCATTTTTGTCTTGTTCTTATATACACTTTTAATTTTGCTATTTAGTGACTCTCTGGAGGAGTTAGGCATTGTTGGATGTGTATTTGTTTTAGACTAAATTAAATGAAACTAAATTCAAGACAATAAGTGAAGTACTTTGTACAACTAAAAAGTCTTTTCACAACAATTTAAAAATATTTAATTTATTTTCTTCGTATATACAGGGAAACAGCCGGCAAAGAATTCTGCTAAACAACATTACAAGTTAAAAGAAACATTTTTCAAAGAAAAGAACGAATTCTAAAAGAAACAAAATAAACAACTTAAAGAATAAAAAATGCTGTTGCCAGTCATAAAAATTTTAGAAAGTTAACTTATCAAAATAAATCAAAAGGGCAACTAGATCATACAAGAGCAGCTAGATCAAAAAGTGCAACTAGATCAAAAATTAAGATGCCTGAACGCTTGACGTAACAATAAGAGTTGTAGTTTAAAATTTCCAGCGATTCAATGCTCAAAAAGTACAATATTTGAATTTTTCCTTGAAATTACTAATCTGAAATTTTCATCTCGTAAAATAAGTTAAGGCTAACAACTGTAGAATTACAATGCTAATGAGATTAAATACGAGTGTATAGGTTAGAAAGTTGTATTTGTTAGAAAGTTGAAAGTTATTTTTGTATGAAAGATGCATATTTGTGTTAATTCTTCTTCTAAAGTATTTGCCTTATTAACTCGGATTTGATTTCATTCAAATCATATCCACAAATACACTTGCTTATCTAGAAACAAGAAAACAAATTCAAGTAAATAAAAGTGAAAAATAGTATTTTATGTTTATAAGAGCCCTTTGAGCTATTAGTTTTACGAAATCCTTATTGGCATGGGCTATTCAGTTTGGCTATTTGGCACAGGGAGCAATATTTCATTTGCTTAGATAGTAATGTCAGATCCGTACATAGGTACAATCCAATCACTTCACTTTTTATAAATAGTACCATTATAACTTTAAAGCTAAAAGTCCTTTGAAATGCGTCGGCCTCACTTGCTTGAATAGAAGGTATTTAATTATTCCCACATCCCTTGAAAAAGTCTGGCTTGCAAAAGAGTGTAAGGGAGTTTTCAGCTTCTGAAGGGTGTAATAAAGTTTTCTGAGAAAAAAAACTTGGTTTAAAAGATTAAAATGTTTAATTCTTTTGAGTTTAACTGAGCTTTGTTTTAAGGAGAACTTATATATTTAATGTAATATTTACATTATTGTTTTTAAATTTTTCAAAAAGATAATCTAACTTTAATGTACTAACTACATTTTTTAACGTTCTTTCCTCCTTTAGCATAGTTACAAGAGTTAAGCCATTGTTAGCATAGAAAATCATTTGTTTTTCACTCTTTTCGTATATTGTTTCAAAGTATTGTGAACTACAATCGAAAATAACAATGATTATTTTTAGTCATTTTGAAGAAGTGTATTATCGATGAAATTCCATGAAAGCAGGGAAGTTGAAAAGCATCTAGTACTCTTGGGAATCTGAAGACATTTGGCATCAAATTTTAACAATAGAAGCAAAAAAAAAAAAAAAAAAAAAAAAAAAGCAGCATTTTTTTATTTTCTTTTTAATTTTCTTTTATTTATTAGTTATACTCATTTGCTTTGTTTTCTTAATATTAAGTTTTTAAAAACAAAATGCACATAAAATATTTACGTAAACAGAAAAGTACAAATAAATTTCTAAAAAAAATATATTAAAATATTAAAAACAGTATTTTATACGTGCAAATAAGGAAAAGTTAAAAAATTTTTATTTGCAATTATTTAAATAATTATTTCGTTGTGAAAATAAAATTAATAATAAAAAGTTTATATTAATCAAGTTATTTAGATTTTTAATATATTCATAACTTTAAGAGTTCAATCATATGGATAAGTACTCGCAACTCACCAAATTATAATGCATGAAAAAAAATGTAAATAAATAGTATTAGTCCCATCATTATTCGCAGAGTTCTCCAATCCATAGAATTGTTTTCATAGTTTTATTGTTTCTGGTTCCTCCCACAAAGGGATTTCCCTTTGCTCCCTCATTGAATTTTTTATCTCGAAGTATAGCGTTGAATGTATAATAGTACACTTTTTAAATATAATATGCTAAAAAATATTCAAGATATATATCATGTGAGACCATTGTGCTGTATACATTTTATTAAATTGATTGGATACATATGCATTTCAATTCTACATGGAAAATAATTCATGGAATTCCCCTTTACATACACTTATAAATGTCAGTGTTTGGGGTCTCAACAGTTTTAATTTCCATATTCTTACATGAACTCGTAAAATGTATATAAATAAAGAAGATGAGAAAATATAGAGAAAAAACATAGCTGATTGATCTTATTGATAAAACGTATCTTTCCTGAGTTAATTATGTAGTATCATTAAAACTAATATAGTTTTAAATTAATAGATAAAATATGTAAATTATTAAGTATAAATTTAACTTAAATATGGAATAGTTTATTGATATAAATTGTTCGCTTTTAAACTTTCATTTCTGCCCAACCTATAGCTCTGTTTGTATCAGCTTTTCTTTGTTCTAGCGAGAAAAGAATTTTCATTCAGGAATTTGTAATTATATACGTTCAAGTTTATGATTGCTTATCTGCTTGATATTATGTTCATTCGTTCTTCATCGTGAAAATGAAAAAAAAAAAAATTATAATAATATTTCAATTTTTTTCTAGTTGTGCATTTGTGTAGAAACTTGAAATTTTCTAATTAATAATCTAATAATTCATTTTTTATCTTAGATTTTAGTTCTACTATTTGTAAAAAGTTTTTCTGTCATACTTTTGCTTAAATTTTTTGTTTATTTACTGTAACATGATAAATTATAGTATAAGTAGAGAAACACTTCTCCGTATTCATCTTCTGCTAATTTAAAATAATTAATGGTGCAGGTATTCCACATAAATAGATAATTTATTTAACATTGAAATAAATTTAAGAACAAGGACAATTTGGAAAATTTAAAATGTTTAACCTGAATTAATAATTTACAAAAGATACTTTTTTCTTCTTTATCACTTGACAACATCCTTATAGAATTAGCATATAAGTATTTTACAGAACTAAAATCAAAGAAATAACAAACTGATTGCGGCGAAGTTCATAAATTCAATTTAACATATTATAAGAATCGAACTAGCAGTTTAACTTTTTGTTACAGCAAGGTGCTAAAATCATTTAGGCGAGAAGGTTGCGCTTTTGTCACGCTTTCGAAAAAGAACGTCGTATTTATATATGCTCTAACATCAGAGTGGAAAATTTTAAATTTTTTCCTGTGATATATGATCAGTGTTCAAGCTTATGACTGCTCACTCACTTAATATTTCTTCTTTGTTCGGTTCGGTTTGTTAGTGTTTTGTAATAATATATACATTAGTGTTTCATACAATAAAGAGATAAATGATGATTTAAATTTTTTCGTAACTGATTATTGAGAAATTTGTATTTGTACTAAATTGATCATATTAAATTGTTGTTGACATCAGCAATAATTCTCTTCACGTGGTTACATGGAATGCATAATATAAACAGTACGAAACAATATAAGAATATTGAGTTCATTTAGTAAAATACAGCAAAACAATTTATTTATTAGTAGAGAAATGTTTTTGATAATAAAAGTAAATTTGTGAAAACCAGCTAATTTGGTTTATTTTTTTCCCTAAGCAATTGTGAGAATAAAACAGCTTGATTTGTATTTAAATGATTCATTAGCCTTTTAGTTTCGTTTTAAAAGTAAATAATGCGAAAAAAAAATATTTTGAATTTGAAATTAATTGTAATTTTGGAAATAAGATGACAACCGAGTACTTTTTGTTTTCAATACACATTTAAAAAATGTAAAAGAAAACCTTGTTTCTTTTATTTATTTATTGCACTAAGTTTAAGATATATCTACGTGTTATCTAAATGACCTTTCTACTTTGAGAAACGTATGCGGGCTTAAAACTCAGAAAAAATAAATAATTTTGAATTGAATGTTAAAATTGAGAAAATATGTATTTATGAATAAATTTAATTTCTCATATTTATCATATTTAAGGATATACATGACAAATAAGAGTGCAGATATGTTCATCTGAATTGTTAATTAGTTTTATAAGCTCCTTTTATACAGTTAAGACATTGTACACGACCTACCTGAGATTTTGACCTGTAATGAAACCTTTTCTAGTACCCGGCTTTTTTCGATTGATAAGGTCAGGGTCTTATGTGACAATGATATTTAAGAGAAAATTAAAATTAGCATGAATTAAACGTAGTGCCGTACCTGGTTTAATAGTGTAAAATAATAGCTAAAAAAGTGTTATCATGCGCTGAATTTATCTAAAGTGAATTTTTCTAACTATTAGAAACTAAAAAATAAATTGGTAGTGTAAAAAATCAAAACTTTTCTAGCAAATATTTCTCCACATTAAGTTAACAAAGAAATCTACGCTATCTCTCATTCATCTCCAAATAATGTGTCGACTATCAGCAGATAGTGTCATATGATTTCTCGTAAATGGCTGCAGTGACCTTATAAAAAAAAAACGGATTTATCAGCCATTTTGATTTTTCCCATCTCTCCCTTAAGTTTGAAGGGATAATTAATAGCGTCTTTCTTTTTATATATTAAGTGCGAATTAAACGAACTCCGTAGCTTAAACCGAAGTCAATATTGCATCATGAAATAAAGGATATATTTTAAAATTACAAAATATAAAACAAGTAAATAATGTATTTGTTTGCTGTAATTTCAAATTAGAGTTCTATCATTTTAATTAGGATATATCTAAAAATATTTTGCCATCATATTTATAAGCCTCCAGAGGAGTAGGAAATCAAATTTGTAAACATTCATTTAACGATTTCGTTCAAAATTAAACTAGGGAATAGAATATTACAATTCTGTAATTTTTACATTCCCTTAAAATTAAGAGATTTACTGCTTAGCTATTTTCTGTTTTTCGTTATATCAACGATTTCAAATTAAAATTTGAATTCTTATAAATAAGCGAGAAAAATTTCAAAGCTAATTCTCATCCAGCGCAGTTGAATGAAATAAAAAAAAATGTTTCAAAATTACTCCCATATGATATGTTTTTTTCCTTTTTCATTTTCCACTTCTTTTGCGTAATAAAACTCCGATGAGAGATTAGCTTTTTATAACAGCAAGCATTCTGAATGTATTTCAAAGGATATAACGACTGTATTAAATATAAAGCAGAATTCGCAAGAAAAGTTAGATTTTTTTCCGAGTTTAGCAGCATTGGAGTAATATTTCTCTCAGAATTATTCTATTTTCTTTTCTTTATTTTGTTGTTTTCTTTTTGAATAAGAAAATTCATGGATTATATTTTGAATCTCTCTAGGATTATATTTGCAGAATAAAATGATAAATAAAAAAGAATATTTTTAAAATGTTAAAAAAATATTAGTGTAAATGAATATAAATTAATTAAGTTTATTTCAGTTTTTGCTTATTGAAATTAAGACAAATGTTTATTATGAACCTTTTTTCGAGATAATAATAGAAAGTGTCTCATTAATAGAGATACAAATTTTTAAGAGAAATACAACATGATGAAACATGAAATTTTTCCATAAAACGTGAAAAAAGTTAACTATCATCATCGGTTGTAAATACTTTCATAAAACATTAAAAAATTAACAATTTATCAGTTGTTGCTTTTACAGTAAATTCCAGGAGATTACAAAATTTGCATAACTTTAAACTATATGTATAACTTTTATGCTAACCCACAAAATTTGAAATCACTTAGTTGAGCAGTTCCCAAGAAATAGCTGATAAAATATTAATTTTATAAAAATGAACTCAACTTTTAAAAAGGACAGTGCCAGAATTTCCTAAGAAGCATTTTCTTTCTGAATTAAAGTAATTGGAGTAGAAGTATAAAATATTTCGTCAATAAAAATAAGAAATTTAAGACTTAGCCAACAATTTACAGTGTACTGCCAATATGTAACATCTATATTTGTGGAATATAATCTGCAAAAATTTGGAATTAAGTTAACCAATGAGATATTTTTTTTAAAAAAATGCTCAAATTTGAGCCTTATTGAGGTTGAGAATTTCTTGAGGCTTATGGGCGAATCTCAGGAAACATTAATCGAATTCGATCTGTTGTCCAGACCGTTACCCTATCAAACCGTAACCTCAGGATTAATTAATTGAATTTAACATAATAAGGGCATCTAAAAATTTTCGATGTTCACGATTATTTTCTGATATTTTATACATTTTCAAACAATTCTGGAGCTGTAAAAATAGTGTGTCTATTATTTTTTATTATTTTTTTTATTATCAAAAGTTAGTAACCTCAGGATTAATTAATTGAATTTAACATAATAAGGGCATCAAAAGTTTCGATGCTCACGATTATTTTCTGATATTTTATACATTTTCAAATAATTCTGGAGGTATAAAAATAGTGTGCCTATTATTTTTTATTATTTTTTTTATTATCAAAAGTTAGTAACCTCAGGATTAATTAATTGAATTTAACATAATAAGGACATTAAAATTTTCGATGTTCACGATTATTTCTGATATTTTATGCACTTTCAAACAATTCTGAAGGTGTAAAAATAGTATGCCTATTATTTTTTATTATTTTTTTGATTATCAAAAGTTAAAGGTTTTAGAGATCTGCACTTATACTAAATTATAAATTCCCATTGTCTCAAATGATGTTTTTAAATATTATTTCTATTATAATCCTTTCAAATATTAATTCTTGGAACTAATTGTTTTCTCGCAATCGTATTAACGAGAAATGTTATGACGATTTGGGCGTGATAACTACTTTCACTGAAAAAATAAGTGTAGCCAAAACTACACGAATAAAATAAAATTTACCGTGTTTCTTGCTCTACGGGAACAATAAAAATCTTGGTAACTTTTACTGTAGCGCTTTTGAATTTTGGTCAATTATTGATAAAATATGGTCTATAATATGCGAAAAAATTTTGTAAATGTGCTAAAATTTGGTTATTTTTCATGATAATTTTGAGCATGATACAAAAACAATTTGTTCGGTTAAATTTACATTTCAGTTTTGTATTTTTTTACTAAAAGTGTAATAGTAAGAACTATAAATGAGAAAACCAGAATATCCGGCAAGTAGTTATCATATTGAAGGAAAAATTGCAAAATGAACGATTTAAGTACTTTTATTTTTATTTTATTTACCAGAATTATTGTTTTTTCCGTATGTATCAATACTATACAGTACAGTAATTTTATAAGATTATTTTCCGCTTGGAAAGACATATAAACATGAATTTTTTCTTCTTTTTTTTTCGATCTTCGCTTTTAAAACTTGTTCCTTTAATAAATTATGTAAAGTCAATTTTGTTCGATGAAACAAAACTAAGTTATGTACTTAAAATAAATTCATCAGGAAAGTTGCGATTTTGGTAAATCGTTACTTGTAATCAGGTTGATTAATAATACAATGTATAGTCCTTACATATATTATACATATGTTACGATTAAAGTGATAAATTCGGTTATTATTAATTCTGACCAGTCAAAATTAATAATAACCGCTTCGAATGGTCAAAGTGATAAACAAAAAGGGAAGATTTCCGTATTGTGATCTGTGACAGAATAATCACCAAGTTTTGGCAACTTCTGGGGCAGCAGCCCAAGACAAAATAAAAAATTAAAAAAAAAAAAAAGAAAAAGAAAAGAAAAGAAAAACGTCACAGAAAGGGACCAACTCGAAGGGTATAACTCGTAGTCTCTCCCGAGCAAAAAACAAATTTTTTTTTTTTTAAATTTTTTCAGTTAAAAACCAATTTGGCACCTTGCCGATTGTAGGCATTGCAAATCACGAAACGGAAATATTCCCTATAAAAAAGAATGACGCTGACCGAACTTCTATGGTTATAAGTAATAACCAGTTAATATGATAAATTCGCTTAAATTATTCATTTTAACCGGCTTATTTGGTTATTATTTATGTTGACCGGTTAGTATTAATAATAACCTACTATTCACATTGACCGTAACACGTACATTACATTATATAGTTGAATTTCTAATTAACATTGCCAATTTAATAATAACAAATTTAACAATGTAAAGTCACCTGAAAATAAATATATAAAAAAATTCAAGTAATTTACTTAGCACCCATTTAGTAAGTTGAGAGTTAATTTTTGAGACATGTAAGAAATGTTAAAATTATTTGTTGCATTTTTGAGAATTATCATTGTTACCAATTCTGTGAGAAAGTTTAAAGCATGGCTAAGAAGAGGTATCTAGTATCTGTAGTACCGTATAAGTATGACAAGTATTTATTTACCAGAACTACATACTGATCATACTTTCATACAGATCACTTAATATGTTTTTCTACCCCAGTAGCGATAGGTAATACTGTTTGTATATTATATTTTTTACCTTATATTCATAAATGGGTCAAGTATACTAATATTAGTTTAAAATATTCTAAATCATTTAAACATTAAGCTCTTCATTGTTTTGAATCTAACCATGAGGTTTATATAGAAATGTGTAAAACTTTTACACTGAGTTATTTTAGGTTTCAATCAAGCAAAAAATAATAAATTAAAAATTCTTTAAGGAATCTGCAGAATTTTTGTAACTGTCATAAGCAAATATCCTAAAGAAGCAGGAAAAATTCTTCGAAAACCTTAGCTCTCAATTCTACTACACACTAACACGTTCTTTATAATTTACATTTTACCATCTTGGAATTTACATTTCACGTGTAAAGGAATTTTCGAAATTTGCAGAAAAGAAAACGTAAAGTAAAAATAATGTCATTTTTGACTGGCAAATAGCATTTCCCGCGATTTTAACCGAAGTATTTTCGGTTGCATAAATTGATATTCAGAAAATGCTCCTGCCCCGCTTGCACTCTCTTCTTTGCTAACTGCGTTTGCATTTAAGCCATCTTTCAATTTAAATTTTCAATTGCTCTCATTCGGCTTAGCTTAGAATGTTTTCTTTATTTATTCTCTTTTTGAAAGCGGGAGAACTTTTATTTACACTTTTGACTTCTATACGTGAGAATAAAATTTTACAGTTCTTTATATTAACTATCGATTTTTTTTAGCCTTTGGCAATTGAACTTTTTTTTATCATATACTAAGCCCTGGTTTTTAAATTTATGTAAATACTTTATTAAAGCATATTGAGCAAACAATCTCTGAAAGTAGCTGAAAAAACAATTTAGAAGTTTTGAAAGAATGAGATAGTTTAAATTCATCTAACCAAATTTGAGGGTAAAAGTTTTTTATGATATTTATGAAATTTTTTTTTAGCCTTTAGCTACTGAAAATTTTTCTCTAGTGTGGACTACTCAGAAAACGTGTAAAAAATTTATCAAAACATAAAGCAAACAAACTTTTTTTTTTTTCATTTTACATGGAAAAAGAAATTCTATTACATCTAGCGTACTGTATGGTATTGGCATATCTGGCAAAAGTACTATAACCAAATTATACGGCACACAATGCGAAAAAGAAACAATTTCACTCAAGTTCCGTCTGCTTCAAAATTAAAATTTTATCAACAATTTATTAGGGGGACTGGAAAGTACTGACGTTACGGCGCATTGAATATTCGTTAGGTTTAAAAAACCAATTAATTATTTTTCGATCCATTTCCATTCATTTTCGATCTGGCATTGAAAGGTTGCTGAAAATGAGGGAGAATATATTATTGATTTAAAATAAAATCTTGATAACAAATATCAAATGCACCGAAACGACATTACTTTCCAGTTCCCCTAATAGTATTAATTGAAAACAATATTGGGACACCACACGAAGAAACAATATCTGGTAAAATAACCGTACTTTGTGGTAAGAACATTCCTGGTAAAATAACATCAACATAGTTCTGGTCAACCAAAATATATGGTATTTAAACCATTCATTTGGCTATTTTTGCATTTATATGGTAACCGTTAATAGGAAGTTCTAGTTTTCAAAATCAAAAATTCATATTAGTACATGTTTAGTAAAAAATGTAAAACTAAAAAGTAAATTTAACCGAATAAATATTATTTATGTCTCACCTACCAAATTTTACCATATATTATAAAACCATATTATAATCATTGTTAATTTTACTGAAATCATAACCAAATAGCTTCGGTAAAAACAATCGAGCTTTTTGGTGTTTCCATAGAGCCAGAAACACGGTAATCTTTGCTATATTCTGGTAGTTTTGTCCATACTTTTCTTCTCAATGCCTAGTTTTGATTTTACCTTTCTACCCTATCTCTGTTTATACACAGCCTAAAAAAATGGATCTAATAAAAATAATGTGCAAATAAAAGAACATTTGCCCCAACACCTTGATTATTCACGACCAATAAAATTTCCGAAGTATGGCTCTGATTGAATTTGTTATCATCCAAAACAGATGCTTGTAGTGTTTTGGCAAATTTTTATGATATTTACAATGGTCTCTACTCCTTTTCAACAGTATGGTACATAAAATTTTATATACTCAATAATCATAAATCCACGCTCTAGTCTGTTACTTTACAATATTACAAAGGGGTAACCATGTATGCATACAATGCATCAATTGATAACCTTAAAAATGACTATAGCATTTCCATTCGTGGAAAAAATATCAATATACAAAAAAAGGAGGCCATAAAAATATTTTTCTAATAGTAATAAAACATCTGAAATATTTTGGGGAGTCCCCACATTTCATCGTACAAACGTCTTAGATTTGTTTTGCCGTCTGGGGGAGAAAATATAAACGGCGTCGTGGCAAACAACCGTAACCGAACCCTTATGGGAATTAATTCCATCTCTTTAGAAAAGCCTCCGACGACACTAGTTGCTTAAAGAAAGGTATTTAATGTGTGGGAAGAGGGAGATCTAAACGACTTCTTGCGAGGGAGTTCCATGACCGTTTCGTAAATCCTCTTGTGGGTCGTTACCTTTCCCATAAGTTAGAAGATGGAACTGAGATTTTCCACGTTGCCGAAGATTTCCAAAACTTTTAGGAGGAAAAGTGTAGGGAAATGTTTCAAATGGGACTATAAAAGAGTAAGAACAAAATTCGCGATGTTTCTTAATTAAATTTGTTTTTCTTTGGTCGCTGAATGAGAAAGAATTAAGTAGAATTAAAAATTAAAAACACTGTATTTTTAATTAAAATGTGGATTTCGTTTATGACTTTCGGGTTTAGACGTTTTTTTTTTGTATACAATCATAGTAGAAAGAAAAATAAAAAGGGGAAAAAAATGCTATTTTTCAAAATTGTTTAGCAAAATAGTGGCATTAAAAAAGGCTAAGGTTTAACATTTAATTAATTTAAAAACTATTAACGCAATAGTCGAAAAAAGTCCAATCCAAAATAATATATATATGCTAAAACCGTTTCAAAGGAATTTAGATAAAAATTAACAAAGTAATCGTGTTTGTGAAAAAAAAATAATAGGCTGTCTTAAGAAAGTGCCATTTAAAGTTTGTGAATTTGTCACAAAAGAATAGCAGAATATGCATTTGAATTTCAATAAATGAAATTAGTTTTGCAGATAGATGAATCAATCACGCCTCGGTACACATGAATATTTGAAATTTTAATTTTAGATGGGCGGCTATCTCAGGGTTTGCCTTAATAATAATAGCGGTCTTTTAAAATGGCAGCCTCTGAAAAAATTTAACGTGCTCTTCTTAAATGCTTATAGTTAGGAAATAAGTAGGATCAATTAGAAATTGAGTACTTGCACTTCAAGAAGAAGAATATCACAGTACATGTGGCCTATGACGTCAGTGCTCCAGCTGATCGTTTATAAGAATACAGAATGTGTCACTTAACAGAATTGATTGCTTGGATCACTCCAAATAGAATGGAATGAACAGTTGCTCTAGTAGGCAAAAGCCACGTTTTAATGCGAGGATCGAGATACCCACACTACGTCATTAGCAAATATTCCATTGGGGTAGTGGATTTGTAAGCGAAGCATGCAGAACCTCTTTCTGAAACATATTTTTATAACGTTATCTAAAGCATGTTTAACACTTTTGTGTAATTTAATATTATTATTCGTTTTCAAAGCTTGAATTCTGGGGATGTTCTAACGATCCCTTAAATTAAAACTGTTTCATTTCAAGAGGAGTTTGTAAAGAGCTTGCTTTGTGTTCCCGCTTGGGGTGACGTTTTTTACATTGGTTAATAAAAAATAGTTTTGTTTCAAAATAAATTTCCAAATCTAATTTTTATTCTAAATATATTACTATCAAATATTATGCTCTAAAATACTTGTAATTTTTGAAATCAACTGCCTATTATAATTACCTACTACTATTTTTAAATCAACTACTATTCTAAATCAACTTGAAATAAGCAATTTTCTATAGTCCATCCTAGTGGTTGCGCCTTAAATAAAACTTAGTCTATACTCTAATCTCAATGAAACTCAAGTAAGATCGTGCAAATAAGTGACTATTTTATTCGAAACAAAATAAGCAGAGAATAAAACCAATATTTAGAAAATGAAATTTGTTAATATATACGTACTTCTATCGAGATTATATATTTGCCCAGCACTTTAAGAGATTCGTGCAGCGTTGATGCCCCAAGTAAAATATTTATTTCATTCCTCAAATATTTTTCAAGTCATCAAATTTACCACTTAGGTTTGAAATAATTTAATAATCTACACTGGATCTTAAATTTTGAGGGGTAAAAAACGCTAATATTAGATTATGTTTATTTTCTTTCCAATTTCATTTAACTATATATTTAATTGAAAACGATGAAATATCTGCTTGATTTAACATTATTATGGCAAAGATACAGTTTTTCTTAGATAAACAGCAAGTTTTATGCAAGAGATATATGATACCAAAGCAAATATGTATATTGTGACATCATGTTTACTTTTAACTTGTAACAACAAAACACTTTAAGAAAGTGAAGTGCCGTTGAAGCACATAACAAATAATGATCATAAAATCTATTATATTTTGAGAAGGTATTAAATTACATATTTAAGTTCTACGCATACACTGCAAAAAATCCCTCATCAAAATCGGGTATAATGTGCCGGCACTTTGGATTCACCATTTGTTAAATCCATTTTTACCGAAACATACTATGCAATAATTTTTACAGCGATATTTATTTAACTAGAGTGTTAATTAGATACGATTTTATTAGAAATTACAGCGTTAATTAGATACGATTTTATTAGAAATTACAGCGTTAATTAGATATAATTTCATGAGTATTTAATTATATATGATTTTATGGTAACTATTACTGTAAGAAACACAGTATATCATATTATTTGTTCCGTAACAAGATTCGGAAAAAAGGGATTTTATAATAAAAAGTTCCGGCACTCTGAGTACAGGTACTTTTTTTTTTATCGTAATTTGATCCAGAATTTTTTACACTGTAGAGCTAACTTTACAAAATCGTGATAAACAATGAGGTACTGCTAATAAGATTTCCCGCTTTTCATTTATGAAGGATAATTAGATTTAATAAAATCTTTTATTTTACATGACATTAAAGCTAAATATTATTTATTTATTTATCGACCTATTGCCTTTTAATGTGCAATAGATCAGTAAGAGTTCAAGACAAAAGGCCGATTAATCGACTGCCTGTCGGTACACTGTTTTAAAGTAGATCAGAATTTTACAGCACTCTCAGAAAAAAAGTTCTCATTTTCGGCAATTCAAGAATCTTTTAGTTCTAAATTGTTATTTTTGACAATCATGTTGTTTCTAATGAAAAATGAACCAGCCAAGATCGATAGCCATTCACTTTTTGAGAATTAAGTCAGGAAGGTGCGCCTTTCATTTGGCATTTCACAGCAAGGGTAAAAGTACGTCTTAAATTAGAAACCTATGAATAGATAGATGGTAAAACTACTCATTCATGAAACCACTTCCTCAATTTAGATATATATCTGAAGGGGAAGGAAATTCTGCCCAGATCCCTTTACCCAGGGTACTGCTCAGCGACTGATCACAGGACTTTCGATTCATAAGATCTTACAAGCACGTATATCGCATGTACTTTGTGGGTTGGAGTCGGGGATCACACCCCGGCCCGTCCGGACCGGAGTCTGATTCTCTAAACAATGGGCTATCATGGCCCTTGAGAATAATTTCTTACCGAAATCGCTAAATTTTTGATTAACCAAGAACACACAAATATTTGACAACTCTGACTTTTTACTCATGTGCTCCTCAAGCTAATTGATGACGGAATGGAGCGGAGTTTAGGGCTTTTTTGTAAGCAAAATTCACGGGTTCGATTCCTTGCGCTGAATGACTACTCATTTACCCCTTTTATTTTTTGCCGTGTTTTCGAATTCGTGTTAAACTTATATGGTACAAAATCTTGATGCTTTTGACGAGACTTGTAACCTAAAACGAGTGAAAACTTATTATTCAGTTTGATGAAAGTGTTCTTGGAACATATCTCTGGAAATAGAAAATAAAAAGAATTTCGGGAATGTCGAGTATCCATTTTTACTGTGTAAATTTTAGAAATGCAAAGCGTTTATAACTTGTTACATGGAAAGTGTTTGACTCTTTTCTTACATTTTCCATGATATATATCCTACATTTTACTATATATATATATATATATATATATATATATATATATATATATATATATATATATATATATATATATATATATATATATATATAATATATATATATATCTATATATATATATATATATATATAATATATCTATATATCTATATATCTATCTATATATATATATAATATATATAGTTTATAAATATATATATATATATAGTTTATAAATATTTAACAACAACTATAATATAAAAAAGAGCTTATTAATTAAACTATCGTGTAATGTAAACAGTGTTTTTAAAATATATTTACTAAAAACTGTTAATAAATAAAAAGCTGCTGCCTTTTTGTCTTAAACTGTAAAGACAAGTTATTTCTAGGAAAATTTATTAGAACATTGCGGTACACAGTTAAATACGTAGATTTCTACTTAAGAAATTAATTTTCTTTTTCTTTTTTACACCAATTACTCACATTTTCTGTAATCAAACAATATGAATAGAAACTATGGTATCTGTAAATAAAGTAAATTCTTTAATAACAGTACGGAGCACAAAGCATATTTCCTCAATAAAAAACAACTTCTATTTAAAATTTACCTTGTTAATTTTTTCACATTATTAATTATAGAAACATTTAGTAAAAAAATTTTGAATAACACAATGCAGTAAGACTTTAATTAAGATTAAATGTTGAGGGACTTCAGAAAAAGAAATCAATCATTTAGAAAAGTATGCAAAAGTTCATCTACAAACAATATTAGAAATAAAAATATTTATTTCAAAAGGTATGGAATTAATTTTTGTTAGATTTGTTATAGAGATCTAGGAATCAAAAGTTCTTGAATTAATTATAATTTTTTCTTATTTCTATTAATGACATTTTTATGGTATTTTCTTAAGTTAAAACAAATAACTAATTTCTTATTATGTCTTTATATTTAAAAATATCAGTATTCAATGTATTCACTGTTTCAAAAGGCGATTGTATGTTACAATGTATGTTTTTCTATTTATCACACTTTTGTTAGAGCTATTTAAAATTCAAACTTAAAAAAAAAAAATTATAACATAGTTCAAAGTTGATTTCAATACAGCTATTGTTTTGCATATAGACGGAAATAAATTTCCACAACTAAAATGTTTATTTCTATGACTTTAGTTAATTCTGTGAAAAATTATCAGCTAGGATAAAATGGTTTTGTTTTCAATTTTAAAAATGCTTATACTCAAAAGGTGTTTCAAAATTATTTTTGCAATAATTAGTTAATTTAATATTTTAACAGGAGGATGCCATGAACAAAATTACCTTACATTGATGTTTTCTTAATTTTTATTAAGTATGATAAGAATAAAAATTTTCTATCATATTTATCTATGAAATATAATGTCAAACTTTTTTGAAATATTTCATTTTAAATTGTAAATAAAAGAAATTTTTTTTTTTTTTTTAAATTTACTTCATTTTATTTCACACACACTCTCCAGGCAAATTAAAAATAAACATTGACTTAAAAGTTACTCTCTATTTTAAGTTTTTTCTATTATAAAAAACATATATCGGTCAAAAATTCATGTTGGAGAAGAAATACGTAGTTGTATCAATATTTATTCTGAAACTCGAGTTATTATGCCAGAATCAGCTAGCTAGTCATTAACATTGAGTATTAACCCCACATCTATTTCATAAAAAATATGAAACATAGTTTTTTCTAAATAATTTTGTTCATTCTTTATTTCTAATTACTTAAAATCACGGAGAAATCTATAAATAGTCTCTACTCTATTGATATAGCATATACAAAAATAAAAGCAAATAGTCTCTACTCTAATGATATAGCATATACAAAAATAAAAGCAAATAGTCTCTACTCTAATGATATAGCATATACAAAAATAAAAGCAAATAGTCTCTACTCTAATGATATAGCATATACAAAAATAAAAGCAAATAGTCTCTACTCTAATGATATAGCATATACAAAAATAAAAGCAAATAGTCTCTACTCTATTGATATAGCATATACAAAAATAAAAGCAAATAGTCTCAACTCTAATGATATAGCATATACAAAAATAAAAGCAAATAGTCTCTACTCTAATGATATAGCATATACAAAAATAAAAGCAAAAAGGCAACACTCTCGCCCAAATGATTTCAGCGTTACGCTATTCTAAGAAATTAAATACTTGTTTGAATATATCGATATTAATAAGTTATAGTTAAGAGTTTATGCCTTTAAGTTATTGTCATCCTTAAAGTATTTACCAGTTAACCATAGAGTTGATTGTGATATTTATAGCTTGAAAAAGAGATCTTGAAAATAAAAAAAAAGTTTTATAATTTAAATAATTTTTATACCAGACAAGATAAACCTCAAACGATTTTAAATAAAAAAATATATTTAATTGTGATTGAGCTCGAAATGGACTGTATAGCTTAATATGCAAAGTAATTTAGGATTTATTGACATCCAAAGCATTCTCAAAGCTCCCTACATAGAATCAATTAATACTTTACGCTACTATCAGCTCAATAATACTCACAGTAGAAACACGGTAATTGTTGATTTGTTCCCCTCTATTAGATCTAGAACCTAATTCCAGAGTTGTTTCGTTACATCATTAGTCAACTGAACTACATCTCACCTGAATGTCAAAACGCATTGTTCAACGGTGCAAGAATGGATGTGTTGGAAAGCCTGGCCAGTTTCAATTGTGTGCCATTGAGTTGGATATCGGTCTTATGGTATAGAGAGCACAATTCACTGCTTAATGTTACACGCATTCGAGTACTTCATATTACAGATACAATGAAAACAAGGCAGTTTAGATATTACACATAATAAGAAAGATTTTTGTTATTAGAGAAATGCAGTTTGTAGTGAATTTTGACTTTTTTTTAAATTTATATATCAATATTTTTTGAATGTTTAAGATTTTAAGATTAAAAAGAAGCTTTTTCCGGGTCTCCAATAATTTGAAAAACTAATTAAAAAGAGATAAGAATGTTAAGTTTCTTACGTTTTGCTGAAGTATCCAAAATGGAAAAAGTTAAATAAAAAAAAGAGTTCAGAATTAAAAAGGTTAATGGATAGTTCTGCTGCTAGCCAAAAATATAAAAATCAATGCTTTATAACGCACGATAGACCATTACAACCTTGTTATTTTCCCTGACGTCTGACATTTGTTGTTTTTCTTAATTAGCAGAGCCATCTATGTACGATGCAAGCAACAAATTTTAAAATTTAGTGGGAATAAATGGCATGGTTAAGGTTTAAACGCAAGAAGTTCTTGAATTATTTCTTTTCCCTGTTTTCCTTGACGTTTCAAGTTGCTGGTTATATGAAAGCATAGCTACGAGTTTGTAAATTTACATAGAAATATGCACTAATTCCCCTGTGGTGACTCTTGTTTGGATTCGCAGTTTTCAATGTTTTATTTTTTAATATTGAAACGAAATACATAAACCAATTATAAATTATTTTTTAATAGTTATTATAAAATGTTTCGATGTAAATGTATAGTTTAGAAACTAATTGGATATTATTACTATAACGATTGAAATATTTTATTGCGTTTAGCCATTTCTGAATAAGATTATTATGCAAATTCTTTTCATAGAAAATCACTTAAATTCTGACTTGTGTGAAACATAACAAATTAGATTCGTCTTCTTTGAAAATGAAGAAGCTATTGAATTGAGTTATTGAATTAATTCGTACTTTTGCAAATCGCCATTATTTATGTAACTAAAACTGTCATTCTTTTTGCTCAAGATGTTTGTACGTTTAAAATTAAGAAAAAGAAAGCACCGCAGAGGAAAATGATCTCAACTTCAGAAAATACATTTCATCACTGCAAGTGACATTGCTTTCATAAATAATGAAAGAGATTTATAATTACTAACTATAGATTAATTTTAATGGTTAGTATATCTAACTAAACATTTTAAAAACGGTAATTATTATATTTACGGTGTATATTATTATATTACACCGATATTTCAGCAATTTAGCATTATATAAATTTCTGACTAAAGTTACAGATTTTTTTACTAAATTTAAAGTTTAGTAATGAAATAAAAACAAAAGTTATCAATCTATGAAAATGACGGAGATTTATAGTTTTATTAAATTGATTTTTTTCAGCTTTTTTGAAAATTTATAATTATTGCAAGAAATATTTAAAAAAAATATTATTCAGGTGTAGAGGTTTTGAGCTTGAGAATTAGAGACCAGCAACCAAGTCTTTAATGGCTATTCATTCTCATTAACATGACAAATTAAGCATTTTTTTTAGCTAAAAATATAAAAAATAGGTGCTCTTTACTTTCAAAAAGTCAACTTTGATAATCTCATAATTAATAATGTACAAAATGTCACTTTATATTCCAATGAATAGCAATGGAGTTTTTAAGATACTCAATCATCTCTTTTTTTCCTAGAACACTTTTTTTCTTCAAAAATACTTAAAAGCTTTCTAGATTAATATGGTTAACTAATTCTTTTAAAAAATATGCGTTATCTATAGTTTTATGACACATTTTTTGCAAAATGTAAGTTTAAAATAT
This sequence comes from Parasteatoda lunata, assembly GCA_949128135.1. NCBI lineage: Eukaryota > Metazoa > Arthropoda > Arachnida > Araneae > Theridiidae > Parasteatoda > Parasteatoda lunata. The sequence continues at coordinate 58,595,961 of OX421973.1, read as the reverse complement.
GATTTTTATAAAGAAAAATACACATATAAAAAAATAGCTGTATTTTATTGCTTGGATAATGAGAATGCATAACGTGAATGATAATCAACAACAAATATCATGCAAACCTTTGATTTGTCAAGCGTTGTTAAAATTTCCGAATGAAGGAAAGATTAAATTTATTCTTTGTAACAATTAAGGTAACACATCGAGAACAGAGTGCAATTAAGGCACCCTAAGCAGAAATAGCAAGGTTTTCATAAGATAATGAAGTCCTTTCTACTCTGAAGAACTACTAAATGAATAAGAAAATATATACTGCAAAAGAAATTGCAAAAGAATTATATTAATTGAAAAAGATTTAACTTATAAAGTAGAGGAGCAAGATATTAAACAAAAAAATAGAATATGTGAAAATGTTTGGAATTTAAAATTACTAAAAATAGCAGGTGGGTGAGAAAGAATTTGATAAGGTAGAGGCAGAAAGTAAAACCCAGATATTACTAGATGTAAAAATAAAAAAAAATAAAAAAAATATAATAATAATAAATAAATAAATAAAATAAAAGATAAATAAATAAAAATTCCAAACATTTTCACATATTCTATTTTTTGTTTAATATCTTGCTCCTCTACTTTATAAGTTAAATCTTTTTCTATTAATATAATTCGTTTGTAATTTTTTCTGTATCTCTGTGTTTTGGAACTGAAGAAGGTGCTTTCTTAAAATCGTGAAATGACCGTATTTCTCTTTCTGTGATATTTTTATAGGTGTTAATGTTGTTCATAAAATAACTATTTACTGCATATTATTATCTTAGACGAAAAGAACATAGTTCGTAGTTAAAAATAATATTTGACAGTTCCCTCTGCATAATATATCAACTTTCTATTGATGTTGTTGGAATCATTTTGACGAAAGAGTTTTCTTGGAAAAAAAAGAACCATTTTTGATCAAACGAAATGTAACTTTTTTTTCTTTAATTTTTAAGGAAAAATTATGAATTTTAAGAGAACATTTCAACACGTATTTTTTGAGTAAGTGATAAATGGTTTACTTTCAAAACTGCTATTTAATTTAAAAACAATTGTTTTGGAATTCACGTTTACAAACGCTTCTCATTGTTATGAAATAAATGGAAATGAAGGAAAAACAGGATAGGTTATAAAACCCACAATGCTTCAGTGACCTGTTAGAGGAAAACCTTAATTAAAAAGTAAAAATGAAACAGTGGCAGCTGATCATGGGGATAAATCGATTATTTAGTTAATTATCAAAATCCAATCAAAGGCAAAATTAGATTACGTTGCAACACAGGGGGAAATCTTCATGGCGAATTCTCTTTCAAAAACATTAGTAATTAAGTGAATAAGGCAAGATTCAGATAAACCAATATTAAACAATGCAAAAAATATTCTGATAAATTTACTGCACTGTATGAAAATAACATTTATACAAAAAACGAAACAAAACAAACAAGCATAATTCTGGTAATAAAACCCGAAATATACGGTATTCACACCATTTTTTTCGAAATTTTTTCATTAAAATGATAAATGGTTCAAGAGAAATTCTGGTTTTTAAAATTAAATTTCAGATTACCACACAAATACAAAAGTGAAATGTCAATTTAACCGAATAAATAGTTTTTATGCCACTTTCTAAGGTATCATAATAAAATTACCAAATTTTACCACATTTTCTAAATTTTATCGAATATTAAATAACCATATTTTATTGTTAATTTTAATAAAATCATTAATAAAGTTCTTCGATAAAAGTACCGAACTTTTTGGTGTTTCCAAAGAGTCAGAGACAAGGTAAATTTCGGCATATTCTGGCGGTTTCGACGATGCTTTTTTCTAAGTAAACTACAAAATTTAAATACCGAAATTTGCTTTCAAAATACAAATTTCAAACAAATAATGACAGGCATAGCTGCTTCACCAAGAAGGGAACTGTTCCAATCAATATTTTTTTTAAAATTTATTATTTTGAAGAAAAGCTTGCTTGGCGTATTTTCATTCCTTTTTTTTTTCTACTGTTCGAATTTTGGACAAATAATATTGTTAAAAGAAAGTTTGCCATGAAGGTTTTCTCCTGAGTTATAGCGTCCTTTTAAGTGGCTGTTAAATAATATTAACTATTTAACGAAAGATTAATCTTAACGGGCATTATATATTATGACAAACTTGACTAATAAATATGCAACTAATTATAACGACATCATATAAAAAATATTATATATTATGACATTATATATTATGAATTAATAACGACTTATTATGACTTAAAAATAAAAATAATAATTAATGATTTATATGGTTGAAATCTATTTTAATGTTAAAAATTTCTATTACAAGTGTTTCTATAAGAAAAGATATTAAATTTTTTTTTTTTTTTTTTGAGAATGGAAATAGAAGATTCAATATAAGTTGAATAATTAAAGGTTATTAAAAAGCTGTGATATATGTATTGTATATTAACAGCATCACACCTACTCTTCTCAAACCAAATTAGAGAAATTTATAAATAAAAAAACTTAATATATTTAAATTATAACATTTGTAATATTTAATTATGAAGAAATTTTATGTTAACAATTTATTAAATATAATCGAAACTGAGTACCTTAAATTCCAGACAGAAAAATAAACTTCAAAAATTGACACATGTTGATTTTTTTTCAACTACTGTTGAATTGAAATTAGAAGTACTTACCATAAAGATTGTTAGTTTTTATTGTTATTATTATTATTTTAGATTTTTTTAAAGTCATCTGCACTAAAACTTTATTTAAAATTCCAGTTATAAAATAAATATTACGCGTTCAGATGTGAAATCCAATGTTTATTAGTTCTAAAAGTAGAAGATACCAATGCTCAAATAGTATTCGATATGTTTAAGTAAACAGAAGTCGATTTCGTTTTCACAAATTTGGAGTGCAAATTATTGAATTATTGCATCATATATACTTTCCAGAAATAATATAATTCAATTCGAATATATTTAATGACCTAACTTGAGCTCTTTCTGTGTGTTAGAAAAAATACTTTTTATCTTTATCAGTGACAATATCTTTCTTTTGTGCCACACGAAATAAGTAGTGTTAGCAACACTAATTTCTTTTCAGCTCCATAGAAATGACAATCATGGCCATCAAAAACATTTTATGCCAGATCGTTAATAGATATATTTTGCGTACCTTGTTTGTTTTTATTAATCACGAACACAGTTTTTTCCCCAAAGGGATTATTTTACCTCTGTATTTATGTGAAGCAAGAATAGAACACAACTCAATGCATAGGGCTGTATTAAATTGTGATACGCATTTTTGTTTTCATGTTTGCATGTTTCTCGCATGTTTGTCAAGCAATTTTTTTTTTAAAAAAAGAAGTAATTTCGTAGTTTTTTTTAAAACTATTTTTTTCCCTTCCTCTACCATGTAAGCAACTACTCCCATATTTATTTCAATATATATTAGATTTATCTTGGATATTATTTCGAACAAATGGGAAGAAATGTGTTTAAATATTAAAAAAAAAGTAGTAACAGCGATTATTAAAAATGCATTAAGGTCGAAAGTTAGATTGGCAGATAAATTCTTTCATCCACTACCCTTTCAAACATTTAAGGTGTTTTTGAGGTTGCTATTCGAGGTTTATTTGAAGTTGACTTCAAAAACAACTTTAAAAAATCAACCTCCCAAGGTATATAATCAAGGTGTATGAAATTCTTTTATTTACGATTGAGGTTGTTTTGAGATTGATAGAAATCTTACTTAGAGTAACCAACTTAGAGCAGTTGTTTTTGAGATGTACATTTGGACTTTTTTCAACACTTCAAGCAAATAAGTATAATTAGTGTGAATAATTTTTCATCCGATTACAACTAAATGCATTGCTGATATATATATGAGGTTTATTTCATGAGGTGTAAATGAGGTTGAAATTGAGATTTATTGATGGGGTTATTTTTGCTGCAAAACACAACCTCATTTTCTACATCAGATATATTTTTTTCACACCTGTTAACCTCGAAACAACCCTAAAAATCCCTTTTTTTGAAAGGGTAAACCCATACCAAGGAATACTGATCTCTTTTAAATATTTTAACTATTAGAAAAATATGATAATTTAAAAAAAAATTAAGATTATATATTTATTACGTACGTTTTCTCTGCCTCTCATATTTCTACTAAAGCATATATGGAGAAATCATAACCAATCTCTGCAAATTGACAAAACCCTGGGAAATTTCAGAAAGTGTTTTTTAATAAAATAAAATTTGTGTATTTCTTTTCATACCCACTTATAAATCTCTAGTAATACAGATAAGCGTTGTAACTGGGAGACAATTTAAAGTTTCAAAGCATGGGCTAGAAAACTGTTTTTAATTGTTGTATAATTTTTTCCATTAACTTGATTTGAATTTAAAACCTTTTATTTCTTACATCTGGAGGGCTGAGGAAGATACGTACTAAAATAAGATTATTTTTACAATTAAATGACACTTTTTAAGAAAATTAATTTATTTATTTATCCTTACTATATAAAAAAAAATGCAGAGAGGTTTTACCTAGGCCCAGTCTCTCTATTGCACCTATTCACGGTTACCGGTCCATAGTTAGCGCAGTAGATCCAGTTAGCGCAGATATATTTCCCTGTGGACTATGCCAACTTACAATATGTAAAAATATTCATGCTCGTAGTAAAGCTATAAATTCTTGAATTATTCTGATAAAATATTCTTTCTTACATTCTGTACTCTACGTTTAAACATTACAACAGGTGATAATTTTTCAATATTTTCAAACATATAATGTGATGCATGCTGGGCTATTGATCTTTGATCAAAAATGAGCTAAATGGACAATTTATGTCCAATTTTATTTAATTTATTAATTGTTCATTTTTGGTTTTCTGTGTTATGTTACCATAAATGACGGAAGATTTTTAGAACCATTCTAATGTTTAGTAAGAGAAGAATAAGTATCGTTTTAATAGTTCACCAAAAATAATTATAAAGACATTAGAGTCATTAATGTTTTATTTTATAACCGGAGTTGAACAACTGCCCCAATTCTGAGTTTACGACAATCAATGTTCAACTCCGTAGCCTTGTAATTTAACCCAGAAGACAAAGTAATTCCATGATTAACCATTGGGACAAACTAGCCTTCATGAAACACTTTTTGAAGGAAATAATCCACAATTGTGTTACTCGGAGTGGAAAACCATGAAAACCTACCACTACTAGTCCAACGTTAGCCTATGATCCGTTTACCACTGACGATAATTTACGTAAGCAATGTGTGCGGTGCGAGCTTGGAGCAGAACTTATATCAACTAGACCCCTCGGGGATTCAAACTTAGAAAACCTCATTGAGAGGCGAAACCACCCCATGAGTCATCGCAGCTCAGAGAAATTAATAGTTATTTTCGGAAATTGTAATTATGATTGTGATAAATTTTCACTATCACGAATTTGTATTGTCAAATCAAAAATTTAAGGCATTATAAAGAAATAAAGACGTAATTGTCAATTCAGCGGAAAAATTTAAAGTATGACTGAAAGACGTTCTAAATAGTATCATTTTTTTTTGTTAGCAAAATTTATCATAAAATAGTAATATTGCAAGTAATTATTTACTTGAATTACATGATGTTTATTTAGATCTCTTAATCCATATTCACCTCTTTTTCTTATCTGAGCGGCACCGGGTAAGGCTGTTAGTTAAAGATCAAAAATTTTTTTTTCTTCTATTCCTTAGGTGGCATTAATCAACGAAAAAGGAGATTAAAAATCTACGATAAATAATACAATTATCTTAACTTACCTTAATGTTTGTAACAGCAATGTTAGAGCAGCAATTATAATAAAGTTTTATTGATGTATATATATATATATATATATTGCAAAAAGTAATTTTCGAGAAAACATAAATCAAAGAATTTCATAAGTGGAAACGCATTAGGAAATAAATATATCTTTTATAAATAGTAAATTACGAGTTATCAAAACGATAGAGAGCTATTCTAACTGAAACTCTCGACTTGTGCTGCTTTTAGATAAAGAAGAAATATTTTATATATAAAGTTAAAACAGTGATTACAGTTACAGTTTACTCACAACTTTTAAAATATTCAAGGAAAAGAAGAAAATTCAATTTTGAAAGTGTATTATCCAGTTTCTTAAAAGAGCATGCTGGGTAGGGAGGAGGGAAGTTGCCATTAAGAGGTTCTTTTGAAACTTTTTGGGGCTTTCAGGTTTAACAGAGGTATGAAAGAAGAAACCTTTCGATGCTTTTTTAGTGTTGCCAAAATGCTTTCTAAATAATATATTTTTAACATCTCAATTTTTATTTCTTGTTTGTCGTTGCTTGAAATACCCGGAAGTATGAAATTGAAGCGTTCGAATGATTTCGAATTTTTTCCATGGCGTTGTAACATAATATGTTATAAACGCTAAGTAATTGAGATTCTCAAATAGCACTCCAAAAAATGTTGTGAAGAAAACTGTAAAAAGGAAAATATTCTTTCACCGTAGTTTTATTTTTTGAATACAAAAAAAGGGGATCAATAATCTTTAGTTTTTAAGTTTCAGTTGCTCATTTTTCAAAGTATTTTTCAGATGTTAAAGAAATTATTTTAACTAAAAACTAGTTAGCCCAACAGTAAGTTATTAATATTTGTTTAGAGGAAGTTTTAATTTAACTATTAAGAAAATGAACCTATTAACAGAAATTAGGTACTCGTAACTCAATATGAAGTAAAATGATAAGCGACGTCAAGCGATTATAAGCGACGTCAAGTGACTATAAGCGACGTCAAACGTGTGTGTTGAACTTGATTGGCTTTTGAACCGGCGAATTGCTTGATTTATCTAAGACGACGTTACTTACAGGTATTCAATTATCGAATCCAAACTGATCCTAATAGAACTCTAAAGAGGGTACTATTTTAAATGCCGATTACTTAATTATATTTAGAGAAAAAAAAAAAGCATTCAGAAGGCAGACATACACTTACACAAATACACATCTTTTCAATGAATAAAATTAATTTAACAACAGATGTGGACTAAATAAAATATAGATAGTAAACTCTTCAGATTATGTACCATGGCTTAAATAAACATTAATTCAATGAAAATACTCATAACGCTAAAAAATAAAATTATTTTTAATCTGATGGGATATAATGAAATAGTAAAGTTAAAGTAAAGCTAAAAATTAACTACAGTTACGGAGGAATTTACTAAATCAGGGGTAACTTTTTGAATTACTAAGCTGATTGCAGGATAATTGTTTGGGAGTGTTTTCCATACTAAGGCGCAGAGCGTCTTGCTACATTCGAAAGAATAATAAATAGGGATCACCGAAAATAAATTATCATAGAAAGTCTGAGGTTGGAGTTGTAAAAGAGACTTTCATCTGAATTTGGATTTTTTAATTAAAATTCTTTGGGCTCCTAGCTTTAGTTCATAATCTTTGTAAGTGATCAAAATGACTGCTTTAAAACACTTAGGGAACTTTTCGAATTATCTTATAGAGAACCTCAGGGATATCTGCAGGCAAAGATACGGAAAAAAAACGTTTCATTTGTTCATGATTAAAGAAAAAATTATAGAAAACTGTAAAAAATTGTTGGAATCTATGAATCTAAATGAACGGGTGTAACTGATTTTGGAACAAAACAGAGGGTATGATGAATATTTGGTAGATACAAAATGTATTATTATTGCCAATAATTTTATGTTTTCCAAAATATGCCTTTGATTCAATTAATAAGCACGGCTCTATATATACATTGCATTTATCTATCTTTTACTATAGATAAGGTAAGAGCCGTGGTGACTCAGGAAATATATCATTCGCTTCCCAATGAAATGAACTAGGTTTGAATCCCAAAGGTAACTGGTTAATACTAAATTTGTGCCTGGAAAGCACCCCCCACAGTACTGAAGTAAAATATCCACAGTGATTGACGGATAATGAGTTAGAATTCCTTTGTCGTCGGGCTTACCATGGGAAGTTTTCGTGGTTTTCCTCCCCATGTAACGCAAATGTAGTTTCGTTCCATCCAAAAGTCCTCCCCGAAGCTTATTTTGTTGAAGGTTTTTCTACGCATATTCTTAACTTCAAGTTTCTAATTCATATAGCTTTTGCATTGCGAAACAAAATGTACCGAAAACTAAAAATTGTGTCGATAGTACCTACCATTTAAGGTGACGCCTATCATTTACGCCATCGAGTTTATTGCCTGAAATTTTTTATTGTACAACACTTTAGACAGCCCATTAACTTGGGGAAGTTTAATATAAAAACTCTGTACTTTGCAAACGATAAAATAAATAAATGAAAAATAATATTTTATTTTTAAAACGTTGCCAAATTCTCAGTTTCAATGAAGGTGTCATATCCTACTGGAAATATCGGTTTGTTATACAGAACGTCAAATAGAACAAGGCAACAATTTTAAAACATCAAATATAAAATCTTCTACCCGTATTTAGCATAAAAGTTTCATTTTGTAAAGCAATTTAAAAACCAGAGCTAACTACACATACCACGGTGTTGATGTGCCGATTGATCAAAGATTTCTCGTTCTGGAAAACGTGTCTTAATGGTGGCAATTTATTCTTTCGAGAGTTACCTGAGCTTTTATAGGATACAGAATCCCTTCCCTTTTAACATCGAAAATCGAAATGAAAGAAAATTGCTGGAATTTGAGAACTCTCAGTCACTGGGAAAATCAATTTATTTTACATGGTATTTTAAAACATTTTCTGTGAAATGTTTGAGTTCTCCGAAAGATATTTTTTTCTGATAATTCCTATATTTGTAATACGTTTGTGAGTCATGAAGGCAGATATCTACAACAGTTTTTGCCTTTGATTTTATTGTAAAAAATTCTTTTAGGATTATGTTCACTTACAAATTTTTGGTCAATGAGGGTTTACCGAAAAAAAAAACTTATGTGTTTTAAAAAGCAATAATAAATACATCTCTGTATTTATAATTGTTTTTTTTTACTTAAATATTATGTAAAATAAATTTACAAATTTAATATACTACGTATAGAATGAAGCATTGCGCGTAACATGCAGTTTTCAATGTGCAAATGAGTAAGTAAACGGAAGAAATTTCAGAAAACATGTATGAATTTAATAACTGTTGGTAGTTTCAGCAGTAAACTATGCATTTTAGAGTTATTTTCTAAAATACCTTTTAAATAAATGTTTAAATTAAATATACAACATTTAAATATAAAAAAATACAATTAAATCTAACATTAATCTAATGATATTATATTTAAATTTACTATATTTTCATTAAAATCTAATAATGTTACATTAAAATCTAATGATATTACATTAAAATCGAATGATATTACATTAAAATCTAATAATATTACATTTTAATCTAATAATTCCTTTTGACTACAATAATATTGCATTTAAATCAAATAGTGATACATTAAAATCTAATAACATTAGACTAAAATATAATAATATTACATTTAAAACTAATATTATATTTAAATCTAATATTGCATTTGATTCTAATGATATTAAATCAAAATTTGATGATATTATTTTTAAACTTTGCTTAGTAGACAAGCACCCATCAGTAAGTTTCAGTGAAATATATTTTTAAAAAATATAAAAAATAGTTAGGTTCTATTAAGGAAACTTAAAAGAATTTCAATACAGTTGATACAATATCAACAGTAAGCTGCAATTTTTCATAATTATTTTATATTTATATTGGTTTAATTTTGTACCTCGTAAATATGCAGTTTGCTCTAAAATGTCGACTTTTAATAAATACATGGTGATTATCGTTAAAGCAAGTCTTCAAAAAACAGTAAAGAAAACCACTTGTTTGTTAGAATAACTTGAAGTTTGAGCTAATATTCATGAAAAAGGGAAAAAAGGGCATAAGAAAAAAATGTTAAAATTGTTACTGATCTACGATAATTAACTTAATATAATTAGCAACAAGCAAGATAAAAAAGTTTAATAAATGACAAAGCTGCAAATATGAATTTTCGTTTTTCGCGGGGAAAAAATTCTGGCAAGACTACTGTGCTGCATGGTGATGGCATTTCTGATGAATAAAAACCATAATTTTGATTCATAAAACCAAAATTTATGGTACTTAAACCGTTAATTTGATAATTATTCCGTTCATATAATAACGGTTTACTGGAAACGTTTTCAACATTATAGTTGTTATAGCCAAATACAAAACTGAAAAGTAAATTTAATCGAATAAATTTTTTTATACCATGCTTTAAGGTATCATGATAAAAGTACCAAATTTTACGAAAGCTAGCAAGTTTTATCCTATATTAAAAAAGCATATTTTTTGTTATTTTCACCAAAATTTTTATCACTGCACTTCGATAAAAAAATTACGGAGTTTTTTTGTGCTTCCATAGAGCCAGAAATGCGGTGAACTTTACATATTCTGATTAAATATGATCATACTTTTTCTCTAAGCGTAGAAGTGTTATCATTTTCCAACAAATTGATTCCAAGATTCAACTAATCATAACTTTAAAATTATCTCACAACTATTGTCCTCTAATTAATATTTTATTATTTTTTTCTCTTAACTATTATCTTAAACCTTTTATTTTCACATGAAATAGTCATCTTATTTTATCTAAATTCTGGCTGTGGGATGAGTTGACTAATCTTTGGTCCAAATTCAAACTTAACTGACTTAAAGGTAATAAAGCAGGCATTGTATGACAAATCCATAATGTAAATCCTAGTTGTTAGTGTTTTGTTCGGTGATCCAATTGTAAACTTGCAAACGAGTTCATTATATCTATATTATATACTCCTATTAGTTTTAGAGCATGGTGTGTCTCAATTTGCGTCAGAAAAGGAAAGGACAGCATATACAGCATTTATTTATAAAGTCTCAAAACTATTCTACTTTTATTGTCGATTTTTTGTGTGTCTGATTTTGATGTAAACATTAAAAGATTATTGCATTGTTTTTTTCACTACTTTTGTTCAAATCCAAATGTCACCGGAGCTGCCATATAATTGACTAGTATAGCCCTTTTTATCGCAAAATTGGAACTACTGTTTTGATATGGCATCACTTTCCTTTTCTTTCTGAATACTTGGACATAATTGAAGTACTTCGGATTTCGTTTTTACAGCCAAGAATTGCAGGCAAATCAGTTTTAAATTTTAACTACTCTGTACGTTACTTCATAAAAATAGAAGAATAATTTAACTTTATATACATCATATTTTAAATGTTCATAAACTCTGCTATGTCTTGTCTATAAACTTCGTCGAATTCTTTTTAACAACAAATATCCAAGACTTGCTGGAGGCTGTTTATTTTTAGCTTTCGGGTGAATTCAAAATTTCTAACGAAAAATAAACTAGAAAGATTTAAGTTGGATTTGAAAATAATTTAAAAGATACACGAAACTAGTGAAGGATAAGAAACAGAAAAAAACCCGTATAGAAATGAATTTTCCGGTAAAGTTCTTTTTTTTTTAAAACTTACATTCATTAGGATTAAAGGGAAACTGAAATGAAAAGAAAATACATCAACGTAGAAAACTCAAAACTATAATAATCTTAGAGATCTCACGGTATAATATGTACTAAATTCAAAATATAATACTTTTCGAAATGTTCAAGTACATATCCAGAAGAAAAGCAACATTTTTGTTAGATAATTTAAAAACAAATTGTTATTCTTAAAATCAAAACTTAAAAGTAATAATTTAGTTTTATCTTAATACGCATAGCTGCATTAAATGTAATGTTTCATCTTTAGAGAATGTTTGTGTCTTAAAAACACATTTTTATTTATGCATTAAGTAAAATAAAAAATATTTTATTGCCTTTAAATATATGTTTGTGATGCCACAATTGGCATTACATATTTATTTTCTATCTTTTAAAATATCTTTTATTACTTAAGCTTATTTTATTAATAGAATTATATTTAAAATAAATCAAAGAGTTAATCTTTTAAAACGAACATCAAGGCTTAACCCCGTCCCCCCGAGAATAACATAAAATATAAAGCTATAATGACATAAAATATAAAATATAAATTAAAACGAAAATAATATATTTATTCTCCTATCCATGCTTCTCCTTTGTCCGTTGGGAACAAATTACACGTACTTATTAATTTGGCTTTTGATTAGGCTGGTCAAGGAGGATTTGTCTCCCTGGCCTGACCTTATTAATATTATTATGCAAAATTTATTCAACTGAAATTCTTATGGATAATATTTATATTTTGCATCTCGAGCTCTACAAAATATATTAAATAAAAGCTTTATATTAGTTATGATCCGGTTTTCATTTTTAAGTGTTATATTCATCATCCTCTGTTTTCATTACAATCTTCAATTTCTTACAACTTTCAACACTCCAAAAATCCATTTCCACAATGTTAAGTTTATGTTTCAATGATAAAATAATATGTCTAGTAAGTTTTTTTTTTAAAAAAGCGTTAGTTGTTTAAAATTTTTAATTTTGAAAGTCAATTTAATTTAAATAGCTACGTCAATGAACTATTTAAATAAAATGTTAGAAATGAGAAGAGCATTTGTGGGGGCGGAAAAAAACTAGTTTGGATTTCAATAATGGTCACTGTAAAAAACTCCATTCAATTACAGATTCAACCCTTTTATCTACAATTGTTTATTTTAAGTTATACAAATACTTCAATAAGCACTCTTCCGTTTTTAGTTGAATATTGATTTTTTATTTTACATAACTAGAATGGAAATGTTGCACTGTAAAATTTTTTGGATCAAATCACGTTATAAAGTACCAGAACTTTGGGTGCATCATCCATAAAATCAAATTTACCGTAAAATATTATACGGTAACTTTTACAGTAATATTTATTTTATTAGAGAGATTAAATGATTTTACGGTAATTATTACTACAAAACTTACGGCATATCAGATTTTTTGTTCCTTCGTATGCTCTAATAAAAGTACCGGCACCCTGAGTGCCGGTACTTTTTACCGTAATTTGTTCTGGAATTTTTTTACATTGTGTTTTTCTGTTAACTACATTGTCTTGGCAATGTTGTCTTGACTACTTTATTAAAGTTGCAGTTATTACAGTTACTTTATTAAAGTTTTCGAAAATTATTGTTTTCAAATATCATTAAAAGACTAAGTTTCTATACAAAAGAGAAAAAATCAAGTAGAATTTAACACTATCTTGATGATGTACACAAGACCTTTTGTTGAGCATCTTTAATGTTATAATTTAATAAGAAATAATTAGAGAGTAAAAAATTCAGCTGTTTAAAAGCTTAATTTTTTGATTGGAAGTTCAAAAAAAGGAGGCTCAACCTTCAGATCTACAGTCCTTACGATCCCAAGAACAGATTAATTATTTGACTGTTTATCAGAAAAAAAATCATGGTAAATTAATGACGCAATTTTAAATTGTTTGTGGATGATGTAGCTAACAGCTGTAACTTTATAAGTAGTTTTGACATCAAACGGTGAAATTACTATGCCAATAAATTTGTAATTTAAGAAAAATTAATGGCTTTCTGAAATAAAATTGATGATGATAAATAGAAAGATGACAATTTTTGAAGAGCTGATTTTTTTTTTAGAATTTTCTTCTAACTGAGTTACCAGGAGAAATAAGTTAACGGTTACGAAACAGATGAGAAAATTAGAAGGTAATTTAACGTAATGTTAAGAATTATAAATTTAACCGTCTAAGAAACATGCATTGCTACAATAAAAGACTAATTACTTTTGTGCTTTTTCACTTCTCAACAAATCTTTAGAGAAATTTTCTTTAAGTACTTTTTGTTTAAAGTTTGGGGCTTAATAACTTCCTCGTTGTTAATTTCTTTAAAAATGGATAAGTTCTTCAAGCAGAAATTGGAAATCGTATATTTATAAAACACAAATTGAATATAAAAACATAAAAAGCTGCTCTTCTAAAAAATTTACCCCACAAATAATTTGTTTAAGTTGGAGTTAGAAAGCCATAAGAATATAAACATACCTGGTCTAACGCAGCTCCATCCACACATTCCATCACAAAGGCAGCGTTTTTTTGCACTGATACAGTCTGCGTCATTTTTACACTTCCGCAAGCAGTCTCGACCCTTTGCCTCTGCTTCTTCTTTGTGCCTAGGACAGTAGTCCGGACCGTCGTCAACGTCAAAGTCCTCCACATCTATTAAGAAAAGAGAGAATAGAAAAATAAAATATCCGAGTTTAAACTGCAAAAGATCATGATAATGAACAACAAGAAAAATATATTTAGAATTAAAACGTTCACTATTTGTAAATAAAAAAAGAAAGAAACTAAGGCAATTTATTTCTTCTTACACCTACAAAAGATTTTGCCTATGAACAACAACGAAAAGAAATGCTTACAATTTTAGAAATTGAAATATATCAAATATTAATACATTTTGACTCTTTCTGGGAATAAAATTCTGGTAAAATTAAAGTACTGTATGGTAATAACATTTCTTGAAAAGAAGAAAAACAGAATTCTGGTTAATAAAATCAAAATATACGATATTGAAATTATTAACTTGATAATTTTTAGTTTCATATGGTAACAGTTTACAGGAAATTCTGGCCTTAAAAATTATAGTTCTAATTACTACATATTTAATGAAAAATACAAAACTGAAAAGTAATTTTTATCCAATAAATCGTTTTTATGCCATTCTTTAAAGTATCATAATGAAATTATAAAGTTTTATAGCATTTACTAAATTTTAAATTTACCACATTTATTGCCAAACAGCATGCTAATAAAAACCATATTTTGTTAATTTTACCAATGCCATTACTATAGTAAAGTAAAAATAACCGAGCTTGTTGATGTTTCAATAAAGCCAGAAGCACAAAAAATTATGCCATTTCTGGAAGTTTTTACCATAAGTTTTTTTTCTCACTCAGTGCAAGGATAACCTAGAGCACTATTCATTGGCCCTTTCCTATGGACTGTTTAGTATACCTAAGTTTGAAAATCTTCATTATGAGCGTAACTTAATTCATGTTCAAATAAAGTTCCACTACAAGAAATCCCTGATTTTGTACTTTTCTTCAAAATTTTCAATGTTTACAAATTATGATTTACAGTGAAATGTTAACAGTGTTTAATTTGTCACTAACAAATTTTTAAAATTCTGTTAAATCCGTGTCATTAAGTTACATTAATAATGGTTGTATACATTGGAATAACTTGTTATAACCGACTGTTTTCTGCTTTCATTGGGTCAACCTGAATTAAACCGGGTGGACTGTTGAACCGTGGAAATAATATCAAGACTAATATTTTGAAAATATTTCCAGTTGATCAATAAAATACCATTGCATCAGATGTATTACAAATGATTACTAAATTTAAGTACCCACACTGAAAAAAGAATTATGATCAAAAGTATCAGAATATGGTGAAACTTACCGTGTTTCTGGTTCTATGGGGATATCAAAAACATAGATAATTTTTATTGAAGAGTTTGGTAATCATTTTGGTTAAGTTAACAAGAAAACATAGTTTTATAACAGGTGACAAAAAGTTTCTAAAATTTGGAAAATTTTAGTCAAAGTTTGACATAAAAACCATTTCATTGGTAAAATTTACATTTTTTTTGTTTAGAAATGCCATTACCATAGAGTACAGTAAATTTACCAGAATCATTTTCTCCGTGCTCTGATCTTTTACCCAATCAGTATTTACGACTAAATCGAAGTAAAATAAATATATTTAGGTGAAGATAAAAAAAAAAATTAAAATATATTTAATTAAAAAGATAAATATGAAAAAAATCAATAAAATAGTCATTATTATTTTTTAAAAGAAAATCTTGCAATTGTGTGACTATTATTAAAAGCGAGAACCATATATTAATATTTTACCGGCCAGGTTTTCGAGTGGCTAGCGTGCCTGACTGCGAAGCCATTGGCTGCGGGTTCGAATCCCGTTCTGAGCATGGATGTTACTCTCTCGTGGAGCGTTGGCAATGTTGCTCGCCTCCGTGACTTTGGTTCACAGGTGCCCACTGGGTAACGCGAAATGAGCAACAATTCCGGCATCTTCATAGGCAAAGATTCAAATTCAGTGCCATTGGAAAAAAAATAATTAATATTTTAATAGGTTGTAACAATTTTTAAATCACAAATATATTCGGTATCGGTAATATGTTTAATAAATAAAATAATCAATAAACATTGAAATACATGTTCCAAACTAATTTTTTATACTATCTTTAATTTATTATTTTAATAAAAAGACTTAACTGTAAAGAAATATCTAAGTATTTAAAGTGCTGCTTATAACGTAGAAAATTGTAGTGGTAATTTTGAAGATAATTTGAAGGCCATTAAAAAACGGTAAGAATATCGTGTTATTCATAAATTAATTAACCGCGAGCGCTTTTTTAAATGACCTGAAAAATATGAAAAAATTAATAGCAAAAAATATTTTGAGAAAGAAAATATAAACTTGATCCCCACACGTGAAGTAAAAATGCAACATGATTTTACACTTAAGGATTTTGGCACTGGCGCAAGATGGTGAAACTAGAGCCGTGTTTTATTAATTCTATCGCTTAAAGTTGATAAACAAAATTAATGAAGGGTACCTTGCGAGAAAGGAAAATGCAATTTGAAGTTTGAAGAGGAGAGAATTATTTTTCAAGTGCTCTCGTCAAATATTCTCATAAAATATTTCACGAAGCGAATTTAATTAAATCTCTCATTTTAATTACTGTTTGGAATCTTACCTTTGTTTAAAAGTTATTCTTAATTAATTTTATTTCTGCACTCTTGATACCATACTTTGCGTAGGTTAGAATCCCCATATTGGTATTTTTTTAACTGTCAAAAAATTAATTTGTAATATTATTAACATTTTTGTAAACAAAATTTCTACTAGATTTTTTATACATTCGAAATTTTATGAAAGAAATTAATGCTTAACCTCATGATTATACTTTTATGTGGTTTAATGTCATTTTATCGAGAATGATAACTTGACGTACATAAAAGATAAATTTCGTCTTTTAAGGGATATAAAACTAAGTGACAAATCTAGAAGAACGAAGAAAAAGTAAAATGTAAATATCATCGTTCTTTCCACGTTCTTGTCCAGTATATAATGCATGTAAATATCTAATTAAAACTTAGTAGACTTTTTTAATGTATGATTTTTAGTATTTAGCTATATAGTATATATTTCCAAAAAGCATTAATGAGAAAGGCGTACAATAGATCGAATTCATATATATATATATATATATATATATATTGTTATAAAAATTACATTTTAAAAGAAAAAACAAATTGCAGAGAAAAGGTACAAATCTCTACTCTCCTTTGCAAATCTGTGTATCTTATGTGTATTTTCTCTGTTGAATTTTATTAATTTCTGCGTTTCCACTATTACTTAATTCATCTATGTATCATTTTAATAAATTGAAATGGAAATGTGACCTATATAAGTGTTATTTGTAATGAGAAGAGGAATTAAAAATTGTTCACTATCTTTATGTGGTCTTGTATTAAAAAATTATCGATGGAAAAGTATCAAGCTAGATTTTTCTTCTCACATAATAAGGCTTAGTTTTTATTAATCAAAACGAATTGAAATCATTTAATTTTTGTCATATACAAAACCGTTTCCCTTAAGTGGGAGTATAGAATTTATTCTAAGAATGATTTGAATTTTATTCGCTTCGAGTACTTCTTTAATTATAATAAATAAAATATACGCTTAAGAAATGTTTAAAAATAAAATTTTTCTACAAAGTCTTTGGTTTTTTTAATTAAATATTTTGCTACCGACATTTATGAAAGAAACTTTGTGTTAATAATAAAGTTTCCGACAGTACCTTTCTTTTTTGTTTTTTTTTTAAAAAAAAAAAAAAAAAAAAAAAAAAAAAAGTCTTTTTCTAAGATAACGAAGAACATAAAATTTTGATTCCACAGAACTGTTTATGTTTTATTTTTATCTCGTTACACTTTTTTTTAATGTTTTTTTTTTTTTTTTTTTTGAAAATATGATCTTTTTTATTTTCAAATATAGTGTATGGAGAAATAAATGAAAAATATGCATTTATGGGAAAAAATATTTCTCCATGTGCAGAGAAATTTAAGCTGGATTTTTAGGCCCTGAAACGTAAAATGACAATTACGCTTCAGGTCCTTTATTTAGTCAACTAAAAATAAAAATGGTTATTTTTCAGAAAAAAATTTCGAATGTTGTGACGCTAAAAATACTGTGGCATTTACGTATTTAATGGCTAACTAATCCATTAAACCCTTAATAGTCGCTTTATTTTGAAGAAACGGTAGAAAAAAATACCCAATTTTTATACAAAAAAAATTAAACCGAGTTTATGCGCAATATATGCATTCATTTTTAATTTTTGGGTAAATCAGTACATAATATATTATATTTTATAAATATTATATATTATATTTTATAAATATCATATATTATATTTTATGAATATTTAATATTATACATTTTATTTTATGAATGTTTAAATCTAGTTTAAAATAAACTATCTCTGAATACTTTATAAAATGTCTGGTACTGTCATCCGGTGCAAAGAGTGAGAAATAAACATGATTCCGGGCATAAAAAACATATAGTTTTAGTCATTTTGGCACGTTGCTTTTGAACACTCCAACCTGAAAATATCACGGGCACGAGAAATATAAGGCGAAATGCCTGTCCGTCATTTTAACAGGATTGAGAAGAATAGGTTTAAATACAAGCGTAAAAGAAATCTTAAGAAAATTGACTTTTTCTCTGATATATTCTACTTAAAAAATAATAGATATAAATAGGAAAAAATATTTAATATTCTGAGTTAGACAGAGATATTTTTTTTTTAAAAAAAGAACAATATTGCAGCAGATTTTTCTTTCATAAATTCTAAAATAATAAGATTTTTTTGTAAAATTATCCTACAATTTGGAGTTTAACATTGTTGAATTTCGAAGATTTAAAGATTAATACTTGTAAATATTTTAACAAAAAAGGTAAGAACATAATTTATACCGATAATTGCATTTTAAAAATTGTTTTCTCATGCTTTGATGGTGTTGCAAAAAATCACTGAATTCAGAACAGCACAAACATGGGTCTATTTGGAAAATGATTTTTTCACACTTCAGAATTAACAATTACCGACCTTCCAGTTTTTTTTTTTTTTTTAGGTCAACTACAAGTTTTAAGTAAAACAGAAAAAAAAAACTTTCAATTCCGTGATAAGTGGATTACTGGATTATCTGATAACTGGAGTTTTACTTATTTCCATGCAATTTTAATAGTTTTAAAGGTGAATCTCAAATACGTTTATCAGTCCTATAAGTCTGGGAGATAACTTATCAATATATTGAATAAAATATTAAATAAAATCATATTTAATGAAATTTTAATAATTTTTAGTAATCATATTAAAAATTTTTTCAATAAACGGTGGCAAAAATGGAACTCTAGGATAAAATGAGGTTTTTAAATCCCACGTACGATATGTATGCCATTTCTCTAATGCGTATCTTGTTTTCTACGTGAAATACTGCATGTAGAGTGACTGATATGTACGCGATCAAGATTTATTGCTTTTTTATTTGCCTTATAATGTAATAATTGGATATTTTATCTGTTAATTTCACGTGGAGATGCTAACGTGACAATTCGTTAAAAAGGGCACTTTTCAATAAACTGCATAAAAAAGTAGTGTAGTATATAAAAAAAGTGGTTTAGTGAAGCATCAAAGATAATTATTGATGTAATAAAACACTAAGAATAGTTCTTGGTGCAGTGAAATACTAAGAATCTTCTTTTATACTACTTACGGTACGGTTTATACTACTTACGGTAAGTAGTTGCAGTTATTTTTTTTATGATAAGTAGCACTAACATTTATAATAACAATAAGGTATCATACAGATTAAGTCAATAAAGATATTTTCACAGTTTTAAGTAAAAACAGTTAGATTAAGATGCATGCAGGCATTAATTCTTAAAATAAAATTAGTTTCTAAATTGAACACAACGGATAGCTCAGAGAGTGAATATTAAATTAATTCGAATTAGGCTTGGCTTAAAAGAACAGAAAAGGATCTAAATTAAATATCATAAAATTATTTAATATAATTATAAGATATTTAGAAATTAATATATAAATTAATATTATTATACTACTAAAAATAAATATACATTTTGAAATCACAATCATTTGTTTCCATAGATGCATAGCAGCGTGCAAGGCAACAACAAATTTACGCCTTTTCGTTATCGATTGTAAACAAATTGACTTATGATATCTTGAGCATGCTAAAATTGCAGTTTTCGGAATCAAACATGATTTACGCATGATGTGAATAAGCGTTGTGTAAGCATTTTATTTCATTTTATTTTTTAGATTTAGAATTAATGCACCTTCCAAATGCATGTGAACGCTCAATTTAGTGCGAATCGTAATAATCATGCTTAATAAATGGTTCCTTCAGACACTTTTTTTTAGATTTTTTATTGCCATTATTGGAAAAATATTACACTACATCTTTTAGTTTTGTAGCGTAACTACTACAGTTATTCAATTTTCATTCACTTGTATGTGATGCATGTTAAATTCGATTCTATCAAGTAGTACCTTTTATCAACAGACGGAGGAGCCTCCGGCCACATTGGTGACCAGGACGTGATCTGAACACACCTACTTCCTCAGAAATGCTCACCTAGTTATGAGCACGTGGGATGAGTCACAGTGAACCATCCATTGAATTACGTGTGTTCAAATCAAAGCTGGCTTTTCTATCGAGTTTGGGGTGTTTAGATCACTTCCGGGTCACTAATGTGAGGGTATACTGCTGACTATGTCTACCATCCTCTATTAAAAGGTACCCCAAGATACAATCGAATTAGCTTGTCTTATATACTGGCAAACTGGAATTGAAAAATTATAGTGGTAGTTACAGTGAATTACTCCGGAATTGAATAATTCTAGAGGTAGTTACGCTACATTTTATCACAAGGAAATGGTTGAAAATTTGAATAACTTTACTGATTTTTATTTTGCGTACAGAAATTGCAAACAGAAATTCACAAGAGTCAAAAATTAATTACTATTATCGTAATTACGTGAAGCAAGACATTTTTGCTAGATATTTTTTGAATTCCATTTTTTGTTTGAAGGACTTTTCCATTTTTACAGAAATTAACAAAAGAGAATTTATGAAGCAAGATATTTTTCATTAAGTCAAAGATAATTGCATGGAGATATTTTTAATGATTATTTATATTTGCATCGCATTTATTTAATAATTTGAAAGTTAGAACCTAATTTGTCTATAATCTTTTATTTGTTTAATATAAAACAAAAACAACATTTATGATACAAATATAATTTACGATGTTTTGAAAAGCATATCTTGAAATTAAATTATGCTACATTCATTATCCTATTATCTCATGCATGTAATTTTATTTGCATTTAATGTAAGAAATTTAATTTTATATATTTTGACCCTAAAATAAGGAAGCAACTTTTTTTTCTTACATATTTTCTTTAAGCCTTTGTGTCGATTATCCGTAACCTAAAGTAAATTGTAAAAGAATGGCATAGAAACGAGAATCTACTAAAATTAAAAATACTAAATAAATTTTTTGGTTTATACTTATACATTTATGCAATTATGCATAAAGGATAATGTATTTCAACGCAAAAAAATTATTAGCTTGATTTTTTTTCTTTTGAAAAAATTAGCTGATTTTCAAAAGTGTAGAATTCCGCGAAGGATACTCAATATATTTAAATAACGCTGAACGTCTTTAAAAAATTAATTTGAAGGATTATGTTTACTTTAATGAACAGAAGATTGAATTTCCAATCAAAGATAGAATGCTGCAATTGAAAAATTTTTCTTAGAAAAGGTACAAGATTTCTAAATTTACGAAGCACAGTGGACAATCCATAAAGGCTACATAATCTGTGGAAAATACTGTTAATGTAAAAGTTCAAACAACGAGTGTGAATTAGATTGCCTTTCATTAAGTTAAGGATAATGTCGTGCATTACTCCTAGTTTAATTACAATACATTAGGATAATATTCTTGCCTATCAAAGATATTCTCTTGCACTTAGTCAATTATCTCTTGCAACTAAATCTTTCAAGCATTTCCGATATTTACTAACAAACAGTAATGTTCGTAGATGGATTTAATATCATATGACTAATCTTGAAACTTGGAGTATGGTTCTTTTCAGCATACCGAAACTTTCAATCTAATTTCATTTAAATCTAATCATTAACACGTTTTAATCACATGAATAGACATTAGATTAACTTTAGTGCATTAAGGATAGTGTGACAAAGTTATACGATTATTAATTAGCAGCTATTATTTGTAAATGAGATAAGGAATGTAATATAATTTTGAATGATAATTCGGTTTTTTAGGTTAGTTCCAGTACAAATTTTTCAAGATTTGCAACTTCAATAATTGTGTTTGGTTTCCTTTTTTTCCTCAGTGGCTTGACAAGCTAGTGTGAGCCTTATTGACTTTTCTTAGAATTCTATTTATAGTTGTCCTATCGTTAGACTTGACTATTCATCCGGTTACATTGAGGATAACTCAAGTCTCTTTCCAAAGTTTTTCTTAGCCATACTGTTGGTATGGCTAATGAAACTTATTTCGTGGTGCTGGCATCAGGCAAACTGATAATAAGACCAAACGATTTTTACTTTTGGATGTTGATGAAATTTATTATATCCGAGTCTTCGCAGATTTTGTGTCGTTCACTATTTGTTCTTTTTACCATCACCTTGATTCATCCACTTCAGATTCATCCTCTCAAGAACTGCTAATAGTTCTTTATCTTCTTTAACCACTTTCCATGTTTTAGTTGCATGAGTTAAAATAGCTCAGATTAAACTTAAATAGCCAGTTAAGTTGACTTTTTTTGAAATCTGTCTTTGAAAATTTATTCTGTTCGAAAAAGCATTATGGAGTTTCGTTCTTATGTTGTTTTCTGAGTTTTTTTCCAGTCTTTTTAGAATGCAAAATATTTACTTTGTTTTGTAAAATGTTAAATGCTATATTTGTCTATAGCAAACAAAGGATTATGTTTCGTTTAAAATTGTTAAATGAAATAAATGCAAAAGTTTTTAAAAACGAGTTCTTTCCCCATTTGAGAAATACACTAGAGGATAACTATAAGAAGATAAAAAAAATAGTAAAAAAAATGCATGCGCGTTGTACATCTTTGATCATAAACAAAGTAAAAAAGAATCCTAAAAGCAATTTTTTTTCCAGGATTCTTTTCTTGCTACAATAGAGAAACATTTGAAGTTCAAAAGAGCCTATTATAAGCAATTAAATAAATCGACACATGTAGGGTGTTTACGAACAGAACTTTGAAAAATGGATATAAAATATCCTTTTAACAATACGCATGAACTTTGATAGTTTTCAAAGAAAGAAAGACCATTTTATCAGTGATTATCACTTTTGAAATGCCCAATAAAAACCTCTCATTTTTCGAAATACTTAGAAAAAACCCATCGCTAAATAAAAACCCATTTAATTCCCCTTTTTAAAATGTTTACAAATTGTGCAAATTTGTTTTGTGTATTTTCTTCTTTTAATTCGTATATATACAAGAAAATTATCTTTTTAAAAACAGTTAGTAAGAAAGTGGACCTTGTTATATAATACAAAATCTCCCCCATCGAATATAAAATCACCCCACGAATCGCGTTATGGTACAGCAAAAATGTAGTTTAATCCATGCATCTAAAAATAAATAAATAAATATTAAGTTCTGCCTAGCGATAAACTGAAGAAGTTGCATAAAGTTGCACAACATCATATATTGGGTTTGAAAGAAAATAAAAGAAAGAAGTTTAATTATCTCAATTTAGAGAAATGGGGTATTGTTTGCAATGTAAACGAATAAGATCAAAACTGTAACGATCATTGATTTTTCAAAACTTTATTTTAATTACTTATATAAACCATATTGAAACATTAATGAACATTTACGTGGAATTGAGCTAAAATATTTATTATTAATAAATTGCGCAAATATTTACTCAAAATCCATTCTAAAATCTTTTAGTAGGGGAGAGAGGGGTCAATTGCAAAATTTTTTACTTAACTATTTTTAACTAACAAAAAATCCAATATATTATTAGTATTAATAGACAGACGAATAAAGTAGACTCTCCTCTACTAGAAAAAAAAATACCTTATTTTAAATGTTATTATATTAGTTATTAACAATTTTTGACAGTTGTGCACTTGTTACAATTGTCCCCACTTACGGGATCAATTGTAACAGTTCATAAATTCAACTAAAACATAGTTAATTATACATATTATCATAGTTGTGATATATTTTTTATTGATCAAAATAGTAGTGATATTTTAGGATTAAAAATAATAATGAGCAGAGACCTAAAGGGTTAAACATTTACCTTTAAGGGGCTAAAAATTTTAATTTATGCTGTGAAAGGTGACAAATAAAATAATGCACATGTAACATAATATAAATGATATAGGAAACTATTGGTGGTTCTTAAAGAGTTAAGTAATGGTTTGTAAGCATAAGATTATTTATTTTCAGCTGTTACATTCGTCACTTTACTTATTGTTACAATCGTCCCCCAGATGCCTTTTCAGCTTCATTTTTTAAAAACAATGCTAGTTAATTAGCGAAAGTAATCTTTTCTTTTGAAATGTTAATTAAGATGTCCACTTACATATTCGGTTAATAATTTTTATTTGTTTAAAAAAATTACTTTGTTACAATATAATATTCTAATACCAAAAAAAGTACTTACGTAGCGTGAAAATATCTTTTGTGATGTAACTCTTTCAAAAGTACATAAAAATGGTTGCCAGCAGGGGTATTCATGTAGATTTATTAAATACACCTTGTGCGCCACCTAGGAACCAAATCTAGAACCCGACACTCGAAATTTTTGCTCTGTTACAATCGTACCCTGTTACAATTGACCCCACTCTCCCCTACTCATTTTATATTGCAGTATGGACAATAAAACAAGGGTAACAAATAGTTTTAACGAGAATGAAAATAAAAATCCTGTTTAATTTGGCATATTTGGTAGGAAATTGAAATTTACAACAATCTCTAGGGACCGATACTATTTTACAGTAAAAATTTATTACGTAATCCAGTAACTGCAAGTAAATTTATTTAAACAATGCCTCTCAAACGATATGTTGCCACTATTACTACATAAATACCATCAAAAATAATTGAAAACCGTCTAATATTGTCATTAGATGCAGAGAGACACCTGTCAAGATGTTAATTTAAATTAAAACTAACAATTCCACAGGACTTGTCAAAAAAGCTTCATGCAGCGGTAATTCACTCAGAGGGTTGTTGCAGACGGGTCGGCCATGTCAAAAGACTAATTACCCTCTGAGAATACTTTGTCATTATTAAAGTCTTCTGGTAATGGAGAAGTATTTACCAGACGAGTATGTTTGTCAAATGACTAAAATATCTATTTAATTTCTCTCGTTCTTGAAGAAGATGCTTTGGAATTGAGAAAAGGTAATTTTCTTACTTCCCCTACCACTTCTGAAATGTGGGTGGATGTAAGTGTGGAACTGTTGTGTTCTTCCGCCTTGATCATGAAATGGCGGGATTAATTTGCACTTAGATAAGTTTAGAGTTAATTGTTCTCCGATTGGAATTGTTAGGCATTGTTCACCTAAATGGTTATATGTAGGACAAATCCAAGTGTGGAAATGTTTATTCTGTTCCGAATTTTGTGATAAAAAAAGTTGAATTAAAATTTTCTATGACAAATGAAGGAAACGTTGTTATGTATGGAAAATGCAGCCATTTAAAATTCATATAGTAAATATTTTTGTGGATAATTAACCTTTATAAACAAATAGTTATTGTAGTAACTAATCAGAGTACAAAGGACTGAAAAAATAAAGATTTAGTAAAATTGAGCAAAAATGTACCAAAATTACTCTGAAATAAATATAGTAGAATTTAACATCATGTACTCATTATTGAGTATAGTGCATGCTCAAAATTGAAACAGCGTATAGATGTGACGTAAAATGTATATATCGAAACAGCATATTTGAGCATATCATTAAACAGCATATTTGAGCATTGACTGTAGTTATATGCTTAATTATGCTGTTGAATTATGTGTATTATACTTTACACGTATACGCTGTTTGAGTTTTGAGCATGCACTATACTCAATAATGAGTATATGGAGTTTTCAAATTCGATTATATTTGTTTCTGAGCTATTTTGACATATTTTTACTCTATTTTGAGATAGTTTTTCATACAGTGAAGAAATGATGCTAATAATTTTACTCAACTCTTTTCTCACTGCTTATATTTATTTTTCAATCAGTTTTTTTCCCAACTAACTCGAGGTTAAGCTATCTAGTTTCAACAACAGCATTATTGAATTCTTTTACGGTAACCTTAATCCCACCCCTAGCTGAAGATTAATAGTAAGTTAATCATTACTTTACACCGAAGAGCCATTACATTATGACCACCCTGCTAATAACATGTAGGACCACCTTTAGCCCTCAAAACTGATAGCACCCGCATTGATTCCACAAGATGCTGATAGGTAGTCTAAGGTATCTGGTACCAAGCGCTCACCAACTGGTCCTGCAATTCCCTCACATTACGAGGGGGTAGCGTAGCAGCACGAATTTGGTTTTCCAAGTAGGACCACAAATGCTCTAATGGATTAAAGTCAGGTGAATTTGAGGACCAAGACATGACTTGAAAGTCACTGGAATGTTCCTCGAACCAATCCATGACGATTCGACCCTTATGACATGGTGCATTATCCTGTTGGTAAACACCATCCCCCGCAGGAAAAGATGTTGCCTTGAATGGGTGAACCTAGTCTGCAACTATGTTCAAGTAGTTTACAGACGACAGGGATTGTTCTATGAGGATTATGGGTCCTAATGTGCCCCATGAAAACATTGTTCCTGGGCGAGAAACCATGAAAACCTGGTTGAGCCCATTGTTATAGATGGAGGGTGGTCATAATGTAATAGCTCTTCGGTGTATGTTTCTGAAATACGAAACTATACAAACGAAAGAACTATATTTTTGATTTTTGTTTTTTAAAAATTACCACAAATAGGTTTTATATTTTCATTGAAAAATCATGACAAATAAATCTATACCGTTAAATTACCCTCGTTTTGTCGATAAAAAGACTAATTACTCTACACAACAATGTTGATGATTGTGTTTATAAAATGAAAAAAAAAAAAGTTTAAATTTCGGGATTTTAAAAAAAATTCTGCCTCTAAAAGTTTTACTCATTTCGTTACTCAGAAGTAAAATTTTTCTTATGAAATAAGATGAATTTAAAAAAGTCCTTAAGTTACAAATTTATATTATTTCTACTTTGTAAATTTCACAAATTTTAGAAGCTAAGATTTGTTATATTCTTTAACAATGCAATCCTTTCCTTTATTTTAGTATTCAGAGTTAACGGCCTTAATTCTGCAAACGTAATAATAGCGCTTAATATCTAGAAAATTCCTTTAACACGTTGAATGCCATGGGTTCACCGGTGACCGGCACTGAGTTTGTTCGTAGCGCCAGGGGGGTCATCGGTGACCGGCGAAGCCAAGATTATCAGACACGCATAATTCGACTAAATTTTTAATGCTTTTAATTTTTTTGATATTATTATCGTTACTAAAATGGTTTAAAAAAATTAATGCAATATAGAACACAAAAAAATCATTTTCGCCAGACGGGCAAGCCATGAAAAATTAGCGTGGCATTCAACGTGTTGAAGAAATATTAAAAATGAAATAAAAATGTGAATGACGAGAAAAGACTTTAGAAGCAGAGAGGTGATTGATAGTTTTCTTAAAAACAGCTTTCAGCTACCGAACATTATATAAATGTATGATTCGTATTCAATGTTTTATTTATAACTTTATATATAAAAGCTTACATTGGCAACATAAAATAAGGATTCCGACTTTAAAAAAAAAAAAAAAAATTGCATTTGGATAAATAATTTCTTGATTGCTTTCTAATAACACGTGTACGTTTTCAAACATTAAAGCAACGTTTAATTTTTATTCACTTTTACTTCTTTAGTTGTTATTTTGATTTATTCAGGCAATATTGAACAAGCATTTGAAAAAAAAGGTAAAAATCAAAAGTAGATAAATAGTTTATTCTCGATAACACGCTTAATTTTTCAAACATTATAACAATTTTTAATTTTTCTGCAATATTTCTTCTTTAATTTTGTATTTAAAAAACTTATTGAGGCAATATTGAACAAGAATTTAATTGGAGGGCACAAGCAAAAGTGAATAGACAGTTCATTCTAGATAACACATTTACGCATCCAAACATTATAACAACGTTTCATTTTTAGTCAATGCTTCATGTCCAATGCTTATAAAATGTAATTTTAGAATTTGAAAAGGTAAATTTTAAATAAAAAAGCAAATCTGATTAAAAAATTTCTTGATGAGAGTTTTAAGTAATCAAGTAAAATAAAAAAAAAATATTTATTCTCTATTTCATGTCTCCTCTCTAATTTCATATTTGCTAACTTAAATATGGAATATCAAATAAACCTTAATAAAAATAAAACAACGTGAAAGGAATAAACAAAATTGGGCAGAAAATTTCCGGATAGTTTACCAACATTAATAATAATATTTTAACGTTCGAAACCGTAAACCGTATCATTTATCACATCAAAAATAAATAAGGAAAATATCGGAATGATGAATGGATCTGTACCTCTGTTTTGATTTCTCGTTTTCTAGAAACCATTTATTTCGAACTTTTCGGTGACTTTTCGATACATTACACCGTAGCTGGAAAATTTGCATTCCTTAAGCATTCCTTAGTAGAAATGAGTAAATGGGTCACAAACGGGTTTCTTACGAGAAGGGGGTTAAAAATAACATTTTCTTCTATCAGTTATTGGAAACAAGATTCTGCCATATATCCTTCTAAACTTCCTTCGTCGAATTACAAATGATCCCACAAAGCACTTGAAACAAGATATCGATATTAATAACGGTCGAAGTAACGGTTTGTATTTTATCTCCAAATGTACGGAAATCTAGAATTTCTGCAAAATTTTTTGATTAATAGTTGAATGGATATAAGTGTTGTATATTAATCATTCAGATAGAACGCCTTTTACTATTCAGAAAAAGATATATATTTTAATCCATTACCAAAACTTTAATCTCCTTAGTTTTATAATATTAAATCAAACCATTGAAAATAAACAACTATATTTCGTAAATGCTAAATAATATTTAAGAACGAATTTGGAATTATCTGGTTTTGTTTTAAATTAACCACACTTGGCGAAGATTTTTACTAAAGCCAACTTTACAAACTAAAAAGCAACAATAGATGGAACCTATGGACCTATGGAATTAGCTATCTTTGGAATTAAATTATACATTTAATTTTAATAGGAATATTTAATTTTACTTGGACTAATCCCATAAAATATTCCTGCAAAATCTCCCGTATTTGGTAAACTTTACATCTAATAGAATTTTTGATAGCAAATTTTTAATTGCATTTCTTAAGCTGAGTATGTATAATGATGATAAAAATGTATGATATGAGTAAAAAATGTATGATCATAACTACCATAATATGGTTAATGATGCATGCCCTACCAACTCCCTGAAAGAAAAGTAAATTGATGTATTTATTGATTTTTCCATCTTTTATGATTGTTTTAAAATTAAAATTCAACACTTCTTAAAACTTTGTTGAAGGTAAGTAAACTTTCTTAGAATCGTTGTACTCATCACCTTTATTTTTTTTAAAGTAAAAATCCAGAATTTTTTTTAACATTCAATCATATTTAAAGAAAAATTGGAAAACTAGCTGGAAAAGAATTTTAAAAACGGGTGCATAGATTCTTTAGCTTAGATTTTGAAAAAGGATAACTGAATGGCCATAAACAATCAAATAATTTAAGAGAAAATATGAACTTTTATACACTACATAATTGCATTATTTGGCATTCAGGCTGCCGGTACTTTTTACTTCAAATCAAATCTGATATACCGTTATTTTTACAGCAATATTTACTGTTAAACCGTTGAACTACAATTAAACAAACATTACTATATAAAGTACGTTATAAAATTATACTGTAAAAAGAAATTTTACTTATACTACATTCAGGGTGCCAGTAAAGTTTATCATAATTCAATTAGGAATTTTTACGGTGTAATTAAAGCTTAATTGTACTATAATTTTTTCCGAAGCAGTAGAGCTAGGAAGTAATATAATTTACAAACCATTATATTAAAGTAAGGATAAGTTAAAAATAGAGCAACACTCTAAAAATGACATAAAATGGAGATTTTTAGAGGTCTTATTTTCCCGTTAAATGCGAAATGCACTCCTAATTCATATAAAAATAAATTTTTAAATGAATAATAAAAAACAAATGATTGAATATCGTCAAAATGATGTTAAACTGTATTAAAGTTTACTTTTGCAATTGAATGCAGGGGGAAAAAACGTTTAAAGCATATTCATTCAACAATGACAAAATATATATTCAAAAGTGTTTTCACGTATTTTTAATGATATTTTTCCCTATTTATTTGCATAAACCCAAATAATATTTACAAAACTCGGAGAAAAATAAACATGTATGTTTTGAAATGAACAGTTATAAAATTAAAAAATTTGAATTCTGAAATTTAAGTTCTTAAATTTCAAAAGCTCAAATAGCTTGATTAAAAATCTGCTAGAAAAATTTCTTGGTGACTCAGCTGGTTTTGTTTTATTTTCGTTTCCTCTTTTCCAAGCTGAACAGTTTTCTTTGATTTATGAGCTTAAGTAGTTTTTATTCCGAAAAGAAAATGTTGTTACGTATGTTACAAATTCGATAAATAAATTTTAAAGGTGTTTTATGCCAATATAACGTTCCATAACGTTCAAGCACACAGTAAAAAATAAATAAGCTGTGCAGAGAAAAACATTTGTTGTAGAAAAAAAATCCCTTTTAAGATAGATTTTCTGTTTTTAATCATTACCCGCTCGCATCAAAAATCCCCGTTTTTAAATCCACCCCCGCGCACTATCAAGACTTTCACTATATTTTCACAAAAAGGTTTTTTTCTAAAGTTTTCGCATTAAATATAAAAATGATTATATTGAAGATTGAGAATAATGAAATCAAATGTTATTTTATTGAAGATAAAAGAATATTGAAATTGAATATTATTTTATTGAAGGTAAAAAATATTGAAATTGAATGTGATTTTATTGAAGAAAATTAAATTGAACGTACATTTAATTTTATTGAAAGCAAATATTTAAATAAAATGTAATTACTATTAAAAGAATAAAGTTTCAAAAACTGGATCATGGTAATTTAAGTCATTGTTCATAAAGATTTAATAAATTTACAACTGTAAATCAGCATATGATTTATACAAATGATAGATAAACACATGAAACTCATTAGTAATTAACAAACCTAACGATTCAAGGCATTTATGCCTAGTTTTATTGAACGATTCAATTTTAAAAGCTGTATTTACTACGAGCATTATATTTTAAACAATCTTTTAATTTTGAATTTATTTTTAACTAAACGCATTAATGTTTTCAAACATTGATCTTAAAGCACAAGCTTTTATTTGAAGCAAAAAGTAAAATTCAAATGTTTAAAACTATAAAAGACTTGTTTTAAAAGAATTTTGAACTAAAAACATTTTTAAATATTATTTGAGATAAAAATTTGCTTTGAAATATTGTTTAAATTAATATTTTTTCGCAAAATTCGTATAATATATAACTATGAAAAATATTTTTTAAAAATTTCGAAAAAGAACAAATGAATAAAATTATCTGCTCAATATAACATAAAATAACGAATTGCATGCGATGTTTTTATGTCTGTTTATACTAGTTTAAGATAAAAAAAAATTAAAATCAATAAAACCAGCATTTTTTTTAATATCGGGTTAGAAAATAACAATAGTTACGAAGAGCTATTTTAAGCAAATGCATTATCTTTATGCTTTTCAATTTGCATAAAAATATAAAGTTCGAAATTATAAATAAAAACATGATTCAAAAAGAAAATAAGTAGCTTTTTTATCAAAGCTCTTTTCGTTGAAACATTTTTTCATGAGATCAAAGATAGTATCATCTTATTTTGATGATTGGAAATAGAGTAGAAATGTAAGAAGACAGTGAAAATGGAAAGGTTTTATCAACGAGATTGCTTTTTTCTCTTTTCAAATATATTAAACTGAAATACAGCACTTCATTTTACATTTCAAATTTAAAAAGATTTCGTGTCTGAAATGCCAAAAATATAAACATCATGAAAACATAAATCTCAACTTTGTTTCATTGTAAGATAATTTTTTTTGTTCTTCATATGTAGATAAGATTAGAATTTTGTGGTAAAGTACTGTTTCACTTTCAAATTACTCAATGTGACTAATCTTCAGTAATTCTACATAATTGTTCCTAGCATGATGAATGAAGCTAATTAATATACCTGGCAAAAAAAGGTTTTATAAATATGTATCTGCATCTGAAATATCTCAGTATTAAAAGTAAATACATAAGAATTTAATGTAATTGTAAATGTATTCATTAGAATATAATTATGCTTATATTCATAAAAAACCGCGTGTAACATTATTATTTCTAATTGTCTCCCTATTAGATTGCTCCATCGATAAATCCTAAATTTTATTTAATAACCGACTAAGAACCAACGAGCCAATTCTGTGTTAATGACTATCAAGTTTCAGCCCAGTAGCCTTGTAATTGTGACCCTGATCCATACGAAAAGGGAACTCCTTGATCAAGCATTGGCATAAACCTGCCCACGTGGAGATCGTTTCGATGGAACTATCCCCATTTGCGTTACATAGAGAGAAAAACCTCGCTGTGCTAGCCCGACGGTAAGGGAATTTTAACCCATAATCCGTCTACCACAGATAATATTTTCTAACAGTACTGTGACTTTCTAGTTGGGAGCAGAATTCGTATTGACCAGCCGACTCTAGGTCACCTTACTGGGAAACGGCTGCTTCTTTGAGCCACCTTGACTCAAGCGCTAAAGTTTAACGTTTATAATCTTTAAATACTCAGTATCTTCCTCAGTATCTAAGCATAAAATGACAGTAGAAAAGTAACGAGACAAACATATGCAAAGCAGCTTAACCAATAGGGGAAGAAGATTACAATATTATGTCTTATATTATGATATTACATTGTATATTCTCGGTGCCCATATTACAGTTCAATGTTAGACTGGTCATTCTAGGAGTGTAACTTCCTTAAAGCAATAAGAAAATGTTAATTAACATTAGCTTTCTAGACAAAAAAAAAACTAGCATCTTGTAGATCAAGACATTTTTTTTATTTGTTTTTAAATCTTTAAACTTCTTTTATTCAAATACAAATTGTGTAGGAGCTTCACGATTTCAATTATTTATACCACCCCCGAACTACTTGTTGCAGTATTAATTGACATTCCTTCTTCACAATGCAATTCAATATTCTGCAAATAATCGCATTTAAGCAAACGAGAAAAATCCAGGAAAACTCACTGCGATAAACAAACTCGCCAAGTCTCGGATTTCCTTAGCGTAATCCTTTGTGATGTTTATTTGGCTAATTACGAAAAAGGAAGGTTCAATAGAAAGGAATGAACTGCCGTTTACACACAACTCCGAATCGATACATTATCGGAATGAGACTCTCGCCAAGATTGTCAGATGCGATTCTTAAATTGAGAATCGATGCTTTTATCGCCTCCGGTGGATTAGAGATTCCTCGATTTATTGTGACGGAAGAAGAGAGATAAGAAAGTTTTCAGTTCAATATGTTGTGGATTTTCACCGATATCTGCTTATACCCCGCTATTGAAAATTTAGTGATCAACTAGTTGCCGCTAGCATTTAATGTTCTCTGAGGACATTTACTTCAATATATGAACTATAATCTTAGATATATTGAGCTAAAAAAGTAAGTTTATTTCAAAAAACAATTTTTTAAAAGTAGGAGATAAGTTGTAAAAAATTGAGAAAGGAGAAAAATACCTCTTTTAGAACCATGTTATTGTCTGTGTATGAAACGTTTTATGAAAGAAACTTATTTTTATTTATTAAGTTTTTTTTAGCAAAATTGTATAGTGAGTAGTTTTTTCGTAGGTAAAATACTTTTCAGATATAAATTACAAAATGAATTTTAGCTTTCAATAAATATTAAAAACGGAACTTCTATTTTGATTTTCAATTTCATAACCTGAGAAAATCAATATTGGATAAAATATGTATTTAAATTGAGTTATGTTTTAGTATTTCGGACGATCTTTAGACATCAGATTAATTATTCTAACGATATATAGTTGCTTTTAATCTTAACACTCTATAGAAGCAATGAATAAAAAGAGGACAAAAAAGTTGAATTTTGTTGCACTTCTAACACATAAAATTTCATTTATACGCTTTAAGTTTCGTTTTTTTTTCTTTCCGAATTACTTTATTGAGGTATTCGTGTTTCTTTACGATATTCATCCATTATTAATCAACCACTCCAAATTTGCGGGAGGCAGGAAAGCGTAGCGGAAGAGTTCACTTTTTATAGATGAAGAAAGTTCAAGTGCACGGAATATGAGGGTATTCCTTATGACAAGAATTTCAAATTAGGATATCATTCCAATTCTTTACTTCCCAAAGATAAAAACTGTTTAAATAAGTTAGACATTTTAATAATTTCTTTTCCACAATACGCCAACTAAGCTGTCCATATTTACTTTCCCTTAATTCTCCGTTTCTATTTCGCTTCGACTTCCTTTTTCTTCTTCCCCTAAATTGCTGGAATAAACTATAACGGTACGCTTTTGGCTGACTTTGCACCCATCAACTCGCGTGTTGGATAATACTACCACTTTTGAATGTCTTTATCACGTTATTTTTCAGTGTATATATTGCTTTCAATTGGGTACTTGCCCTTCAAGAAGAAGATAATTAACACCCAGACATGTGACCTATGACCTCATCGCTAGCTGATATTTTTTATATAACCGTCGTTGAACAGCCGACCCAGTTTTATGTGTTTACGACTACTAATGTTCAACGCCGTAGCCTTGTAATTTTGAACCCAATCCAGAAGACAAGGGAACTCCTAGATCGGGTATTGGGAGAAATTTACGAAAAAATATTTTTTAGAGCAAATTAATGATTTTTTTTTCATTTTTCAGATTTAAATTAGTTATTAAAATAGAATTTAGAGGATTAAACAATCTCAGTTTGATTAAAATATTTAAACGTAACCTGAGGCAGTTATAGTTTTTGCCAGCTAATTAAATTGTAAGGAAAGAGCTTAAAAATATTGTTTGGAAAAAACATTCATTTTTAAAGTTGCAAGGAAAGAACTATATTACTATATGAACTTGGGATAGTTATTGCCTTGAATTTAAACTATTTTTATAACTCTTTGAAAGTAACGAAAACAAATACGTTTTAAATATATTAGTTTTTTAAGAAAATATCTGTAATTTTGCATCGATTTAAATCAATTATCTCCAATTTGTAGTTTGTTAAAATTCAAAATAAGTTTGCAAATTTAATCTAAACTTTTAGAACTAATGAAAGTGATAGAAAATTTACTTAATTTTTCACCTCCAAGTTTATATAATACCTAAATTAAAGTTAAAGTTTATCTGATACTTAAAGCATTAAATTTGTGTAATTGATACTCAGTTGTACCAGTATGAATTTGTGACTGACAAAAAAAAAATTAGTTCTTATACCCATTTCTACTTTAAATGGGTAATTTCAAGTTTTTTCAGTCGTTATTTGTAGTTTCATGAGTAACTGTTAGTTTATTTTTTTATGTACGAATACTGTTTCGTTATTTTGTGAGGATTCCAAAATAATTTTGATGGATTATTGCCTTGGGTTTTGCCATAAGACAAAGTTGATTCACTAAAATATATTCATAAGTGATGAAAATAACGTATTTCTAATTCCTCATACAATATAGGATAATTCTCATTGGAACTTTAACTATATATTCTTTTTACTCTGTTTAATAAGAGATATTATTCGTTACTAAAATAAACGATATAACATATAATGGAATATAAACAGATCTATGTTACATTATGAGACGGGCAAAAAATGATTTAGAAGTTAAATTCCTTACAGAAAAATTTAACTATCTAAATAAACATAAAAAATAAAATTTCAATACATATTGGCTATTAATTATAAAAGAGAGAAAAATTATATCGCATTATTGTGACAACTTGTTACATATGGGACAAGGGTTTTATGTTTTTGGATATATTTTCAAAAACACCATAGACTTTCAAGTCATAAGTTGCAAAAACTGAATCAATTGATGTTATTTCTCGTGTCATCCAATAAGTTGCATTGGTTTTTCATTCCAGCAAAAATACGTTTCTTAAAAAGTCATAAAATTTTTTGAGCAGTGCTGGACAGTGATTATTTCTTATGTGCTCAAGGAATAGATGAAGTATAGTGTTAGCACTGGGATTTGAACCTCCGTTCAGCTAGTCATGTGATTGACACGATCGTTTCCTCAGTTAAAGAATATACCCGGCTTCATGACTTCATAAGGCATTCCT
Source organism: Parasteatoda lunata (assembly GCA_949128135.1). Lineage (NCBI taxonomy): Eukaryota > Metazoa > Arthropoda > Arachnida > Araneae > Theridiidae > Parasteatoda > Parasteatoda lunata. The sequence continues at coordinate 58,559,262 of OX421973.1, read as the reverse complement.
CCTTCAGTATATTTATATTAATGTATTTATATTAAAATTGCCAGTCCAAATAGCAATTATAAAAAAGTTAGTGATAAAAAGAACATAAAAATACTTTAAATTAATGTTAGGTGTAAACATTAAAAGTTCAAGCTATGAGAAATGAAAGAAAAGGAAAAAATTCACTCTTGAAAACAATCAATTAAAAGAAATTCCAAAATAATCGTCTGCATTTTTTATTTGTTGTTGTGCTGCTTTTTAATTAATGCTTATGCCTGCCAAACGTTTATGACTTTAAAAACTTTTTATTTCAAATTATGATGAGTTAATCTAGACAATGATCATGATCTAGTCAAAAATGTGTGCGGACATAAAAAACCTAGATCAACATTCATTTTTACAATTAGTAATATATTACTAATTGGGAAAAAATGGATGAATACGATAGACAAAATAATATAAAAAGTGGCGTCACCCTGTAACTATTGAAGTTGACTTTATTTGTGCTAACCTAACAAAGAAGCCAAGAAATTACGAAAACGTGCTATAAGTCCCGCTGAAAATTAATTTTTATTAAACAGAGCTGCCAGCTAGAGAATCTGTTTTCCTAAAATGCTTACTTTCCAATTGAATAATTTTTGGTTGTAACATGCCAACCAGTAGTGGAATGGAGTTGAAGGTTAAGTTTACCATGATATATTCGTGTTTAAAAAAATATGCGCCAACTTTTAAATCTCACCAAATCAAATAAATTTAACCTTTTTTTGTATTACAAATGGTTTGAGTTTTGATAACTAGGTCAGAAATGGATATGTCCTTAAGACCTGTGGTCATTCACTTTTGACTAGAACTTTAACACGCTAAATGCCATGGGAGTCACCGGTGACCGGCGAAGCCAAGATTATTAGAAACACATAATGGGAGTAAATTTTAATGTTTTTAATTTTTTTATATTATTATAGTTATTAAAATGGTTAAAAGAAATATTTCATCAACATATAAAAAGCATACTGAGAAAATAATTTCGGCCAGATGGGCAAGCCATGTAAAATTAGCATGGCATTCAGCGTGTTAAAGAAAGTCAAGGACGAGGCCTTCCATTCTCTATTTTTTTAATATTCTTTTTAAAACTCTTCTTAAATTTTGATATTTTTCAAATATTTTAGCGTTTTGGATTGGTTGCAGATAATTAGAAATCTCCTGTATAAAGACTTTCAATAATTATGTTATTTAAATATGCTATAAATTTCATCACATGAAAATCATGAGCATTTCCTTATACTTTTACTCAAATTCAATATTAACAAAACTACTTCTTTTTAAGGAAAAAAGAGAAAGATTTTCCTAAAAGGAAAGAAAATAATTTTTTATCACAAAATGCGCCATCAACAGACGATAAAAATCCAAAAATAATTTTTTTAATAAATCAATAGCATTTTTTGAGTTTCATCGTTTAGCTATTACACTGCAAGAACTGTTTTATAATATAACTCCGAAAATAATGTTGGATAACCCAAAGAGTGAGTTGTGTGAAGAAACACTTTATTTGATTTTAACACCAAATCGAGCTTTCATATACATTTCAAAATATGGAATTCAAGTCTAAGCAATTTTAACGGAATAATCTTACACCAAAATTTCGTGAATCCACACGATACGCAAATTATTTTCACTTCCAAATCAGAAATGTTGGCGCACTTTGGATATATCCTGTACTTTAATTAAAATCGAAAATTAGTTGGCGGGACATTTTTGTTGCCTTTCACACTGTTATACACTCACAGAAACAAAAGTTCACGCTAAAAATATGTATGAACGTTTTTTGTTATATTAAATAGATAATAATATTTTAATTTTTAAATCTCTGTGGACTGCGTTGAATGATTTCATGATATTAAATTTTTATTCGCTTCCGTTTTGTTTTGCGAATTTGAATTGTACGTTTTATTTACAAACTAATTTTATTTTAAGGAATAATGTATACAGACATTGTAACTTAATGATTCCTACATTATATAAATTAACTTTGCTGACTCTGAAGTGTATCTTATATTACAGTAGTTATAAGCTTTAGCGCTACTAAATACAAAAAATTGTTTTCTTTATACCTAGCAGTGCAAATGAACATTCTTGTTGTTTTCACCACAATAAGAACCAAGAATCATCCATGGTGTGTCATTTCATCACTTTGATATAAGGTAGTAGTAGTCTTGAATATTTAAAGCTATGTGGTCCAAAATCCAATATCATTTCTAATAAATTGAACATACCTGGTTTTAGGCTTGGTATAGCCAAAACATGACTCTTGCGCCAATAATTTATATCAATCAATAAATTTAACAACGCATGAAAGTACTTAACTTTTTAATTTCTCACATTTTAATGCAACTCATAACAACGTTTTTGATCTTCATTATTACTAATGACTAAATTTCTTACTAAAATTTAAATTAAAATTCGGTCAAAGTAAAACAATTGAAAAAATATGCTGAAAAGTCATGTTTTTTTATTCCACATTGATTAACTATTTAATGCACTTATTTCTATCGATGCATTAAGTTGATAAAAACGATATTATATAATATGGACAGATATGATGATATGATCAAAATGATGTAAACAAAATAACCGATAATTTAATGCACTTAGTTCTACCTATCCATTACGTTGTTTGAAATGATATGATATAACACGGACCGATACGATGATATGAACAGAATGATGTAAACAAAATAACAGATAATTTAATGCACTTCTTTCTACTTGTGTAATACGTTGATTGAACCGATATATATAATGCGGACCGATATGATGATGTTAACAGAATGATGTAAACAAAACAACGGATAATTTAATGCACTTATTTTTACCTATCTATACGTTGATTGAACCGATATGATACGAGTTTAATACGGACCGATATGATGATATGAAGAAAATGATATAACAAAATGAGGTAAACAAAATAACGGATAATTTATGCAAATATCTAGAGTATTGTCTTCGAATCTTAGTACTATCAAATAAAGCATAGAAAGAAAAAAACCATTAATTCAATTACGAGAATTTCGTGTTCCGGATAACAGATTAGCGGAATCTTAGGTCTGTGAAGTTAGTGAGTTATGTACGATCAACGAAGTTTGGAATCTTAATTACTGTGGATTTCATTATGCAGATTGTATGTTATTCTAACAACAAAGCTTGCAGGGAAGTCAGAAGAGGTAATTTGGAACCTAATTATGGGAATTGATGAGAAAAGAAGCTTTTTTTCTCTTCTCTCAAGTTTCTTAGCATTGCGGAAAAGATATATTTTGGTGACATCTGGATGCTCATGAGATAATTCAGTGCGTAGATGCAAACAGATAACAGATTGAGTTTGTTTACTTTTTTCGAAAAATGAAGTCTATATATATATATATATATATATATATATATATATATATATATATATATATATATATATATATATATATATATATATATATATATATATATATATATATATATATATATATTTATATATACAATATATATATGTATATATATATATATATACAATTATCTAATACAATTTGAGCATTATTAATTGAAGCGCAGCAGAGCAACGCTTCAATTAATAGTGCTCAAATTGTGTTAGAGAAGTTTGAAAGCAAACTGATGAATTATAAATGTTCTGGCCACCAAATTCACCAGATTATAACGCGATACAGCTCATTTGGGCTATCATACAATGGGAGCTTAGAGATTAAACTACACCATTTTGAAATATCTAGGCTTTGCGTGAATGCTGCTTAGATATATGATACAACTAGTCTATAAATATCTGAAAACAACTTGTAGCAGCAATTCCAGGGCGAGTTGCAGCTGTTTTTAACATTAGAAGTCGCGCGACCCATTGTTGAGTAGGTGGTCATAATGCTTTGGCTCTTCATTGTCAATCAATGAAAAATTATTAAGCCATATTCAAACAGGTTATGCCATGAGAATGAAAAACAAATCATTAAATTTAGTTAAATTTTTAATAATTCATTAAATTTAGTTGAAGTTTTAGCATGATTATAATGCAAATTAAAATATCTTAAACTTGATTGAACTTGGATCAACATAACATCTTGTTTAAGTTGCAATATTGTACTGGTTTTTCAGGGAGAGTAAATATTTACCTGCACTATTCTAAAATATGTTTTTCCAGTCATCGAAATATAATTTTATACTTCATATTCAATACTGCAGGTAAACAGTTTTTGGATTCAAGATGTTCCGTAATCATATCCTTTAATGTATAGTTCATGAATCCTCATCAAAAAAAAAAAAAAAAGAATAAAAACGGTTTCATATTAAATGTCTCCAGCAAATATTTCAGCACCTTGTTAATCAGGCTAAGTACTATATTAACTATTATTATTTCCTCCAAATTTAAACCGTCAGTAAAATAAGTTTTTGTACATACATTTTCCACAATAGTGTTTTTAGACATCGATACATTTTTTGTTTTCTTGTTTAAAAATAAATAGAAATCAACTATGTGTAAGTGTTAAACTATTTGTCCTAATGTGAAAATTGTAACTACTGTGTGATTTATAACTAAATGTGTAAATTGTAACTAATGTGTAAACTATTTGGTCCCCCTTTTGAAAGGAATTCTAAAGATAAATATATTAAAAGTGGAAGTTACAAAAAATACTGAATGTGTAAAAAGTTGCGAAAATGTCTTCCTGATCTGATTTTAAACCAAATTCTTGTCTAACACAAATCTTGGAGCAGTAAAATTGGAGCAGTAGTGGAGTTCTTGGATTTGTAAGAAGCTCTCGAATTTTTAGAAATCTAAAATTTGTTAAATATTTGCTTCAGTGCGTCCCGTTTCTCACTATTCAGCAAAATTATTTAATTAAATTTATTTTAAAATTTCACGTTATTCTCAAATAGTTTTAGAAAATAAATTTGTAAGACATGCTTTCATCGACGATAAAAAAAATAAGTGCATAAAATTTTGCGAGTTGATGAGTTTCACTTATTTTAAACGCAATTCAAATTAACAGTAATTCTGAAAATTTATTTATTTAATATAAATATTTTGCAATTTTATGTTATCGATAATGTTGCTCTAAATCTTGGAACCTTTGTGATTTTTCGTTGGAATCCAAGGGTTGTGGAATACAGCATTTAGGAATCACTGTTATAAGGTAACATGATAAAATTACCAAGTTTTACCACATTTACTAAATTTCATTATATATTATAAAACCATATTTTATCGTAAATTTTTCCCAAAATCATAAATAAAGCACTTCGATGAAAATTACCGAGCTTTTTTGTGTTAATAGAACCAGAAGCACCGTCAATTTTATCATCTGGTAGTTTTTACCATACTTTCTTTCTCAGAGCACATTTTGTTAACAAGTTCATCGTAGAGAAACTAATGATTACTTTGATTTTAAAAATAATCAACTTTAATTAAAAAAGAAATTAAACTTAGGATAACAGATTGCGCGACACAATAAGAACATAATTTTTTAAATCATAAAATATGTTTATTAAAGGAATAATAACTTACATATAAGTACTAGAGTAAATTATGTACTTTCAAAAGTTTTTCCTTTTTCATATTAAACAACGTTAATTAAAAGAATCGGTTTCAAAAATACATAAACAATTTACGGTTCTGTTTTAAAAAAATATTTCATTAAAAAGAAAAGTGTTTTGATGTTTTTTAAGGCTTGAACATTTTAAGATTTGTTTGACATTACTAACAAGTAGCTAGGTTTGCATTTATCATACATGTTTTCTTCTAATATTATATAATTTAAGCATTTCATTTTCTTCCTTATAAAACCATGGCATTAAGTATTATGAGTAAAATATTTTCATAGAATTCATGAAACACTTTCTTATTCCTTTTTCTAACTAAAATGGCATCTAAATATTATTAAATGGTACTTAACCAACAATAACGCAAAACTGTTTCTAGTTATAACCTCAACAATGTAAAACAAATTTAACACGAAGCTTAAACAGTTAGAAATTTAAAATAAATCCTTTACGAACGAAATCTGACACTTTCTGACTGAGCAACAACTAATTTCCCCACCAAATGTTAAACATTTCAAAAATTCTCGCGGAACGGGAAGACTGAAACTGATGGTGAATGCAACAGCTTTTGTGTCAAGTGAAAACTCAACAAGCCGTGAAAATGCGCGAAACAGTCTTCTGCATATTAAGATTAAAAGTTTAGTGCTAAAAGAAAGAAAATATCATTTTGAATGAAAGAAATTAACACTTTAGCAACTTACTTACAAATTTTTACGCTTTCTGGCTTATTACGGCTCAACTATTTTAATTACCTTCGAGATCTTATTTCGTTTTATTATTGTTCCTTTATTTTTTTATAAGTTATAAGTACTACTTAAGCTTTTGCAACTTTTTTTTTCATATTAAATGTTTTTATACAATCTGTTACAAATTAATTCATTGAAAATACTTTTGGTTAATACAAAAAATAGAAAGGTTAGTTTTAATGACAGGTTAAGGATGACTTTATTTAGATTCCCAATCACATTCTTCTTTTTAAAAAAATACAAATTTACAACATTTTCACTGGAAATAAAAGCAATCAAATAAAATGTCTATTAGGCCAGAAAATGTATTTTATACTAAATGGGCAATATAATATGATAGGATTGTAAAATGTCAGAGGTGCTTATTATCAGCATTATAAACTTATATAAAGCAATTTTAATACAAACAATATTACAAACTTATATAAAGCGAGGAAGTAATATTATTTAACACATTACTATAGGGCATTAGCCGGAGATTAATCTCCGTATCCGAAGCACGCGTGGCAGAGTCTAACTCAAATCACTGTTGATCCTATAGGATGCAGAACGCTCCCTATATGCTGTTTCATCTCCCCCCCCCCAATAATTTAAATTTTAAACTGAAAACAACTAAAACCTGATGGAAAAAAAAAACTTTAAAATATGTAATATTAATAAGTTGAAGTTAAGTAATATTTCAAAAGCAAATACCATTGCAAGTAATTGCCCATTTAAACTGTTAACTGACAATTTCAGTTTCAATCAGACAAAAAACACATTATATAATAAAAACACATGTAACTGAAAATCGACAAATTATTTATTAATATTATAATTTTTATTATTAATATTTTATTGGGTCATATAACAGCATTATATTATAAAATTTTTACATTTTAACATTATAACATTTTTATTAAGATATAAAAACAATCAAATAAAATATCTATTACGTCAGGAAATATATTTAATATTCAACGATCAATATATAAATATAATAAATAAATATAATAGATATAATAAATAAATATAATAAATAAATATAATAAATAAATATAATAAATAAATATAATAAATAAATATAATAAATAAATATAATAAATAAATATAATAAATAAATATAATAAATAAATATAATAAATAGATATCTATTATTCTGAATATCCGATCGAGGTTTTTAAGATTGTACAAATTATCTGGGGAAAAGTGGTGACTGTGCATACTTCACATTCAAATCAAATCATATTTCGATATTCTAGAATGAATTTCAGGACTTTTCTTTTTAAACGTGACAAGAGATTGAGTCATGATTCAATATTTTAACTGAAAGTGATAATCCTAATTCCTAATATTTCATCATGCTTTTCAATAGGGAATAAACATACAGCGCATTCTGTTGAGAAGAAAATTCAAACATATTGGTTTTATACGCTATCAAAATAGCAGCTCTAAAAATCATAAAAGAAACATTAGCTTTTTTGAAATTTTAATGAGTACCGAAAGCGTGTTTTTAAACCTTTTCGGCTACTTTGGAAACTGAATGTTAACTAATTCATGTAGTATAACTAAACAATATGTTATTGTTTAAAATTCATAACATATTGTTAACATTATATTAACAGTAATGTTGGTAAATTTTTTAAAATTCAATTCCTATTACTTTTCATATTGAATTTTTTTCTTCTTCATAAGATACGTACGATTAAAATAAATGTAAATGATAAAGGCTAATGCCTAAATTTGATTTTCCAGTTTCTTAAACTTGATTTTCCAAGAAAAAAATCGATGAAATGTACATATAACTGGATAAGTGTGAAATATAACAATGTAAACAAGTAAAATTAATTTTATATGTAACATAATTTCAATAATTTTGAAGGAATTAATCTTGAAAGAGATAGAATTTAAGACTTACATTAGACTATGTACATTCAATAAAAATTCAAAAAAATAAAATAAAATTTCTTTTTAGTACATTTTATTTTAGCCCTTATAAAAATCAAACAACGGTACTTACGTATTAACGCAACCAGGCCAAAATTCGCATAAATCGCCAAATTTGGCGACCCTACTTACGGCAACCCTAAGTGATTTATATTATTTTTCTTCACACATCTTGATTAAATGTATACCGGGCAGTGCACTTGACCTTAAAAAAACATCAGTGTAGGGTATACCGGGCAAATGTATACCGGGCAGTGGCACTTGAACTTAAAAAAAACATCAGTGTAGGATAAACCGGGAAAATGTATACCGGGCAGTGGCACTTGAACTTAAAAAAACATCAGTGCAAATCGCATACATACAAAAAACATAACATACAAATCGCGCCAACCTGGATGCGATAATACGTAAGAACCCTTGATTTTCCAAGAAAAAAATCGATGAAATGTACATATAACTGGATGAGTGTGATATAAAACAATGTAAACAAGTAAAATAAATTTTATATGTAACATAATTTCAATTATTTTGAGGGAATTAATCTTGAAAGAGATAGAATTTAAGACTTGCATTAGACTATATACATTCAATAAAAATTCAAAAAAAAAATAAAATGAAATTTCTTTTTAGTACATTTTATTTTAGACCTTATAAAAATTCAAATAACTAAATATAATAACTAAATGTAATAAAAAGTAATAACTAAAGGTTTACACAAATTTTAATGGTATTTTTTATAAACTTTCTTACATAGTTACATACATTCAGATGCTAAGTGACCAAATATATAAAGCGAAATTTTGTCTCAGTTTAAAACGCCAAAAATATAGTTCAATGTCACCAAATTTCATGGCAAAATTAATTTTAGTTTTAAATTTACTCTATCGATCCTGAATCAAAATACTGGAAAAGAACTAGGTTTTTTTCAGGATATGCATTAACAAATGTAATTAATAAAAAAATAATCTATACTTATTCAACAAGATATCTTTATGAATATATTTAATTAGTATTTATATGCACATTGCATTTTAAGTCAAGAAGTGGAAACTAATAGATTATAACTGCTTAACATGTAATAAGTTTTTACATTATAACTTACTACGTTACAGTTTTACTTCCGGTGTTGCGGAACTTCACTTCCAGATTATAAATCAGCAATAACATTATTTTGAATAATTCAGAAATTAAAAGCAAAATATTTTTCAAATCCTAGTTGGGTATTCTTCTATAAAGACTTATATAGTAATAAAAATTTATATTTTTGAATAAATAAATCATATTAAGACATATTAAATCATATTAAGAAAAATTAATTTAAGACAATTCTGTTTTTGCCAACCAAATCAATCGGCAATATTTTTTTCCAGAAATTCTTAATTCTCTCTAGTTGGTATTTTAATCAAATTTTTCCATTTCTTCTTCTGAATGCCTGCTGTACATAGCGTAAGAAAGATTAATTTAAACCGAACTTAATTTTATGACAAAGCTGTAGTAATACCAAAAACAAAAGGATTTTTCATCAAGAATTGCTGAATTTAATTCGAAATACTTTATCAATAAAGTAATAAAGTGCTTTATTATTAAAGTTTATTAACTTAATGTCTAGAATGGGAGCAGATGTATGAATATTAAACATTAACAATATTTTTAAATTTAAATTAAATTATGCTATAATGTCTGTAATAGATGCTAATAAATTACGCTAAAAAAATAAACTATTTCAGACACAATAATTTGTCTACTTCATAAATACATTTGTTTATTTTTTTCAATTTGTATACATGAATAGAATAAACTTCAATACCCCCAAGATAATTTCAGTTATTTTGATATTCTAATACATTTCTCAATAATAAAAAGCAAACATTTCTGGCATGATTATAATGATATTTTAATATGGTAACATTTCCATGCAAAAAGAGGTTTATAAAATTTAAGCGATTTTGAAAAAAAAAATTCATTGCAAAAATTTTTTTCTTCTATTTTCTTGACATCTTTTAAATATACATGATACCTCGGAAAGTTAAATGATGCTACATTTTAAAATGTTGTCTAGACTAACGTCCGAATAATGCAACTAAATAAACGCATCTTAAAAAATATATTTTAACTGAAAAGATTACTCAAGTATACATCATTACGGATTTAGTGTACTTTCATCACATTTATCATATTCGTACAAACCAAAACAGCCACATCTTTTATAACAAAAGATTCAAAGAAACCATATTTCAATTTTTACTATTGTTCAATCCTTCAAACGATTGTTTATTATTGCTATATATTTAGATTGCAGGTTTAAAGTAAAAACCAAGCACCAAATCATCATAAATTTCTTTGTTTTAAAGTGAAAAGCATCCCCATCCTATTATTCGGATGAGAACGAGATGCGGTGAAGAGAAGAGGAAAAATGATTCCAATTTCTTTGAGAAAGCTCATAAACTTCTTATCTTGGAGAAACACTTTCTCTTCCTAACTCTCAACAAGAGGTTAGATATCAGTTGTTCTACACTCCTTTTTCAGTAACTGGTCGCCAAGGCGATGAATGTTGAGGGGAAGGAAAGAAGGAGCTAAACTAAGTAAACTTGCTTATAAAAAAATTGGTGACATCCTTTTATTAGACGTATATAAGTTATGCTGACTATATGCGGGATAACTATATGATTGTACTAGTTAAGACTTTTAGGAGAAAAGGGTAGATGTTGTGCAACAAATAAGTGAGTTATAATTTACCTTGCTTGACTATTACATATATTAACTTGTTTCACGCAGAAACTTAATAAATGTTGTTAAGAAAAAAAAAAAAATATGGAACCCTTCACGAAATTTATGAACTGGCACAAAGGGTAAGTAAAACATTATTGAATCACGCTATTACAGATATTCACGTACTTTCTGTATAAAGCTAATAAATACTGTGGCGAAAAGTAAAGCAAAGATCTCAACGATATTTATAAGCAGGCACAAGGGGTAAATTAAACACGATTGAATTACGCTATTACGGATATTTACATGTTTTTACTGTGTAAAGCCAATTAATACTGTGGATAAAAAAAAAGCAAGACGCAGTACAAAATTTAAAAACAGGCACTAATGGTAAAAAAAAACGCTATTGAATCACGCTATTACGGAGATTCACATATTTTGTGTAAAAAAGTTTTTAAAAAAAAACAAAAACTAAAGCTGTAAAAGAAAACAAAACAACGCTGAGTAATTTTCATATTCTTTCAAGGAAGGATTTAAAATACTGTCAACAATAAATTTGACTTATTTCTATTTTTTCCCTATTTTGTTGTACAGTGCGCAAAATAAAGAGTGGACCACCCTGAATAACTTTTAATCTTATAATCGGATCTTCGCATTCCAGGACTCAGTCTTAATGCTACAAGGGGGTGACCTCAAATAGGCTAATTAATTAGTACAGGCAATATTTTAAATTCCGAAATTAGACCCAAAAATGCACTTTCTCTAAAAAAAACTCTTTTTTACCTATGGATTTGAATATCTGTTCCCTTAAAATATAGGGGGTAGTAGCAGTCTGAAAAAAAATATGGTCCCCATAGTAAGTAGAGCTGTGGAAAGCGGTAGAGGGGGGAACCTCTTAATGTTAATTTTACTTTTTGTGCATTTCGCAATATCTCGAGTAATTTTTAAGCGAATTAAAAAATTTTAGCACACAATTATAAAATTCCTTTATCCAAAGATAATTTTATGAAAACTATAACTTTTAGTATATACTTACTGTTATTTCTTTAATTCAAAGCGAATGAATTTAATCAGATACAGATTTCTATAAACATTAGTTGGAATTTTATACAACTAATGAGAAATTGTTTGAAAGTGAAAATTCAAATAGAAAGCGTAAGAGTTCCTAACATCCAGCATTTGATACTTAAATATACTTTACTACTAAATTATAATAAATCCATGAATTACATTGAATTATATTCCAATTTGATTGCGTACATTAAAACTATTGTACCAAACCCTTAAATTCTTCTCTTAAAATCAACAGAGATATTTCAAGTTGATTTCTACAAGAATTAAAAACTATTGTACTTCAAGAAGCCAAAATTTTCTAAAGAGACGTTAAACACTATTTACACTAGTACATCAAGGTGAGCTTAATGTAAATTATTAGGAACCTCAACAATAATGTTTTACTTTGTATGCAGGGCGACTTTTTCAAATTTACTTTAAGATAATTTGAAATTTTTAAATGAAGTTGATTTGATGCACATCTTGCTTATCATTAAAAGCTATTTGAAAATGAAATAGAAGGCCAAGAACCGACTTTATGTAAATTGAGTCATTCATCCATCCAAACTACCCTATTTAATTCTTCTAAAATTTATAATTTCTATCTATATTCCTTTCCTAAATTTATAACATACATAAATACATTTATAAATTCATGACAGCTGATTTTACGCCATTGTGTGTTACATTTTAACAAAATAAAATTGTAAATCTAGAGACTAAATAATGTCAGCTATTATGCTTTCGATTTTACAAAGAACGTGTTTCATATGAATTTAGCCAAGAAGCTATTTTATAAAAATAAGCGATTGTTATATCTGTAATAACTTAGGCCTGAAAACAAAATATTAGTTAGTTACCAATTAATCAATATAATAGATTTCAGAATGCTGATTTTAGAAAGTATTGTAAAAAATTTTATAATGTACCATTTTTTCATAAATAAGAAATTATGTTTTTTATTAACCACCAATCCTTTGTATTGAGATCTGAATAAAAAGTTTTAAAAATTTATTGAAAACTTTGTCACTGCTGGCTAAAACATGAGTTACTTAGACCAGTTTATCATGATAATAAATCAAAACAAGTTTTTAAGTAATAACCTGTTATGTTTTTATCCAAAATGTATTTTATTCAATGGAAGAAACAAAAATATTCCAGTCTAAGCAGTTGAAGCATTGTATCTAATGTGTTTTATTAAGTCCTCCAATATAATAAAAGCAATCCCAAGTCAATAGCACTAAAAGCTCGGGATGTTTTTTTTTGTTGTTCTTTTTGTGTTGATTTAGACATTTTAACACGTCTGAGATTGTAATCTAGAAATGAGAGGCATTGTTTCTTATGTATTTTACTTTTGTATTTTACTTTTGTATTTTACTTATACTAAATCTCATAAAATCAAAGTTAAGTTGATAGAACTAACAGTTGAAAATAAATGCAGATTTTATATTTGAAAATTAAAGTTTTTGGCTCTTATAGTTCTTTATAGTCAGCGCATAAGATACTTTTAGAAGTAAAACTTTTAGTTCCATTTATTTATTTATTTATTATTTTTTTATATTTATCTTAAAAAAATACAGGATACAATATCTCACTTGTCTATATGCATTATCAGGTGTGTAAATAGGCGCAAGTATAAAAATTTATATTTTATACATAAAAACTTTTATAATTTTTAAACTATCAATTCCGCTGTCTTTGATTTGGTGTAATTCGGATTCAAAGCAACAAATACATACGAAACAATACCTTATTTATTATGATATCATTAGTTTAGTTTGTTCTCTTTTCCAGAATAAGTAAAATAGGCATTTTTTTAGCATAACATGGGTATAATAGGCATTTCTCTACATATGCTCAAGTTCACTTTTTGAAAAATTCTAATATGAATGAAACAAATGATGCCACATTTAAAATCAGCTCGCCAAAAAGCTTAAAAATTAGTTATACATTGTAGCTAATTGTTCCTAAATCAAATTTTTCAGGCTTGTTTAGTTTGTTATAAACTAGAAAATTTCAATTTTAAGAAGAAACTCTCATGTAAGTTAAGCCATAATCCTATTTTATGCAAATTAATTTGCTGGAAATTGGCCACAGACACTATTTAGTAATTTTTAAATGTTTAAAGAAAAGAACGTGTTATCCCATTCTTTGATATGTTATGTATTACTTTTTCTCAAGGAATAATTGTGGTTTCAAATCTGGAGATTAAATAGGTGGAGCAAAAACTTTTCAAATTTTCTGAAATTATACAATTTACTAGTAAACCACATACTTTTTTTAAAGCATTTTAGAACCCCTCAGCTGTGATCGATCGTTATATTTTCTCAGCAGTGATCGAACGTGATTGCTACCAGCAAGTTATACTTTTATAATAGTGCAGAAGTTAGTAGTTCTAAAACTTTAAAATACTTACTTGTGCATTGTAAAACATTCTAGATCAAATTACAAAAAAGAAAAGAAAGGAAAAAAAAAACAAGAAACGTAAAATCTATTTTTACCGGATCAAGTTACGGAACAAAAAAAAAATTATATTTCATAATTTTTAGAATATTTATTACCGTGAAATCAATCTCTAATTACATAAATATCACAGTAAACATTACGGTATAATATTTTACGGAAAAAGGGATTTTACGGTAAAATAAATTTTAAGGATGATGTATCCAATGTCCCGGAGTTATACCGTAATTTTATCCCGAATTTTTACAGCATGGTCACGCGTTTTTATTCAAAAGATCTCTCGCCTCAAATTTTTTTGTATAACTAAGTACAGTTTTAAATAATTCTGAAATAGTTTTTATTTATATTCTAATTGCATCAGCAATATTTGTACTAATTTCGAAAAGTCTTTGTTCCATTCGTAAGTTGTACTACATTTTCCTTTTGGGAGATATTTCTCAAAACTGCAAATTTTAACTAAAAAGAGCATTGTCTCTAATAATGTATTTTCGGTGTGTTTATAAATTTAACATTATTTAAATTAATTTAGCGTGATTAAGTTAATTTAATCAATGGTGTATTAAGAGGGTATTCTCAACGACCAAAAAATTATTACTGAACATTTAAACATTAATCTAAGATTTTTTTTCATCAAAGCAATTGTCTTGTTTTTTTACATTATTTCCCCTGGAAATCCTCGTTCGATACTAACAAATATAAAAAGAATCCTCTGGCCGGGATATGTCGACTCAGTCTTTTACTTCTTCAGTGGGTCATTAAAGTGAATACCTACATACTTGGGGACTAAACACTTAAATTTCCGCTTTCGGCGGACTACCCAACTAGAACTGCTCCTGCAAAGCAGAATCCTAGTTCAAGAAATCTGAGATGAGCACAGTAAGTGTTGTTCCCCCATTGCCTGTTATACCACTGAGTATAGCTTAAATATTTAGAAAAAAACCCCTACAAAACTGAAAAGGGAATTCAACAAAATAAATTATTTTTATGCCAAACGTATTTTGATAAAACTACCATATCTTGCCATATTTATTAAATTTCATCACATATTTTAATGCAATTTTTTTTTTTTTAGTTTTACCAAAGTCATTACCTTGGAACATTGGTAAAAAGAGCTTCTTGATGTTCCTATGCAGCCATTAGCACGATAAATTTTACCATAGTTTGGTATTTTTGACCTTCACTTTTTTTCTCCGAAGAGTAATTAACAACTTAAGTTGCAAGAAATATCAGAGCTCTCTATGCAAAAATATTACAATCGTGTAATGTTTAAAAAAAATTCTTTATTGTAATAAAATATTAACAAAGATTATTATTGTAAAAACTACATTATAACACTTTAACTTAAAATAATGAAAAATTAATTATTGTAAACTAAATTAACTTACTTTATCGTATTATTAAACTTACTTTATAGTATTTTTTTTTTCTAATTGTTATCTTTAAAGACGCAATATGAATATTTAGGGTGTTATATTCCTAAAGTTTATAATACAAATGATTTATACAATTACTTGAACAAAACAAAAGAAAAAAAAAGCACTTAGAATTTTGTATAATAAATATAATATGAGTAAATTTTAGTTAAAAAAATATTTTTCAATATCTTTTAAAGTATAACATTTAAAGAAAATTCTTTTCAATTATAATCCGTTTCGTCCTTTTTTTCTTTCTAAAAATACTTTTAGAGTAGAAGTTGTGACGTGGACTCAAAATCGAAATAAATGTTAAAGGGGAGTAGGGCTGTAGGATGAAGTCGTTGAGATTTTCTCTTTTCGTCTTCAGAAGCATCCATTGGTTCGTGAAATGCATCCCAAATAACTTCCGAGATGTCGGTAGGAAGGAAAAAGGGGAAAAGAGAGATAAGAGCGTGCTCCGGTCTGTTTGCTCAGGTTTTCGGGTGGAAAAAAAATTCACCGAATCGTCGCCAACAGAAGAGGAAAGAACTCCGTTTTGAAGCCATATTCCTTCCATAAAATGTACATCTTTTGATCATTAAGGGTACCCTGACCAGGTATTTGAATTGCATTTTTGAAAGAATTTCGCCAAACTTCTACAGAACTTTTTCATTTGTGAAAAATATCTTGCCTTTTAAAATGGCCAGTTTTATCCTATATGAAAAGTATCCAGAATTTTTGAAATCGGGTATACTACATGTATGAGTGAACGATATGCTTTTTGATGGTTGGTGAAAATATACTTTTGGTTTTGATTGCTTTGAAAATAGTTGGTCGAAATTGAAGAAAAGCTTTGTATGATAACATTTACTGTGTATTACTATATATATATATATATATATATATATATATATATATATATATATATATATATATATATATATATATATATATAATTTATATTTAAATATATTCATTATAATTTATGTCATTAAATTCATTTTCACCACCAAATTTAACAATGCAAAATATCTGATATACCATGTTTTTACAGCAATATTTGCTGTAATATCGATGGATCATTGTAATTGAATAAATATTATACAAAAGTTATAGCATAAAATATTACGATGAAGATAGCAATCAGGGTGCCAGTAATTTTTACCGTTTCTCGATCCGTAATTTTTTACCGTGTGCGACAGAAAAAAGTTTTAGCGGCTGAAAGTAGAAATCCAACGGCAACGGTTAAATTGATTTTGATTATAATCATAAATTGTAGTTCACAAAAATATTGATATAGTTTTATTAAATTAGTTTTCCTTGATTTTTCTTAGAATATTTATAATTTTTTTCAATTTTTGCTTATATTGAAATTCTTGTGTAATTAAATCACCATATATTTATTAAAAAAAGCATAGGTTAAAATAAATTTTTTAGAAAAGAAGAAGCATTAATTATTTTGAATATTATGAAGTATATAAATACAATAATGCCATTTTAAAATATAGTTTTTTTATGCTTTTTCATTTTATAGTAAAAATATATCAAGAAATATTGAGATAAATATGATTTTACAGATTTACTATTCTTTACGATTTACGATACAATATAAAAATGGACAATACGTTAATCATTGTAAAAAATCTAATGATGTTGAGGTCAGAGCTTATATGAAAATTAAAGTATAAAATTAATACCATTAAAAATGTTTTTGCATAAGCATTAATAATTTCTATGAAGGAGCTATTTTATTTGATCCATAAACATAAATTTTATCCGTTCTAATATTATTAAATTTAAGAATACATCTGTTGCATGAGTAATTAAGGAAAATATGTTTTCATTAATGTATATTATTTATTATTAAAGTTCTAGAATAAGCTTAATTAAAAGTTGTGAACTAATTAAATACTTAATATGCTGGAGTTTGCTGCTATTGCTGAAATTTTAAAAATTCCTTGCGTTACTCATATCATTATAGATTTGCAAATACTCGAAAAACAAAAACACGGCAGTAAATTAATTTATGTTTTCAATAAAACTATTCTCAACGTTTTCCATAAAACTATTCTCAGTATTTTATGTTTTTACTTTTTTTTGCGATTAGATTTTTTTTCTTCAGGTTGCTGCCAAATTTAAGAATCATTTTAACGATAACACCTTGATTATTTTAATGATAACACCAAACTGCTGCTATGCACAATAAAGTATCGTAATCATAGAAACAATTAGTAAAGTACAAATCTTATAAAAGCCATACGCATAAGGAACAAAAACAGATGATTTTGGATTCTAAATAAAAAATTTATGCTTTTTTTCAGACATAACTTTTAAAGGTCACGTCCGAGTGGTTATTGACAACGCCCTTATCGTCAAAAATGTATTCATCCGTTGGACTTTTGCGAACTAAATCAGAAAAGTGCGCCTTTTAATTTACAAGAGAGCACCGCAAGGGTAAAAGTGCATCCTAGCTCGGAACCTTCCGGGTAGTTAGCAGCACCCCTTATTCTTGAGGCCACTTCATCAATTTAGACATAGATCTAAACAGAACAGAATTTTTCTCCAAATCTCTGTACCCATAATAGGCCATGAGTGAATGGTTTTTATGCCATTTTCTAATGTATGATAATAAAATTTTTAAAATTTACCACATTTACTCAATTTTATCACATAATATTAAACCACATTTTATTGATAATTATACCAAAAGCTAAACCAAAGTGCTTTGGTAAAAATTACTGAGCTTTTTGGTGTTCCATAGAGCCAGGAAATTTTGCCATATTCTGGTAGTTTTGTACATACTTTTTTTCTCAGTGTTAATCGTTGAAAATGAAACTTTAATTAAAAATGTTACAAATAAATGAAAAATATAAATCTAAAAATTACCAAGCTGCGATAAGTCAAAAAATATGCTGGTAACTTTTTGCGACTTAAAATGTTAAAAGAACGCAAAATAAAGGAAAATAGTGATTTATGCTGTATTCTAGACAATAAACATGGTTTTCTATGAGCACATTACATCTACGTTTTTTTTAAAAATCTTCTCAGAATTTATTGCTTTAATGCAATCTTATATTGCACGTCATAACATGTTCTGTAATATTGGACGCTATACTATTTTTGTTGTGTTCGTTTTTTTAAAAATAAAAATTCTGTATCATATTTCATACTTATTTCCTTTTGTCATGGTACAAAGAATTATTGTTTTTGCTTTACAGAGGTTCCCAATAATAACTGAAGACACGGTCAAACTGTATTTTAAAACTTTAAATCTTTATACTTACCCTAACAAGCAAAATGTATAAATAAAATCATAGACCAAAAAGAGCCTATTTTATGTAACAGACATATTCCGCATTTAAAATCAATTTAACCAATATTATTTCCCCTATAGGCGATTTGGAAAAGTAAGAAAACTTTTTGAATAGCTGAAATAAATACATAAAAGATTTAAATCAAATAAAAGGGATATATATTTACGAAAAGTAAGAAATTCTTTTCATACCAAAGAGTCTAAAAATACGGATTTATTCATGCTTTTACTAAAAAATATTTTTCTTGCCGGAAGCGAACAAAAACAAAGAAAAAGTGATTTTAAGAGGAAACTTCTTACACATTAGTATTTTCTTTTGAACTTCCAGTAATTGAACCTATTTCTTTTGGTTTACCTGTTTTGATCGTATCAACATAGTCTTGTTTACATATATTTGAGTTCAGTTTTAATATATTATATATTTTAATTTTGAAATATTTAAAAAAAAGTTAACGTTTTTAGATAATCATTATTGCCAATATTTTAATTCAAAAGTCATGGAAATATTTTTTTTCTTTCTTTTGCGAGAGATTTTTTAATGGATCTTGGATATTTTTACAGCGTTGCTTTCAAATCTGCAATCGGTTTTTTTCCTCCTAGCTACAGTTTATTTTGAATAACATTTTTAGGGTTTTTTTTTTCGAAGTGTGCAAGTTTAAAAACGTTACGTATACTAGTATGTCAGATAAATGTTGCAATAAACTGTTAGGGCACACAATGAGAATTAAAATTGTATAGGAACCATTGTCAAAATATTGCAATTAGACCAATGCAAGGTCATGCACCGCAAGGGCCGTTTTTCTATTATGAACTGCTTCTTCATGTGATTTAGAACAGGTTTTTTCTTGTTTTTTTTTACGTAGTATCACACCTAACTGTATGAAAAATTTACATGCATAGTTTTTTTATGCAATTTTAATTCTGGTGAAGCGTTCTAACTTCCTTAGAAGTTTGTCGAAACAGTTACTAGACCAATTGTTATATAGGCGGTTTTAAAACTTGTACATTTTGGTAAAAAAATAAACTGAAAATGTCATTACAAAAAAATCTATAACTTAAGGAGCGATTTCAAATTTGAAATCCCCACCCCAGAATTTGTATAAGTGCAATATTTTTTTTTATTTAGTGTAAACATACATTATGTCAACAAATAAGAATTTGAAAAAATTTATGTACATAATACACTTTAGAATTGTAATTACTAAATTATTAATAGCGGTGACTAAAACATTTTGGTTATTTCCTTTAATTAATTTACTTGAACTGGCGAATTTTTTAATTAAACAAATAAAAAGTAACTTTAAAATATATTTTAATGAAAACTTAATGAATGAAATAAAAAAAAAATTACTTTCGCAATTTTAAAAAAATCCCAGCAATTTTGAATTTTTTAGAATAATTATAACGGAAAAATCTAAGTATGCTTACATATTTACAAATAATAAACAGACTATCTGTTTATCACTAAAATCATCTCTGTTTTATGATTGATAAAATTATCTCTGTTTTATGATTGACTGACGTAGGACATTATTTAAAACATGTAAACTAACGTTTTTTGAAATATTGATAAAATCAAAATATTCTTCTTTAATAATTATTTTCTTTAAAATATCATTTATTAAAAGAGACAGTGGAATTATTGCAGGAAAAAGTGATATTCGTCTAAACATTTTAGTAGAAATTAATAGGAACTGATGC
Source organism: Parasteatoda lunata (assembly GCA_949128135.1). Lineage (NCBI taxonomy): Eukaryota > Metazoa > Arthropoda > Arachnida > Araneae > Theridiidae > Parasteatoda > Parasteatoda lunata. The sequence goes on along the minus strand of OX421973.1, from coordinate 58,538,389 downwards.
TAATAAATGAAATATTTTTATTATATTTCAATTTTTTATATTAAAAGTTTACTGAGAAGAAGAAAACAACTTAAAAACTTTTGGGTGATAAAATGTAAACTTGAAAAAGGTGTTAGATATTTCTTTGTAATTTTTTTTTTCAAACGAAATTGCAGATGCGGCGGATAAAACAAAACAAAAAAAATTGAAATTCTGGGAACATCGCGATAAGAAAGCCTCTAACTTTTTACGCGATTTTTTTTACCTTCAAATTTGTCTTTAAAGTTATATTTTCTTTCTTATTTAGTACAAGAAAGTTGAATCCGTGAAAAAAAGCAATTTTGAAAAAGAATCTTTTTTTTTCTTCTTCTTCTTTAATTTTTTATTTTTTAAGAAAAGGCATCAGCTTCAGGCTATGACGGAAACATAGTTTTGATTGAAAACACAAAAAGAAATATTATCTAAATAAAATCATTAGTATATATCTTGAGTGCTTCAGTAGAATGTGTTTTCAAAAACACAATTCTTTTCATAGTTTCGCAAAGTTTTTAAAGCTTAAAACTATTGCATTCTTCTGGCATAAATATAGTATAATAATTCATTAAAAGAAACTTCTTTCAGTTCTTTCTACCAAATATTTAATCATAATATATATGCACGTGGGATATTTAAGTTGCCGAATCAGATTCAAAATATACTTTTCCAAATAAACAGATGCTTTATTCAGAAATACTCCTTAGTTTATCTTTCATATTCCATTTTAAACTTTTATACCTCCAAACTATGAGAGGTACTCACAATATGAAAAATATGGTCACAATAGATAAATTTTAATGTAATTTTTAGAGTTTAATTAGTTAATTTTAGTGTAATTTTTAGAGTCGAGAAATAATAATTTAAAAAATAATACTTTATAATTTTTATTTTTCGAAACTTTTGAACTGATTCTCCATTTTTACATTTAAACTACATAGATACATCGTGTAAAACTTCCTTTCTTTAAATTTTACAACTTAAATTAAACGATGATGGAAAAGAATCATCAATAAATTTATAATGAAAATTAATAAGTTTTAAATTTCGTGTAAAATTACACTAGGCTAAATGATTTTTCTTTTAATTTCGAGAAAATATTATAATTTTATTCAATAAACTTCACAAATGAGTGGGAAAATGCAGAAAGTAAAATTTATTATTTAATTCAAACTATTAGATCCGACCAATTCATTGGAACATTTAAGTATTTTTGCAAAAAGTCCTAAACGGAATTTTTTTTTTTTTTAAGTTTCCTGCTTATTTCAATAAAACAGTAGTTTCTCTAAAAAAATTCTTGCTTAAGTCATCAACTTTTAAAGCATGCTCTTTAAAAATGGTACTTCATTAAAATATGAATCAAGGAATTCCAATGCATGAAATTATCCATTCGCTCTGTAAAATTCTATTGAAGTTAGTTATCACATATCTTTATTTCAGATATTTTACATATTTTAGGTAACGTACATTAAGTTAAAACTATTTGCATAATATGGAGATTATATGTTACAGGCTGTTGTTTAATTACCTTATATTTTAGCGCTACTCCTACTTTTAAAACTAAACCAAAGCAGTGGAAATCACTTCCATTGCCAACCAGGTGTATTAATTGCGTTGTAACATCCGTGTGGTTCAAACTTACTTAACATTTAAAATCTAGGCCTATTCACCATTAAGGCAGACTACATCTTGCGATGGTAATCTACCGTATTTATTATTAGTCAGTATCCAATGATGGCTTCTCTTTCATCATGAGGAATTACATTGTAAGTTAGAGGAATATGAATATTTTAGACTTTGATTAACGGCAGTTATCTTTGGAATGCGTTGATCATTTATGCGTGTTAAACTAAATTACTTTTCAGATAGCTTTATATCATATTATAGAAAATTTGAAAAAGACTTTGATTACAAATTTTGTAGAAGAAATCTCTTTAAAATATATGAATTAGTTAAAAAAATTCTAAAATATTCAAACAATGTTTTTAAAAAAAATATATGTGCGTTTAGTTAACTGGATTTTTTTTTATGTCATTAATCAAGAAAAAAAGAATTTTCATCTAAATGAATCGAAAAAGAATTTGATTATGAATTTTGTCATTAATCGAGATAGTAAGAATTTTGTTCTATCTCAAAATGCTTATTTTAATTTACATAAAATAATGATAACTTATACTTTTGTGAAATAAATTTGGAAAATAACGGATTTAGTTTTGAAATATTCTGAAACTAATTTTTCAAGTTTAAAAAAGAAAAATTATCAAGCTTAAATATTACGATTTTTAAAGCTCAAACTCGAACTAAATTATCAAACTTAAAGAGTGTGATTTCTTATAATACTTAAAGGATTCTTAATAGAAATATGATAATTTGCTTCATAAAATACATCAGAAAGTAAAATGAATTTTCTTTTTAAGTATGACACGATGTAAAGATATATTTCATGCATTTTTATTTTCATGTATATCAACAAATTTAAATATCATTAACTTTAAGAAAAAAATATGTATTAATATATTAGTGATCTATAAATAAATATGTTTTATTAAATCAAAATGTAAATTCTCTCTCTCAATTAATACACGGAGAAAAAAAATTCTGGTAAAATTACCGCTCTGCATGTTATTAAACCTTTGGTAAAAATAGAACCATAATTCTGGTTAATAAAACAAAAAAATATAAGGTTTTCATACCATTCATTTGATAATTTTTCAGTTTACATGATAATGGTTCACTAGAAATTACGTTTTTCAAAATTACAGTTATTATTGCCACACATTTAGCAAATAAAAAAACACAAATGTAAGGCAAATGTAATCGAATAAATAGTTTTTACTCCATGCTCTAAAGAATCATGAATAAATTACCAAACTTCGCCACAATTATCAAATTTAATCACATGTTATAAAACCATTTTTTATTGATAGTTTTACCAAAATTATTATCAAAACGAATGGATAAAAATTAACTAACTTTTCAATGTTACCATAGAGTCAGAAACATGATTAATTGTTTTTATATTCTGGTAGTTTTGATTTTATTTTTTTCAGTGCTGCATTTTAAAGGTGACATAGAGAAAAGAAACTAACATGTGCAGCAATGAAAATACACTTAATTTAATATAAAATTTCGATACTAAACCAAACCTATCTTTTTGCTGAATTGTAATATGTTGTTACTTTTAAAGCTACTTCAATGGATTCCAAATTATTCACCTACATTTTTGGAAACAAAATTACGTGGCATTTAAAAAAAAAAAAAATAATAAATAAATAAAACACATGATAACTTTTACAGGTAGAAAATTGTTTGGGTAAAATTACCGTACTGTACCTAATGACTTTTCTGATAAAAAAAATACCATATTTATTGTTAATAAAATAAAAATGTTTAACCATTTATAATATTTAAATCATTAGTTTGGTAATTTTTCATATGGCAACCATTTTACTGGAAACTCTGGTTTTTAAAAGGTTTCTGGTTAGTTCTTATTACCACATATTTAGTTAAAATTTCAAAACTGAAAATTTAATTTAAACTGAAAATCAAATTAATAAATGTTTTTTTTTAATCCATGATCTACTAAGGTATCGTGACAAAATTACCAAATTTTATCACCCATTATAAAACCATATTTTATAGGTAATTTTACCAAAATCCTTTCCGAAGCGTTTCGATAAAAGTTATATAGTTTTTTTACTGTTTCCATAAAACCAGAAACATGGTAAATTTTACTATATTTTGGAAGTTATATTTACTATATTACCGTCACACTTTTTTCTCATTGTAAATTTTACTCTTCTTTAGTATTGTGTAAATATATTCAATGTTTGTTAATAAATTTCAAAATACATAGAATTAGGAGATTCTAAAGTGCTCTTACATCAAGTTAAGACATATAACTTTCACGTGTTTTAATTAATACCAGTTACTTAAGTTGAGTTGCCCCTTTACTAATGTCACCTTGCAGTTTTATGCAAATGTGTCCGAACTTATATTGATTAAATAGTGTCAAAAGAGTCATTATGTGTGTATAAGTTTCCGTCTCTTATAAATTGAATTAAATAAATTATAAGAAATACTTTTAGAATACCACGTAAAAATATAAGAAATACCTTTACTTAGTTTTATTAACTATACCTGATATAATAATACTGAATATAGTAAATGACGTGAAATTGAATCCAATTTTTTTAAAGAAAGATCAATAATGACAAATAGTATTATTAATAAATATCTTTACGTTTTAGAGTAAAATTTGAATTAAGATTGAATACTTTGCATCAAAGTTAAATTCACATGTATAAAAGTGTTAATGATATCTTTATTTATTTTTCGCCTCTTGATATTGATAAAATCTGATGCATTCGTGACTTTAATCAAATTTAGATGAAGATTTATTTGTACATATCTTTTATCTCGGCACTATGCTATATACTTCAATTGTATCTTTCCTCTTCAAATTGTATCTTCAAATAAAAACAAACGTGTGAAGATAACAAAACCGTTATTCTGAACTGAATTCTTTTCCTTCCGTATCTTTCTTTCATATCAGGGAATTTGTTTTAAAATGTATCTTTAAATCCCATGATTCAAACTATTCGAAACATATATATTTTGAATTCTTTTCTTCTCTATTTCTCGAAACATTGTCTCCTTTTTTCTCCCAGCATTTAGAATGCATATCATGAAATATTTTATCACCTATTACATTAAAAAAAGTTTTATTTTCTAGTTAACCAGTAAAGTGGAGGTCAAAGATTTAAAGTCATAATTTAAGCTTTATTTGAACGCCTTTCAAAGAATGAAAATGAATCAAGATGACTATAACTATAACAACGTTACGAACGTAGGATATCACGTACTATAACACCACCATAGATTTCTTTATCTGTATTTAACCCTAATAAATTGTGGTATAAAGTAACGGCACTTAGGTAGCATCATCCGTAAAACCCAATTTTACGGTAAAATATTACACTATAATTTTTACAGTAATATGTATTTGATTAGAGTGATGATTCAGTGATTTTACTGTATCTATTACCGTAAAAGGTACAATATAACAGATTTTTGCTCCATAACATGTACCGGTAAAAATGGATTTTACAGTAAAAAGAACAGACACCTTGAGTGCCGGTATAATTTAACAGTAAATACACAACAGTCAACATGCAGTCAGAACTTTTCCAAGTTGTTCTGATTATTAATTTGCACCATTTTTCACTTGTCTGCTCTTTTTTATGAATTTGACAATAGAATATATTATAAATAATTCTTAAATTATAAGTCTATCAGTGGTTCCAAAATTTAAAAGAAAAATCAATTTAAAAGAACTAGAAGGACTTGAAATGTGCTGCGGTGTTTTTCAAAAGTAGATTTATTTTCACTATATTTTACTATCGGTTTCAAATTTTATCTACAGATAACACTGCTGACTAGAAACACTTTGTTGCAGCAAAGAATTGTTATTTTAAAAACACTGTCTTATGGTCGATTAAGATTAGATGTGGTATTTGTTGAGGAACTGATTTTTAAAGTTTGCGAGAGTAAATTGTTTGCTTAGGTAGCAGAAAACATCTTACCATACGTTTCTGTCTCTTTTTCCCTTTTTTCTCTAATTGTTTTTTTAAAATCATTTTTCAATCGTCAGTCATTTTTGGAAGACTCGTTAAAAAGGGTTAAAATTTATTTTCAGTAATTCAAAATTTCAAGTTTATGAAAATCTGTCACTGTGGTACTAAAAGAATACAATTAATATCTAAACAAAATGAACAAAACTTCTTTTAAAACTTCTTTTAAAAAAATGCGCTAAAAAGCAGCAGAATTTTCAAAAAAAAAGAGAGAATAAAAATAGAAATAAATGTAGCAAAGGAAATAAAACAAAATTAAAAATATGACCACTGAAGCCGACGTCTTCAGGGGGTACCGGCTCCAGTGGCCAAAAAACAAAACCTTTTCTATTAAGGAAGATGGCAAAAGCCTAAAAACCTTCCTCAGTACCCTTTACCAGTTGCTTTAGAGTTCGCTGTCTGACCTTGTTTACGTAAGTTTTTATTTTCTGTTGATTTTTATTTTCTAATGAATTTGAGTTTCTGATGAGTTGTATGAGTTTCTTTTCTGTATTAGTTTTATGTCTTGCATGTTTTTTTCTCCTGGACTTTTAAACAAAACCTTCGGGGTACTGAGGAAGGTTTTTAGGCTTTTGCCATCTTCCTTAATAGAAAAGGTTTTGTTTTTTGGCCACTGGGGCCGGTACCCCCTGAAGACGTCGGCTTCAGTGGTCATATTTTTAATTTTGTTTTATTTCCTTTGCTACATTTATTTCTATTTTTATTCTGTCACTGTGGTCTTATATTTACACAACGTTTTTTTTTTATTCAGAATGAATACTAATTATTCGGAAAAGTGTATGTAGTATTCTTTTTTAAGTTAATCCACTGACGGTTCTGCACGAAAAAAGTCGTATTTTAACCTGCAGTTTTCGCCTCTTAGCAAAACCGGTTTACCATGTTATTAGATAAAGAAATAGCGAATAGGGAGAAGCATTCTCCCAGTTTTGCTTTTTTGCTAAATCGCCATTGGGTAAAAAACGTAAATGCCAGTTTTATCTGAAGCATGAATACAAAACAAATTTTAGTTTTGGATTTCCAAAAACAACAATGAAGCAATATTACATCTTATATGTGAAATGTAACACTTAGACCTTTTCGTGTATACACATAAATTTCAACTTAAATTTTATACCAAAACAGAAAGCTTTATTCTCCCTTCTGAAGACTTAATTTTTCGGCAGACTAAAAGAATTTTTGATAAATATGTGATCCCACTAACAGCTTTTTATCAACTTGAAATTTTGAATTTTATAAAAAAAATTTCTCTTACATAATTGTTGTAAACTACATAAGGAACTGAATAAGATAGAAGTTTGCTTCTTTTGAAGGGTAATTCTTTATTTTTATGGCCCATAATTCTTATTATGTTGGAATTTTTTCTTATGGAGGGAAAAACACCATTAATAGGAAAGATAGAAGTGAGAAGGGAAGGTAACAGTGAGGTTTATGAAAATTATTTTCTTATTTTAAGTCCTATTGCACTTTGTTTCAATGCTGGTACTCTTTAGTACTGGTTTTAGTCCTGGTACTTTTGCTTAAGGAAAAGAGATTTTTTAATAACTGTGTATTAAAATATATCGACTGCAATACATAACCTCTTTCTTTACTTAACCGATTCAGTCTACTCCCACCCTCATTTAGAAAAAGAACAAAAAATGTCTCCTCTAAATCCCCTCTCTTCTAAAAAAATTAAGGTTTATGAACATCGGCTATTATTCTTTATAGACCTTTATTAAAATTTTTTCAAAAAAGGCCTACCTTTCAATAAATTGACCAAGTATTTTAACAGTGAGGGAAAGTGCTATAAAATTTTTAATATATGGGTCTAATGACTATGATGCCGCATGAAAATGTGTAACGTCTGTTTGAAATGACAAGCAATATGCGTAGTCCAATTTCTGTTTCAGTTCTTTGAAATACCCATCAATCTATAGCAGCAAATCAATCTCGAATAATTTTTGATGACCGAAACATTGAACTCATAAATGAGTAATTCTAATGAGTTTTGCTTCTAAACAGTCGAAGTGCAACAAAAGTTTTCCTCGTCATCATATTCTTATCAGTTCTACTTCACTTTAATCATTATTCCATCGTCCCAGAGGAAGTACGTAATGACAACCAATGGACCATGACGGAAGTGACGTCATCCATGACTTCAGCAAGTAGAAAGCTGTTTCGGTTCGATGAGTGATAAACTCCACTTTCATCAATTTATGACATGAGAGAGCATGATTAAAGATGAAGTGGCTTACAAAGTTTTGTTACACTGTTTTTAACGCTCATATTGTTTTATTCTATAATAATACTTCAGAGGATGCTTTAAAAATAATTTTTAAAATATCTGACAGCTGAAACTAATGAGACCGAAATTATTTAAAGCATTTTGTTTTCATTAGAAACAAGTCAGAAACAAAAAGAATTTAAAATAATTATTTCTAATATACATTTTTATCCAAAAATTTTTATGTATACGTAACATTTAACATATTTTTTTTTGCTTTACTGAATTACTTTTGAATATTGCTTTGCGAAATATTTTTTACCATTTACAATTATCAGCCTTATTAAACATGATGCTGATGTAATTTCTTTATGCTTGCTAAAATGTTTTATTGATTTATTATAGATTTTTTGAATCTTATATAGACTTAAAAAATTAAAAATTTCAGCTTAGTTATTTCAGCTTAGTTATGTAATGTAAACAAAAAATATTAACATTTAAATATAATTTCGTGCGCTTTAAAGTCATGGCTTTAAAAATTTTATTCTTTAAATTATACTGTATTTTTAACAAGCTCAAATTTTAAATAAATATCTCAGGAAAGTACATTTTTAAGTACATTCACTGATTCTCAGTATTAAGCTAAATCTGAGAATTCCGTACCCCAGCTAATGTATTTATTTATTAATTTATTTTATATCGTATAAAATCGTCCGGTAATAATATTCTTTGATAATATAAAAGGCATTCACAAGTCTTGAGAATGTGCGCCTATTTTTGAGCTCTCAAAAACTATCTTTTTTTTTCAAAAAGGTTGATATTTTCCGTCATTTAATATATTTTTAAGCTTCGGTTTCTTTTGATTATCTACCTAACGCCTTAATATTTATAACACTTATATTTTCATCAATTAAAAAAAATAATATTTTTTTGAAGATAATAAGTTTCTAGTTATACACTATATCGTTTTCGTTGAATTAAGTGGTTATTATACTTTTATATTTATATTGTAAAGAGAGAGCTCACATTTTCTTCTAAGTTCAGTCGAATCTGACTGGAACAGCTCAATTTTAATTTTATGAAAATCGTAATACTTTATTTTATTTGTCTAAATACTGATATATTTTGGAGAAAACCTTTTTGATTACGATTTGTTAAATATTTTAACCCTTTGCTTATGGTGTTCCATGTTGTACCATCATATCGCTCATTGGCTGCAATAGTAGCACAACTAAAAAAACACGTGCTTTGGACAAAGAACAGGTGTAAATATAAAAATACACATTCTTTCAGCAACAATACTAGCACAACTCATAATTCAACTTGCAGGTAATCTTCGTTTAAGCAAATTGAAGCATTTCTTATGCATTTTCCTTAGCAATGAAAACTTTAAACCCACTTATCTCAAAACTTGATTTTTCGAGTTGTGCTGCTATTGCAGCCCATGAGTAATATGTGGTCCACTTGTTGTATCAGCCGTAAGCAAAAGGTTAATTAAAGGAACTTTCCGATGAGACGCACGCGTGAATAGTTTAGGTGAATGATTCATTTTTTGTTGGAAAATGTAGCTGAATAATAATTTTTGACAATTGCTTAATTTTATGAGAATGACATGATCAATTGACATGATGTCAATTGAATTGATGTCATGATGAGTATTTGTATGAGACACGCCGTATGATGTCTAAACAATATGATGTTAAATATTATTTGAAACCATGCAGTATTTTAATAAATCAAATTCACTTAAATTTTTTTAGAATTTCGAAGCATTATTTTTTCCTTTGCAGAGCCAAGATATAGAATAATCCAGCTTATAACATCTGTTTGAAAAATTATCCTTTTATTGTTTATTTTATTGTTCATTTTATTTTCTAAAATTCTTTTAAGTCTCTTACTAAGTTTTTCAGTATGTTTTTTGTCAAACAAATTGATTAGTTACTCAATAACACACAAATAAATTTTGAAAGCAGCTCTAGAGCGTGAGAAGCCAGAACGATGCCAATAAAATTAGTTTTAAAATGATAGCATGAAAAATAATTTAGCTTCATATAATGTAATAATGACAGTTCTCGAAGAAAATTCATTTAATTAAAATCAAATTTGACAGAGAAAGAATAAAATACATGTTTGTTCTTCGCAAAATTAATAACAATTTTTAAGCGTTATTTAAGCATGCTCCTGATATCTCACGAATAAAGTTCAATTTAAAAAATCAGAATGACGTTTTACATTCAAAAAAAAAAACTTTATTAAAATATGTTTGAGCATAAAATTAATTAAAATGGTGATGACGGTAGAAAAATTAAATTTTAAGACATTTTGACTAACATTGTGTGTAACTTGATCAGCGGTTAATTAAAACAACCATACTATTTTTTATAGATTCAATAAATTAAGCATTAAGTAGTTTATAACACATTTTTGAAAAATTTTTATACGCGTGCATTGCTTTAAATTGCCAACAGTGTTGTACCACACTGTAAAAAATTCCTGATCAAATTACGGTAAAAAGTACCGGCATTCAGGGTGCCGGTACTTTTTATCCTAAAATCCATTTTTACCGGGACATGTTACGGAGCAAATATCTAATACCGTAATCTAATTTTTACAGTAAGAATTACTATAGAATCACTTTATAATTTCCTTAGATAAATATTCCTGTAATAACTACGATGTAATATTTTACGGTAATAATGAATTTTAAGGAGGATGCATCCAAAGTGCCCCGAAAGTTTTTACAATGCATACATTGTTTGGTATCTATTGTAAAAGATAATAAATTGCATTATTAAAAGAAAGAAAAAAGCTAATATTTTCTTTAAATGTTTGTGTTTTAGACCTTTAAAATAAAGAAATAGAAATTTTTTAATTTGATGTTTGTGTCATTTCACTTACAATCAGTTGAAATAGTTCAATAGTCAATATTTCGAGTTTAGATCATAGAGCTGTAATACAAATAGAACAAACCCGATGTTATATTTCTTCCTCTTACTTCGTCCCAAGCATCAGAATCCTTTCTGTCACGTTATCTTTCTCTTTCGGTGATTTTTTTAGGAGAAAAATGAGCATCGTGTGACAGTTGAGATGGAGGAGCTTCAACTTAAGAGAATAGTAAAATATTGGATCGATTTTAATAATACTTTACTCGATAAAAATTCTTTTTAGAATTCCTAATTTTTAATCTGCAGAAACTGAACAAAATTGCTTATATTTTCACTTAATTTAGGAATAATTTAATTTTCAAAAGGTTTTAAAAACGATAAAAAAATATTTTTTAATAAAACTTATTACAATTTCTCTCATTAGCTTTTAGATACATTTATTTTGTAACAGCCCTGAATAATAATTTTTTATTGATTTATCGATATTGAAGCATATGAAAGTGGATTTAAATTTTAACCTAAAATAGAATTTACAAAAGTATTGCATCTTGCATAGTTATGGATATCTTTTAAGGTATTGGAATATTTAGAAATTATTTGGGAGAAAAGGTTTTTGAAATATTAAGGAGTTAAAAAATAAAATAAAATAAAACTTGGAGATAAAAATTAGCAGCATTAACTTGAAAAAACATAAATAATAATCCGCTTCACTCTTTTCAACTTTCCAACTCAAATTAAAATTTATAGATACGATGATAAGATTAATCAGTTTTTATAACAACTCTAGTATTTATAATTTTTTTGATGTATTTTTATAGTTAAAGAAGAATATATGATTTAAAAAAATATAGCAATTTCATATAAGAATTTATAATAATTTTGCATTATTTGCGAATAGTTTTGTAATAATATTTCATAAACAATCTTCTATCTGAAAATAATGCATTTTATTGATTAAATAAATTCAAAGCAAGCTGCTGAAATCAAAATATTTTGAAAAACTTATTCTTTCAAAAGTATTGTAGAGAATAAAAATAATACAACGTAAATAAACAAAGAAGAAAAGGAACAAAATTTAACCTTTTACATTTTAACACTTAAATTTAATAAAAAAGATGTATTAAAAATAAGTAATTCCATATAATCATTACTTTATGGTTAAGTTGTGTTCTTATTTGTTCATTTTTACTTGTCGAATAGTTTTAAAGGCATTAACTAAGATTTTGGAATGAATAAACAGGAATAATTGCGATTCATATGCTTTAAAGAAATGAAGCACATTTTAAAAGCTCAATTATTTAATAAATGAAACAGCTCCAAAAATTGATAAATTAACTCACGTATGAAAGGTATAAGGTCCGTCCTTTAACAAAATTTTAGCTACAACCAAATACAGCACAAACAATATTTTAAAATATTTGACTTCGAAAATTCCGCATCAATTTTTCTCTATTGAAATAACAAGGTGAAACGAAAAACGAAAAATATATCTCCTTAAACGTCTTTTGGTCATGTGATTCATTCTGATGAGGAAAATTATCGTAATCTATTATATTTCACTTTTATGGCTTATATATAAATTTCTACAACTTTCTCTACAGCAGCAAAAATCTATGTTAACTCCAAAATCTAAAGACCAAATTTAAAAAACAAAAAATCCCAATTCTAAAATTTACTAACCTAAATAGGGTTACTAGACAGAATTCAGTTACCCCTAGTGAAATCATGAAAATTCTATAAACATAAACTTACATCTTAAGTTTATCACATGTTGCATTTCAGTAAAATTCTTCAATTATATTGATACCCTATTTTTGTTGTGAATAGGTGTTTGGAAAGAGAAAGGGCTTCGAAGCTCGAATATGTAGAAAACAAGCTAAAGAAAGAAAACAAATATCGATAATTTTACAACGTAAGATTGCGAAGTTTCCTAATTTTTTATTCCATATTTTAGAACATTTACACTCTCTAATGACCTTAAAAATGTGACGATTTAAAAAAATATATATTTATCCTCCCCTCTAAAATCAAACTTCAAACCATAAAATCATCAAAAAGGTATAAATAAAATGAGTGTGCGTCTTTAGTAAAGGAGGAGAGAGGGAGAAAACCGGGGTCATTTTAACTTTAAGGAATCATTTCTAAAAGTTATAGAAGTAATGACTGATTTTAATGCTCAATTACCCAGTTTAGGTGAACTTACCCTTACGCATATAAGTATATTTTTCTAGCTTATGATCGAGATTGCATGAAAGAGCAAGCCTAAACGAATATTCTCAACTCTTAAACCTGTAAACAACAGGATATTATACACAATAAATATTCAATCCAAATTTACGAAACCATTTATAAATATATCATACAATATATCTCTAGTTCCAATTTCCGCAACAGCATTTAACCTATCCAAAAACAAATGCACGGGACAATCTCTAATGATGCCCCATTATAAATGATAGCTGCAAAATCGTTAATCATATTCCGAAAGACTTCGTTCCTCTACCGAAAAATTTAAAGCTCTTGGAGGAGAAGGAGTGCATTTTAATCCCACGGTATCACTTTTCAACCTCGTCTCCGAACAGGTAGCTCTGGCGGAATAAGGAAAATAACTTTGATGATGATCATCATCATCAGGAATAGAGATGATTGATTGAAGAGACAGTACTGGAGGATGTGTTTTTGTTATCCAGAAGGTATGCGGTTGACGTGTCGCAATGGGCCACTCATTTATTACTCTCATGTACGCCATTTTACTCGTCAGTTATCTTCTTGTCTATGATTTTATTTCTTTTTCCTTGTTTGCCGATCGATTGAAAGAAAAGTGTGCCAAAATTTTTCAAATAAAATGAGGCATTAATGATGCAACAAATTTATTTATTTATTAGAAGATATTAAGAATATTTATTGAAACGAAACTTCCTCGTATATCAAATCTCAATGTGTAAAAAAGTAATTTTTTTCCTAATTAAATTTTGAAAATATTTGAAATTTAGCTGAAGGAAGCTGATTCAAAATATTTACTCAAATTTAAAAGTAGTCTGGTCTTTTAATCTTTATTGTTTATTTTTCAAACTTAAATACAATGAATTGTAATATTACTTCTTTTAAGTCTGTAAATTTAAATGTAATCTGTAAAAAACTACAGTTTTTTAGTCAAAGTTATCGAACATTCTCTCTGTATCTATCTATCTATCTATCTATCTATCTATCTATATATATATATATATATATATATATATATATATATATATATATATATATATATATATATATATATATATATATATATACATATATACAAACAATTTAAAAAGGATGACTAGCCCATATACTCTTGTTGGATTCCGCATAAAATTTATGAACTTTTAATTAGGCATTATTATGAAATCAATAAAAGTTTCAAAATTAGTAAATTGATTATTATTAAAATAAAAGGCTTAAAGTTGATAGTGGTGTTTTTTTATTATATTTTAATTCTATAATATGACCTCTTAGCCTAGCATTTTATGATGAACATATTCAAATCGTCGTCTGTACGCATGAACTCTTTTAAAATTAATTAATTAATGAATTTTAGTTACTTTCATTATAAATTCCATGTAAAACTGTGTTTAGTTAAAACAAAAAAAAAATGTTATAAATATGTGAATTTTTATTAATCATAAATTTTTTGCACCTATAATAATAAAATTCTGCATGTGCGTGCGTGGCTGCGTTTGTAACTTTACACGCTCAGACAGTGGTATTAAATAGAAATTTTAGATCCTAATAAATAAAATAAAAATCTTTTAAACATTTTACAAAGTCAGTTCGGGAGAGACGGCTTACAAATGCTTTTTTTAGATTGGTGAAGCATTAACCATCTTTAAATTAAACAGCTGACGATTCTGCTTTTTTAAATATTTAAAAAATAATATCAGGGATATTAGCTGGCTTACACTCAGTTTAAGTAAACGAGAAACTTTTTACACTACTAATACTACTAACTAATACTATATACACACTCTTCTTATGGGTTAAAATCTCCTTGCCGTCAGACAAGCCATGGGAGGTTTTCGTGGTTTTTCTTTCCATGTAACTCAAATGCGGGTAAGTTCCATCAAGAAATATTCCACGAAAACAAATTTCTCACAATACTTGATTTAGGAGCTCCTTAGGTACAAAACTCAGAGGCTAAGAAATTGAGCATTTGTAGTCAAAAATGCATCGGCAGTTCAATGACGGTTATAAAATACAGTTAAATTGTCATCGTGGATGCTACATCACCGAAATAGCATTTTTACGGTTATCTGAAAACACGTCATTATTTCGTTTATTTTTACTCTCTCAAAACATCTTCCTATGAAGCTGAATGATTAAAAAAATGATAATTGAGTTAAAAATAATAACTCTAGTGTTTAAAAAGTAAATTAAATGGAGAATTTTGCAATTCGTTTAGAGAAACTGCAAAAACTGTTACACTATTACTAACTCCAATAATGCTTAAGTATTATTACTACTTACCATTAAGTATTGCTCAATGTACAATTGGTATTATGATAATTGGCACTGTTTTAAGTAGCGATATATACTAATGCATGTACAAAAGTATTGACTAAAGACAGGGTGGCAATATTTTTTCTATGATCTCAGGAAAAGCATAAGCATCATTGAAAATTGCTCGATTATAATATTTAATAAATATTGATTTTCCAGAGTTGGGCCTCGAGCAACAACATTATTGAAAATGATATTGAATATAGTTATTCTTTACTTTGATAGGATGAACTTGTAAAATCGTATTCTGGTTTAAACGGATTATAATGACAAGGCAAGAGGTAATAATGAAGAAATTAAAATCCTATTTTAATTTTATTGTGCTGGTATATATCTTTGAGTTTTGTGAATGTTTTAATAGTATTCCTCAGTACTAATTTATTGATTATTTTCTTGTTTTCATCCTATAGAAAGAATGGGTGATTAGCTAGTTAATAAAAAAGGAGGACATTGTTTGGGTGTCTGTGTGTCTACGTTATAAGCCTTTAAAATTTAATGCACCAAAACTGATAAAACGGGGCTGAGAAACACCCGTGGACTAAATAACGCTCAATAACAATTTCTCATTTTATCAGTGATGCTTAATACAAGGTGAGGTTTTGAACAAATAATGACTTCAATCTTCTAGATCACTTCAAAGGCCAAATGAGTAAAGCCAAAGGATTTTATTTAATTAACTAGTTCAAATAAAGTTATTGATTTTCTAATTCAGAATTAATACAATAAAAATTATGAAAACGAAATATTTTATTTTAATATTATTATTATTTATGTTAAACAAATTTTTAATATTTTGATTGTTCAAGAAGATTTTGGAAGTAAATATTTAAAAATTCAATAGCTTTTTTACACTATATTAAAGAAAAACGATTATTTTTTTAAGAACTGGTTGTGTAAAAATATCAACATGATAATTAAAATTCAAACAAATTAAAAATATTCATTTCTTTTCAGAAGAAATGTCAAAACAAATTATTTACAGTTGTTTTTGAAGAAAGATAGCATAAATAGATTCTACACAAAAATCACTACTTGCAATTCTGCGTTTTTTCAGGTTGTTTTTCTTTCCATTTTTAAAGGAAAAAGTTTGGAAGGCTTTTAATTTAAATTGCAATTTAAAGCACCATCTTCTCATTATATCTTATTTTCAGCAAAATAGCAATAAGTAAAGGTAAAAGAAGATTTTTTCTTAAAATTCAATGTGTGTAAAAATACAATTAAAAGCGATTCATCATATTTTGATTTAAATGTAAAATAAAAATAAAACAACATTTTTAATGCAAAAAGAATTTTTTTTGAGAAGTCAAATTTTCTGGTGAAACTTTGTTTTTACTTTCTTATAAATAAAAGTTTCTGTATTCTAAAATGAAAAAAGAATTAGCATATATATTAGTTATTTCTTACTCCGTGATGTATTTTTATCTTTACTTGATATTCATCAGAAAAATACTTGCATTGTTTTGTGTAAAGAAAATAATAATAATTTTCAGAAAGAATATTAATTTGTTACATTTTTGCAGCTACATAACTTATTCTTCAAATGAGCTGTTTTTTTTTCTTTGCATTTTTGTCTCTTTATTTTATCTTAAATTTTGTTGAAACATATAAAAACAAACTAAATATTTTACACCATGGGATTCCTGCTGATGGTATACATCATAAAAATAAAAAAACAAAATTTTTGTCTTTTCACATAAACATAATTATATTTTTTAGTAGTAATCAAAAGTAATAAAATTGTTGTACCAAAAAGAATGAATTAAACTAAAATAGAAGTTTAGAGCATTTTGCAAGCATTACGTTTGGAATGCAATAGAAAGAAAATACTATTGAATTACATATTTTTTTTCTTATATTCTTTGTATTTTTTTTACATTTGAAATTTTGTTGAAACATATAGAAACAAACTAAATATTTTACACCGTGGGATTCCTGCTGATGGTATATATCATAAAAATAAAAAAATAAAATTTTTGTCTTTCTACCTAAACATAATTATATTTATTAGTAGTAATCAAAAGTAATAAAATTGTTGTACCAAAAAGAATGAATTAAACTAAAATAGAAGTTTAGAGCATTTTGCAAGTATTACGTTTGCAATGCAATAGAAAGAAAATACTATTGAATTACATATTTGTTTCTTATATTCTTTGTATTTTTTTTATATTTGAAATTTTGTTGAAACATATAGAAACAAACTAAATATTTTACACCGTGGGATTCCTGCTGATGGTATATATCATAAAAATAAAAAAATAAAATTTTTGTCTTTCTACCTAAACATAATTATATTTATTAGTAGTAATCAAAAGTAATAAAATTGTTGTACCAAAAAGAATGAATTAAACTAAAATAGAAGTTTAGAGCATTTTGCAAGTATTACGTTTGGAATGCAATAGAAAGAAAATACTATTGAATTACATATTTTTTTTCTTATATTCTTTGTATTTTTTTATATTTTAAATTTTGTTGAAACATATAGAAACAAACTAAATATTTTACACCGTGGGATTCCTGCTGATGTATATATCATATAAATAAAAAATAAAATTTTTGTCTTTCTACCTAAACATAATTATATTTATTAGTAGTAATCAAAAGTAATAAAATTGTTGTACCAAAAAGAATGAATGAAACTAAAATAGAAGTTTAGAGCATTTTGCAAGCATAACGTTTGGAATGCAATAGAAAGAAAATACTATTGAATTACAATTTTTTCCTTGTATTCTTTGTATTTTTTATTTTATTTTAAATTTTGTTGAAACATATAAAAACAAACTAAATATTTTACACCATGGGATTCCTGCTCATGGTATATATCATAAAAATAAAAAAACTAAGTTTTTGTCTTTTTACATGAACATATTTATATTTATTAGTAGTAATTAAAAGTAATAAAATTGTTGTACCAAAAAGAATGAATTAAACTAAAATAGAAGTTTAGAGCATTTTGCAAGCATTACGTTTGGAATGCAATAGAAAGAAAATACTATTGAATTACATTTTTTTCCTTGTATTAATTGTGTTTTTTATTTTATTTTAAATTTTGTTGAAGCATATAAAAACAAACTAAATATTTTATACCATGGGATTCCTGCTGATGGTATATATCATAAAGACAAAAAAACAAAATTTTTGTCTTTTTACATAAACATATTTATATTTATTAGTAGTAATCAAAAGTAATAAAATTGTTGTACCAAAAAGAATGAATTAAACTAAGATAGATTTTTAGAGCATTTTGCAAGCATTACGTTTGGAATGCAATAGAAAGGAAATACTATTGAATTAAATTCGTTTCCTTGTATTCTTTGCATTTTTTTTATTTATTTTAAATTTTGTTGAAGCATATAAAAAACAAACTAAACGTTTTATACTATGGAATTCCTGCTGAAGGATAATGCATAAAATTAAATAAGAAAACTTCTCTTAATTCACGTATTTTAATTTACAAAAAATTATATTTTTTATTAATAATAAAAAGCAATGAAACTGATTAAATGCTTTAAAATAGAGGTTTAAAGTAAGTAATTTTGCGTATGGAGGGAAGAGAGCGGGTTGATAAAATTGGGACTATTTGTTACAAAGTGAAAAGCGGAAGTAGCAATAAGTATGACAACAAACATTTTGGAAAATATCTATAAAAACATTATATATCAGTAGATTAAAAGTTTTAATTTCTTTTAATGTTTTTTTTTTCAATGAAATAAATACGCAGGCAATGATCATTAATGTCATTAAAACATATCTTAAAAGTTTAAAAAAAATTACGGTCTGTAACACACTGAACTGCTAATATAGCCTGACATGTGAGAGAGGGAGTAGGAGGGAATGTGGAAAAGTGCGACACTTTGTAGCAAAAAGAAAGAAGGGCTCCAAAACATTAAAAAAAAGCACGGCATCAAAACTGAATAACATATTTTGTGAATATTTTAAAGGCATTAAATTATTGTCACTTATTTTGTTATTTTTTTAATGAATTTATTTTTAAAAGGATATTAAAATGCGTTTTTATGTTTTTTTTTTCTTTCTTAACACCTGCTAAAAAGTTGAAATTGCAGTATACAAAAAAATGAATGTTTTTTACACTGATTTGAAGTGCAAACGTTTCTTACATCAGAAGTAAATAAATACTTAAGTTTAGAAAAAAACCTTATTATGAAATAGTGTATTTTATATAAAGCAGTATATTTTCATTTAAATTCAAAATTGCATTACATGGATTTCAAAATTCTTTTACAGACATATAAAAAATTTTGAACGTAAATGTTAAATATCATGAATTTATACCCGAAAATCGGCATCTGTTTGTTTTTACATAATTTATATAGAAATGATAATAGTTAAAATTTGTTTGTAATTATTTCAGGCATCATAACTAAACATGGATTGTTATCTTTTGTAATGTTTCCTATCACAATCTGAAAAATAATAAATTATTCTACAAAATTTATGTTTCAATAACTCGCACAACATGTAATTATTTTATTTACTTTATATTAAGTAATTTATCCTAAACCTAAACTCCTAAAACTTTAACATAATTCTCAGAATTCAAAGTAATATATTTCTGATAATTTGAAATCCATACAATATCTTTACTCCTTATTTAAGTGCAATATAAAACCCTTTCTCTCCAAGTGTAACTCAAAATTTTTCGTTATTTATTTCATCAATCACGGAACTCTTTAAGTAAAAATATTGTCGAAATCTACTTATAAAGTCATAAGCAAAAACTTATACTGTTATAATTGATATTTATCTATTATGTGTTATAAGAGGTGCCGGGATAGTCTTGTTGGCAAGACACTGGACTCACTTTCGTGAAAAGGGGAGCTCGAATCAAACGCCTCCCAGTGTAGTAAATAGTGGCTGGAGCAAGTTAAATCTGTCGAGTCACAAAGTCCTCCATGCTTCCATAAAAAATTATACATCTGAGGGTAATGAATTGGAGATTGATCGTTCTCCGGTTTAGGTCAAAATTGCGATCTGTGGATAAATAAATGGATGTATGAATGGGCGAGCCCAATAAACGGGTGTGGCGTATGTGTGTGGCAGAAGTCAAATTCTTGGCCATAGATGGCGCCACTGTAAAACAAAATATCGCACAACTTCTGCCTTAGTGGCCAGCGACCAAAACAGCATTGGTTATAGGAATACAAATGAATAATTTAAAAAATGCTACTTTTAAATATAATTTTTGATCCATATGTTTAATCGAATAAGCAAACATTATATGATTAAAATTAATATTTACATATTCTTGGCTTCATAAATTCTCAATTTTTAATTCATATCACATTATAAATGTTTGCCTACACTCTTCATGTACTTAAACTTATACTAAACTTGTAGTACATTTCATGTACTTAGACTTATAAAGTAATATTTACGTATTATTCGTTCTAAGAATAGAAATAGCTCTTTTAATCCTTTGATGCAGAATTCTCATGAAGCATATTTTTTAATTTTATTTATTATTTTGTATTAACTTATGTCAATTATGTGAAAAATATTAAATTTAGCATTTAAATAATTTATAGATAAAAATACAGCATGAAACACCGGTATGTTTTCCTGCATTAAAGGTAAATCCAAACATCGCTAACAAATACTTTTCAAATTGGCACTTATTCTAAGTTATTCAGATCTAATAGAAACAGTTATTGATCATTAAAATTTCTATAATGTACAAAATCAATTATGGAAAATTTTTTAAATATGAATAAAATTTTCTTTCAGACTATTTTTTTTTTTTTTTTGGATTTTTTATTTTATTACAAATATAATTGCGATAGTATAACATATTTTTAATCGCTAGTAGACTATTTTTTATAATTAAAAGATATCAAAATATAAGTTTACATGTAATTAGTTCGGAAGAAAAAATTATTCAAAAGAGAAACCCATGTTCTATCTGCGTCAAAACGTTAAGGGCATTACTGGTTTAGATTCTTAAATCACTCTATTTAATCAAAGAGTTAGTTCCAATAGATTCTTCCAATCAATTTATTTACTAAAGATCTATTGACTAATATTTACACCTGAATAATTTTATGAATACAAACAGATCTTTTAAAATATACTGCAAGTAAGCAGTTCTTAAACGCTTACTTTATATATCAAAGCCAAAAAAAAATCAAAAAATGATTACTAAGGGACACGCATTATTGTCACAAGGATATAATATACTATAGTCTTATAACAGATGCAATTACTTAATGTTCTGGGCACTGACTTATTTATAAAAAATAAGAAAAGTCATTGACTCATAACTGATATTTTTTTTATTACTGGTAACAAACAAAAATTTTTTTAAGGGATTTTATATGTTTAAATTCTGCCAATCATTTCATTTACTCAATATTTAAAAATCGTAGACTAATGTAAAATATTGACGCTTTATTGTTTTCGATAATATAATAAACAAATCTTTGATATAAACTACTAATAAATATTTATCATATTACCTCAGTTATATGAAAAATTTGTTTTAGTTGAGTTTTCATATTCCTTTAATAAAGAGAATGAAATAAAAAAGAGGTAATGAACGTTGTAATTTAAAGTTGATTTACAAGGACTCCATCTTTTCCTCTATTGTTTAGCGCAATTTTATGGAACAAAATATATAAATAAGCGTTTTTGAAATTGTTATTTTTGTCAAGCAATTAGGTTTTGAAACAGGTTATTTCAGACAGTCAGTAAATTAAATAATCATACTTTCTATT
Source organism: Parasteatoda lunata (assembly GCA_949128135.1). Taxonomy (NCBI): domain Eukaryota; kingdom Metazoa; phylum Arthropoda; class Arachnida; order Araneae; family Theridiidae; genus Parasteatoda; species Parasteatoda lunata. The sequence goes on along the minus strand of OX421973.1, from coordinate 58,516,392 downwards.
AAATTATTTACTGTTCTTCCCACTGTGTTTAACTGTATTTGAATTAGGTTTTGAAACAGGTTATTTCAGACAGTCATTAAATTAAATAATCATACTTTCTATTAAATTATTTACCTTTTTTCCCACTGTGTTTAACTGTATTTGAATTAGGTTTTGAAACAGGTTATTTCAGACAGTCAGTAAATTAAATAATCATACTTTCTATTAAATTATTTACTGTTCTTCCCACTGTGTTTAACTGTATTTGAATTAGGTTTTGAAACAGGTTATTTCAGACAGTCAGTAAATTAAATAATCATACTTTCTATTAAATTATTTACTGTTCTTCCCACTGTGTTTAACGGTATTTGAATTAGGTTTTGAAACAGGTTATTTCAGACAGTCAGTAAATTAAATAATCATACTTTCTATTAAATTATTTACTGTTCTTCCCACTGTGTTTAACTGTATTTGTATTAGGTTTTGAAACAGGTTATTTCAGACAGTCATTAAATTAAATAAGCATACTTTCTATTGAATTATTTACTGTTCTTCCCACTGTGTTTAACTGTCATAAAAAAAAACTGAGTTTAGATGTAATGAAATATTCTATGCTTAAGTTAAACATAAAATCTTGTATCAGATTTGAAATCATCTTTAAGTGAGACCGTAATCTTTTTATGGAAGAATCGGATGAATGAAATAACATCATTTTCAATGATTACTCATTAAAATCCCATTAAGTTTAATGTGCCGAAATATCACTTAATCTGAGGGAAGTTTTTTTGCGTTTAAGGGACATTAATTCCATTTTGAAATGGACTTCTAAACAAGTAAGGGAACCTGATTTTGAAAAAAAAAGTATTGATTTTCCATGCAGTGACTTTTTAACATTGTGGAGATTATTCAACAATTAAGGAATCTTTTATTATTAGCTATTGTATTTAAAATACTTACGATAATATAAAAAAAAGACATTTAGCCAAACGAACTACGTTTATTTATTATTTATTAATATTGTAGTTTATAAAATCAACATGTTTGAAAAAGTGTACGCTTAGAAAGTTATGCTATTTTTGAAATATTTTGTTACACATTGTACACTGTAAAAAATTCAGGATCATATTGCGGTGAAAAGTATTAGCATCCTTAGTAAACCATCCGCATAATCCACTTTACAGTAAAATCTACTATCTAATTTCTACCATAAAAACTTATTCCGTAAATTTTACGAGAATATTTATTCAATTATAGCGATTCAGTGATTTTAGAGTATATTTTACTGTAAAAATTACGGTATATAAGATTTTTTACTCAGTAAAATTTTATGGTAAAAATGGATTTTGCAATAAAAAGTGAAAACACTTAAAATGTGCTTAACTTTTACGGTAGTTTGACTCGCAATTTTATTACATAGAATATTTTAAGTTAGCGTAAAGTTTCATCTTAAATATTCTTTTAAATTATTCACCTGTAATCAAAATTTGCTTCATAATAAATTGTTATTAAATATAATTGTTATTTTTGCTTTTTTGTTTTTTTTTTATTTCAAACTTTTGCTATTTTTTTTTCGAAATTTTTTTTTCAAATTGAAATGATTGTAATTTATTAAGGTATCCGAACACGTTCGGAGGACTTTTTTAAAAATATTAAGTTTCATTACACTTTAATTATGTTTTTATATTTATTATATGTAAAAACTAATATTAAATAAGAGAAATTAGACATTTATATTATAATTTGTTTTTAAAAGCTAAATAACAAGAAAAAATTGATGCTTTTTTCATAAAACTTGGGAAAGGATATACTTCACCAAAATTATTGTATTAAAAAAGTGTTATTATCAAAATAAAGAGCAGAATTTTGTCTAGTGATTTGACTACAATCATAAAAATATTTGAAAAATTAAATTTTTTATAGAAAATCGAAAACTTTTTATGAGATTTTTGTCAAATTTTTTACGTCATATTTCACATTTTAGACCAATAATAAAAAACTATTAAATATTTTTAAACAATTGTAGCACAAGCACTAGAGAACATTATACATAATACACATAAAAAATTTTATTGAAATATATCAACAACTTTTTTAATAATGAATTTTTAAAGTTACTATTTTTGCGTGAAATTACATTCTGAGAAAAAGGCATTTAAAGTATAAATTATATCATTTCTATTTTAAAAATCTATTTTAAAAATGCTATTCCCATGAAACTTCTTTTTTCGTCCATTATTTCGATTTCTTGGATTACCCATATTGCAAAGTACTTAAACATAAAATTTCGAAAAGAAATTCAATTACGTTTCAATAAAATGTAGTCAAAATAATATTAGAATATTCGAAGAACGCTGCTTGTAAACAAATCCACAAGAGAGTGAGAATGTAGCCAATTTTAACCCAAAAACTACTAATATAAATGATAAATTGTGAGGCTCATTTCTAGCAACATTAAAATAATAATTATTTAAGTGAAAGAAAGATAATTATCCCAAAATAAAGATAAATATAACTGTTTTTGTCCCACTTCCGGTTTCGGAATGCTATTTCCGGTTTCATTTTTTAATCATCGACTAATATTCTTTTAATCATATCTTTTCTTCTAATTGACGCACAATTAAAATTTAAACTGTTTTAAAAACTAGAATAAACGGAGATTCGTAATATAAAATTAAAAAAAATTGTCATTTTTAGTTAAAATTCATTTTTTCAACGTGTACGGATACCTTAAGATAAATTCTTTTTTTTGTGTGTGGTTTTACAAACTATGTATGATCTGGAGATTTTATAATCAAAAGAACTACAATATATTACAAATTATTTCGTGAAATATAGTCAATATTAAAATGGAGTAAAGCTCAATTCAAGAAGATAATTGCTTGTCACCATACATTTTTTAAATACAAATTTTTATCTATAAATATTTTGTCATTTGTACTTTATAAATTTTAAACTTATATAATTAAAAAAAGAATTTTTTTTGAAAATGTATATTTATTCTTTTTAATATTAGCTTTATATTTGTTTCTTATAAAAATAACTTTGAATCAGTTCATTTTTTTAGAACATCCAACTTTCTTTCGTTATTTATTACCAGCTTCATTTATTCTAAAACTAAATTTTTTTTAATTTAAAAATTATTGATCTATTTAAAAATTTTTCAGTCGATTGATGTTGCACTGAAATATGAAATTTTAGAATTTTAATTGTAAAACTATATTATTATTATAAATGTAATTATTATTTGGATATTATTGTAAAAATATATAATATTAATTAAAAAAAATTTTAATTTATATTAATCGTAAAAAACTGTTTGTTATAAAAAACTGTTTAATTACATATTTAATATCTTAAAGTTTGAATTAGGATAAAGTTAGGTAAAAAAACTTGAAATTGTTAGGGGTGAGACGTTTTATTTTGAAACTTGGAATAAATATTAATAAAAAAAACGATAAAATATGACATCTTTAAATTCTAAAAATATAACTACTACTTTAAAACATTTAAAAACATAAATATTATTGAAGCATTATTAATGTAGTCATAGTACTCTAATACTATTTTGAACTATTTACGTCATTTTGAATCTGTTTAAAAACATGAATATTATTCTGAAGCATTTAATAATATTCACAAACATAAATTATATTCTGATCGCATTTTAAACTCACGTATGTCTTTTTGAAGAGTAAAAATATAATATTGCATTAAAAATAATTTATTGTGCTACAAAATTCTATTACTATTTATTCTCAAGCATTGAAATATATGAATATCATTTTAGGAAGTTGGAAAATTGGTAATTAAAACTATTAAAAAACTATGTAGCAATGAAACCTTATTTTTAGTGCAAATGAAATTTTTTGCCGACTAATTATATGGTAGGTTGATATATGAAAGACATTCTGACTAAAATGAGAGTATTATTACCATTACACTTAGAAAAGCGAGGTCACAACTAAAAAGTATCATATTGAAGGTTGTTGTTTATATTTGAATCAGTATTTTGTTTTATTTAGCTTTGGTTAAAAATAGTTGGAATGGTTTTGTTATAACTATTCCTAACGTATGAAATAAAAAATAATAAACTTGTTCAATGCATGCTTCAATTGTTAAATTTCAATAAAAGTACCCATGATTTTGACATTTTATGAATATTAAAGACAATGAAAATACTTTTATTTGTATGGTTCATACACAAATTATAGCAGGGCATTCATAGCGTGAGTTAGATTTTCATTTTATCATTTTAATCATAACATTTAAAGTTTAAAAAGATCAGCTATCCTTGTTTTCAATATGAAAATCAACACATTCATATCAACTAAATAATTTTTTAGATGCTATAAGAAAAAAATAACCTTTTTTTAAAATTTTTTTAGAAACAACGAGTTAAAAAGAACACTTTGTAACACACAGTAAAAGAATATTAAGTCAATTTGATACAGAGAATATTCACTAAAAAACATAATTAAAATAAATTAATATTTTTATTTCAAATACTGTATTATATTGCAGCCAGCTGCTTCACCACTCACTGTTAGAATTTTTATTCTAAAATTATGGCAAAAGAACTGGTAGCAGTCTATCCATCCAATTAACCATAACGTTAATGGTAAAGAACATTGTTTATCTATTCGGTTTTGAAATCGTTTACAACTTCTATGGTTAAAAAACTATGAATGCAAAACAATACGTGTTTTTAACTATTTACGACTAGCATGGTTTCAAAACCGTAAAAAAATTAACTGGTTATGATAGTTTTGCAGCAATATGGTGTTGCCATCTATGCGTAAATGTGAGTATCGTTTCCTAAAAACCTAGTATCACGAGAGAGAGAGAGCAGAAATTCTTAATGTGTTGAATGCAATGGAGGAAATATTGTGGTCTCAACGCTGGCACTCAAACCCTTGTTCTGTAGATCAGGAGATTAACAGATTAGCTCTATCGATCATAATATGTACCCATCTGCGAGAAACTAAGTGACTTCTTTAGTTGTCGAGATGGTGAGATAAAATTCTGATTGTTCAACCGTATAAAGTGAGAGCAGTTAATAAATGGTTTTTCTCACTGTTAGTAGTTTGAATACTATCTTATTTTTGGTCAATTGACTGTTTTGACAGAATATGGTACAATAACGATTAAATAAATTGATTTTCAACCATTTTTTTCAGAGAACTCTCTAATAGTGTGGTTTTTAGGTGGTAATGCATATTAAGATAGTGAAGTACACAAATGCTATTAAGATACTTATATTAAAGTAAACAAAAAACGAGTATAGTGTCATAAATAAACAAATTTTATATTATTGAAAAATATCTGTTTCTTAAGGAGTAAAATCAAATTTATCCTCTTTTTTGCATGGATAGAAAAAGAATTTCGAAACCTTAAATCTTTCATAACATTTAAATTTTAAAGTAAAAATAAAGTAAGATAATCCTTTATCTTAATTTAGACTTTTTTTTGAAATTTAAATTATAATAAAGAAATTCTCATTTATTACTTAAATAGCACTAAGTTAATAATTTAAAAACTGTAATTTAAAAACTTTTAGTAAAATAACTTAATCATACCAAAAATTAATTAGAGAAGCTGTAGTTAGAAAGTCTCAAGCACTCAAAAGCAAGGCCTTGGAAACTTATCAGATTATAAATTACTTCAAAAATTTTGGAGTAATTTGTGTGAAAAGCCCACTAAGAAAAGCAAGCAGACAGGTTTAGACACGCCCAATACCACGTGACAAACGACTTGACGCTTATCTGCCCACTTCCAGCCACTTTTGGCAACTCTCCTTTAAAATACCAAATGCACGCTTTAGAGGGGTCATGGTGGGGATATGGCCTCGAAAATTAAAACATCCATAACGCGTGTACTAAACACGATTATCCGCCAAAGATCCATTAGAAGGTAAAGACGGTAGAAAAATTTTCTTTCACGCCTCGAACGAAAAACGCATTTTCCCTGAATTTGAGTTAATTAATCGCCCAGAATAAACATTTTTTTAAATGTCTCTCATTACTCCACGACATATATTGCTTTAACCCCGGAATCTCATTAAATAGGCTGTCGCAAAATTAATATAGTAACCCTAAAGATGAGTAATTCATTGGATAGAGTATTCCAGAAGCGAAAAAAAAATGGAACAAATTAACTTCTAATGAAGACTTGGTTACTACACATTCCTTCATAATGGGTTTCAATATTCACGCCTAAATTGAACTAATCGTTGTCGATAACAGCTTATATCGTTAGGTATTAGAATTAGAAAAATTACGAGAACCACTTTAATTACATGACTGTTGTACAACCTTTTGTAATTAAAATAAAACATGACACTCATTTACCAGTAATCTATATTGTTTTTGATGCCACTTCGATTGAAAAAGAAAGTCTCATTTAAAGTGTAAAAAGAAAAAAAAAAAATTACGACACACAGCTTCACATGGTAGCAATGTAATTCCTTTTGTAATTTAAAGCAAATCTAATTAAGGTAAATGTCGCTTTATAAATATTGTTTGACATGGTTTGATATTAAAGAGATTTTACATAGGGTTATGGTTGCCCCTAACTCTAACATTAACGCTATTTGCGCTTCACAGTGGATGTGCAAAACTTTTTCTAAAAATGATTGAATGATAAGTAGAAAATAAAATTAGCATTACGATTAACCCTTTGACCCAAAGTTTTTATTAAGCATATTTTTCATACTTTTTCATTATTTGTATTAATTTAGATCAAAATAAGTAAAAAAAGAATATTGTTTTTGTCATTTTAATAATTTATAGTTATGAAATACAGCATGAAACCCCGGTGTCTTTTTCTGCGTTAAAAGGTAATATCTTCCAAACACGGTTCACTTCCAAACAATATATTTTTTTTTTCAAATTTGCACTTATTTGCACTTATTTGCAGTTATTTCGATCTAAGAGAAAAAGTTATCTATCATAATTTTTTTTTACTTTAAAAAATCAATCAGTGATACATTTTTGAATATGAATGGAAAAAAAAGTTTCTTTAAAACTACTTTTTATTTTATTTTATTTTATATTTCAGTACAAATATAATTCCGATAATCTAACTGATTTGTTACACTAACCATTAAACTGTTTTTTTATTATTAAGAAGTACCAAAATATATATTTTGCTTGAAAATAGAGTGTCAGAAAAGAAATATATAGAAAGGACACCGATGTCCCATCTGCAACTAAGGCTGACGCAAGGCAAGTTCTATGCAAAATCTATCTAATACTGTAAGTTTCAAATATCAATACGCTCCCAACTCACTTCGATGACCGAAACCCACAACAGAGAGTATGAATCTGTCTATTTTATAAACGTGTTGAACTGAAAGATCTCAAAATGTTTTATTGCGTTAACAAATGTTTTATTGTTTGTTTTCACAAATTTTTTTCCCGATTGTTTGGGGACAAAATCAAAAAAAAAGTTACCATTCAGCAACTTCATCTACATTTTTGTTTTTTGAATTACTGTTTAATTTTTAATTATTTGAAAAGCACGATAAGTGTATTAATAATGTTTAAATTTTTATTCATTTTTTTAACTACAAACGTTGATTGGACACAATTCTACTGGAAATATTATTAAAAGTGATTATAAGTTATTGAAACTATACGCTTTATAATAATTTAGAAATCGTTTATAATTTTTAATATATTTATCACGAAATTTCTAAACATAATTAAAAGCATTTATCATAAAATTTTGCGTAATAAGGTAATGTCATAGAATTGCTTTATAATAAAATATTTTTTTTTTGTTCCAAATCTTTATTTTGGAATAATAATCAAACAAAAAAAAATGCAGTGATATCAAAAATAACTCTAAAGGGAAGATAAATAAATCCCTCGCAGGTAAACGATTTCTGTGTAACTTTTGATAATTTTATACTAATGACAATCAAAAAAATATCTGAATCATTATATGAGAAAATGCGTTCTGCCAGATAAAAATTTGCGAACAACAAAGGAAAGAGGATTAATACTATTTTGTTATAAATTTATATAGAGAAATAAAATTATAGACAAAATGTAAAGTAAGTTGGTGTTTCGAAAAATTTTATCCAAACATTTTTTCAGGATTTCAAGATTTCATGTAATAAAATGTGGTAAATGTCATAAAACTTGGTAATTTTATCAAGATACTCTAAATAATGGCATATAAACTATTTATTCGGTTAAAATTTTTGTTTTAAATTTTGTACTTTCTTTTAATGTGTGGTAATAAGAACCATAATTTTGAAAACTAAAATTTTTTGTAATTTACCATATTAACGTAAAAATTATCAAATGAATGGTTTAATTTGGGCAGATTTCAATTTTTGCCACCAAAATAATTACGTCTTTGTTTTATTTTATTTAATTATTTTTTTACAGAAATGCCTCAGCATACAGTGAAATAATTTTGACAGAAGTTTTTCTCTGTGTAAAAAGCAATATGAAACCTTTTGCGCTGTGTTTCGAAATATTTTTTATCATTAAGTTTAAACTTTAGTTTTTTGAATGAAACTGCTTTATTAAAATGCAATTTAAAATGCAAGTTATTTTATAGAAAATGTCATCTTAAATTATTTTATCATTTAAAATATAATTTTAAATGTTCAACTGCCTTTTTATTTTATATGTGAAAGGAGAATGTGTATTAAAATCTGATTTGAAATATAACGTTCAGAATTATTTGCAGTTTGTAAAAGATGATAGTAAATACAATATAATAAAAATTTTAACGTGATAAAAATTAATTAAATTTGTGCAGTTTTACATTCAGCAATATTTTAAAGTACAAAACATTACAAATTTTTTGTAGAGAACATCAAAATTTTTTTTGCGTGGGAACATACATAAAATTAGAAGTAAAAAGTTAAAATTTTAAATTTTTGCTAATAAAGTATAATGCATATTCTTATAACAAAACTTTAAGAAAGCTTGTTTTAAATACTCTCTAAACATATTACATTTAATCAGATACAATCTATCATGTGGAATAAAAAAAAAAAAAGAAATTAAACTTATCTGCTTTTTCTGGAATATGAAACTAATTAAATTTTGACAATGTAGAATATTTTATAGTTATAAGAAGAGCATCAAAGCTTGAAAATTAAACTTAGATTAAATTACTTTTACAAGTGAATTATTTTACTTTTTTACTTAACTAACAAAACTACTGCGTAGTAATATCGCAGCATTTTCAATAATCGCAGAAATAAAATAAATCCCTCAAGATTTTTTTTAATCAATTTAGGGGGGAAAATGAGTCGTTGCTGTTTAAATATGTTTTCTTAAATTAAATTAAAATAAGTGATTCTTCAAATTTTTAAAAAAGAATCTTTTGCTAACATGAAAATAACTGAAAATAGTTTTTATTTTTGTCACTTAATTATTAGTACCATTAACTTATTTAACATTTTTACAAATTTGAAGCGTTTTTATTAAAGTCGGCAAACTATTCAAATAATTCATTTCATTATTTCAAACCTCCCAGCAACAACTGAAGGCATAAAGTGTAACCAAAGAAGATTGTTTTGATTCTAATCTTTATACAATAATTCAATCAAATTATTTCGCAATTGCACGTAGTTTTATGTCATATAAATTAAATTAACTCAGATAGCTCAGCAGATCTTACTTCTAGACGACAATCTTTAAGAAGCTTATCTAAGTTACTTAATTTTTCATACACTATAGTAAAAATAGTGGAATATATGGACCTTAAAGAAATAAAATAAACTTAATTATACTTTTTTCAAAGTTTTTGGTGCAGAAACTGATGTATTTTGATCTCATTCTTCGAAGTAAGTTAAAATTCATTACAAAAGAAATATTCAATTTTATTATTTCTTTTTCATTTATCTCATATCTGATTATGATACTTCAAAATCTCCTGAAATGAATAGAAATTATAGAAGCAGTTTTGCTTTAGAAGAGAAAGATTTAACAATGTGTTTGTATAGGAGATCGCTATCACAAGAATCCTTATTTAATCTTCTGTATAATGAATTTCAAACAAGCATCTATCTTTGGAGAGGACTAGTTTGAGTTATTAACTGTCAAATCCCATCAACTATTTCATCGATTCCGAATTTAGACAACACTCCTAACATGAGTTTGATGACCAAAGGTTTAGATAAATATTGTATATTGTTTATCTTAAAGAGATTAGTTACCTAAAATATTGTACCCATAGTTGCTTGTGTTCAAAAATTTAAGAAATTTTCTATATTAAAAATAATAACTCAAAAAATTAGAAACAGGGTTACTTCTCGTTATGAAACAATGCTCTAGTTTTAGTCCTGTTTAAACAAAGAAATTAAATTACATGAAAAGTAAGTTGCTCTACAACTATCTTAGAACTTTAACTTAACATAACTTGTAAATTTAAAAACAAAATTTTTTATATCATAACTAAAAATTCATATATTGATCGCCATTACTTCTGTAAAAAATTGTCATTCTTTTTTGCTGCACTATTCTGCATCCTGTGCACCCCTAAGAGGGTATAATGTGGTTAGCAATCAAATAATAGTGTTATTTATAGCTCAATATTTCCTTTCAAATTTTAGCAATTGTCTATATTACTTAATTGTTAAATGCTGAAAAGAATTGATCTAAAAGTAAATTTTTAATTTAGTTTTTAAACGTCACTTTAGATTATTTTTAATAATTGGAGTTATTTTGCTAAGAATGTATTTTAATAGCCACTACCGATTTGTCTTTTTTTTTTAATTCAGTAGGATAAACAACTCGATGGAGCTAGCGTGAATACATAATTATGTCATTGCTGTAATGCTAAATCTTTTTAATACTTTATAAATAAATTTTATAAAGTGTATAGTTTATTTAGAAAATTTTTCACATTTTATTTAATTAATTGATACTTGTTTAGTGAAAAATTTAGGAGATGCCATTGCTTTTACACATATTTAGTCTTTTTTTTTTCTTTTTTTCAGTTGCATAGCAGCAAACAATGCACAGTATATAATAAATTAAAACGTCAATTATTTTCAACAAAATTTGTGAAATGTGTATTTCTGACTTTCTGTTCATGTTACTACTTCTTTGCAGACTATTAATAATAATTTGTCAAACTGTGTAGTAAAATAATTCAACTTAATAAAATCACATTTTTCTGAAAATAAAAATTACAAAATACACTTCTTTTGCATTAATTTACATTATGCAGAGCACTGGGGCTCGTTGGATATAAATGAAACAGTCCTTAAGACTCAAAAATTTTACTGAGTTGAAACTTAAGGAATATACAACTATTTCTAGCACTCAATTACAGCTCAAATAACAGCGTAGTATAGCAGAACTTCTGCTGCAGAACCTCGGGTTGATCTATGAATTAACTTCAGTCACAAGCAGACTTAGACTGAGGGTGAGTCCCTGCCCACGAAGCGGGTACTCCACTCCTTCATTTGATATTGTGTCCTAAGGCAACTTAGATACTGGCATGAATAGTGGTCATTGCAAGAGAAATAACGGAAGCTATGGTTTGTATTATTGTCCAGCATATATCTCAGTTAGAAGTTGAAAACATATGGCTGGATACTCCCGAACAGGATCACAAGATGGTAATTTCCCGCTCGAGAGAGTATCGGTATTAGAGAAATTAAAATATAAAATTCTTGATATGTATTTGGCGAAATATAACTGATTTTAAAAAAAGTTAAGTATAAAGATAAGGGTGGAATACTCCTGACTCAGTGATCACATGAAGGTCATTTCACATCTCCGGGAGTATCCATGATAGTCACAAGCAGTACTTGCACAAGATAGTTACTTGCATACTCGTATTCATGCCTGCTTGGCGATCGGTCGCCAAGCTATATAAATGAGCAAAATGGTCGCCAAATATCGGCAAGTCGATAAAACGGTATCAAACTGAGCGTTACACTAGAAGTTATTTCCTCTCTAAATTACTTTAGAATTGCGCAATTTTCTTAAATTTTTCTTATTATATTGATTATTTTGGGTCCACCGAAGATATTTAGTCGCATAAAAAAATAATAATTACAAAACTATACAGATATTTACAATTTTGTAACAATATATAAAATAGTTTTTTTTATTTAATTGAATTTAACCTACTTTTTTGGCAATAAATTATTTTTTATTACGCTTTAATATTAATTAAATATAACTTAATGCTTACTCAGGAGTGTAAATTTAGATTAATATTAGAGACAGTTTTTAATCGGTTCGGTTTTCTTTTTTAAAATAAAGAATTTTACTCAAAAAGAAGCTAATGCGCTATAAATGACATATAATGAAATAATTAATTGATAGTAGTTATTTAATTATATATTAAATAGAAATTGTTCACACTAATTCCAAGCCAAGGAGCTAGTGTGGTCAAAATAAGGAAGAATACCAAAATCCTACTCCCCTAAGCTTACTTACGTATCATTAAAAGCGAAGATAATCATTCAAATTTTAAGGAAAATATACTACATATGTTCACGTTGATACTTCGCAAAATTTTTGCTAGTTTTATAAAAGTTATCTACAGTAGCTGCTTTGTTCCATATTTGTTCAGTAATTTTGTTTAATAAAAATATTAAAGTCCTTGGAGTTTTTTATATTTTATCTTAATGGCAAGTTGTTACTCAGTATCAAAAAAACTGGAAAAATATTTAATTTTTTTTTTAAAAATCATACAGGTCATTAAAACTGAATTAAAATTAATAAGAATGAAACCATATACAAAACACTTTCAAAGATATTTTTTTAAATTTGCTGTTGTTTCAAAATGGTATGTTTATGTCGAAGAAAAAGAACAACCAGTTTGTTTTCAAGGAGTATTCATGCGAGTGTGCAGCCATACCCAAGGGCATTTAATCGCGATTTTGTTTCAGTATAACCACATGATAGAATTCATGGAAATATTTTAAAGAGACAAAATAAATTACAGGAAGAAAAACTGTATATTTATTAAATTGTAAAAGGAAAAAAAGTTGGAAACTGTTTTTAGCTACAACTTATGTAATAAGTACATTACAATAAATAAAAGTGGTCGGCTGTTCATTTGGGTCGACTATTCAACGACGGTTATAAAATAAAACACTGATATACTAGAACTACGGTAGCTGAAGGAAATGAGCAACCGTCTCGACCAAAGTTTAGAGCCTAGCATCGACTGGACGAATTATGGCAAAGTAATTTTATAGTTTTTTTGCCAAAGTATTTTTCTGTGAAATAAACGATATTTTACTAGCACACCAGCAGGCATATTTTTCGCAAACTCATTATATTGTTTTATTGTTTATGCGTATTATATTATTAAATAAGTACATCGAAAATATCAACTGTTTGTTTAGAAAAGTTATTTTAAAAATAATGCATTTCAGGCATCAATTTCAAATTATTATCAGTGGTGAAAATATATTATGATGACACTTAGATTTTAAATTTAGTAAAACGTGAGAAATATGCTCTATTTTACATTAGACAATAGCTGACTGAGTCTTTCCGTATTAGATAACATACCATTTTATTATAATTATTTGTTGGTATGAAACACACGGAGCTCACTGTTTTTAAAAATTTGCTGAAAACTATGTGGTTATGCAGTTTTAATACTATGCTTAAAACAAATGTATTGCATTCTAAATAAAAAAGAGACATTGGATGAATAAAACGTCTTAATTCAATTGCTAGTTAATCCTAATTTATTAGATCCAAAAGAAAATAGCGTACTGCAAATCGCAAGATAAGATAAAGAACATCTCGAGGAACTTAAAAGTTTCTACTTTATTTCCTGATCTTATCGGTATTATAGTTTAATGACGCAGCAAGTTGAAAAATAATTGCTGATCACAAAAGGAAAATAGGCTTAACTCAGTTGTATATCCAGAAATCAATCTTCAAACAATGTTTTGGCTCCTTACTAATTTTTTTCTTCCATAAAAGAATCCTATTGAGAATATCCTAGCATCTGTTGCAAATGATTCCCGAAATACCCATAAATAAAATAGAAGTGATAGTCACGAGATGAAGGGGAAAAGATAGCGTCCACGAATCACCATAGCAACCGATCATCGTCCACTATCAGATACCGACTTCCGCGAGTGGTTGTCGACATGTACTTCAGAAACCATTTTTGGATTCCAAGCAAAGAAATAAAATAGAATGCTGAAGTGCATTTGTTCTGTCTGATCGCATCGCTTTTAGCAATTCGTAGTTCGTGGATAACATCCTTCTATTTTTGTTTGACATTCCATTAAGATAGTTTTAAATTCTCTTAAGTATTTCCAAAGATTTTTATATTTTTGACTTGTTTGGAATGTAATGCTTTTGTCATTGACGATAAATATCTAAAATAAAAAATAGAATTACTGGTATAGATGTGTTGTAGTGTTTGATATACTTAATTTAGTTTTGGAATTGTTTTTATGCTAACTTAAATAAAGCAAAATTTGTAGCATATAATATTAGAGATGTAAGTTGTGATAACTCAGTTAAAGATACTGAGTTTTCATTGAAAAGAAGATCTGGTGTTTCATCTTTAGTTGCTTGAAGCTCTCGTAGCTTCAGAAAGAGGGGAATCAGTTAATCTTGAAGGTTCAGAATTCTAGCCACCATTGCTGTTCAATCATGTCATTGGTCACGAAATTGTGATCCTTAATCTGGCTCAAGGGGGGATGTTTCAAAAATAAACACTTAAGAAAAAACCCAATAAAATGTTTAGTTTTTATTTTATTTATACAAATTTTTTGTTCCTTATGACATTAAGTCAAGCACGAGCTTTTAAAGTAAGGATTTCGAGAGAGATAATCATAGTTCTCTACAACAATGGATAAATAGTTTTTTTTAAGGAAAGCAAGTGGAAATGTTGCATGCCGGAAAAAGCTCATATGACTAAAATATCGTAAAATTAAATAGCAATATGCTATAAAATTTCACCCTTGCGAAATTTTATGACAGCTTATGTTTTTCTTTGGCGAAATTTAGTAACGAAACTTCTAACGTAGGATTAAAAAAATACTTACTGTAATATTTTCGGGCACACGAGATTATATCAATGTTGTATATTTTCACACTCCAATATTTTATCACTCTCAAACTTTGCCCTCAAGATGTTGTTCTCAGGAAAACCATACATAAATCCCAAATCCGTCTTCAGGTTTACTTTTTCATTACTGTAAATGTGTTTCACTGCTCATAAACAGTTGTTGCAGGATAAGTAGTTCGCACTTCCCATTACAGAATCTGCTGCATCATAGAACTCTCTTCGTAGTTCATTTTAAGCTGTTCTGCTAAGATTTTTTAATAAAAGGGAAAAAATTCGTATAATATGCGATCCTGTTGTTGTAGATGAGCAACACTTATTCACAACTTTTAGGTAAGTTTTATTTATATCTAGACAGCCTAGGCTGATTCTAAAAATTGTAAGAAATATCAACAAAAAGAAGAGTTGTAATTTCTTGATAATAATATTCTTTTTCGAAAAAAAACTCCAAAACTATAGTGTTTAAGCCCATATAAATATGATGAAATCAAGAATAATTCACACAGAATTAATTGATTTTCATCT
The DNA here is from genome assembly GCA_949128135.1 of Parasteatoda lunata. Lineage (NCBI taxonomy): Eukaryota > Metazoa > Arthropoda > Arachnida > Araneae > Theridiidae > Parasteatoda > Parasteatoda lunata. The sequence goes on along the minus strand of OX421973.1, from coordinate 58,500,858 downwards.
ATTAGAATATATATATATATATATATATATATATATATATATATATATATATATTCTATTAAATGATTTATAATGAAAAAAACTACGATCACAAAAATTTATAGAATGATAGAAGAAAACAAATTCTTTAGAAATAATTTCTATTGAATGAAGTGATGTAATGAACGAACTAAAAACAATGCAATGAGGACTATTGTTTTTAAATCGAAATCAATTTCATGTTTAAAGGGCAGTATTAACTAAGCCAAAAAGTTTAACTAAGTATTAAATAAGCCAAGTCGAAATCAATTTCATGTTTAAAGGGCAGTATTAACTAAGCCAAAAAGTTTAACTAAGTATTAAATAAGCCAAATCGAAATCAATTTCATGTTTAAAGGGCAGTATTAACTAAGCTAAAAAGTTACTATAGAATTAAAAGTTAAAATAACTAAGTCCACGTGGAGAAATTCCAACGAGTATTAGTTTTAAAAAGAAATAACAACATTCTATTTACACATTTAGAAAACAGATTCCCTTTCTTCACTCATGAGCCTGGAGGACCCACGTAAACACCTCAAACTTATAGAAGACACCAAAGCCATGTGGAGTAGTAACTATAATATAAATTGGATTAAAGCACACTCAGGCATTGAAGGGAATGAAGAGGCTGACTGGGTTGCTAAGGAAGCCACTAAGCTTGGCCAGATTGATTTTGAGATCCCGGGTGAAAAATGTGAAATTAAATCTTACATTAAGTACATCACTTTTAACCGCTGGAGAGATGACTGGAGGTCCAGTGACAAGGGAAGACAAACCTATAAATTTTTTAAAGACCCTAGCATAAAGCGCCTGCAGGCCAATTTTTACTTAAACCAGCTCCTTACTGGCCACGGAGTGTTCGGGACCTATCAACAAAAATATTTCAGAAAATCAGCTTCATGCAATTACTGTGGAGTGAGACAGGACATTAAACATTTAATTAAGCACTGTCCAAGATTCCGGGCACTTCGTGGAACCCACATGAATAACTGCGAAGAGGAACATCAATTCTTTGCTATATTGACCTGCAGGAAAATTGTGACTCAAATAATTAAACAAACTCTCGAGGACATTTTAGCCCCAGATCAACTGACCCCAGTCATGAATCAACAATAGTGCATGTCATCGTTTATTTTTACTAATCAACTTTTAGCCTTTCATTTTGAAATTTTATCTACTTTTGATTTTAGATTTCATCGACTTATAATCAGACTTTTACTTTAGACACTTACACTTAGGGCTTTTAGATTTCATTGATTTTAGTTTTGAGATTTTTTATCTCTTGTTCCCTACTATTGTAATCATTTAATTCTCGACATTTACACCGGCACCATTGGATTTCATTGTCTTTAAAACATGTTTTTAAATTGTCAAGTGTTATGGTTTATACATTTTTAACTGATCACCACCACTGTCATTTGGCAAAATTGTATCGTAATTTTAGTTTTTAGAGAAATGTTTATTTTGATAATTTTACTTTTATCTCCGTATACCCCCCTGGGGTGGGTCGGAGTTCAACCTATTTACACATTTAGAAAGAAAGAATTTTCATCGTTTAAAAAATTGCGTGTTTTAAAGTAATTTTCATTTTAACTAGAAAATGTTTTAGAGGATATTAACTTTCTACTCATTAACTTTTCATAAGAAAAACAATCATGCAAAACATTTCAAAACATTTTGTTGCTTTGTTAAAATTGAAGCTTTTTAAATAATATTTAGAGGGATGAAAAATACGTTTTTATAAATTAAATATTCAGCAAGTTGTGAAAAGAAAACTTACGGTACTAAAAGCACTAAACATTAATGCATTTATTAATTCACAAATAAAGCCCGAAATCCTTTTACTTTAAGCATTTTAATAGTAAATGGTAAAGATTAAAGTCATGCATTCTTATATCATTATGCAACAATTCAATTATAAAATTGTTAAAGATTATAGTAGAATGAAATGTTTTTTGAAATTTTAAATCTAATATTTCTGCAATTGGGATTATGTTACGGTTGACTGTAAATATAAAACATTAATTATTTTATAATGCATACTCTATTCATCATAGATCAGTCAAAAGCATTGAACTGATATTTATTTCTTATTTTATTCTAAGGTTATTGAAATAGATGTTTTTTAGGATCATTAAAAACCTATTATTTTCTCATCAAAATACGATAAATTTGAAGAAAAATAAAACAGTTTGGTTGGTAATTGAAATATTGGCAATAAAATACAACATATGATATGAAAATTGGACATATATTACGTAAACTGGAACAAAAAGTCTCTTTTTTTTTTCGTTTGTCCAAAGAAGCTAATGGGATTTATCTATAGTTTTGTGCATTTTTCTCAAACAGAAAGTTACAGTTCAAGGGGAATATCTATAAATTTTTCAGAGAAGTCACGCACAGAATTCTAAAAGCTGCAATGGAGGAAATGTTTACAAATATTTGTACAGTACTAACAAAAAATTATTTTTTTCACATTTTCTTTTCACATACTAAGTTTCTTTCTAAGTAGTTCCAAGGGCAATTTACTTATTCCAATTCTCATTAGCTTAATAAAATTAAATATAAAATCTTAAAAAAATAATTAGATATCATGAAACTAAGCATTGACTTTTAGGGTCATTATTTAACTTTTTATTGATATTTTATATTCTTGGTTTATTAAATTAAGGCTCAGTAAAAATATATAAATGTACGAAAACTCTATGTTTTATTTCAAAGTGATGTTTTATTTTACTCCATGTTATGTTTTAATACTAATATTTATATTTTTTGAAACACTATAAATAATTTTTTCATGAAATATATTGCAAAAAATTAACAAATGCTTACGAAGAAAAAACATGAGAAAATTTAATATTTAGTTATAATTCGTCTGGAATAATTTTTTTTTCAATTTTGGGAAGTAATTAGTTTTTTTTTTTTATTATTATTTTGGCACAAAAACATACATTCAATTTAATGCGTTTAATACATAACAACATACAAACTACAACATACAAACATACATAATCTATGCGTTTTCCGAAATTATGTAATTTGCTTAAATTAATTTTTAAAATATGCAAATTTTTCATTTCCTTTTTTTAAAATTTTTTTATATGTGCATTCTTTTTGGAAACACAGTGTGTTTCATAGCTGGTAAAGTGACATTCAAAAAATATATAAGTTAAAATCTAATATTGAAAAGCTAAATTTTAAATTTCCTAAAAAAATTTGTAATTTTTTCTAATTTTAATTTAGTATTTTTAGGGCTTTAAAAGGTAAAGTTTAAAACCACAAATCCAACATTATTTTTCACGTATATTGATTGTACCGTGTAAGCATCCATTTTTATTCTCTAACTCAAAAACACTCGCATATGGTGAATGCAAATCTCCCAAAAATTAGTTTGATTCTGGAATAGTGCAAATAAGTGGTTCATTCATAAGCTTGCATCATTGCATTTGGTCTGTATTTGGTTTGTATTCAAATTCGTGAGATCAAAATTTGTAATATTCTAAAATTCGGCTAGATAAAAATCTGTAAAAAAAAATACGATTTGAAAGTTCTAACAACTATTTTCAATAATCAAAACTGTTGTCATTTAAGATAAATAAAGCACATATCTATGTTTTATCATGCATCGAATCTACAGCTATATATGTGTAACAATGTGCGTAGCTGCATCTCATTATGCAACTTATTTATCTTGTATAAATATAAAACAACGTTAAAACAATATTAAATGGAATGCATGTTCAAAAACAAATATTTAAATCTCTTTAATTATCAATTGACTGACTGAGGAATAGAATTAGTTAATTCTGAAAACATTGATAGTGGGCAAAATTAAAAGGAACCGTCCCTTTCTTATTTTAATAATTTAGTTTATACTTGACATTGGGCTAAAATCCTGTAAAAATATTGTGAGAAAAACTGAATTAACTTTTTTAATTACATAAGTTCTTGTTCAGGTGCATTCAAAAGCTTTTATAGTTAACAGATTACGAAGATATCAATTTTTCTTAAGCATTTCTTTAAATTGACTTTCTTTCGGACATTTCAATGTATTGTAATTTTTTGCTCAAGCAAACATCCTCCCAGTCGGCTAGAGTCTTCGTCTACTTATATTTCGATTCCTCATGTTAAATGTTTGATCAGATTGAAATTTCTCGAACATGTATTTTAGTGGTTCAGATTGCATTTTAATGCTGTGTCTATCCCGAAACGAGTTATAATTTACATATTTTTACTTGTTATATTTCCATAAAATGTTTGAGTCTCATGTTAATTTTTTTTTTCTCTCTCCCTCTGTCTCTTTTTTGTAGTAACCTTTCTTTTTTTCCCCCTCTAATTTTGCATGGGATGCTAGATAAATTATTTCACTATATTAGAATGAATTTGTTTTTCTTTCTAACATAGTGTACAGCTTCTGATGTAATGAACCAAAGGCTTACAGCTTGAATTTAAATATATATATATATATATATATATCGAAATCAGATTAAATAAACTATATTTTTGTATAAAAAATGCATTTTATTTAAAGTTTTTTTTTTATATAAGCTCAAAATGTCTGTAAAATTTATTTTGATAAGAATACCAAAAAGTAAAGTTTAAAAAACAAGTAAGTTTGGCAGTAATCTTTATCTATAATTATTAAATTAAGCGTAAATATAAGACGTTATTTTCGCCTTTTAAAGGCTAAAACGAAAGAAAAAAAAATGTTTTATTCTGTTTTCAGACGATATCAAAAAGAATTGCTTTGACACGGTCGCCGTGAGGTAAACAACAAATTGTTATTTTTACTTCACTATTCTTTTCTCCTTTTAGAGAAACGCTAAGAACGTCACCAGCTTTTCGAGTTATCGGGGGGTATAATTCGTTTTCTAGTTGTATTTATTTAGTTATTCTTTTTTTTCTTTTTTTTTTTCTGCTCGTCTTATTTCAAAAATTGAGAAGCGAAGATAAGGCCTAACGAGATTCGTGGAAGCAATAAGATTCTACGCAATAATAGTATTTACCTTCGTTATTTTTTTCTTAGTCTTCTCTTTTCTTCCAGTAAAAAGAAGCGATGAAAGATCATTACGGAAGTTAATTTTAGAAAAGGTAGACGTTCTCATGTATCATTGAATATTTATTTTTCACTTCAAAATGGAGTTACTGTGCTATTTTTTATTATTGTTATCAACTCCTTTTATCGCCGCAATGAAGACAGTCTATCAGTTACAGTGATGAACAAGGACACATCTTTATTGCTTTCATTTTCTTATAATATTTTCCCGATATTTAAAATCTCGACGCGCAATTCAAATAGCAAAAATTGCAAAAGGTATAAATTGAAAATAGAATAGTCACAGGAAGTTTTTCTTTTTAAATATGTACTTATTTTATAAGTTAGACATTCAAATATTTGATAATTTATTAATTAGCGCTGATAAAATATGTTCATAAATTAATTTGGAACAAAGTAAGTTCTAAAACGATATTTATACCTCTTTTATAATATGGAAAATTTTAAATATGAAAAAAAAACTTTTTTTTTCATATTTAAAAACTTATTTTACATCTTTAGTAATGCATTTTATTAAGTTATGCAGCTTAAGTGTTGGTTCCGTTGCTTATCACGCAATAAAGAATTAATTATTTTTTAAGCAAAATTAAGTAAAATAGTTATATATACATATATATATATATATATATATATATATATATATATATATATATATATATATATATATATATATATATATATATATATATATATATATATATATATATATATATATTATATATATAGAATTTTAAAAATGTATGTTTCCTATTTGTATGTTTCTACTATGCACAGAAAAACCTTGTATTATACTCTGTTCAAGAAACAATCGTATAGCAAAATGAATTTCCCTATGATTAGTATCCGAATTGCAGAGGATTTATTCAAAAAATTCAAGACGAATTTACTATTTACGTTGAATGTTTCAATGCATGGCCGGTTAGAATGGGTAGTTGGGCGTTGGACCTCGGACTAAGCGGTCGTGAGTTCAATCCCTGCCGGCCGGAGTCTTCCCGTTTATTAATTGGTGACTGGTGCACGCTAACTCTGTTGGGTCCCAAAGTCTTCCAAGTTACCATAGCAAATTAATACTTCTGGGGTTACTGAATTTTAAGATTGAACTTTCTCTAGTTCGGGTCGAAATTACGATCTTTGGATGAATAAAAGGATGTATGAAAGTGTCCGCCCTGACGTGAGTGTGTGGCTACAGTCATATTCTTGTCTATAGATGTTGAGACTGAAAAACAAGAAATACACACTCTGTCTTAAATTCGCTTGGTTTCACCAAGCTGGCTCAGTGGTATTGGCAGATGGCATTAGAAGAAACAACAACATGTTCAATACAAAATATTCAGAGGTTTCAATGCGAATTATTCAGATTCCTTCCAATAAGGTTACCCAAGTTCGTATCCCATCTTCTGCTCTGCTCCTGACTCTCACCGACCACATTACTATCGCAAAATATTCTCTGTGGTAGAGTGATCATGGGCCAGAACCCCCTTTACATCGGGCAAACCATGAGAGATTTTAACAGTTTTCCTCCTCATGTAAAGCATATGCTGGTTAGATCCATCAAAGAGTCCTCCACAAAGGCTAGTTTGTTCCAATGCTTTATAAAAGAGTTCCTTTTGCATCCGTGTTGGGTTCAAAACTACTAGACTATCGAGTTGAACATTGATAGTGGTAAACTAAGAATTGGGATGGCTGTTCAATCCCGGTTATAAAACAAAATAATGAGATTAGAATTTTATATTCAGTTTCTACAGATGCTTTGTAATCACAAACTCGTTCAACTAAGTATCATCATCTTCCAGAAATAATTTTGTTTCGTAATTTTTTTACGAATGTTGATAATTTTTATATTTATTCAATTGCAATAATACGATTGCTTAGTTTAAGTAGTTCCAGAAAAAAAAAGTATTTTTATAGAAACTTGCCTTTCATTTTAAGTTTTTTTCAAATAAGATAATTTTCTTAAATAAGATAACTATAGCTAAGACACTTTTTTTCTGATCCGAGAAACCAGTCTAATTAAAATTAAAATTCGTCTACAGGTTTATATTATTTTACGCAAAAATTTTTGCTAAAATTACACAATAAAAATTTCGTAACAACTCCTCATTAATTTATTTACTTCATTTAAAAGTTTTAAAGCTTGCTTAAAAGATAATAAAAATTTCAAATACATTATTTGTTAGAAAATTGATAAAATAAGCTTTTGCTGCTGCACCTGTTATTTTAGTTTTTCATCTTTATTTTACTATGCCAAAAATAAAATAAAAATGAATCGATGAATTCATAACTTGATTTTAATTTTAATAAAACTCTGGTAAATCAACAAATCAAGAGCCTTTGATATAAATGAGAATATTTAATTTAATATAGTTTTGAATAAAAGCAGATAATATATAAAATACTTAAAAGCAAACACTCAATGTGTTTCTTTTTCCTTCACAATAATTCGTAGTTGATTCTTAAAAGTCGCAGTGAGTAGTTTTTCCGAAACTGTGCCTTAATAATATAATAAAATTCATATGCACATATTTATTTTTTTATTTTCTGAAGAGCCAGCATAATTAATCATTTGGTAATCTATGCTTGTTTCAATAATTAACCGCGTTAAAATAAGGTGTTTTCTTGCGTTAAATATGAATAAGAATATCATTATCATAAATAGAATGAATATGTACTTCTTATATGCATTTAAATTCCAGTAATAACGATATTTCATAAATCGTTCTTTGAGGTATATTCTAGATCATTTTATAGTAAAAATCATTGAAAAAAATCAAATAATTCACTCGATGATATGATTGAATGGCTTTAAAGAAAATTGTTAGTACTAATCATTTAAGAGAAATTTCCTAAAAGTTTTTTTAACACTTTTAACCATACTTTGAGAAAGTAAGATAATGTCCTAACTCTTACAATAATTATCGGTAGAAAAGCTTTTCCACTATATAAATGTCATTGGGGCTATTTATTTTAAGCCTACATTGATATTCTGCGCATATTAAATAACTTGCCATCAAATAACGTCCTGATGATGCGGTCTATGTAAAGAGTGAGATATAACTTGCTCTAGAATCGAGCACATTGTTTGATTGCATTCAAAATTATGTGGTATTGCAACTGCATAAACTGATACAGATTATAACAGATACATACGGACTGGATCTAATAAAGTCGCTTAAATGAATAATATCAAACGAACCACATTGTAAAGTGCTTTCATGGTCCAATCATATTTAATCTTTTTTTTTTTAAAAAAACTATCTAGCCCTTAATTAACCTTTTATCAAGCAGAAAAATTTATTTAGTAGATTATGTAAACGAACCACGGAAAATAAAACTAGTTTTAAACTTAATTTAAATTGAATTTAAAAAAATAAAATGACTCTAGTCTTACTTTTCTCCCTAATATAATTTGATAAAATAAGTTTATTTTTCTTGCAATATTTGTGTTTAAATTTTGCTTAAAATAGTTTTCTCGTTTAAAAAAATTAATAAACTCTTTTTAAATAAGCACTATTATAGAAAAGATCTCTGATAATAGAAGTGTCAAGTCATCTATGAGGAAAAAAATCTTCTTTAAATCATAAATAAAGTATAATAAGAATTTTAATTTTTAATTAAATATATTTTTAATTTTATTTCTTAAAACTTTATATCGAGGTTGTAGTTTGCATTTCTTTTCTTATAGACAAAATAAGATATTTTTCGTTAAACTTCTTTCATGAAGATTACTTTACGAGTAATATGAATTATTTGTTGTGTCGTTAAAAATTCAATCAAGTAGAGTGATTTCCAACATTTCTTTGAGTTAAATCGGATATATATGTTTGAATTTGAAGACAGGAGCAACAATGTAGAGTGTTTTTTTTTTAATTTTCTTCCCTTTTTAAGTTTTGAAATTTTTATGGGATGGTTTGTAAACTGTCACCTCTTTTCAGAGTTACGTGACTCAAGCAAAATATCAAAAATACGGAATTTCATTGATAAAAATAAAATAAAAATAAAAATAGATTAAAACATGCACTGCTATGGAAACACCATTTTTGCGAAATATTTAAATAATAGAAGCAGACTAAACCCCTAGAAAAAAATCCTTAAAACTCGCTAAACTCAATTGCAGAAGTTAAGAGTTCTAAAAACAAATATGCAGGCTAACGTAACATGACAAATATTGTGTTTCATCGTCAGGTGGAAAAGCAAATATTAATATGTTTATTAATACTAATAATTAATCGCTCAAATTTTTTTTTATCACGAATTTTAAATTTTCAAACCTTTGATCATTATCCATTAAATGAACATAAACTGCATAAAAAGCAGTATTTATTTCTTAATGGTACAATATGGCGCCAAAGATTTGCCAAGTAGAATATCGCCAGGTTCTGACTAACTCAGATGGCTGGTTACCGATGATGAACAGAAGTGCATTGAATATTACAATATCGTGAATATTATACAAAGCGATAATTATGGAATTCGGTATTTTTGCGAATATTGCTACATTTTATTTGCGTAACAAAAATACTAACACCAATACAGAAATTAGATCAATTTGAAAAATATCGCGATATATTTTAAAAATGCATTGCAAGATTAAAATTTTTACTCATTATTCATTGGAGTTAATATTAGTAACTATAACTTTACATTACAATTTAAAGTTATAGCAATCACCAAGGCATGGTCTTTAAAACCGATAAATACAAGATAAGAGATTGGGTATTAAAGGCAGGTAGAAGCCGCAGATGTACTTTCATTATTGGAATACACACATTTAAGACTTAGATCAGTTTATTTTCAACTCCTTTATCTCAATTTTAAGAAGAAAAAAGTACTTAATTGCAAAAATCTTTCATTTCGGCATAAAAAAAGTTAAATAAAACTAGTTTGCAAACTGATGTGTATTTTAATTATCAATTAAAAATTTCAAATTAATGCTAGTTTATTACAGTTTTATACAATACAGTTACAGTTTTTCACTATTTTCTTTCGGATCTAATAAATTGGAAATTAATACAGTTTTTCACTTTTTTAACGTAAATACTCATTTACTCGGTTATGCTATCATTTAGTTCTTGAACAGCACCATTAAGCTAAATAAACTAAATTAATTAATTTTTTGCTTCAAAATGTACAGTCTACTGTGTTAGATACGTGCATTCTTTTAACTTAAATGTATAATAGTTAAAGATTGCTTCGTTTTTGGCAGAAAGATCCTTACAAATTAAATTCATTGACTCAATCTGTAATGCATATAAAGGCATAATTTAATTTTGACATGCTAATTTGATTTGTTTTTCATTAAAATTTCACTGAGATAATAAACATATTTTATTTTCAATGTTAGTATATGTTGTGCAAAACATTTTGATAACAAATTCACCATGATATCATATCAAGAATATGCAAGAGACAGAAGTTAAACTCACTCTCCCTAGAGCAATATGAGTTTATTATTCATTCATATTGTCTTGATTTAAGATTTTACGATTTTTCCCTGGAAATACTTGACAACCTACATATAGAAAAATGTGGAGTGCTGATCACCGGCAACTAATAACCAATAAATCAACATTTATCAACTCCATGAAATGATGCTCAAAATTTAAAGAAATATATCGACAAAATTAATTAAACTAAAAACGAAGACAACTTTTTAAAATTTTTCTAAGATTTCTTTCCTTTCCAGTGACTTTACGTTATCTGATTATTTATCTAAAGGAAAGATGTTTTTAGACGTTCATCACACCAAAATAAAATTTGTTAGGCAAAATTCAGTGTCATTTAGCATATTGCTATTGTTCGAGGTTAACTCCTGATAGGAAAAAAATACCTGAATCAACAATTTTCTCCAGTATTTATCCCCTGCGTTATGCCTAAAAACATCTATTTCCACAGTATCTATGGTAATTATCTTTATTATAGTTTATCTAAAACCTATTAAAAACGCAAATTATTATAATACCAGTAGTACCCATTACCAAAATTAATTACACATTAACGTCAATATGACTATTTTTTATGCTTCGCATGCAAGAAAAAGTACCATTTCTCCATTAAATTTGTTTTCACACCCAAAATTTAAATTTGTACCTGTTACCAATTTAATTTATTTTATAACCTCTTATAACCATCGTTGAACAGCCGACCCAATATTTGAATTTACGACTACTGCTGTTCAACTACGTAGCCTTGTAATTTTGAACCTAATCCAGAAGACAAGAGTACTCATGGATTAAGTATTGATACCACTGGTGTTATGGTGATAGGTTCTATGAAAATGAAAACCTATTTAGCTAATATAGATAATGTGGTAATAGATATTTTAAAGCTATTTGAAAAGGATAAGAAGCCTAATATCAGCATACAACACATTCATTACACCTTACACACCATCTTTATCTTTTATTATTTTTTGTATATTCCGGTGCGAATTTATGCTATTTGATTAACCATAAAATGAGTTGTAATATTCAAAATAGTTCATTCAGTTGCAATAATTGTAACATTCAAAATTCACCACAATTTCACAAAGCTCAATATATAAGTTCTTTTTTTTTCTTGCTGACTTTCGATTATTTAAATATATAGAGATTTAAAAGCATAAGTATAATTATACGAAATGCATGGTTGCGTACACCATTTAAATTACTAATTTGGTGACGACATCACCATACATTGCAAAATTATTAACGTTTACTTTACTTGTGATTAATTAACATAGGAAACTAAAGATTAATAATTACTGAAAAAAGTGTGATAAAACTTGTTTTTGATTGATTTGAGCTACAAGCTAGAAAATCTCTAATATTATAAAATGTCTATCAAATCCTATGGAAAATTCTTTCTTTGGGATGTAGCGCCCGAACCATTAATAAGAGGGAGTTAAACCGTTAGGTCTATCGGGGAGTTAAACAGTTAGGCCAAAGTAAAAAGTTAGGTCTACCGTGTCTACCAGCATAGATACACCGAATTCGGTGCGGATATGTTCAGAATTGCGGATTTGTAAAAAAATTACATGCAAGGAGCCGCGATGGCTCAGGGAATAGAGCGTTCGCCTTCCAATGAAATGAACCGGGGTTCTATCCCTGCGATGGCTGGTTGATACGAATTCCGCATCCGGCTTGCACCAACCACAGTGCTGACTTGAAATATCCTCAGTGGTGGACGGATCATGGGATAGAAGTACCCTTGTCTTCTGGATTGGGTTCAAATTACTAGGCTATGTAGTTGAACATTAGTAGTCTTAAACCCAAAAAATTGGGTCGGCTGTTCAATGATGGTTATAAAATATAAAAAATAAAATTACATGCATACATATAAACATACTGCTTTATTTATATAGATTAAAAGTTGCAAGTGCTGATAGTTCGGTACTTCTCAAATAAGAAATAAGGTTTCTTCCAGAAGAGGTAAAAAGCCGTTACTTTGATTCGCATCGCTTTGAAGAAATAAATTTTTGCAATTTATTTACTGTACAATAAAAGCAGGGTAAGTTACAGGGTTTATATTTATTTTATTAGGAGGTTGAAAAAATCCCTAATTATATTTTTTTTCAGCTTTTAGAACTATCTGATACTCTAGAACAGATGACACATAGTGGGCGCATCCAGTTGGTAAAAAAAATTTTTTATCCCGATAAAGAAAAATTGTTACTTATAGAAAGCCTCACAAATAGCTGTGCAAGGTACTTAAAATTAAAATAAATATTACAAATATTTTAGAGTACTACCTTTTTCTTCCCTCACAGAAATTCTTTTTGCTTACCTAAAAGAAAAAAGAAAAATAATCAATCTATGTTTAAACTAAAGAGTTTTATAAATAAGAAGCAAAAACAAATGTGCAAACAACTATGCCCAAAATATGTTCTCTGAAATATCGTTCCCACTACATCTTTCTTGATGTACAATTGATGAAAACTTGATGTATAATTTTATGAACTTATTATGATAATCAAATGGAATACTTAAGATATGCTTTTTGTACTATAAAAATTATATCCTAATATATGAAAGTATGATCATTAGATTAAGAACTTCTCAGAACGTGTACTTTATTGGCAATGTGTTATAACATAAAGGAAATAAAATTAAATTAAAATAAATGCAAGCAAAATTAATATTTAAAAAAAAATCCACCTCCTTCCCGTACATTTTTTTAGAAAAACAAATGATTTTAAAAAGTGAAACTATTTTGAACTTTAAGATATTCTTCAAACATCTTATTTCCTAATTGATTTTCCAATTTTTAAATGTCAACCTAGTGAATAACTAAATTAAAAATCTGTGGATAAAACTTAGAAGGAGTTTTACATCCGCCAACAATCGGAACCGTTTTCCGAAACAATTATTCCGCAAGACAAATTAAGTTCCAAGAGTACTATTTATGCGAACCATTAATGACGTCTTACGCTTTCGCTTCATTTCCTGTAATTTTCTCTGGAAAAATAAAGAAAAGAGCAGTGAGTGGCTGGCTTGGACCATCTTTATTAAGAAAGGTCGCCAAAGAAATAGAATCAGAACACAGGAGAAGGTCCTAATGAGTCGTGGGCGTATTTCAACAGGAAATTAACCGTCGCTAATAACCTCGACAACGATTCGTTGAAGAGTTGAGGAAGAGTAATCAGCTTTCTACAAACAAAAGCCAGATCTACAGAAAAGGTGCAGAAAAAAGAAAGAACGTCGAAAAGTCCCCCTATTACATTTCTGATGCCATTCTTTCCCCCCCCCCTCCCCATTATTTAATTTGTTTTCCGTCTGTACCCTAAAGAGGTAATGAAATTGCCAGATTCGAGAATTTAATTTCTTTACTACTGAGGCCAGAGATCTTGACGGTTGTTGACAATTGGAGATAAGGACAATAGCATTTGCTGATGAAGGAGTAGTTTGCCGAGTACATACTTTAGAAAACTACTTTTTCTTGAATGCAAAGATAAAAAATAGAAAAAGTGTCAACTCAAGAGCCGTGACAAATCTCGTCCAGTGGAAACAGTTATTTTCTTGTTTCTATTTCAGAGATGAGCAAACAACGGAAACGATGAAATCTTTTTCCAATCTTAGAGTTAAGGCTTCATTTTGATGTTACGTAATTAGAGAGAGAGCAAACAAAAGCCAAGAATGTAACATCTTTTGTCTTAAGAATATTGTATAATAATGTAGTGTCCCATTCAAAATATGCTAATTACTCAGTACTATGCATACATTTATTTATGAAATCTTAACGAGCATTATCTTTGCGTATATTTCAACTTCGGATTTAATATATTTATCACAATAAGCAAAATAACGCATCAATAATGTATACGAAGAAAAAGGTCACAAATTTGACCTTTTAAATGTTGCCTTTTCGTTCCTACTTATAAAGTTGTTTTTTGCAAATCTAAGTACACATTTATAACATTTGTTTTTACACGAACTATATCACTTAAGTGATGTTTATTTTTATTGTTCAATTTTATAAAAATATGCATTCTTTTATAGGATTTTTTACTGTATTTCATGCCCACAAAAATCAAAAGAGAGACGTAGAAAAATATTTGGCAAAATAAAGTTACAAGTGCTATTAGTGCATGTTACAAGTGGCCATTGAATGTTATATATGAACCTTATAAATAATATTTAAGTAATGATATGAGTTTTCCTATTTAAGTAATCTTCAAACTACCGAAAAAAATGATATATGCTTGAAATGAGTTATAATATATGTTTGAAAGCTATTAATTTGTAAAAAATTTGGAATGAAAAAGTTTTATCAATTATATAGGCATTCAAAATATCATGTTGTAATAAAATAAATAGGTTTTCTTTGGGTGTGTCTTTCTGTATGTTTTTTAAGAAATATTTTTTGTTCCACGATTAAAAAAATTATACAAAATTGAAAAAAAAATGACATTATCAATAATTGTCAGAGCTTACAACTATTCTCTTATAATATAAATGGTATCAACATTATAAAGACTAATCTATTATAAACTCTAAACTAAACTAAGATTCTCTCCATTGAAATATTACTTCTTGCTGTATAACTTTGAAAATGGCTCATATAGTTAGTTACGGTTTATAAACTTTCATCGCATCTTAGGTTGTCAAGATTGTCACTCATCTTAAATTTTTATATTCTCTTTCCTGTTTTATTAATATATTTTTTTATTCATAAAAGGTTGCATTAAAACAAAACCTATTTGTTTAACATGCGAGATACAATATTTATTTGATTCTAAATACGAAAAATATAACGTTGTATTATGATAACGGTTTATGAAAAAGCAGAGATAAGCAAACATAATATGTAACAAATATAATTCATACTATTTCAACTCATTACTAGTTAACATCTAATAGGCATTTTCAATCTTAAAAAGCTCGTTTTAAAGTAATTTAAATAATTTGTACAATAATAAATTTCATAGATAAATTCTAAAACATGTTTAGATTTTTAGAGAAGAAAAAATTAAATTTATTATCATTCTCTTCTTTATAATATGTTTCAATTAGAAATAACCATTGATACTTTTTTATAACTTAAAAAAAAACTACATGCCTTCATTCAAAATGGTTTTACTATGAATCATATAATCAAATCCTATATTGAAAGCCCTATTACTATTTAGTTTATGTGTACGCCTGCCCCTTTATAGTTTATGTGTACCTTTACAAGTTAGCTAGCTTGTCAGTTTACTATTACCCAATACAAGTAATGCTTTATAAATTAGTCTATTTCGAAGGACTGAATGGATATGTGATCTTTAACAGTTAGCATTAAACTTGAGCGCTGCCTTCTTAACTGTTAAGTGTTGATCATTAAATAGAACCGATAGAAATCCCTTCTTGATACAGTCACGTTCTGCGCACTCGACCTAATCAAAGATCTACTCACACAGTGATTATGTGCTGAGATTAAGGAACCGCGTACCCTTCTCTCATGTCTCTGAATATGGTGCCTTCTACAGTCGTTCAAGTTAATGGAGTTCGTAAAAGGGATGTATTTGCTTGGATATTATGATATCAATCTTGGAATCATTTACCATTCTAAAACAATTTTCAACAGCAGCACGCTTTGCTGCTTATGTCGAATTGTTATGTTCATAAAATAAGTAGGCTTGTTCATTTTGTATTTTAAAAATGTCGGGTAAGAAAAGTGCACTTTTCTAAATTTAAAACAGTTATAGAATCTACAAATCTTGATTAGTTCTTAGCAATCAAATTGTTTATTGTTTGGTGTATACACATAAGTATACAGAAGTAAAAAATGATTTTGTCTTCAGATGCTCAAAAAAAACTGTTTTAGTTAAAACACTTTATGATCCAGTTCGAAATGTACACTGAGAAAAAAAAGTTTGGTCAAAACTACAAAACTATTATATGATGAATACTGTGTTCTAGCTTTGTGGGAACGCCAGAAAGCTGAGTAATTTTTACCGAAGCACTTTGTAAATAATTTTTGTTAAATTAACATTGAAAGTTTATAGTTTTATAATGTGCGATAAAATTTGGTAAACGTGGTATAATTTGATAATTTATCATGATACCTTAGAACATGAGATAAAAAAAACTATTAATTCGGTTCTTTCAGTTCAGGTTCTTTACAGTTTATTATATTTTACTAAATATGTGGTGATAAGAATAAATATAAAAATCATAATTTCAGATAAATCATTACCATAAGAACGAAAAAAATCACCAAACAAACTGCTTAAATACCGTATACTTTGGTTTTTAATACCAAAATTATCGTTGTTTTTACCAGGAATGCATTACCATAAACTATGTTAATTTACCAGAATTTTTTTTCCCTCTGGAGGATTGGAATTAATATTTCAAAAATTTAATTTATACAAATATTTTACCGAATTGATGGAATATTTAGAAAACATATTATTAAATATAAAATATTTAAACCTGTGACGAAACTGCGAATCATTGATTGGAAATCATTTTAAGTAGCTTTTTTTGTATACAGAGTGTTCCAGAATGATTGTTCTCAGTATATATTTTTAGAATTCTTCTCAAATATAAAGAAAAAATAGCATACGGATTGGGGATACAAAGCACACATGGAAAAGTTAAGTGCACAAAACATCTAAAGCCCGTTTGATTACCAGAGAAAACAGGAAAGATTGATTTGATCAGATGATTGCCCGTTTGATTTCCAGAGAAAAGCGATTATTAGAAACACTTTCAAATTTAGTCTTAAATATGTGATTAAACAGGGTTAGAAAGCTTGTACACTCGTCTTACTCAGTAGCGGTTTCTTAGATTTCAATAATGGTTTTAATTTTTTCGTCCATCCCCATTGCATATACCGTTTTGATAAATATTCTAAAAATATATATTAAGGGGGGGGGGTCATGGTTAAACTTGGATACCCGATTCGTATATTTTCATATAATAGTCAAGAATTTTTATCATTATTTGATTTTTCAAACTCTTTCTCTGATCATTGGAATAAAATCTACAAATAAAATCGCACTCGCAGAATTTTTGACAATATTTCAGTTAGTATGTTTTTTTTTCAAACGGTATCAACTTGAATGTTTGATAGATTCATGCGATGTAATCTTACATATCTATACTGTAAATCTTTGAAGTTATACCTATCCAAATTTCGTGTTCAATAAGTCCAAAATTTGTGTGAATGAATGCTTAATTTCAAATTTATACCAAACTGAGTGTTTGTACACACTTTAAAGGATGTAGATAAATTTAAACATTGAGTATTGAGAAAGTTCAAACCAAAATCAGATATACTTCATTCATGAAATATTTTCACCAATTTTGACGCACGTTAGGTAACCATCAGGTGACAACGGTAGATTGTTTACAATAGATTACGAGAAGGTGAAAGTTCGTTGTCTCGCCGCTCCTGAACTTTACACAGAAACAGAAATTAACTTTTACAAAAAGCCTGTTTAGTTATGTAATACGGATGATTTTTTTTTCATAAAAAGATTTGAACAAATCTGCCAATTGTATGAAATAGTTTTATAATATTTAATTTCTATACAATACGGTTTTGTTAATCCTAGTTTGAATTCTTCCTAATATTCTCTCTGTGCCGTGTGTTTGTTTGATTAACTAACTAATTTTATTTTTAGAAATATCGGGTATATGCATTCCTCAATTAATGATTCTCACTTTATATTGTATCATATAAATAACTTTACCGACTCTTGTCTTGAATCTTATTTAAATTAATTACTTATTGTTACTAAAAAACGAGAATGGTGACGGTTACTTTACACCAAGTAGTGCAAAAAAACATTCTGGTAAAATTACCGTACTGTAAGATAATGATATTTCTAAAGAAAATCATAATGCTAGTAAATAGAACCAAAATATAAAGTATTTAAGCTATTTACTTGGTAATTTTTCAGTTCATATCATATCGGGTTACCAAAAACCCTGTCTTCCAAAATTATTGTTCTTATTCCCTCTCATTTAATACCAAATAAATGTTTTAATGGCATACTCTAAGGCATATTATTAACTTTTACAGCACTAATAAAATTACTAAACTTAACCACATTTTCCAAATTTTATCACACATTATAAAACTATATTTTTTAACTAATTTTAGCAAAATCTTTTCCAAAACGTTTCATAAAAATTACCGAACTTTTCGGTGCTCCCAAAGCGCCAGAAGCAGGACAAATTTAACATATTCCGGTAGTCTTGACCATATTTAGTTTTCTAAAGAATGAACTATTATTGGTTCTTAGTGTAATAAAGCGCCTAGATCCAAGAGTTAACTTTGGTGTATTTTGGTGCAAAGTAGTTGTCATCATATCTGGTGTTTTATATCACCATATCTGGTGTATAGAAAATTTTTAGCTGTATATTTACAGTTGCTAGGGCATTCACGAACTAGTATGGATACCAAATATTTTGTTTTATAAGGAAGTGAAACATCAAATCTTGTCGAAAAATTTCCTCATCAGTGCTTTTGTCATACGAATAATGTTTTTTTTTTAATATGCTGTTGCAAAAGATAATCAGTACACAATTTTTAAAACTTTAAATAGCATCAGAACATTTCTTAGCATGTTTTCCAATCGACCTGTCAGCAAGATTTAATATCTGGGTAAAAACAAATTGTCAATTGCATGCGAGCCTATCATAAAAAAATTTGTAAAAAAAGTGTCTAAACCTGACACCTAATTGATAGTTTTCGTTTCAACTTAAAATAGCTGACATTGTTAATAATTGATAATAAATTTCTGTTTAATACAAGTTTTTTTTTTCCTTTTTGCAAGCAATACGCTTTGTCATCGTCTAAGGTTGGAAAAATAAGCACTAAATTCTGAGTCGCATTACATTGATTAATATCGTGATTACTTTTCCCGATGAAAAGAAATCGACGCTACTTCAGAAAAAACCACCCACCAGGAAGGAAATGACCCCAAAAACGCGAAAGAAAAATGGAAGAAAATCCGTCAAATACTGTATCGATGTATTAAAAAGCTACAAAAAATCGATTCAAAAAGATGTAAAACGCGAAAGAAACACGACGAAGTCTTTTCATCTATAGGATGGATTCATTGAAAGAAACGGAAAAAAAATAATAAAAACTGAAATAACTCAAGTTTTTGTAACCAAAATAGATTCTTTATTCTTTATACTCATTTGATTGATGCTACTCTTTTATACGAACTCTTTGGGATACGCAAGACTGAATTCTCAAAGGAGTGCTTCCAAAGGAGTTGTTTGAACTGAAGTGAAGAAAGTTTTTTTATTTGCTTCATTTTCGTAACCGCTAACCTTAGATTAATTTTTATTTTCATTCATTGTTTCCTCTTTGATCCATTATATCACGAACTTAAATTGAGATAACTACGTTGAATCTGAATGCATCAAGGATTTTTAAAAAATGAAGAATTTATACCGAACTCATTTAATTTGAAATTTCCTAGACGCTCCCCAAAAAAGTCATTTGATTTAATTATAAGAAGAATGTTAATTTCTAAAAAGGAAAATTAATCATGCTAATCACCTCAGGAATGCGAAATAACACTTAAAAGAAAACTTCTTTCTTTTTTTTTTTTTCTTTTTTTTTTTTTTTTTTTTTTGCTCTTTTCGCTTAAATTAAATTTTGAAAATGTTAAACAAAACTAGATAACTTAATACTTTTTTTCTTATAAACACTGCTTTCTCATACCTGTGTTGAAAGTAAAAATGTTTTACAATTTCTTTTTTTTTTTTTAGATTCAAATATCTCAACTATGTTTCTTATTAAGATTAAAATTTACAATTTCAATTTAAAAATCTATTTTATGATTTTTTATTTTTACTATTGAATAATAGTACTGGATTTAATTTTTTTAAACATTTGCTGAATACATTGAAAAGTAATGTTTTGCAAATTGAAAAATAATGTGACAGCATTTAGGAGAGAGATAAATATCATAAAGTCGTTAATCCTTATAGAATTGATTACAGTGAAAACAATCTGTTGCATTTGATAAAGAACTGTTATATATTTTTTTCTTCTTTTGCTTTTTGAATTTGAAAGTTTTTGAAATTTTATAGTTTTTCTTCTAAAATTTAAGTGAGCGATAATTATATCAAAGTGTTACTTTCATGTCTTGAACTAAAAATGAAAACAAATATCTGAAAATGTGTTTGGCAGTGATAAATATTTTAATAGTGCTTAATATATCTTCTACTTATTTACGAACCTAAAAAAGTTACTTAATTGTAATAAATACTTTTTTTTATATAAATGTCGTATCTTCTTAACTGTGGCGTAACTACCACTACGAATTATAAACATCAATTCACTGGTATATAAAACATGCTAACTTGAATCCATCTTGAGGTACCTTTTGATAGATGACGGTTGGCATGGTCGATAACTCCGCCCCCACATTGGTGACCTTTGGACGTGATTTGAACACGCAGTAACGCCCACTTCGATCTGGTAACGCCTACTTCGTTGGATGGTCCACATTAAACAGTTGGCAACTTGTGGCAGCGACTTACTCACCTCCTCGCGCTGTTGCTACTCATCACTCGTCTCGATTAAACACAACGTCTGGCTGCAAACTCTCGACTGCTACTGGCAACACAGGAGCGACTACTACTGTGAAGTTAATTCACCTCTCACATTCAGCACTCAAAATTCCGGTGACCGCTTTCCCGGGCTGTCACAAGTACAGCAACTAGTGGTATCTGTTCATCGAATTCTATCCCTGATAGAATTCTGGTAGGGGAGTATTGTGGCGTAACTACCACTACGAATTATAAACATCAATTCACTGGTATATAAAGCATGCTAACTAGAATCCATCTTGAGGTACCTTTTGATAGATGACGGTTGGCATGGTCGATAACTCCGCCACCACATTGGTGACCTTTGGACGTGATTTGAACACGCAGTAACGCCCACTTCGATCTGGTAACGCCTACTTCGTTGGATGGTCCACATTAAACAGTTGGCAACTTGTGGCAGCGACTTACTCACCTCCTCGCGCTGTTGCTACTCATCACTCGTCTCGATTAAACACAACGTCTGGCTGCAAACTCTCGACTGCTACTGGCAACACAGGAGCGACTACTACTGTGAAGTTAATTCACCTCTCACATTCAGCACTCAAAATTCCGGTGACCGCTTTCCCGGGCTGTCACAAGTACAGCAACTAGTGGTATCTGTTCATCGAATTCTATCCCTGATAGAATTCTGGTAGGGGAGTATTGTGGCGTAACTACCACTACGAATTATAAACATCAATTCACTGGTATA
Organism: Parasteatoda lunata; assembly: GCA_949128135.1. Taxonomy (NCBI): domain Eukaryota; kingdom Metazoa; phylum Arthropoda; class Arachnida; order Araneae; family Theridiidae; genus Parasteatoda; species Parasteatoda lunata. The sequence continues at coordinate 58,479,053 of OX421973.1, read as the reverse complement.
TAAAGCATGCTAACTAGAATCCATCTTGAGGTACCTTTTGATAGATGACGGTTGGCATGGTCGATAACTCCGCCACCACATTGGTGACCTTTGGACGTGATTTGAACACGCAGTAACGCCCACTTCGATCTGGTAACGCCTACTTCGTTGGATGGTCCACATTAAACAGTTGGCAACTTGTGGCAGCGACTTACTCACCTCCTCGCGCTGTTGCTACTCATCACTCGTCTCGATTAAACACAACGTCTGGCTGCAAACTCTCGACTGCTACTGGCAACACAGGAGCGACTACTACTGTGAAGTTAATTCACCTCTCACATTCAGCACTCAAAATTCCGGTGACCGCTTTCCCGGGCTGTCACAAGTACAGCAACTAGTGGTATCTGTTCATCGAATTCTATCCCTGATAGAATTCTGGTAGGGGAGTATTGTGGCGTAACTACCACTACGAATTATAAACATCAATTCACTGGTATATAAAGCATGCTAACTAGAATCCATCTTGAGGTACCTTTTGATAGATGACGGTTGGCATGGTCGATAACTCCGCCACCACATTGGTGACCTTTGGACGTGATTTGAACACGCAGTAACGCCCACTTCGATCTGGTAACGCCTACTTCGTTGGATGGTCCACATTAAACAGTTGGCAACTTGTGGCAGCGACTTACTCACCTCCTCGCGCTGTTGCTACTCATCACTCGTCTCGATTAAACACAACGTCTGGCTGCAAACTCTCGACTGCTACTGGCAACACAGGAGCGACTACTACTGTGAAGTTAATTCACCTCTCACATTCAGCACTCAAAATTCCGGTGACCGCTTTCCCGGGCTGTCACAAGTACAGCAACTAGTGGTATCTGTTCATCGAATTCTATCCCTGATAGAATTCTGGTAGGGGAGTATTGTGGCGTAACTACCACTACGAATTATAAACATCAATTCACTGGTATATAAAGCATGCTAACTAGAATCCATCTTGAGGTACCTTTTGATAGATGACGGTTGGCATGGTCGATAACTCCGCCCCCACATTAACCATCTAAAAAATAACTTTTAAGAACATTACAATAATTTTAAGGAAATTATGAAATTTTTTTCAGTTAAAAAGCTAAATACACTGTAATGATAACCCACAATTTTTAATTTAACAGAGTGTTTTGTATGAGAGATTTTGTAGAAAACCGGTACTGAACGGTAATAACATTTCTGGTAAAAAGAATATAATTCTGATTATTAAAACTAAAGTTTTTAAGCAGTTTTTCCGTTCATATGCAGTTTTTTAGCATGCAGTTATAGTTCGTTCATCAGGAGTTGGCACTTGGCTCCACCTCTTCAGACGAAGACTTCATTTCAGCGGGGGAGTAAGAGGAGAAACGTCACCGCTCTTGAAATTGAGACAACCCTTAATGCGCGCCAAACGCAAACAGTGAATTCTTTTTCAGTCACTTACTTAGCTTTATCATCTGCTATTAAACCTTTCGTTACGGCTCTATGGGCTAATTATATAGATTTTAAATTTAAAAACGGCTGTTTTCCCAGCAAAATATCTCAAAAAGGACAAACTATTCATTCAAAAGGAAGAAATATCATCAAATTTATGAAATATTTAATTTTAAAAATTGCACATAAAGATTGCGAAATAAATATTTTTGTCAAACGATCGCCAAATAGCAACCTTCTTCAGGATTGTTCACATCCTTGTCTCCAAAAATAGTGAAATAGTATACTCGGTTACCACGTGATGAAGGCGGAGCCAAGTACCAACTCCTAGTGAACGAACTTTACCAGCTTGCAGTTTATATGAAACAGTTTACATGAAGTAGTTATGTAAAGAAGATTTAGTTATGAAGTTTATATGAAACAGTTTACCAAAAATTCCTGTTTTTAAAATTATTGTTCTTATTACCACACATTTAATAAAAACAAAAAAACTGAAGAGTAAATTTAGCCGAATAAATGGTTTTTATACCATGCTCTAAGGTAGCATGATAAAATTGCCGAATTTTACCATATTCGCCAAATTTTAGCACAGATTATAAGACCTTGTTCTATTCTTAATTTATTTTGCCAAAATCCTTATCAGAGCTCTTTGATAAAAAATACTGAGATTTTTGGTGTTCCCATAGAGCCGGAAACACTATAAATTTTACCATATTCTGGTAGTTGGGACCATATTTTTTTTAGTGAACACAAGGCAATGTCCATGTAAGCTACAAAATGTTTCAATATGTGCCGTAAATTATTGAATTACAGAAGCTTATAAAGTTACCATCTCTAAACAGTACGAAGGCAAAATTTGATGTAACATTTTACCATGGAAAAACTATAGATTTTTCAATGTTCTATGTATATTTTTTCATTACTAACCGATGGAGGATTTTTATTGTATTTAATTGAATTCCGGAAATTTGTTTCCGGAAAATTTAATTCTAAAATATTTTAGCATGACCATCTGAAAACAATACTATGGAAAAACTTGATGGCAAATTACTCCATGGAATAAAATGTGACTTTTCCCTGTTTCCTATGGAACATATGCTAACATATGGAAAATTTCATAACCACAATTTCCTTACTTAGGAAAATACAAATTTACATTTTTTGACATATGTTCTGTTGAAACTTTTTTCTAAACTTTAAATTTTAAGGTCAGTGGTTTTATTTTAATTTTAAGATTCATTTTTTTTTTCAAATATATTATGACAACTTTCAAAAATCCTTCGAATTTCAAAATTTCAAACAATATTAAATTGGTATATGGTACACATATAAAAGAGTTATTTTGAATTTTTTTAAAACGACTTACGAACATCGAAACTTAAATTTGGTAATTAGATCCAATACAACATGCTTAAATAATAAAATAAAACAAAAGATATTAGTTAAGTAAGAAAATTGCGCTCATGTATTTCTCCGTTGGTTAACATATAAGTAGAATCGATTTTCTGAAAAGAAACTTTATTGAGAAATGAATTCGTATAAAGAAAATTTCTTTGATCAGTATGTAGATATTTTCTAATTTTTTTGAATAACTTTAGCTTTAAAATTAAGAATGGAAATCAGAAACATTTTAAAAATGAATAATCTTTTTATGATAATCACAAATGTGTATTATGTACTTGAATCTATCAGAAACTGGTTTAAAACTAAAAAAACATTCTAACGGGATTCTACTAAGAATTATATAAAAAAAAATATAAAGCTACTATTTATTTCACACTAAAGTCGGAAATATCACACTTTTGCTGCTAAAAAATGCTGCCATTTAACATTTTCATCGAAAATAAATAAAATTATTTAAATAAACTATAATAATTTTAATGAGCCAAATATTTTTAGAAAGACATGAAAAATAAAGACATTTTATACATTTAAGAGATAAACAATAATTTAAATAACTTCTAGGCTTTATAAACTAATTATCTTCAAAAACATTCATTTCTGTAAAAATATTCAGTGCAAATATTCAGTAAAAAATTTATAATCTAATTGCGGTATAAAGTTCCGGTAGTTTGGGTTTACCATCCGTAAAACCTATTTTACCGTAGTTTTTACAGTAATATTTATTTAATTAGAGTGATTCAGTAATATCAAGGTTAGTATTACTGTGAAAATTATGATCTATCAGGACTTTTGTTTCGCAACATGCTCCGGTAAAAATGGGTTTCTAACCTGAATGCTGGTACTTTTTACCGTAATTTGATCTGGAATTTTTTACATTCTACTTCCTCATGCACCTGAGTACAGTATAATATACCTGATAGATGACCTAATTTCTGGAAGAAAAAAAAAGCAAGATCCTTTACCATAGCACCGTTTATGATTAAAATTTCTACCATCATTTTAGAATGGTTAAAAAAATAAATCTAAATAAATACTTCTTAACTAAGTTTTAATTTTTACAAAAATACGAAATTATTCTAAAAATATACCAAATGTATGAGTAACTAGTCCATACTGCTTAAATTATTACCTAAGATAACCTAACAAAATGAAACCCAAAAAACTCTTAACTCATTTTTAACGCTACTTAAATTATTACGAATTGTGGAAAAAAGTACCGTCACTTAGGTGGCCGGTATTTTTTACCCTAATTTGATCCAAAATTTGTTTTTACAATGTAGTTTAGTTTACATAATATTGTTTTTGTGTATAACATTAATTTTTAAATTCATGCTTTATTACATGAGTGCCCCCTGAGATATTTATTCTAAGATATATGTATAAAAATAACAGACATGCGTAATACTCAACCGAAAATAACTGGAATAATGTTTCGCTGAGAGCGTACTCTCAAACTAAAACAATTGTCAGAATTTCCGATTTGTAGTGCTGTCTTGTAATTAAATACCACGTGACTTTGATTCAATTAAAGTTTTCCCATAAAGAAGAAAAAAATTATTATTTCTATTTGGAATGTTTACTCACTTCATTAAGTCACTCGAAGTTTTTTTCAATATTTTTTTTCTCCACAACATTTCTCTGAATTTCGAGGAAATGATTTCTGATTGGAAAAAAAAGTATTTTTGTAACAATAGTTTTTTTGTTTCCCTAAATCCCTTTTTCTTTCTTTCAACTGTTTATTTTTTATGGTCTTTGTTTTCCGAGAACAGATGAAATAATTTTTTCGAAACTTTCCCTTTTGGTAAATGGTTCATTCATGCTTTTTTTTAGAAATAGGTCTTCAAAAAATCAGTTGATTTTTTAATTAAGTGCGATTAAATAGCAATTTATTAAGCTCTTACATTTATCCCTAAAAATGATTATGAATATCTTCTCTACTACGAATATTTCTAAAATTAATGTTTTTTCGTCGTTTGATACGCCTAGGAAAAAAAAAAATTAAAATTTATAAGAACTCTTTGCATACTTTTGTATTAAAAACAACTGATGATATACTATTAAAATTATATAACAAATATTAATTTTATCAAACAATAGTCTTAATAGAACAATAAAAAAATTAATTTATGAATAGTTGTATAATTGTCTAAAGGGATTTGCGTTGTCTTTCTGCTGGCAGTAAAGTAAAGTAAGGGGCAAAAATAAACAAACTCAAAATATAATTACCCGTTTTTGTGTGATTGCCAAATCGTAGCAACAAGTTAGCACTGTGGTCTGTGCAAGCCGGATGCGCAATTCGTATCGACCAGTCATTGCTGGGATTCGAACCCGGTTCACCTCATTGGAAGGCGAATGCTCTATCCCCTATGCCATCGCGGCTCGTATGACGTATTTGTTTTATCTAGTGAGGTCCCACTTTTTCCATTTGTGATATATCTGGTAACCAGAGAGTGTGCCGGCTGGCCAAGCAAGGATGCTCGCCCTTTCTTATATTTAAGTTTCCTTCACCATTGAAAGGATGACAAATAAATTTGTTAAAAACAATCAAACTGCTAGTGCTGCAGGAAAAATGTGGTCCAGTCTTATTCTCGATCCCGTCCCCATGGACCTTTCTATAGACAGACTTTGTCTGCTAATTTCAAGATTGGTAATGGATATGACTATCTCCAGAATCACCTTCGGCATGTGGGCATTTTTGACTCTCCAGTGTTCCACAGAAAATGTCTCTTTTATGCAAACTTTAATCATTTGACAGATGTCCATCCCAGAGCAATATTGCTAATTCTTCAATCATTGACAACTTTCACGTGAAGGCTCCTTTGCACTGAACCACTATAAGGAAAATGACCAATGCGGCCAGCTCTTCGAAGTCGGAAAAAAAAAAGTATTTGCTTTAAGCTCATGATTTAATATGATTTTAGTTGTAATTTACTTGCGTCAAACATTACTTAAATATTTATCTCTATACTTTGGGTTAATTAAACCGTACAGTTTATTCAGTGCCTAAAACTATTTCAGTGAAAGGTAGTCGCATAATCAAACGTATAATTTAGTATAGAATCTTCCAATAACATTATTTCGCAAAATATTTTAAATATGATTGCATTTTCACTTTTTTTTTCTTATGTTATGTGGGACTACAAACGAGCAAGTACAAGGGAACTACCAAATTATTTAGTAACTATCTTGCATTCGATCAATTTTTAATGGAATTGAATTTTAATAGATCAAATTTAATAGAAGCTTTTTTAAGCTTCGACGGCAAGCTAAGAATTCCTTAGTATAAAAACTGAAGTGTGCGGTGAAAATAATTTTTATTATATTTAAACTAAATCTACAAATTGTTTGTCACATCACGTACAAAATACAAAAGCACGCTTTTGCATGTTACGCCATCCAAAGAACACATTAAATTGAATTTAATTAGTAATGAATAATATTTCATACGAAGTTTAGAATGAAAACTCAATACAATTTAACATAAGTGGGAAAATATAAGTCATCCTAATTACTGCAGATTATCACATCAAGTGTAGTAATTTTGTAAATGCAAAGTGATCACATCAAATGAACGTTCCTGCATTGATCTATAACAAAAATTATATCAATGGTTATCGAAATATATTTTCTTAACTCATTCAACAACTATAGAACTTAAGGATAATAATTTACATAAGTATTTACATCTTGCCAAAACTAGTTAATTAATATAATTAGAACTGAACAATTTCATCCCAGTGAATTGAATATTCCAATATTAAATAACAGGTGAAAATTCTATACACCATCCACAATAATCGAATTCAGTCTGCTCACTTTTCGTTGCCTTACAATTACTTTTTTCTTTTTTCTAATTTGCTGAAAGTTCTTAGAAAAGCAACAGTAATAATAAATTTTCATCAAAATAACTGGCAACGCACTATTTTCCCAGCATCCAATTTCGTTTATTAACTGTCGACACAAAAGTGCGATCCGCAAGGAAGGAAAAATCCTGCTGTTATGGAACGATATTAAAAATTTCGTCTTTTACCATATTTTGTTCCCTTGTGGGTCGAAGAGCACTTATCAGATTTACGGAAAGCATTCTTCCCAAGGGAAATTAATTAAACATCGTTCGGAAATGTCTCTAGAATGTTCGTAAAAGGCGAGTTCTTAGAAAAGAAGTAACAATTGTCTAACGATTTACCCTTCCATAAGAAACAAAGGGAAAAAAAGTGTTCTGAAAGATTTCGCTTATTTCAATGATTGCAGAAGCATACTGACAATGATTTTATTTTAAAGATAATTCCTATTTTTATATAACCTGCTAATTAGAATCTTTTGTCCAAACAGAAACATTTTACTTAAGGGAGTTTTTTTTCGGTGAGGATAAATATAAATTTGTTTTTAATAACGTCTTAAAATTTAAAGTTCGAGGAATATTCTTTACCTTATGTGAAAAGCTAGTTTATTATTTTTTAAGGAAATAAATATTTTCCAATCTTGCTTTCAGTGCTTATGCAGGGAGTAAAAAAAATTTGGCAAAATAATATGGTATTTTCATTTCAGGTAAAAATATGCCATAATTCTGTTATTGAAAATGAAATTATATTTGTATAATAAAAATTATATCAATTTAATAAAATTATATTGTATATAAATAATTTATTTGGAAGTTATTTCATTCTTAGTTATACCAAAATCATTACCAAAGGGCTTTGGTAAAACTTAAACTTATATATATATATATATATATATATATATATATATATATATATATATATATATATATATATATATATATATATATATATATATATATATATATATATATATATATATATATATATATATATATATATATATATATATATATAAGGTTAAAACTTTAGATAAAACAAGGGAAAAATTACAGAACAATGAAAAAGGGGGAAAAAAGAAAAATGATAATAAAATTAAAAATAACAAGAAACCAAGGAAAAAAATTCCGAAAAAAAGGACAAAGAATTTTAAAAAAATCCGGAAAATAAAAGATATACTCTTTTCATCAGCTCACACGGTTATATCCGCAAAAAAGAGTGCTTTCTAATAGTGTATCAATATAGCCAAAGCAAAATATATAAATACAATAGTGTGAGGAGCACTCAAAAAATTTTTGCAAAAAAATTACAACAAATAAAATCGAACAGAATAATTAAAAATATCACGTAAAAACAGAAAATAAAATTTAAAGAAAAAACAGAATAAAAAATGAAATGAAATCTATACTCGCTTTATAGAAAATAGTTTACACCTTTGATGTTAATTTTTAAATGTAGAAATATACACGATAGCACTAGGAATATATCAGCAGTGATGGTCTTTCAAATGCAAAATAATGGCTTTTCATTTTATGAAATATGCAAAATTTGAATAACGCTTCAATTTAGTGAAAAGCTAATGAATTCAAGTTAAACATTAATTTTCGTTAAACCTTTAAAAGAAATTACTTTACTTACAAAAATAGTATTCTTTTAAGCAAAGTAAATTTTCTTAATTGAAACAAAATTGTTTATTACTGATTTTTTTTTACATTTTGATTAATATTCATTGTTTTAGAGACAAAGTTTTATACAAAAACCCGGAGGCAAAAAAAATGCTTTTGAGAAATATTTATCTTTTTTTTTCTTTTGATAAAAAAATTAATTACAATAAGAAAACTATTTTTTACCATGAAATAGCCAAGCACAGTGTTGATTATTCGGTTTATTTCAATATTATTAAGAAATTATTTTAAATATTTTTAATGGTTCATATAGTTTAAATCTTTTGTTTATATAGTTTAAATCCTTATGTTCTAGAATAGAATGATAAAATGGCCAAATTTTACCACAGTTACCAAATGTTATCACATATCATAAAACTTTTTTGTTTACTGGGATTTATCAAACTAAAAATATTTATAATTTAAAGAAATTCTCGAAAGTAAAATCACACTGATGCAAAATTACAATAAAAAGTACTTTTACAATCCAATTTTTACCGTAATATGATTCGGAATTTTTAAAAGTGTATATAAAACATGAATGCATAAATGTAAATATGTACAATGTGCAATAAAAATTGCGACTCTGAATATCTTCCATTCTAGGACTCAGCCTTAATGGTTCGAAAGTGTGACCCCAAATAAGCTAATTAATATGTGCTGGCGCTATTTCAAGTTAAAAAATCAGACACAAAAACTTGCATTCTCTGATCAATTATACCTTTTTTCGACAGATTCAGATTTCTGACTATCGAAATGATAATAATTCTCCAAATATTAAATATTATATAACAAATTGGAATAATTTAGAAGTAGAATAATGCTTAAAAAAGTTCCCGTAACGTTCCGCTAACTGGCGTACTCTTTTGCTTTTAAAACCATTGACATCTGACTTCTCTGTTTCTGAAACGCGTCATAAATATTAAAAAATATGTTTCGTAAGTTTTCAAGTGTTTTAATATAAGTAATGTAAAAGAGTAAAGCATTCCCGCTCTAAGAAATCGTAATTTTTTTTTTTCGACAACTAATGAGGAAACAAAAAAAAAAAAACTTTAAAGAACAAAAAGTAAACAAAAATATATGGCGTAAGTTTTGTTTATTTTCACTAAGGAATAATTTTCTAAAGATATCAACACCACTCTTCATATGTCAATCACGCTTTCTCTGGAAGCCAAAATAAGTGATCTATACCTTGTCAATTTAGAGCTCAAAATAGCTCAATTATCTATTTTACAGTACAATATTGTATTGACGCAGTATTGTACTGTATTATACATTAGCTGCTTTTCAAATAATACATCATAAAAATGTATTTTTTCTATTAAATTATTAATTTTATTTTTAGATTTTATCTAAAAAACAGTTTTATTTTATATATTGTGATTACGTTGTACTTTGAAAGATTCAAAATGTTTCAAAAACATAAAGTGGCTTTTTATGCAATCTAAGGACGTATATTTCTCATATATAAAAAAAGACAAAAAGGATTTTTCAGACAAAACGGCACTAATTTTGAACAGAAAATTGATATACGAATATTACGATATACGATATACGAATAAAAGAGTTTTTATAAAATTACTGCTCTGTATGGAAGAGACATAATTTCAGCAATAAAAACCAAAACTTATGGTATTTAAACCGTGGTAATTTTTCATATGGTAATATATCAGAAGTTTTGATTTCCGAATATTAAAAAAAAAAAAATACAAAATTGGAAAGTAAAACTGAAAAGTAAATAGTAAAATATTAGAAAATCTCAAATTAAAAAAAACATAGTGCTGATTAATACAACCAAAATATACGGTATTATAATCATACATTTGATAATTTTTTGGTTTACGAGGTATTTATTTACAGGAAATTCTGACTTTCAAAATTACAGTTCTTATCACCACACATTTAGCAAAAATCACCAAGCTGAAAATTTTATTTTTGGAAAAGGTGTTGTTCATCACTATGTTGTTGCCACAAGCCCTTTTATATACTACTAGGAGGCTTCGCCCCCTGCTCGCTGGCGCACGCCAAACCCCCCCACCCCGCCCCCCATTGCTTTCGCAGTTCATTTCGGATTGCTTCGCAATCCAATGCTCGCTTTGCTCGCTCATTGGATACGTTCTCAACGTCTAGCTTTCGTATACTTTTTTGAATACTGAAGTTCCGAAAACTTTTCACTGTAGAAAATTCTAAACCTGTACATTTCAATATTAATTTGAAATTGCAATTGTTAATTTGGGCATTTGGCGATACAACACTTATAGAATTGAAGGATTTGTTACGTCAAGCGCTCAGGTATCATAATTTTGATCTAGTTGCGCTTCTATGTCATTTTGATTTATGTTGCTAAGTTAACTTTCAATAAAATTCTACGGCTGGCAACAGCATTTTTATTTTTTAAGTTTTTTATTTTTATTTCTTTTAGAATTAGTTCCTTTTTTAGCGAAATGTTTTTTAACCTAACAGAATTCTTTGCCGACTGTTTTCTCTATAAATGAAGAAAATAAAGCAAATATTTAAGTGTTGTGAAAAGAATCTTATTTATTTGTACTAAGTACTTCAGCCAAAATTTGGGAGCCACGTAAGAGAATTATATATATAAATTCGTAATATATAAATTCGTGAAAAAAAGCGCTTTCGGCAAAATACTAAAATGGAGATCTACTACTCACTTCTGCCTAGCTTAATAGTATGAGATTGCCGCAGCTGATTTGAACAACCTGATAATGCTCACTCTGGTTATTATTTCCGTTTTTAAAAGCGCTATATGTTGAGCCACCTCAGCTAGATTTGGCATGTGACATTTTTAGATGCAATATGGTCGATTTTCTAACGTTGCCATTCAAGGAGTTGTAATGAGGCTTTTTTTGTCGCCGCATAAGAGAAATATGTATATAGATTAATCATACTTTTTTATTGCAATTTGTAGCATTAATAATCTATCATAATGCACGTTCTCAGCAAGCCTTCCTTCTTATAATAGTTTAATATACTCTTTTGCATTTTGGGTGCTAAAATTTCAATAATCTATTTAACGATACTTTAGTTAAAACCAAAAATAATTTTAAATTGAGAGCAAAGACAAATTGTATTCTAAAGAAAGTTTATTACTTAAAAAATATCTAATCAAGACTAGTAATTATTTGTTAAAAAACAACTACATTAATTAACTGAAGGTAAAAATATTTCTCTGTAAAAGAACCATTGCCCATTATCTTTATGCAGACTCAATCTCTGTAATGCTAATAGTTGTTTTTTATGTACAATGTAAGATCTATGCGGGGATAAAAGAGAAAAAAAAACGAAGAGCTGAAAATAATTTGACGTCAAAGAAAGTCGTTATTTTCCTCTTTATAAAACAGCAGCGACGCGTCTTACAAGAGAAAAAGAAAAGTAAGATAGCAAAAATTAGGTGTTAAGGAGAACGTTGAAAAAAATTATATTGGCTTCTGCATTAATGAAGATGGAAACATGAGATTAGAAGGTTGTGGAAAAACTCGTAAAAAACGTCGCCAATGGAGTCCCGTTTGGCAAATAGGTGGCTGGATTAGACTGCGATGGCCACTAATCGAGAGGTGGGATTTCAGAGATGCGTGGAGTTAATGGCCAATGATTAATGATTATCAGGATTTGGTTGCTTTCGTCGGTCGGGAAAAACTCCAATTGAAAAGAAAATAATTAATTTTTTTATGATTAAAGGTATGCGTATTATGGGATTGCTACTACGTTGTACTTCACAACCTTAATTAAAATGTTAAGAAAATCTAATTAATCTGATTTTTTTACAAAAATCATAAAGAATATATTTTAAATTTATGAATACGCTTCTTTTTAAATGAAAAACAACATATATTGGAAAGCTAGATTTTTACATTTAGCTTGCTTGCTAAAAAAATTATTCTACAGTACGTATAGTTTTTTATATATATTTTTTTTTTCAAATTTAATTTCAATTTCTCAGTTTATTATTTCAACGTTTGGATTATTTCGAGAAAAGAATTTGAAATACGAGAAAAACATTAATGTATATACAGAGTAAGTTTATTAATATTTGATAAATCCTATCATACACATTCTGCATAATTACTGAACGTGTTTCATTGTATTGAAAAGAGAAAAAAATAGACGTATAAATCTAAGTAAGGAATTTCTTAAAAACAATTTTTTGATCTTGTAATAAGTAAAAATATGTTTTTCATTTTTATTGAAAACAAAAAAAAAACAAAAAAAAACACTATTTCTTCTTTTGAAAAAATAGGGATAAATTACAAACTTATTTCTTAATTCATAAAGCTACTATTTCATGAGTTTTACATCACATTTAAAAAAAACTCATAAATACATTCACGATGAAAATATTTTTTATCGATTTCAGTAAAAAATCTATATAAATAATTCAATTGAAAAATTTTTTCGTCCCATATAAAGTAGCAGTTCCAAATTCGGAAACAGAGTATATATATAAACCGAATAAGAAATGATCTCGGAAAAGAAATAAAACGGAAATACTTAAAACGGGCTTTAGAAAATGGCGAAAAAATACAACTTAACTCTACCAAACGACTTTTTTTTTCAAGTTTCATTGTCATCTGCTCCACTAGATGGGATCTAACTGTGACTGTGCTAGTTTGATTTTCACCGATTCGTTGCTGCTTTCTTCTGTTCCACTCGTAACTGAAGATTTTTTTTCTCTCTTTTTTCTTCCAATCGGATATTTACAGAGAAAGCTTCAGCAATTCGTTAGAGCTGAGCTGAAAGTTTTTTAATCTTCTCACAGTTGACTAACTTCTAGATGCGGAAGCATTGAAGGAGGGAAAAAAAGTTTTAAAAAAAATAATATCAATACCTTAAAAGTGTTTAAATACTTTACTTTTAACGTATGCTTTCTTTAATTTAAGTTATTTTCAGGATTTGCTTTAACACTTTTATTTAATTCATGCCATCTTTATCAAATAACATAGTATTTGTAAATAAATTTTTATTATATATTAGTAAGTATATAATAAAAATTTATTTAATAAAAATTTATAAATTTTCAATAAGAAATATAGTAAAATGTACTATAGTAAAGTTTAAAATTAGTATGAAACTTATTTCAAATACACTATATAAAAGAGAGTGATAGCGTAGAAATAGTAATTAATTGGTTGCAATAGATTTCAATACATTTTTATCTATAATCTTTGTGACTGGAAATTGACAAAATGTTCGCAAGCAAAATTTCTGCATAGGTTAAAGAAACGTATCTATTCCGAAAGTAACATGCTTTTTTTTTTTTTTTTTTACAAAACAGTTCTTAAACATTTGAAAAATTTTATCTCGATTTGTGCTAAAGTTTGTTTTATTTAGAAGAGCTGCCTAAAGAAGGAGTGAATATGCATAATAGAGTCTAAAATACTGTAGTGTTAGAGCAGCCGCATCAAGTCTTGGTCATGTAGTACACTGTAAAAAAAACTCGGTAAATCTTAACCCAGTATTTGGTGCAAAGTTTCTCATTATCCTAAAGTTTAGTTAAATGAAAGATCATTTTATTTTAGTCGCACCATAAATTGTGAAGTATGATCGAAAAATATTTCCATGGTGCAACTAACTACGCCAAAATTTGGAAAAAGACAAAAAAAAATTTCAGCCGCTGTAAACTAAGCTATATTTGTTTACGACGCCATGTTTTCTGTACAACTCAGTGTATCGGTAAAATTAATGCATGCTGCTTCAATTTTCAAATTATATAGGTAGGTAAATGTTTTATTTGTGTTAATTAAAGTTCATTTCTTTTGGGTTGCCTTTTTAAATTTGATTTCGTGGTATAAAATGGTTAGAAGTATGTCATAAAACAACCTACTTCCGGTAAATAAATTTGTTACGGAAAAAAACATCTTTGGCTTGCATTTGAGCACTTTAAAAATACCTGATAATGGTGCAACTTTCCTCTGCTTTTATAAAATAAAAAATAGAATGAATGAAAATCGGTGTTTTGTTTCTTCAAAACGCCTATTTGTTAGTGGAAATACCAAAATAAGGTAAAATTGAGACCCATTTTATGTAGTCAGCAAATGAATACCAATTTTTAGAGGAACGTGGCTAGAAACTTTAAACAGTGTAATGCAGATGGAAAACACCGATGATTGCATATAAATTAATAATCAATTCATATGAGAGTATTTAAAGTGTATGTAAATTCCTGATAAGAGTGGACGGTGGCTGTTTACTTTAAACAATGAAGAGGATAAGAGGATGTAAATAAATTGTGTAACAGTTTTCTTAAAGTGACCATACCGAAACAAATAAACACCACAATCTCTTTTGAACCTATTGCGGCAGCTGATTGAACAAGTCGGGGTAACAGAAAAGACACATGAGCTTTAAAGAATGGGTGCAAATACATTCTCTCACTAGATATCGTACTTCAAACAAATAGAGTAAAAGAGACAGAAAATCGATATTAAATCTACCAAAACCATAGCAAATAAACACCTTGAAATTGATGCTGATAATAAAACAACTCGGGGAAACCGAAAAGTTAAATATCTAAACCCCAGTTAAAGTGGTTCCCAATTTTTTTCTGCTGCCTCCGAGGATTAATGAATAAATTTTAGGAATTGTGAATATATAAATTAACGAAAAAAATTTTATTATTTTGAAAACATGTCATCATCTAAATTTTATAAATCACTATGAAAATATTTAGAGAACGAAATTGTTTCATCATATTTTATCAATATGTCCATAAATTAGGTTTTATGTAATTCTGTTAAATACACAGTTCTGGAGCGCCATCTAATTTAGTTTTTAATTCCATTTTAATGCATACTTGAACTGTAAATCGATGAACTGAAATATTGTATATAAATTGTATATTGTATTGTATATAAATATATAATATATAAAAACGAAAAAGGAAGAAATAAATCTTGAAAAAGTTAACCAGAGAAACATACTTCCTTATTGTTGAATTCAGTTATTTTCACCCGATGCTAAATATTAATTTAATCTTTCATAAATGTATATCCTTTTTATAATTCATTCCTTTTATTGTTATTAGAAAAAAAAATTGTTTTAAAATTTCTTTCTCCAAAAGCATTTCAATCATATAATTTCATAAAAATAGGGAATGTATTAAATAAATAATAATTTATTAATTGGATCTATATTTAATTACGGGTTTCAAATATCATAACTGGTTAAAACTCTCGGAACCCATGACCCTTCCGTTTAACCCTAGGGTTTCTTGGGACACTCTAAGGTATCAAGATAAAATTAACAAACTTTACCACATTCCCCAAACTGTATCACATAATTTAAAACCATATTTTATTGTCAATTTTACCAAAATCATTACCAAAGGGATTCGGTAAAATTTGCTGAAATTTTTGATAATCCCATAGAGTTATAAAAAAAGAGCTATAGTTAAAAATTTACTATATTCTGGTAATTTTATCCATACTTTTTTCCTCAGTAAAGGAACGAACAATTTAGCTGATAATAAATCAGTTTTTGCTTATTTATTTTAACAGATAACTTTTAACTTACATCAATAATGAATGTAATTATGAAGCTAAAATGGTTCTCTTTATGCTCCTAAATTAAGTTCTCCTATCTGATTCATGATAGCATTCATTATCTAAAATGACGACGTATAGAATGCTATTGAAGTAATATGTATCAAACAATTTTACGAACAGAATAGTTTAATATTTTTATTTTTTCTGAGCAAGAAAAACTTCAGATAGCAAAGGAAATATATTCGAAACTATTTATCATGAATGCATATGTCACTTAAAATAAGCAAAAGAAACCACGATTTATGAAACAAGAATACCTCATACGATTTTTCAATTAAATATCCATGTTTTATTCAAAGGCGGCAAAGAATTTCGCCACAGGTATATGCTGTTTTGAGATTTCTGAATAAATAACTGAAATCCAACGCATTTATATGCAGAAAGAATTTATTTTCTGTTATTGAATCCGAAATATATTTCAAATTTCGTGAATAGATCCTATAAATAACTTAAACAAATATAGATGCAGATCTATACATACTACTCACTATGAGGTAATGATTAATATTAAACAAGATCTTTGATCAAAGTATAATGTGCTATGAAATATTAATTATAGAGTCAAAGTAGAAGTTCGCGTTAACCTCAATATGTTTTACCTCGTTTAGTCTGTAATTGATTTTTGAAACTAAAACTGTGAGGTTCCATACTTTTCACTTACTATAGATGTTACGGAAATTTTAAAAAAAAAGTCTACGATATTCAATCTCTAGTAGCATTTAACTTTATTTTTAGATTATTGAATGTTATTTTTTAACAAACAACTTACATAAAATTACGTAAACACAAGCATCACAAATAAGAAGCACTCAAAAAATATGTATTGAAAAAAATTTGCCATTAACATAAAGGCTTAAAATGTGCAAAACATTTTTTTTTCATAATTAATTTCTACTATTCTGAACCCATTACGTTTATATTTTTTAAAAAATTCGAAATCATCGAGAAAATACTTAAAATGCTTTAGAGTTTAATGATGTCGAAAATATAGATTTTCTAACCAAAAACATAACCTATTGAGAAAAAAAACATAACCTAATGTGGAGTATCAAAACCCTAATTAAAATTTTTTCATATTTGTTAATTCTAGCTTATTTTTAACTAATAAAAAATATTTTAAGACATCCCTACTTTTGCTTCGAACCTTGGTCTTTGAGACTCGGAGGCTACTGTCTCCAACATATGTCATTAAACACAGCAAAGAAATATTCGACTTTTATCATACATAAATTTTCATTTACCTCTTATTCTAGAGTTTTTTTAAAGCAATCTTATGATTAAAAACAAGATTTAAAAAATTTTATACTAAAAGTGGCAAAACTGTTTCCGATTTCATCAAAATTTTTACTTATAATATTACTTTCCAAATACTTTATGAGAATATATTTGACTCAAAATAATTTTTTTGTATGTCATATTGGAGCTTTTTACTTACCGAGTGTCAAAAATAAATGATAATCTAAAAAAAGCCAACAAAAGATAATTAGAAGGAAATCGAAATGTGCGTAAAAAAGTATAAAATAATGATTTCAAGACATCTTTTGTGCAAAAGCGTGTTGCAGTATGAGAATTAAATTACCAGGTGTTTATGCAAAGCTTTGAAACATGTAGCACAATGATAAATGATTTAACATAAAATATATTTCACGGTTTTTCTACGCTGTCAAAAATTCCGAATCAAATTCTGTTACAAAAATCCAGAGTGCAGCATTCATAAGATCCATTTTAACGTAAAATTCATTTTTACCTTACAGCTTTATTTATTATTCTGCGAAAAAATTTCGTTAAAAAAGAATTTTACCGTAAGAAATACTGGCACTTAATGTGCTGGTACATTTTACCGCAATTTAATCAGGAACTTTATATGGCGTTGTCAACAACCTCATATTTCACCAATCTTCGTAACAAATTTAAAAATTTTAAGAAAAAAAAAATTCAAATGAACCAAGCAGAATGCAACAAACCGTTTTTAATCCCTTACATTTTTCCGAAATCGATTTTTTTTTCAAACCATTATTTTTTTAGACATCTGGCTTACAAAATGTGTTACATGAATTATTTTGCGTGCTTGCGTATTTTCTTAGGCAGAAACAATATTTACGACAAATATCTTAGTGTACGTTGGTTAGAAAAACAAACTAAAAATATCGAATACGCTCCATAAAAGAAAATAAATAACAGTTCTCAGAAAAGGTATGCGTGATCTACATCAACTTAACAAAAGAAAAAAGGTTCTTAAGATCACCGCTAAAGTCTGTGCAGGAGCCTTGAATATTCGACTTTTATTGGAAAAGCACAGCCTGAAACAAAACTGCTAAGCCTTTCTTTCCAAGAAAGGAATTCTATAGTGAATTAATCTCGCTACAATGTGCATTGTGAGAGAACACACATACTTTATTCTTTGACTGTTTGGCTAAGCAAATGCTGTGGGCGATGATAGAGGATGGATCCTACCTATCAAATTCCGATGCACTACGGTGGACTACGTTGTGGTACAAAGATCGTGGCTCAACATGAATAAGCACTTAAAAAAGTAAACAAGCAAAGTTTAGTTTTTGTTATCGTTTGAGTTAGAAATTTGTTCTAATAGTGCGAGACCGTTGGGGTTTATCTTGATTATTGCCTTTGTTGAAATGTTTCAGAAGTGCTATTTCAAGAAACCTCCTTAAAAGAGCTTAGATTAATTGCGAGAAGATTAAATTGACTGATTTTTATTTAATTTTTTTAAGAAAATAACACTTTCAATTTAGAAAAAAAAACAAAGTTTATTTTTAGAAATTGGAAACTGAATTTAAATTTATAATTAGTTAAAATTATTCTAAAGATTATTTTAAATTATTTGAGCATGTCGGATATAAATTTTAGTAATTCAAATTTTTTTTCACATAATATTTGTGCTTTACACTGCAATATTATATTGCACAAAATGGCGTAAAGCAGAATAATAAGTTTTAACATTAAAAGATTTATGTTGAATGCAAAAATCAAGACTAAAATAATTGATTTTTTTATTAAATTTTTTAAATACTAATACTCTAAAATGTAAGAATTATTAAAGTATAAAACATATAGTGTATTTTTATTTTATATCAATATTTTGCATTTATTTAGCTTTAATTAAAGAGTTTTGAAATGCATAATTAATTCAGACAAAGTAATTAATTTTATTAATTAGATAAAAAAGAAATGTTAACTTTTTTATTGATTGTTTTAACGACTAAACATTAAAAGGTTATTATCTAATCTCTTTTTAGTAAATTAATAATGAACAAGTAGTTAATAATGAACAAAATCAAAATAAACTAATATTTTGATCAGAATTAATTACTATAAAAAATTAAGCAATCAAAATTAATTACTATATAAACTTGTTCAGAAAAGATTTATGATAAATGATCATATAATCAGAGAAAATTCCGCTCCTATTTAAAAATTAGAAAGAAAATTGATAGAATTAAAAAGTAATTCAATATAGTTCGGAGTTATTAATTATGTTTTAATTCTCAAACAAGTATAGAATTGTACAACCAATAATGTTATTTTTTATTAGAAGACAAGCAATTCATTTAAACTAAAGGACATATTTCTGCCTTTCAAATGATTTAAATTTGATCTCAAGTAATTAAATGTTTAGTTCACATAGTTAAAGGTAAATTATATTAAAACTGAGAAAGTTAATTTTTAAAGGAATTTTTACAATATAACAAGAGAATCCCAATGTCACAATAATGGTTTAGTGTATTTTTTGCTCATTTTATCACAAAATTATGAATTAAAGTAAATTGAAAATTATAATGAACACAAACATTATGTTTTTCTTAGAGTGAGAAAGCCCGTATTTATGACATAGTTGCTTTCTAATAAATGCGTTATAATAAAACCTGAATCTTGTTTTTCTTTTCTGTTTTTTTTTTCTTTTATTAGTTTTAAGAATAAATCAGATAATTAAGTGGTGCTTTCTATGTGCATAAGAAATAATCATATATTCGTAGAGACACTTTTTATGTGTCGCACACACGTAATTAATTTCAAGAAAGTAAAAAAAAACTTTAAAATAAAATTATAAAAAAACGTTTTTATACAAAAAATCACCCCAAAATTAATAGAAAATAATGTGATCATCTTAACGCTCATGAAACCTTGCATTTATATTTCTGAATTAAATCTATTAAGCAATTAGATCGGTAATTAAGTTGAAGAATAAAAATATTATGAAATCAAATACATTATTCTAAATTCATTACACATGGCATGTAATTTTTTTTTTGCTGCTTTAGTTAAATCATCAATGCTAATTCAATACACTTAATAACATAAACATATATAGAAAGGAAATGCTCCTACACACTTGATCTAATGATCAAATATTCACCTTCTAGGACACAATCTTAAAGGTTCGTGGGGGGTGACCTCAAATATGTTAATTAATTAGTGCAGACGATATATTAAGTCATGAAATCAGACAAAAAAACGTACTTTCTCTGAATAAACATATTGTTTTTTTCAACAGATTCGGATTTTTAACCGCTAAAGTATAGGGAATTGCCACAATCTGGGGTATATGGTCTCAATAGTTAGGTTAGAAGAGCTACCCAAAGTTTCGATTATTTAATGTTAATTTTACTTTTTGCGTATTTTGTCATTTCTCAAAAACTTTTGAATTGAATTTTAAAATTTTTTCACACAATTATAAAATTCATTCATCCAAAGAAAATTCCATACAAAAAAATAAATTTTCGTAAATATTTATTATTTTTTAATATTTTATTAAATAGAAGGCCAAAAAAATTGGAACTGTATGCAACTTTTTACGTCATTTTAAAGTATCTAATTTTACATTGAAAAATACAAAATTGGAGCGAAATCATCTGACTAGTTTCTGAAAAATCGAATTTTAAAAACGTAGTATATTTAAAATTCAATTTCTCAGTAACAATTCCCCCACGTTTGCTCGAATTTTGTGTTTTGCCATGTAAATTACATGTTTTAAAATGGTGTAAAAAAATTAGATACCTTGCAGCTCAATATTTTTTTATTGTTTTTAAATAAAATAATACAAAATAATAAATATTTACTAAACGCTCTTTTTTACATCTTTGGATAAATGAATTCTATAATTATGTGCAAAAATTTTTAGATTTGCTTAAAAAATCCTCGAGATACGGCGAAATACGCAAAAAGTTAAATTAACATTAGAGGGACATAAATTAACTTTGAATTGTGACCATATTTCCCAAATTGCGGCTACTCCCTGTAGTTTGAGGGTAAAAAATCCGTATCCGAAGGAAAAAAAGGTACGTTTATATAGAGATAGTACGTTTTTGTGTCTGATTTTGTAACTTAAAATACCGTCTGCACAAATTAATCAGTATAATTGAATTCACCCCTCAAACCATTAAGATTGAGTCCCAGGACGTGAAAATCCGATCATTGGATCAAAAGTTATTAAGCAAATTAAATCGTTTGATTTGAATAATTTTCATCAAGGTGATAAAATCTCACGGAATTATCAATTTGTAAAAAGAGTTTAACAAAAAATTTTATCTAAGCAAAATTAGATTCTCAAGGTGTAATAAAAATTACAAATTTATGTCATTTCAAAGTACTTCTATTGCTTGCCGTGAAATTAGTTAATAAAAAAAAATTATCAGTTAAACAAAATATTTTCACCCTTGTCTATTATATTGTAGCTTGGTAAGGTACGATCTATAATTAATATAATTTATCTGCTAACACATTAAACAAGCTAATACTATGAATCTTACCAACAATCGCAAACTTGAATATAGCGAGAGAACGAAGGGAGTTAAGATCACAAAGTAATCTAGAAAAAGCTCCACCTTTACTTTCGATGTCAGAGACCAGCAGCGACAAAGGGGCGAAGCTTCCTAGATACCATTAACTAGCACTAAAATCAAGTTATAAGTATTAAGTTATTAGTTGCATAAACTTAAGTATCATACCGTAAACAGACTACTACAGTTTTAATTATTAAATTCAGTCTCACGTAAAAATATAATTAAGATAAGGAAAACTCTGGTTATTGATCATATGCTATTTGAAAAAAATTTTTTCTTGCTGGAGGGCAAATATACTAACCTACTTACAAACTTATCCCAAAAATTATGCTTCAGTATAAAATACAAGCAACTTTCCGATTTTTAATTTCGGGTAATATTTAAATCAATGTCATAACTTATTCAAATACCTTAAAAAGAATGTTTCATTATAAGATATCTTTCAGATAGAAAAATATTCATTTTTTGGTGCAGTAAGTTTTATAAATTCTTGATCGTTTCATTGAAGTTATTTCTAAATATTCTAAAATCTCTTTTACCTCTCAATAAAATGCATTTCTCTTAAAAATAAATCACAGAAAGAAAGGAAGCGGAATTTTTATTTATACCAAGAAGTCTCAATTTTAAAGAAAATTTAAAGTTTTTAAAGACATTAAGGATATTATCTTTAAGCTCATGCTACATCAAAGAACGTTTTAAAATATGGTAATTTGAAATTTAGGCTTTTGCGTATGAATGAAAAAAAGGAAGAACTATGACGTATTTAATTTGAAAAAGAAACAATCGCAATTTATGCAATGCAAAAAGAATGCGTAATTAAGGCCTGCATTTTAAAAAAAAATCTTTTTTTTTTCTATTACTAAACTTTTACTTTAAATATTTAGATTTCTTTAAAAAAATCTTTATTTAATGCATTAAGAATGTTTTTATACTTATAAATAAACGCAGAGATATAATAAATGTATGTATTATAATGTAATACCATATCATATTCAGTTAAAAACATTTAAATACGGATCATTAAAATCAAAATCAAATTTTATTTCCCACATTTTAAGCGTTTTCTTTTCTTCTTTTTTTTTTTTGGTTTGTATTTATTAGTTTCTTCCTTTTTTGGTTTGTTACATCATATTTAATTAGAATTAAATATTTTTAAGTAGAATATATTAAATAGAAATAGCAGTTTAACTAATTTTCAAATAACATATTTTCTATAATTGCATTATTATATTATTTTCAAAAATGTGTATTTTCATATGCTTAGAAATTATATAAATTTATTACATATTTTGTGTCTCAGAATTGTTTGTTTACTTTTTTCTTACTTATTTTGATGTTAATAGAAACATGTAGAGTATAATTGGAACAACAGAAATAAAATTTATTAAGCGAAAGTATTTTACATTATTGTTAAATGAATTTTAAGTTTATTTAAATTCTAATTTTTTCTTGCAATATATTCAAATATAAAGTTTTTATTATAAAAAATGTATAGAAAATACTTGATACTCTGATGATCTAATCTGACGAAAAAAACAGAAAGATAAATGTTGAAATTGTTCTACCTTAACTTCATGAAAATTTAGCTATGAACTTTGGTATAATCTATTTTCGTTTTCATTGTTCTATTGTAGATTACGAAAACTGAGTTTAACTTATTTAAAGAATTTATTCAATACTACTTTTTTCTGTGTAATAATTCAATAATATATTCATATGTAAAGCAATCTTATATTAATACAAAATAATAAGAAAAAGAAATAATTTTATTAATTAAATCTTATATCTATAAGAAAAAATTCTGATGAATGTCTTATTTTTTTTTTCTTTACTTTTTTTTCTTTGAGTTTAGAATACCAAAATATATTCTACCAACGTGCGATGATAGAATTCTGCATACAATGTCATTAAACCTAAGACTTACAAGTGCTTAGACTGAAATCCATTTTCAATCGCATTTTCTCGAATTTCATTTCAGTGAAAGGCAGTAACTCAAAACCCTTCCTTCTTAATATAATTCTATATTTTGTATGCGATATTTCCGCAGTGCTGCCGACTCAAGGGAAGAGAGAGAGAGAGAGATATGCTTGTTGAAAGAAAGTGAGAGAAAGCGCATTTTTACTGCCACAACCAAGGAAAGAAATATTTGCTTTTCCTGAATAGTGACAAATCGAGTCTAAAGAAATGTAAAACGAGAGAAAAACACGAAATGCAAACGTCGTGACAAAAATATAAAAACTGAGAGGAAATATCTCTGAATGTAATGCTGGAAAAAAAAATAGCGATTCATGCTTCGAGTTTGAAGTTTGATATATAATACAGGAAACTGAGAAACAGAAAAAAAAAACAGAATCGATGTAGGACTACTTTTATGTTATTTTCCAATGATCGAGTTCTCAAAAACAAGCAAAATAGCGAGAGAAAAAAATTCGAGAAAAAATCACCAGGGGGCACGCTTGATATGCTGCTATAGCTGTCGTCTGCCACCAAACGAAATCTTAAACATCGTTTGCAAGCTATAAGACAAGCCTATTGGCTAAAAAGAAGAAAAAAGAATTTTAAGTTTATGGAGAAAAAATGGAAGATGGCCGTTGGTCTTTCTCCGGAGTCACCGCAAATGCTGGAGATGATGAAAAGTTTGCATTATGCAATAATGGTAACATCGAGTTTATAGCTAGAGAAGAATATCTATCCATCAATTTTCGTTACTTTTGCTCCTTTTTATCCGTAAGGTTCTTTTTTTAGGATTTATGATATTGAATCCCTGTCAGTGTAAGCAAAAGTTTTAAATTGAATTCTCGAAGATGAATTTTGTCTTTTAAAAAGATTTTAAGAGTTTGTGTCGTACTATGTTTATTTTAAATTGAACGCAATATACTAAACCAAAATACTTTATGTAACATTTTTGAGCATTTTAGTTAATTATAATGTCAGGGAAAAGTTGCATTAATATCAAGAGAGCTTATTTTTTAAAAATTTAGAATATATTTTGTAAAAATGTAGTTTTAAAATACAGGGAATGTTTATAATGAAACACTTAACACACTTTGATAGTCTTAAATATTTTGAAACTTTTCTCTTTTTGAAAATAATATCATCTAGTTTATGCTTTCTTAAACAGAAATCACCAAAGTGATCCTTGTAACCGGTACCAATTAAAAAGAAATGCACATCGTTTTTTGCAAAGACTACTCCCATTTTGTAAATGGGTCATTAAGAATTAGTAGAATCCACCATCTACACGCTAATGATCGCCAACCTTCAAAGATTACTATGCAGTTATAAATTCCTCGCATTTTTTGCGACCTAATTAGACCAATTTGAAATGTGTCTTTGCATCTGGCAACTTAAATAATTGTAGAAAATATATTAAATGACTAATAACTACAGGATAAATGTTTTTTTAAGAAATTATCATCACAAAAATGCGTATTTAATTTATGGAATCTGTATTCTCATTTTTACAGAAATTTTAATTGCTAAAAGTTATCGAAACGATATTTTATGTTATTTTTTTCAAAGATCTTTCTAGTTTTTTTCAACTATCTAATGTAGATATCTAAGTTATTTTAGACAAGATTTCATAAAAGATTTATTTTTAATTTGAGTAGTTTACAACTTTCGCAATAAATGTTAAAAACACAATTAAATTTTCATTAGACATAATGTATCCAAAATTCTAGCTCACAGAAAATATCAATACTGTTGCGTAACACTCCGTTAGTTTCAGTCAGACCAGTTGATGTATCATCAAAACCAATTTTTTTTCAAGTAAATATATAAGAATACGTTTTTCTTTTAACTGAGAATAAATGTGCTTTTATTTTCTTCCACAATTTTATTTTCTAAGCACGATTATATGAGTTAAGTTGCTTTATTCTTAGTTATTTACGAATTGTTTCCATTACGCAACGCAAACTTTGTGTTAAACATACAACGCTAATTTAATATTGCCTTAATTAAAAAGCAACATGAAGTCTCAGAATTATTTTTTACTTCATTTTATTAGTAGGAATAAAAGTTTTATTTCATTTAATAGCGCATAATTTACATAAAATTTTTCGTGGATTGCCTAAATACGGTAAAATCACAAAGCTATAGTTTTATTTATTTTCTTTTAATTATATCAGATGGATTTACCCGAACTGGATTTGCACCCGGTAAAAGTATAAATTTATGTAACAAAAATTTTTTGAATAAATTTAATAACAAATATTACCTATAATTAACTCAGTGATTCAACTTATGTAAATAAATTTAATTAACTAGTTGGATATCCATTGTTCCTTATCAAATTTTGAAAGAGTTCGTCTATTAGTTTTTTCGTTAAATAAGTATTACAATAAATTCTTTTAATTCAATTCATTTGATTAAATATGGTATTTAAATAAATGTTTTGTATTTTTTATTTTTATGTAAATGATTCGTATTTTTGATTTTTTGTAACACAAGGATCTCAATTTTCATCATTTTTTGCTAACATCGAATATGTATTGATTTTACACTATTATGAAATAATTATGCTCTTAATATTCAATTTGTTTTTAAAGTTATTGATGTTTCATTTTTCTTTAATTTTCAAAATTATACAGTTTTTTTTAAATAGTATTTTAGCAGCGGAGTTAATCTTGCTTCGTAAACATGAGGACAATTAGAAAATATTAAGTTTAAATTTCTTAGAATTTTGTAATAAAAAAGAAGAAAATATCTGTATTGTTGATTTATTCGATAAAAAAGTGATTTTAAATTTAATATAAATAAAATAATTAAATGGAATTGTAATGTTTCTAAAAACATTTATTTAAATACCAATTTCAATTAAATGAATAAAATTAAAAGCATTTGTAGTAACTTTTATTAATCGAAAAATCAAATAGACGAACTTTTCCAAAATTTGATTTAAAAAAACACTTTATATCCAATTGATGCGATTAAATTAAATAATATAAAATCATTGAGTTAATTGCATGTTGTAATCATTAATAAATTCGTTAAAAACTTCTTTGTTAACTAAATTTATAATTTTACCATGTGCAAATCCAGTATAGGAAAATCCATGACTTAAAGTCTCCTAATATTTAATATAAGATTGTTAAAATAAAATATATTAAAATAATTTTTTTTAATGTAAATCATTAATTCTTAATAATTTTGTATAAAATCATCCATATTAAAATTTTACAATTAAAATTCAACCTTATTAATTACAAACTTTAGAAAATCCAGTATAATATTATTACCTTGCACGCATTAAATTTTGAGCCAATCCAAGGTAGCTAACAAATCAAATACACTTCTGTATTTCAGTAAGAACGCCCCCCAAAATGATCCCATTATCCTCTATTTACGCTTCTATTTTCATATTTTTTGTAATCTGGCAAACTTCTATTCGTTGTTATATAAATTCGCTACTCAATTTATATATTACATTTTGTGTTTCATTCTGTATGTTCTAGAATTTATATATATGTGTGTATATATATATATATATATATATATATAAAGCATAATAAAAAAAATACAAAAACACGAAGAAAATTAAGAAAAACAATAAGTATTTTTATTTGTTGTAATTTTTGTAAAAACATTTTTTAGTGCTCCTCACACTATTGTATTAAAATATTTTGCTTCGGCTATATTAATACAATATTAGAAAGCACTCTTTTTTGCAAATATAATCGTGTGGGCTGATGAAAAGATTATATCTTTTTATTTTTTTCCCCGGATCTTTTAAAAGATTTTTTTTTTCAATTTATTATTATTTTTATTAATTATTTTCTTTTTTCCTTTTTTCATTTGTCTGTAATTTTTCTTCGTTTTATCTTCATTTTAAGCCTATATATATATATATATATATATATAAATATATATATATATATATATATAATAATAAAAATAAATAATAATAAAAATATTTTTGAACATACTTAAACAAGACATATACTTTAATATAACAGCACACGCACCTGAAATAATTTTAGTAGGTTGAAAATTTTTAGTGTGGTTCGTATTATTTTTCGAAACTGCGGTCAACATTATTTAAAAATAAAACTGGACGAAGAAAGGAAACAAAAAATGAAGATGAAAATATTTAACTAAAATTCAGTTACATAATTTTTGCAATTTAAATAGTTATATTTGTTTGTTATAGTCTGAATAATTATGTTGGTTGCTAAAAATATCTGAATAAAGTTCTTTATTTTAGTGTTAACGTGAATTATTTATATTTACAAACAAAAATTAAAATAACGTATTTCTGTATACGTATTTAAATGAGTGTAGATATCTTTCGTTGCCTTATAAATTCATTTGATAAAAATAAATAAGTACCTTATTTTCATTCATTAAATAAAAGATAAAAACATTAAATTGAAATAGAAGATAGAATAATTTTAGAACTAGAATCCCTCAAACACAGACATAAAAGAAAATTTTTACAAAAATTGCCTTTACATTATATTAAAAGAAATTACACTTATAACAAATATATCTAAATTTTAAAATTAAGTCCAATAATTACAAATCAATAAACGAAAATTTCAATTAGAGTAAAAAAATTTTCTTTTCTACGAATTTGATACTATTTAAACATCATTTTAATGCTGCTCTGTATGCAAAGAAAATTCGAATAAATTATTTAATGAGGAAAATTTATATTAAAGAAATAACAAAAACTTTCTTTTTATTCCTTTTAAAAATTTTGAATATCAAAACAATTTCTTTCAAGTAGTTTAGATTTTATCAAGAAAACATTGCAGTGTTTAGTTATACTATAATCCAAATTATACAAGCTTTTATTTTAACTTCATTAAACTAAAAGCTATAAAAAAAAAAACTCAATTCAAAAAAGAATTACTGTTTTTCTAGTAAAATGCTAAAAACTAACATTTATAAAATAATTTTATTCCCATTTTTAATTTATTTTCTGCCTTTAGCACCTTATTTGAAAGCGATAAAATATTCGTGTTACATTCCGTTGATTGGAAACTTTTTTATCATCTTTACTTTTTCCTCATTTTCCATTTTCATCCCAGTTTTATTATTAATCTCTTTCTTATGTGCATTCCTGATAAAACAAACTACCCTATCCTAAACATCATATTTTAATTGTTACAAGCCTTTGATATAAAATGGGCTTATAACAACCGTGCCTAACTCTCTGTTGACTAATTTTTTAGTCACCATCCCTTAACTTGTTGTTTTATTTTATTTTATGATTGGTGTTGAACGACCGACATAATTCTAAATTTATATCTAACAATGTTCACTTCCGTATCCTTGCAATTTTGAACCCAATCCAGAAAACAAGGGAACTCCTGGATCAAGTATTGGGAAAATTTTGCCTTCATGGGGGACTTTTTTGTGTAACTTAACCAACATTTGCGTTACATGGAAAGTAAAACCGCAAAAAGCGCCTGACGACAAGAGAGCTTTAACCCATTATCTTTCTACCACTGAGGATATTTTACATCAGCCTCGACTTGTTATAAGTAAAATGTCTGTCAAAAGAGTTCTTAACATAGATGAGTAGGGGTGTGAGCGGTGCATTATTTTACAAGATCACCATTAAGTTGGTTAATATACCTTTTCGATTATCAATTTATAATGTGTAGCACTGAATGATAATATCTGTTTTAATAATAAATTCCCTATTTCATAAAATTTTCCCTTTTTTCTCAAATCTCATTAAAAATGTCTTATATTTACAAAACTGAAATTCTGATTTATTTTTTTTTTTTTTAGATAAAAATAAAATAATAAAATCAGTGTCACTGGTACATTAGGAGTTGATTCTTATAAGCCTATTTAGTTTTATGCTATACGACGTTAAATCGTATAGAATCGATTGAAATTCTGCAGATATAAAAATATGGAGCAACTGAGCACTGGGGGCATCTAATAATTGATAAAAATTTCATGAATCAAACGAAGAGAATCTGAACCAACGGAATATAAACTCGATGTATAAACGATACAAATTTTTTTCAATTTAAAGATTACATTTTGCTGCAATACTTCCAATTAAGTGTAAGATTTTAAAATCAATTCATTTCAACTACAAATAAGTTAATATGAAAATTAACGAAGAAACTGAATTTAAAAGCAATTATAACTCATAAGGCTCATTATGAACTCTTAATCATTAAAATTTATCAGTACAACATATACTCATTAAAATGAAGACATTATTCGATAAAATCTTTTGTTTTAAAATTCAATTATTTAATGATTATTTTTAAGTAGAAAGTTTAAGAGGAAAGCTTAACGCATCAATTAAAATGAAATTATTTCTAATTCCAAAAGGATCCAAGTATTTGCTCTTAATGTAATATAAATTCTGTTAATAAACAATGTCTTCCTAATTGTATTTAACGAATTTAGCATAAGTAAATTTTATTTGAATTAGGAAAATAAAAATTCGGAAAGTTTGAATGTAGAAGCTATTAACTTAATGCATTTCAATTCAGCGTGACCATTAAAAAAACCGTATGGACCAATAACGTCCACATATCACATATTATTATTACTGAAAACTTAGATTATTATTATAAGCATTATTACATTCGTAACTTATGAGATATGCAAAACCGTTTATAAATGCTCAATGAAAGTTTTGAGTTGCTTCTTAAAGTGTATGAATTACTATATCCATTTTGCCACCACAATTAAGCTCCTTATTTAAATTTCTGAAAACAATAATGTTACATGCTACTCCGTAAGAAATTTCGGATCAAATTTCAGTTTAAAGTTTCGGAACTTCGAATGCATCAACCATAAACTCCATTTTTACCGTAAACTGTACTTTTACCATAAAATCCACTTCACCATAAAATCCTTGTTAACCGTAAAATCTATTTCCCCCGTAAAATATTAAACTAAACTAAGTAACGCGACGGCACATGATAGCCAAAGTCTACTGTGCTCATCCCAGTTTTCAAGATCTTGAGCTTTTTGGTGCAGAAACAGATGTTACTGTTGGCTGGTTAGCCCAACGTGGAATCTTCAATGTTTAGTCCCCAAACATGCTTGGTACTCATTTTATTGAATCACTGAAGCGATGAAAGGCTGAACCGTAATATATTATACCATAATTTTTACAGTAATATTCATTTAATTGGAGTAATTCAGGGATGTTACGGTCATTACTACGGTAAAAAATACGGTATATCAGAGTTCTTGTTCCAGTAAAATGAATTTTACTGTAAAAAGTACCACGTCTTGAGTGCTGGTACTTTTTAGCCGTAATTTGAATTTTTTACAGTGTATTCTGCAGATAATGCAGTAATGCTATTTTACTCAATATAAAAAAGTAAAAATAAGTATTTTTTATAAGTATAAAAGGCATAAAAATAAAAGTGTTCTATACTTTTATATATACTAAAAAGTGTACGTAAAAGTATCAAGGTATAAGCATTATTAGAAAAATTGGAATTAAATTTCACAAAATTAGGATCCTAACGCTCTTACAAATGCATATTTTACAAATTACTTACAAATGCACCACCAGTATTAAAATTCCGTTTTTAGATAATAACTGCAATGTTTTTATCATTATACTACCAGTTGCTACTTGGCCCATGTATAATTTTCTTTCATAATAATTCCTGCAAAAATTTATATTTGAAACTGAGTTGAATTATTTTAAGGAAAACATCTGAAAAATTTTTGCTTTAGCAAGAAAAAAAATTTATAAGCGTATGTTCCAAATAAACCATCATATAGACTAAAAATATTTTCAGGAGTATAGTAATACAGATTTTGAATTTATATGAATACTAAATATTGAGCAGTTGTGGCTCACTGGATAGAGAGTTCGCCTTCCAATAAGGTGAACCGGTTTCGAATCCCAACGTTGGCTCTTCGATACGAATTCTGCTTCCGGCTCGCTATGACCGCAGTACCGACGTAAAATATCCTCAGTGGTAGACGGCACATGGGTTAGAGTCCCCTTGTCGTCAGGCTAACCGTCAGGTGTTACGTGATTTTCCTCTCAATTTAACGTAAATGAGGGTTGATTCCATGAAAAAGTCCCCCAAAGACAATTTTTGTTGAATTCTTGATCCAGGAGTTCCCTTGTCTTCTGAATTACGTTTAAAACTACAAGGCTGCGGATAGTAGCCATAAACCCAAAATTAAGTCTGCTGCTCAACGCACACGATGGTTATAAAATAAAGTAAAATAGCATATGTTGTGTCATTGTATATTTCGCTACATAAAATATTACTTTCTTAATTGTTAGATTTAGAGACACTTCATAATTTAGAAGTAAAGTATTAAAATGCTCTTTTTTTTTAATATTTTTAGATACTCGTGCATTGTTACAATGACTATAAAAATTGCAATATCATATTACTTTTCATTTTTAGTAACGTAATTTTATAGCAAAACCTTGTAATAATATTTTAAATATGGTGAAATATATGCAAAAAATGTTCTTACTTTGTTGTTTTGAAATAGTAGGTTTTTATGCATTTTTCCATACATTTTTCACGGTTAATAGCCTTGCATTGTTAGTAAACCTAATGATTCCACAAATTACACAAAAATATTTATTTAAAATTTTTTAGCATAAGAAAGTATATCTGCATTACATGTTAGCATAACACATTAATATGTTTTAAGTTATAAAAGTCTACAAGTGTTAAAAACATTGCTTCTATATTTAGA
This sequence comes from Parasteatoda lunata, assembly GCA_949128135.1. Lineage (NCBI taxonomy): Eukaryota > Metazoa > Arthropoda > Arachnida > Araneae > Theridiidae > Parasteatoda > Parasteatoda lunata. Next base: position 58,446,678 of record OX421973.1, on the reverse strand, counting down.
AACTTATCCTTTCCCTCACAATAAACAGATATTTATAAACCCTGTTGCCATAATACGTCCTATAAGATAACAAAGTATCAATTTTCTGCTATTTTGCTACTTATCTGCAACATATTGTCTTCTAACATTTCCATCAGTTTTTTGGAAGTTAAAGCCGTTGAGAAAATGTCGATAGGAAAAAATATCTTATAGTCTTTTATTTTGCTGCGTTTCGAAATAATATCTTAAGTTTGATGTATAAAAATATCTATGTGACTTTTTAATAAATAACTACATATTAAATATAGAAGCAAAATCGTTACTTAATGAAGGAGACCTGTTTTAAATTTACTTAAACATATCTAAGGAAAATTCATATCTTTACAAGATAGTGCATATTTCACAAATTAAAATTTTTTTAGAAATCTCATCGTTACTTTTCTCAAGAAAAATGTAAAGTAATAATAAAAAAATATCCAATATTTTCAAGAAAGATAATCATGACATAAAAAAATTGTTTCAAGTTTTGTCGCAATATTTAAATTGAAAAATAGTTCAAATGTAGAAATTTTGTCACCATGTTTTAACACAAGGATTCAGTAATTTACTATATACATTTTATATTTAAATTTGTTAAATAGTGCAATGTTAGAAATTCAAAAACATCATCTGTTAAAATGAATAATTTTTTATTTTGCCATCAATTTACTCCCGATACTTATTTAGTATATCACACAATGATTTTCATTAAGAACACTTTAAACAAATAAAATGTTGTTTTTATTCCATAATGTAATTTACTTTCCGCCATTTGAAACATTTTTTTGGAACTTATTTACTTTGAAACATACAAATTTTATAGGATTTCATTTATTCAACATGTAGTTTATGAAGTAAAAATAAAACATTTTATTATTGATAACCTTTTTACGAATTAAAAAACGGCTTCACAGCATAATCAAGATTAATTTTAAAATCGATATATTTTCAAAATTATCACAAAGCAAGTCTTCGGTTTTTGCGTTTAAAACAATCATTAGCAAAGCATTCATCAAAATTATTCTGCTTTCACACTATTCATAGAGAAAGAATTAATAAACAAGCACTATTCATAATTATTTCGCTCCAGTTAGTTCTTTCTGGGATAATAATCATCATGATAAACGATTTCTAGACAATGCAATTTAGGCTATTCGATTTTATGCTACAAAATGAGCATTTTCCTCGATAAATTTCACTTGTTTTTTTAAAAGCAGAAGTACACATATTCCGTTATCTATCTTTCTAATTTGCTTTATTGATAAATCAACTACTACATCCTCTTAGTGTTTTTAAGATATTGCAGCCAGATAATAGAATGAAGAACAAAAAATCTTCCAACCAATGGCAGAAAATGGCGGGAAAGGAAAAGAATGGAAGATTTCAGTTTTCCTTTGTCTAGTTATTCCTCATTTTTTTTAGAAACAAAAGAATTCCACATGTTAGGAAGCGGTTTCTGTTCCCGACTAGAGTCAAGAGAAATAAAGGAGTAGCCCACTAGTATTTTTGTTTTTAAATTTTATAGTTCCTTCCTTCAGACGATTTCTTTTTATTTTATTCAGCTAATGGCACCACTAGGAGTTGTGGAACGTAACGGGGTGGAGAGTTTTCGAATGTTGCTCTGATGGAAAGATTTTCCAGCTGTGTCGCCAGTTTCTTGAATTTGCATTTTGGGGGTTTTATGTGCTGTTTTTCTTTCGCAAATGCACGATTTAAAAGATCGAATTATTTTAAAAATATTTTAAATTGAATGAATTTTTATAAAGTATTCTTCTATGTAACAAATTAATTGTTATATTCAATTTTTTTTAATCAACTATTTTTTCATTTTATTTCAATAAGTAACTTTTGTAAAATTTGACAATTATTAAAAATTAAGAAATTATAGAATCGAACATTTTTAAACTAAAAATTGAAGTCATTGAGTTAATTCGTTTTGAGTTAATATTCTACATTTTTCCATTCTTCTTATTATTACTGATTCTGCTTTTCTTCTAGACTTCTTAAAAACAAATTTCTATGTTCCTTTCCTTATGAGTTTTTTTTTTGTTGACAAATTAACGTATTAAATTAAAAAAAGTAAATATTCTATAAACATATGAATAAGAATTGCAAGAAAGTAACTGAAAAATAGAAAAATCATAAATTTTTTAATACATTTTTAGGCATATTTTGCATTAATTTAAATTTTAGTTCCCTTAAGAAATTATATTTTATTTGAAATTACTTTCTTATTCTTGCCCATATACATGTTCTATCAGTTCACTATATACATTTAAATATTCTATATACATTTTTTAATTACTTCGTTGAGTTTTACTTTTACTTATTGATTTTTATAGAAACTTTCCTAAAAATAGGTGGAATCTTTTATTAATACAAAAAATATATTAATACTCGATTATAATAAAATATGGATAAAATATCCATTTTCTGATAAAACCATTGATTTAAAAGTAATTCAGTTTTACACGTGTGATCACTGGTGAAAGCATTAAAAACTAATGGAATCTCAGAATTACACAGACAAGAGCATTTGAACACTTAAACAATTTTAAAACAGCAATAAAGATAAATTATCGATTTTCTAATTAATCCATACTTTAAAAATGAATTATATAACAATATAAATATTCCTCAAGAATATATGAAATCGTACTATGAAACAATAAACCCTCGAATTTAAATATTACAAATACAATTGAATATGACATGCAATTATAGTTTTTAAGAATTATGTAAGAATAATTTATAATTTGAAGTATATTATTTTATAACAAATGTATAGTTATGTAACTTTATTTTTGATTTTTAAAACGTAAGGAACTTATACAACTAGGATAATTTTGCCATATTTTACATTTCTAGCAAGAACTTCAATTACCTTTCTATCAGTTGATAAAGGAAAAATATTCAGTATTTCCGTCTATGTTTTCTATGATCACTTGATAAGCTGTTAGATTCTTTTTTAAAAAAATTGTAGATTATTTCCAGCAGAAATATTGGAAAATATTATGTAAATCAGTAATATGATTCAAATTATTAAAACCAATTCCTGAGAAATATTGTTCGAAATCATTTTGCCTCGTTATAAACTGCGTAGGCTGTATAAGCAATGTAAGTCAGAGAAATGCTTGTCTCAGCACCTTTTTCACATAAAGCGAACAACTTTCCTTTTCTTTGATTTTCGAATAAAAAGAACCTTCAGGTAACCAGGAAATGATACAACATTTTTGTTTGTTTTTTGTTTTGTTTTTCGAGAAAGAATTCTGTCTGAAAGTTTAGGGGTCTTTCAACAGTTTGAATTTTTTCAAGGTTTCCAGTGTTCTTTTTTTTTTTCATAGGAACATTGTCATGGGTAGAAATGTCAGCATCTTTCTCACTGTTATAGTTAGTATCGTATAAAATACTTTTTGAATCCCTATTTTATCAAAAAAATGAGCAATATAACACTGGTGATAAAAGTAACATCCGTGTTGTTTTACAAAAAGCAATACACAATGGGTAAAAGTATCTAACGCCTTAACTTATACCTAATACCTAACACGTACGTACTACGACGCAATTTTAATGGTTCAAAGCGGAAACTTAATTATGCTAGTTAATACGTACAGAATATATTCAAATCACGAAAACAAATACAAGAATGCACTATCTGAAAACATTACATTTTTGTGTCTTATATCGTAACTTAAAATATCGTCTGCTCTCACTAATTAACATATTTGAGAAGTTATTTTTTTTTTTTTTTTTTTTTTGCGCACTGTACATTTTTATTTTTCAGAAACAATTCAATGAATTCCGTTCTGATCCATTGAGACCACTGAGATCATATTTTCCAGATTGTAGTTATTCTGAGGATGAAGAATACAAATCAGGGAAAAGTAATGTACTTAGTAAAAATACGCTTTTGTATTTTATTTTAAACTTAAAATACTGTCTACACTGATTAACTAGCATGTTTAAGATTAGGTCCTCGGACATTTAAGATTCAATCCCAGTACCTGTAAATCTTATCATTAGATAAAAAGCTATTAAAATCGTCTCTTTAGGCCAGAGATTTACCAGCATTAATGAATACCTCTTTTTTTCACTTCAAACATCTACCATCTTTGTACATTGGTGTATGAAAAAAAAATTTATCTGTTCCCGTAATCAATTCAGCTCTTGTTCAAACATTGATAAATAAAGTACTGATGAAGAAATGCTGGTAATTTGATAATTTTTGTAAGCTCAGAGGATTCAAAAGGCAACGCTAGGAAGATAAACTTATTCACAAACAAATCTGTGCGATTTGTTCATGAGTTTCATACTTAGATCTACCAAAAATATCCCATTCCGTTGCAGAACGTTTGTTTTTTTATTTGGAAAAGTAGTCCCAGAGAACTAGCAACTTTACGGGAGGCGTTGTATTGTATTTGCGACTTCATTTGATTGACACAACAAAAAGTTGACTGTTTATCCCTTATTCCTACATAGCAGAAATGTTACAACGTCAATATTATTTTTTTAAAGATTAAATGAAGGCACGCAACAAACTTTTACAAACAAATATAATACCCAGCTTTTATTGTAAAAATTGTTACCTGTATATAATTACCTAGCTTTTATTGTATAAATTGATTTTGAACTCTTTTTCCTTTGTATGTTAAAGTTCTCAAACGCAACATTTTTTAAAGTTTGCTGTTAAACACGCCCGGTGGCTGAGTAGTAGTGCTCCGCGCTCCCGTGCCTCTGGTCCTGGGTTAGAACCTCGGGCCGGGCAAGGTTGACTCAGCCTTTTATCTCTTCAGTGGGTCGATAAATGAGTACCAAGCATGCTTGGGAACTAAACACTGGGGGTTCCGCGTTCGGCTGGCCATCTGACCGGAACATCCGATCCTGCACCCCGGAATCCAAGGTCAAGAAAACTGAAATGGGCACAGTAGGCCTTGGCCCTCTATGGGCTGTCACGCCACAGAGTTTAGTTTAGTTTTAGTTTAGTTATAATAAAATAATCCATACTATGCAAATCGGGAAACATTGAATAAAGTCTTAACTGCCATAAAGTCAAAAGTAAAAATATTTAAAATAGGACGAAGATGAATTTTTTTATGCGGGAAATTCATATCAAAATTTTATAAATCACAAGTGAAACTGCAATGCGGAAAAACAGCAGCATAAAAATGCTTGGGGTTAACTGAGATCATTATTCATTTTGAAAATTAGTATTTAAATAAAGCATTTACAAGCGAAAAAATCCAAAATTACATTTAATAATATAAATCGATATTTTGGCATGTTCCCCGATTGTTTATTATCTATTTATGACATTTTAGATAGTATTTATAAAAAAATATATATACGACTTTGCAAAGATAAAATTCGATTTTTTAGCATTATATTCAAAATATTACATACATGTTATATATTTCTCGCATCTTCTATTACGTCGAATACCTTTTTTATAAAATAAAACTTTCATTAAAATATAATCGAATCTCTCCGGGATAACCTAATACCTTTCTTAGTGTTTGTATGACGTCTTATCTGCAAATCCCGCATATTTTCATAAATAAAAAATAACGTGTCTAAAACCAACTTAAGTTGAAAGCTGTTTATGCTTGCTCTTTCAATTTTACTTTCATTTCTTACTATATAAGAAAATTTAAAGATGTTTTTTTAAGAAAATAAATATGTCAAATAGAACAAATTCAAAGCAATCACAACATTCTTGCAGTGTAAGCTGGAATATAAAATAGAGAACTACTAAATTCTAAGCTCATGGTTATTATTAATTATATTTGTATAATGTTTATTTACAAACACCGCATGATTCTCTTTTTATAAATTAAAAATAACATGGTTAAAAACATCTACAATGGAAAGCTATTAATTCTCGCTCATTCAATCTACAATAATTTTCTTACTATTTAGGTAAAGTCAAAGTAGGTGTACTTTTCGAAATTTAAATATGTCATATACGCCAAATTCATAGCAATCACAACAAGCTTATAATGCAAGTTACAAAATAAAATTCTAAATAATTAGTTATTTAAATTTATGCTCTTATAAACATAATAAGAGCAATTTTCTTTTCCCTATTTTTCTTTATAGATCTTGAGAATCGGGACTGAAAAGCCAGAATCTGGTTCCAAAAGTTTACGTAGAAAAGTTTTGTTCCATCAGACTAATTAATGAAACTTTTCAGAATATAACCAAACAAAAGGATGCGCATTTCATTTAAATATGTTTCGTCTAACTACAATGTAATGAATAATAATTAATTTTGCGAGCGACAAGTGTTATTGGCATATTGCTATCCAACACATCATAAATCTTCTTGCTCTCGTCCCTGATTAAATATTCAGTTTAGTTCATTAGATTCAAATTAAACGCCTAGTAAAGTATGCTATCGTGGTAGCTTCCGGCTTTTTTTATGAAAAGTAAATACCTGATACATAAATTGATTTGAAGTCCGTGTACCATAAGTGGATATAGTCTTCTTTCAAAAGCAGTTTATAAAATTAAAAGCATATTATTTATGTCCCAAAGCATACTTTTTTCCTCAAAAGTATGACTCAAGCTCATTGGCGTAGCTAAAGTTTCCAAGCACAGCTTTAAGGAGAATTCATAATTGCACATGAACACAAGAATAAAATGTAACTATAGGGGAGAGTGGGGTCAATTGTAACAGGGTACGATTGTAACAGAGCAAAAATTTTGAGTGTCGGGTACTAGATTTGGTTCCTAGGTCACGCACAAGGTGTATTTCATAAATCTACATGTTCACCCCTGCTAGCAACCATTTTTATGTACTTTTGAAAAAGTTACATCACAAAAGATATTTTCACGCTATGTAAGTACTTTTATTTTTGGTATTAGAATATTATATTGTAACAAAGTAATTTTGTTTAAACAAATAAAAATTATTAACCGAATATGTAAGTGGACACTCTAACTAACATTTCAAAAAAAAAAGATTAGTTTTGTTAATTAACTAGCATTGTTTCTAACAAATGAAGCTGAAATGGCGTCTTGGGAACGATTGTAACAATAAGTAAAGGGACGAATGCAACAGCTTAAAAAAAATTATCTTAGGTTTGCAAACCATTACTTAACTCTAGAACCACCAATAGTTTCCTATATCATTTATATTATGTTGCATGTAGATTATTTTATTTGTCACCTTTCGCAGCATAAATCAAAATTTTTAATACCTTAGAGTTAAAAGTTTAACCCTTTAGGTCTCTGCTCATTATTATTTTTACTCCTAAAATGTCACTACTATTTTGATCAATAAAAAAATATACCACAGCTAGGATAATATGTATAATTAACTATGTTTTAGTTGAATTTATGAACTGTTACAATTGACCCCGTAAGTGGGGACAATTGTAACAAGTGCACGACTGTCAAAAATTTTTAATAACTAATATAATAGCATTTAAAATAAGGTATTTATTTTTTTTTCTAGTAGAGGATAGTCTACTTTACTCGTCTGTCAATTAATACTAATAATATATTGGACTTTTTGTTAGTTAAAAATAGTTAAGTAAAATGTTACAATTCACCCCACTCTCCCCTACTAATGCAAATCGTAATTAACAAGAGCCGCGATGGTTCAGGGGATAGAGCGTTCGCCTCGTGAACCGGGTACGAATGCCAGTCGATACGAATTCTGCATCCGTCTTGCACCGACTTTTTTGGTGTTCTGATAAAGCCAAACACAATGTAAATTTATCATATTCTGAGTTCTATAATTTTGACTAAAATCTACATTTATCAGGGATACATACTTTGTAAATTAAATTTTACATTTTCATCGTGTAATGCTTGCATATTTTTATTTGCATTCTGTTTAATTGTTTAAGTCTTTTTCTGTTGTTCCAACATATCTCCGTGGCACTGTTTTAATTATTTTAGTTATCTTATTGTCTTTGAGCATAAACGCATACTCAGAAATTCGGCTTTTACATACCTAATAACTAACAAACTTCAAAATGATCCTAAAAAGCATGACCGCACAAAATATGACATCATATTGCGAGAGAACGTAACGACAGAATTTGAAACCGGTTGATGTTAACCCTAGGTTTCGTAAAATATGCAGTGTATGCCAAATTCTAAATACTACATTCCATAAATTACAGAATGTCCGAAATTAAAACAGAGTGTTTTCAATTCAGACTATAAAGTACCATATAAGAGAAATACATATATAGATATGAATATTTATTCAAAAATTGTGATTTGAATGTTTATGAATTAATGTTGCGAAATTAGATCTAGTTATTTAACATTTTATGATAGGTTTAATATAAATTTATGTATTCAAGATATTTTAATTTAAACTAAGACAAAGAAAAAGAGAAAAGATGGAACTTTTTTTGTCATTCAAACATTTCGTCACCAATTACTTTCTCAGCATTAGTTTGATACTGCAGTAATTTTATGAATTTTTTTTACGCTATATCCTTAAAGTGTAAATTTCAATCTTCTATGACTTTTCGTTAAATATTTTCAGCGATAATGAAATTATTTGCATCATACAATATTAGACATTATATTGGTTTTGATACAATTATTTACAATTATTATGATACAATTATTTGATACAAATATTTTTTTTCCTATTTTGCACTTTTAATTTATATATATAATAGTCTGAATACATATTACTATTTAAATTGCAGTAACTTTATTTGCAACAAAAGTTCATCATTTTAATTATAAAAGGATATTCGAAATATCCTATTTTACCCTCATTCACTGCTAATTCACAAATAATAATTTTTTCATAACAAAAGTATATATTAATATTGCAGAAAAACTGTTTATAATACAATTTTCCAATCATACAATTCTCAGACCAACAAGATTCCAGTCTTCCTTTTTCTAAAAGTATTTATTTTAACACAAATGTTAATTACTTTACTATCATGTTTACTAGAAACTTTATATCATGGTACTTTAATATCATGTTTATTAAAAGAGTTATTTAATAATTGCTTTGAAAACCATCTGAAGAAATACCATAACATCAGAATAATTTTTTTCCCGGTACTAAGAACTACTTAACCTTTCCTCGGTCTAATTTAATCGAAATTTGATCACAATTACGGAATTATTCTCGCTCCAAACATAATTTTTGCAGTGGAATAAAGAATCGTATCAAGAAATAAAAAGGAAAAAGAAATCCCCTGAGATAACAGTTTTAGTTTACGGTTTCTGATTTCTATCTTGTTTTAACCCTAAAAGAATGCCGAAACTTTTGTTTACGCCAATAATCTTTTTCCGCGTATACAATTTCCCTTACTGTTTCTTTTTCAACCCTATCTTCATATTTTTATTCTATTTTTTGAAGTTTTCATTTAGCTTTTGAGAAGGCTATTTCAACCGTCCTGCCCTAAAGCAACAGTTGATGTTACAATTTTGTTCCTCTGCTTGTTCAAAATTGTTTTTCGGCACAAAATAAAATTACCTTCACCATGCAGGTAGGAAACTATCTCTCTAGTTTTGAAGATTCTTTTTGGATTTAAACTCTATGAATATTGAGTTCGATTTTATTTAGAAAAAACTACATGGAAACGCAACACAAATGTTACAGTTTACAAAATAGTGCCAGGCTGTAAGGGCTTAAAAAACACAATGTTTTTAGAGTTAAGTTTCATATTTGCTTTGACAATAATTACACTGTTAGAATTTTAATTTTAAAGTAATAGTTTTATAACCAGCAGCAGTCTGTCCATCCAATTAATCGTATAGTTCGGTAAAGAACATTCTTTACCTTTACGGCTTCGAAATTGCTTACAACTAGTATGGTTAAAAAACCTAGAATACATAACTATAAGTTTTTTAACTATTTACAACTAGCATAGTTTCAAAACCGTAAAAGAGAAATTTAACTGGACATTGTAGCTAGGCTTTTCATTAGGTAATGGGCATTGGAATTAGTTGATATTGAATTGTGTTTTATCCAATGAACCCATGGAATGAGGTTTAATTAATTTATCTGATTGTTTAACCTATCGTGAGGTATGGGAAATACTAGGGTTTTTCTTCGTTAGAAAGTAACCTTTTCCAATAGTCCAGGGTCACAAATTGGGAGTGCAGGACACTAAACACTCTTCATGATGTGATAAAGGGAATGGAGAAAATATTGTGGTATCAACGTTGGGAATTGAACCCCCGTTCGAGACAGATTTTCTTTCTCGGCATTAATATGCATCCAGCTTTGAGGAACTAAGTCGCTTCCTTAGATGGAACTAGTTGCTGCGATAGAGTTCTCGCTATTTAACCATATTAGATGAAAGCAGTTAATAAACGGTTTTTCTCACAGTTTACAAATTGAATGCCATGTTATTTATAGTTATTTAACTGCTTTGTTTGAATATGGTAAAATAACAATTAAATAGTAATTTAGTAATTTTTTCCGAGAAATTTCTAACTGCGTAATGTTTCACACTGGGCGGTGTTTTCCGGGGATAAAGCATTCGTTGTGTAAAGCATTCGTTGTGTAAAGCATTTTTGATCATGTGTATATGTTAATATTTTATTGAACATTAGACGTCTCAAAATTGATGAATTGATGTCGATGAATTCATGAAAACTAAAATTGGATGCTTAATATTAACTTTACTAAAATGTTTAATGTATTAAAAATATTTTAATAAATATAATCTCAAGTATATCTGAATACACTTATGCCCAAATTTTACATTTGCTTAAAATTACGGTACAAAAGATTATTATACATTGAATAAATAGGCATTTATTTTTGAAGTTTTAATTTAACTGAAAGCTTTAATTTATTTTCAGCTCCATACAAAAACACGTAAATAGTATTGAAAGTATACGAAGAAAAAATAAAATAATGTAATTAAAACTGAATGAGGTACCCAAAAGAATTTTATTGTAAAGCTACAATCTTAATTGTTTTCTTAATTTTTTTTCTGAATTTTTTTTTCTTAATTAAACTTTCTTAATTTTTTTTCGAATTTAAACTTTTTTAAATCCATAAAACAATCTGAATATATTACATAACCTATTACCAGTTTTAAACTATATAAATAAACCTGTAAACTAAATAAGTATTCTATATTTTATAAGTGTAAATTATGTATAATTATGTATAATCGCTATTTGTATATCGTATGTTTAGTGTAAATTATGTATAATCGCTGGTAGTTATACATAATCACCAGTTATTTATACATATTTACTACGCATTTATTGCAACTTGTATACCTCCTTTAAATATATAAATATTATTTAGTAACTTGAACATTTTTAAAATTAGTTTCTTAAATATTGAATAGTTAGATTTTTGAGAAATTAATTTCATTTACTAAAATTAGTGCCTTCTACTGAAATAAAATAAGCGCTATTTGAACAATCTTTTCTTTAATCTTCAAATCAGAAAATAACTTTAAAATTGCAAAAATAGTACTTTGAAAATATTCTAAGCTTTTCTTTTAATTCTTTTACCATATTTTATTTGCAATTTTTTACTATAAAATTCACAGAATTTTTGTTATGCTAAACATGCTTTCAAAAAAGATGATTAAGAATAAACTTACTAAGCAGATTTCTTATTTTTGAAACATAGAATAAAAAAATGTAATTTTTCGTTTATAAGCGCCATAACATATCTGTGTACCGCTAGCATATTTTAATGAAAAAAATTAATACAATTATATTTATGAAATATATTCAGATATTTCAAAAAAGAGTTATATATTTTTATTATTTTATTATTTTATAAAAATAATAAAAAGAATACGCTGTTTAAAAACACAAAATAATTTTTCACACGAACGACATTTATAAAGGTTAAAAAACTCTATAATGTTGTAGTCATGTTCTTTTAACCAAACTATCTGATAACCGTAGGGTTCACAACTGTTTCATGTCGTAAACTTTATGGTTAAGTGGATGGACAGACTGCTGCCGATTAATTTACCGTAATTTTAGAATGAAAATTCTAACAATGTTGATTGTTATGCAATCAAAAAAAATCTGTCTAATTTTTTGATGATTTGTCCAGAATTAAATTAATATTTTTTACTTTAACAGTAATAACATAATGCCAGAAAATCTTTTCTTGAATACAACTAAAAAAGCTAAAAAAAAGATTTTACATCTTTTTGCAATTAATTTGCTTTCAATTGATTCAATTTAATTTTTAACTAATTGAAAAAAATTAAACTTATTAAAGCTTTTATTCATTAAACTATTTTCTTTCCTTTTTACCTTTTCTTTTACATTTTATTTTTTTATTTTTCTATTACGAATTTTAATATTACGAATTATATACTTTGCAACTTCATCTTGCATTGTTTATAAAAATTCATTAAAACTTCTTTCGAAATTTTAATTTGTTTTAATTTTGTATGCACAATCCTTTACCATTCCTTCACGTATTAAAGGGCTTTCAAACATAAATATCTGTTATATGTGTTGATAAAAAATTACAAATAACCAATTCATAGAATTTACCTATCATTTGCAGGATAAATTTTTTCATGTACTTAACAATTAGAAGCAACTTTTTAAGAAGCAAAACAATTAAAACTAATTTAATATCTTAACTTTAACAGTTCAATTCTTTAAGGCTCATAGCTACCATAATACAAATTACAAAAAATAATTAATTCCAAAACGAACCCAAATTTTATTCAAATTAAATTTAGTAAACTTATTCAAGTAAAAAATGTCCTGCATTTCATTTACTTAAATTTAAAATAACCTTTAAAATAAACATTTTCAAACTACACTTATAAAGTTTTCAAAAGTTAACCTAAAAAACCGTATAAAAAGAACTCATTCGTAAAAAAAATACCAAATAAATTTCATGCATACCAGAAAAGTCCATTGAGAGGTATTAGTTATCTTCTTAAAATAACTTAATAAAAATAAATAGATTTGGAAACAAATTAATCAAAAGATGTTCTCCGGTTTTCTTGTCTCAATAAATACTTGAATGAATGCATTCCTGGAATCCAAGTTTTTAAGTTGAAAAATTTATTAAAGTCTTTACGTAAAACTTGTTGAGGAATAGATTAAATAAATTAAAGTTGATGAAAAGTAAATTCATTTTTTGAAGTAATTAAAAAAATTACTTTTTTCTCTTAATTTAACAATGGTTATTGAAAAAACCATACGCAGGACATGTTTGCAATTAGTAAATGAAATCTAACCAATTAAATTGACCTTGCTCTCAGTTTAACTTTTTTCCGAAAACTGAAACTTGAGATTTTTTTTTATGTTTTCTACAAACTCTGAGGAGACAAAAATAATTCATGGTTCGGTAATTTTAAAGACTATTTTACTAAAACTTAATATATGATATCTTATTTATAAGTGATACAAAAGGTTTTTATATTAATATTATGAGGACTTCAACATTTATTTTTTCTTCATCTTGCGATAAATGACCACTCATACATTCGTAATATTTTTTTTTCTGTTTAGCAATTTTTCTGTAACTCTAATTGAAAAACTTATAAGTTTCTTTTTTCAAACTTTGAAAAGCATATGTAACTAAATATAAACCATAATTCTCAAGTAATCTATTCAAATTATCGTGAACATGAGTTTAAAAGTATGGTGGACCTAACTGTTTAATTAAAAAATATCATTCCGACAACCAGTTCAAAGCCCAAAGAAAGAGTTTTGCATAACAAAAAGGAAAAAACAATTTTTTTTAAAATTTTATAATATGAGGGAACTGCAGACTATGAATTAAAAAATAGTTTTGCCGCACGTTTTTATGAATTATTGATCTTTGATTTTCTAGGTTAGATTATGAGAAGTAAATCAACTTAAATAATTGTATGAAGTAAAGCAAGGGATATTCTTAAATGTATATGAAACCAAGCATTTCATATAGTGATACTTACGTATTTTAAAGCGTATACAGACTTAAACAATGGAAACTGATCAAGAATTATTTAAAAAATTGGCAGAATTGTGATAAATCCTGAATATCATAGGTGAAATTATGCTATGCGTAGTTAATCTGCTCTTTTGGTAAGTGGAATTTCTAATTCAAATTATGATAAATTTAAAAATATGAAGCGGCATTAGAATATACAACAAACAACAAAAAATTTAAGGTAATGCATTACATAACATAAATACGCAGTATGATATTAGGGTACTTATTCGTCTCCGATGGTGATAAAAATCCTATGACCACAGTACCTATATTAGGGCCACCTGCATTAGTATAATAGTTTCTTATTACCACAGCACCTATAACGAAAATACCAATAGTATTTAATACCTAATTTAGGTAAACATCACTGGCGTCAATAATAATTTGGCGATTTTTTACGGGCTTCGAATTAAGTACCGATATTAGCTAGCCAAGACTGGTTTTAAAAACATTTGTATCACTAATTATTTTCGAGAATTAAAATTTATTAATTTTGAAAATAAGTATAAATTGAAATTAAAAAAATAAGTTTTGTATTAAGAAGGTAAATAGATTGAGAGAATATACTTATTCGCATAGGAAAACCATTGTTGATGGTGTTATTGTCCATTAAGGCAAGGAGTGAGATTGTTCTTGTTTTCCATTGGTGCCATCTATGGCCAAGAATTCAACTTCTGCCACACCCATACGTCACGCTCGTTTATGGAGCGAATCTATTCATACATCCATTCATTCATCTACTCATCGTAATTTTAACGGGTACCAGAGAACGATCAATCTCCAATTCAGTACCCTCAATTATAAAATTTGCTATAGTAACATGGAGGATTTGGTGACCAGACATATTTAACGTGCACCAGTGACCATTGAGAGTCTTTGGACGACTGGATTCGAAGCCTTGCCAATCAGGCTATCCCGGCCAGGAAAACCATTAAAGTCACTTTATTATATTTCACGCCTATGATGAGTTACTAGTGGTTTTACATTAATTCGTGTTTTAATAGGTACTAAAAGTATATACTAATATTATTTTCTAGCCCACTGAATGCCATAAATACAGGAGAAAAGTGTTAATAATATGGTAGCTTTTTATTGTCAGCAGTTGGCCTCGAGCAATAGCATTCTAAAAAATGAATCCTTATTTAATTTTTATTTTAATGGGATGAACTTCTAAAAACATGTTTTGCTAAATCCAATAAAGTGAAACCCCCGGGAGAGGCAGCAAATTACAATGAATAACAAAATTGAACTTCTTTCAATTGAAATTGAAATAATATACTTTTTTCCGACGTAGTTATTACTAATTTCAGGAAGAATAATTTTTTATATTTTTTATTATTAATTATTATTGTTTATATAAATAGAAAAGAGAAATTACAAGAAACTTTTAAAGAACATTGAGAATCGTTTAAAAAATTGAGATTTCTCAAAAAAATATTTTATTTCGGCTTCACCTATTTATATAACATGAAATTATTTTATTATGTTTATGAATTAAGAGACAGTAAAAAAAAATATTACATTTCTAAATTAATTTACGCTATGTAGATTAGCATGCTGTACGATAAATATGCTAATCTATGAATATTTATCATATTTTTCAAAAAATATGCCGAAATTAAATTATTCCGTTTTCAACTATATTGGCTTCTGAAGAAAAAAATAAATGTGTAAAAATGTGTAATTAAATATCATAGGAAAATCTGTAATTTCATTGCAGCCGTTTTTAATTCTATAAGATGGGATTATAAGTTGAAGCCATTGCGGATTGTCAATAATTTAAAATCGTGATTCATCCTATACAAATTTCTTACTTACGTTAAAATTCCTACAGACGCACTAAAATAATTACACTAATAAAAAGTACTTTTAATATGCAAGCAGGTTTAAAAATGTATTCCTGACTGCAACGTTAAGCATATAATATAAAAGAATTTATAAATTTTAGTGCTCGTATATCTCTGAAATAAGTGAAAAATTATGCAATATCTTCTCTGATTTTGGAAGATTTTTTTTCTTTTTTTCACAAATTTTTGCAAAAAAAACATTTATTATACTATTTGCTTGTAAAAAACTGATGTTTTTTTGTTTTTTAGAGACATGTGCTTACGTGTTTCTTAGTCATAGTTTGGTGACTCTATATTGGGTCTCAGTCATAGCAAATAAAAATCTTGCATCAGTCTCTCTGTCATGATAAAAACGCTTTTTTTAAAAAAAAAAATTGTTCCTATATTTTGCATCAAAATAATATGAGAAAACGTAGCCAGACTTTTATTTGCTGCAGAGACAGACATTCATAAAAACAGATGATTGATTTTAGATTTGTTTGTATTTGTGTGTTTGTTTTTGCGGACAAAACTAAATAATTATTTAGAATTAAATTCTGCGGTAACACGTAAGAAAAAGCTGAAGAAGATTGTGGTTGAATTGAAATACGATACAAGTAAAAAAAATGTTAAGACAACTTAAGTTAAATATTTAAACCCAACAGTGAGAAAAAAAGTACGTTCAAAGCTACCAGAATTTGGTAAAATTTAACGTGTTTCTAGTTCAATGGGGACAACATAAAGCTCGATAATTTTTACTTAATGATTTTGGTAATAATTTTGGTAAAATTAAATATGAAATATGATTTTATAATAAGTGAAAACGTTTGATAAGTGTGGTAAAAGGAGCATGGCACACAAACCATTTATTCGGTAAAATTTACTTTTAAGTTTTATATTTTTACTGAATGCGTGGTAATAAGAACTATATTTTTGAAAATCTAAATTTCCGCTAAACCGTTACCACATGAACGGAAAATTAACCAATTGAAAGGTTTAAATACCGTCTATTTTAATTTTATTAACCAGAATTATAACTTTTTTTAAGTCAGAAACGTCATTACAAAACAATTTTTTCTACATTTTCTTCTTCTTGAACTTTCGCTTTATTTCAGTTTATAACTTTGCATTTCTTTTTCCAGCATTTCTTTAATTAATGCATTTTTTAATCATATTTTGAGAGTTTTAAACTAATAGAATCTATGCATAAGATAAATAATAATGAGTGTAAAAACAGACTTTAGATAAATCCTGGTGAAAATTATGAAATACACATAACACTTGCACCTGAAACAGTATAACGATTACCAGTACATGAATAAAGTATCTTTGGTATCGGATTTATTTGCTTTTTTTTCCCTATGATTGATCTGTTTCTGGTGTCTCTGGAGATCGTTCTTATAGATTACGGGATAGTTTTTATTGTTCATATCGTTTCTTAAGCTTTGCTTCTGTTATATAATTTCAGTTGTCTCTCTGAATTTATGTCATAGTTCGTAAAAGCATCTAACATAACCTCATGAGAATAGCACATACGATCGATTCCACTTATTGATAAACACCTTAAATAATATAATGCCTAAATGCATTTCATAAATATACACTGAGAAAAAGTGTGGTTAAAACTACCAGATTATAGTAAGATTTACTATATTTCAGGCTCTATTGGAATATCATGATAATTTTTACTGAAGTGCTTTAATAATGATTATCATAAAATTATAATAAAATCTGGTTTTATAGTAAGTGATAAAATTTGGTAAATGAGTTAGAATTTGGTCATTTTATCATGATACTTTAGAGTACGGCATAAATACCATTCATTCGGTTAAATTTACTATCAAATTTTGTATTTTTTACAAAATGTGTATTAATAAGAAATATAATTTTGAAAACCAGAATTTCCGATAAACAATTACCATATGAATAGAAAAATGACTAAATGAGTGGTTTACATAGATTGTATATTTTAATTTTATTAACCATAATCATAGTATTTTTTAACTACAAAAGTCATTACCCTATAATTCGGTAGTTTTACCAGAATTCTCTTTGCTGCACGTTTTAAGTAGTTCCTGTAAATAACTTTATTTTTAGGCCTTTTTGAAAGCACAATGCACAGTGAAATCTCAAAAATACGCAATTGCTAATTTGAACAAGCCATTTTTGCAGACCCTGTTACAAGTTTTATATGCTCATGTCAACGAGTTCCCATCCTTGCGTTTCAAAAACTGTTGAAACATATTTTTCACACCAACGTTCGGAAAAAGGCATATTCCGACCAAATTTTCTTTTAACTTTGAGAATAGATTACAATCACAGGAGACCATGTTCAGACCATAGAGTGGATATTGATGTTTCATTAAAACGTTTTTATGGGAGTGGTTGTTTTACGAACGAAAATACAGCTCCGATGAAAAGATGAAATATGAAGTTAATCGCTCTCTAAAGGATATGACTCGGAGCTAATATGGTACAAGCAAGACAAAACTCTCACAGCATCAACAAAAATGGATCAAAGAAGCAGAAATTAATTGAAAAAAACAGGAAAATACCTTTTATGTAAATTGTATTTAATATTTATGTAAACTGAATATATATTTGTGTATTTTGAAAAAATGAAAAAAACTATACTTTAGGAAACATCTTCGTAGATTGAATGCATAATCCACATTTTAATGTCTCTTATTTAAAGTCTATATTAAAGCTAACTTAATGCAAATTGAAGACTAATATGTTATTTTTGTTAACTTATAAAGTTGTTGGTGTAATTTAATGAATATTTAAATTATTATTTTGATTTTCTATAAGACGAACTTTATTTTTTTTCGTATTTTTTTATTTTTATACGCATATGCATTGTTTTGTTGTTTACCTGCTTTTAAATGTCATGATGTTTTTCTAAATTTTTCCCAACTATTTAAAAAAAATTTTGAGCTAGCCTAATTTAAAACTAGTATTTTATTTCTTTACTATGCAGGAAAGTTGCCCGAATCCTGCCTTCCTCAAATCATAACACCTTTAATTTCTAAAAAAGCATTCTGTATTTGATGATCCATGCAGTAGAATCAAGTTATTGTGTATTTGCCTTAAGCTTTTATTAAATTAATCGGCTTTACAAGTTTTACATGTTTTTAATGTAATTCTTGAAAATCCTGTGTAAAAATATATTAGAACAAAAGTAAGTTACTGATTTTCATATACATCATATAATTGTTAAGCAGCCAATTCTATTTGCTTCGTTGCTAGGTAACCTTCCAAACCTCAAATAACGTTGCAATTATTTGAGGTTTGGAATAGCTCTTTGTTTAAAATGTAACGTAGTTCCCTAAACCGTAAATTATGTGTAGTCCTAAATCGTATCGGTACAATTTGGGAGAAACATCACTACTTAATGTGTTGAGTTTCAAGCAATTTAAATTGAACTTTCTGGACTAACTTTCTCAGTGCTAAATTTCTCATCTCTTTAGTAAAGCTTACAATAAGACACCAAATGGTAACTCTATTTAAAAGGATTTAACTGTTCTTTGGTGTCAATTTTTCATTAAAATGAAAGAAATGATGAAACGATAAATAAATGAAAGAAACTTTCTGAAAGCCTCAATGGAAAAGAAACTAAACTATTTAAATAAATTTAATGAGATTTAATATTCTTATGATGAAATTTATTTTCTGATGAAGAAAAAAGTAATGAAAATCATCTAAGTAATGAGGTAACTTTTCAGTCAAGTAATGTTCTACTATGTGATTTGATGGACTAATCTGTCCCCGTACCTTCTATGTTAAAAATTTCAATCGTACCAATTTCCCATTTCTAAAATCTATGAAAAAGAGAGACTTTAGATTTCAAAAAGATTCAATCATAACAAGGAGCCATAATAGAAGTCACGTTTTAACACTTTAGCACGTATTTTATAAGCTTATAATATTGTTACCAAATACACTTGTAAAAGAAATTTAATATGATATTCAATAAATGTTTTGGGTTATTTATGGTCTACAATGTAAAAAAATTCTGGGTCAAATTACGGTAGAAAGTACGGGTAGTTTGATTACATTATCTGTGAAATCCAATTTACCTTAAAAACCATTTTCATCGTAAAATAATATACCGTAAATTCTACAGTAATATTTATTTAATTAAATAGTTAAAATTATTTCATGGTAAATATTACTGTAAAAATTACGGTATATCAAAGTTTTTGTTTCTATGAAAATGTAAAAAGTACCGGCACCCTGATTTTCGATAATTTGATCCGGAATTTTTTACAGTGTACTGATATCTTCAATCATAATTACTCAGTATTTTTTTATGTTAGGACAATTTAGGAAACTTGAAAAATTAATTAGTTTTCAGTTCTTCCTGCGCAAATATTATTAATAAAAACTAATATAACTAGCTGAATAAATGTAATTTATTAAATTATGTCAAATGTATTTATCTTGTAACGAATCAAAATTAAAATGTGAAATGTGATACGATTTAGACAACCTTCCCATATATCTTCCTTTGTTTAATTTATTTTTAACCCTCTTTTTTCTCCTTTGATGCACTAAGATCGAAACGGGCAAGAGAATTATTGTTAATTTGATTGAAAAATTAAATTCCTTTATTATAGTCGTTTTTTGCCATTTCAGTAGTAAATTTAGATTTTGAAATGAAATTTCTCAATTATAAAGTTAAAGAGAAAGAAGTTGAAAAGAGAAAGAAGTTGAAAAGAGAATGCACCAAGAAAATAATAGAGCAAAAACCCAAGTAGAATGCAACCTGAATAAGAAAAAAAGGATATCTTTTAACCGAAAAACCTTTCTTTTTTTTCTCTTTGTACTGTATCATTAAGATAGAATGCGATTTTCACTTTTGACATTTTTATCCATGACGAAATAAATTCAGAACAGAAATATTGTCGGAGTAAATTTAGTTTTGTCATTTACATACATAACATTTCAAATTATAAAAAAAAAAAGAAACGGTCTCCGTTTCAAATAAAAAAGAAATGGCGGGAATTTTTTCCCATTTTTATTGTAGTCATTAAGGTAAAGTGATTCGATTTTCACTCGCTTTTCACTTCATTTCATTTTCAAGTCTCCAGACGAGAGAAAAGATATTATTAATGATCTCCTTCTTTGAGTTTCTATTTCTTTTGTCTTTCCAGAGACTTCAAAACCGCAAGGGAGGAGATAAATTTGAAAAGAACTAAATTTTTGGAAAAGTGACCATTCGCGGAAATTAAACTTCGAGAAATAGAAAGAAATGACATCTAGATTGGATTATCAGTAAACGAACCTTTTTGAACCTAACGTCAACTCTTGTTTATATCAAATTGACAAGTTTTACGGTAGAGATTTTGGAGAAAACAATTTAGTTAAGATAGTTTTTCGTTCTTGCAATAGAGCCCTTAACAAATAATCAAATAAAAAGAAATCGATCATACATTTGAGTTAAATTGTAAAAATATCGACAATAATAATTCAAAAGCTGTAAACTGACTTGTTACTTTTTAAACTAACTTCAATGCATTCGAATGTAAGGACTAAAATTCAATTTCAATTTGTATTTAGAACAACATTGCATTTTTAAAAATGCGGAAGAAAAATTATTGCTAAAAACAATTTATTTTCGATTCAATATTTTAGGTTTTGCGACAAATTATTATCATACTACAAAAAGAAATAATCAGATATCTGTTAACTCTTTCTTTTACGAGTTATTTGAGATAAAAACTAGTACATGGATCAAATTAACAAGTGAATTAACAAAAACAAATCTTGTAATCGCACGTAAAATCGTTACTTCAAAAGCAAGTTAATTTTTATAATAGTAGTAGTGTTATTTTATTATTCCAATTTAATACTTAAGAGTACTTTATTTTATACTACATGCTTTAAAAATAAATAAAAATAAATCTTCAAAGCAAAATATATAAAAATAAATAAATAAAATATATTTTTCTGTTGTTTATGAAGTTTTTTCAAGATATCTTTCTTTCAAATTTGTATAATTTCTTCAAGTTTGACGTTTTGCTTAAAGATGTTTTATCGATCGCGTTGAAAATTGAAAGTTTACTTTTTGAGTGTTCAAAAATTTAAGAAGAATGATAGCTTGTTTCTAGACAGAAAGTTTTTTTTTTTACTTTAAAAACCCCTCTCTGTCTAAAAACCTTGTTTTCCACAATCTGATTTCAAAATAACAACGTAAATTTGTCAATTCTATTCTTTCTATCATAATGCCATTTTTTACTGCCATTCTTTCTGCCTATTGCACTTGTAAATATTGCGTATTTATTTTCATACGTAATTTTTTTACTGCCAATCTTTCCGTCTAATGAACTTATCAATATTACGCAGTTATTTTTCTTTATGTAAAGACTTTTCTAAAATTCAGACATGATTCGAAATTTACCTCACTTATGTTATAAAATGTGAATAAAAGAAAAAAAATATTGTGACAGCTGATAGTTATGATTGATTAAAAATAGGGAGAATTTCACTGTAAAAAATTCTTTTTTGACGAAACATGTTACCAAACAAATAATCTATGTAATTTCTATAGTAAAAAGTATCGTAAAATTACAGAATCACACTAATTAAATACATATTACCGTAAAAATTGTGATATGATATTTTACGGTAAAAATAAGTTTTATGGTAAAATGGACTTTATGGATAATGCACCAAAGTTCTAGGTACGTTATACCGAAATTCGATCAAGAATTTTTTACAATGTACGAAGAACAAACAGCTCGTTTACATTTTTCAGTATGTTTAATTCTCGTTTAATTTCTGGTTTTAGCAATTAGATTTTTTTTTCTTCTCAATTCTTGTGATTTTGCGTAGTTACTTTTCATTTTAAAGTGTTTTTGAATTATATAATTTCTTATAACAGCTCCAAGAGGAAGCATTAAATTAAGTTCTGCATTAAAGAATTCCCGAAGAACCTTTCAGCGACATTAAGACAGTCATTAAAAATAGCGTAACTCTCTTATTACCCTTTGTTCTATTTAATACATAACATTTCACTGTAAAAACAATAGCAGATCAAATTATGGAAAAAGTACTGGAAACCTAAGTACAGCATTGGTAAAATCAATATTAACTTAAAATCAAATTTACTGAAAACCCTATTTTTATCGCAAATTTTATTACCGTAATTTTTCAGAAATATTTGTTTAATTACAGTAAGTAAATTATTTCATAGTAAAAATTACTGTAAAAAGTACGGTATATAAAATGTTTTGTTTCCTTAAAATTTTACCGTAAAAATGGATTTAACGATAAAAAGTGCTGAGTGCCGTTACTTTTTACTGTAATTTTATCTGGAATTAATAAAATATACTGTATAATTTAAAAACGATTAAAAAAATGCAAAGTTTTTATTAAAATTGTAAATTTTACAAGAATGTGTAGCTTAAAAAAATATTGATTTATATATTTATCAAAACTACTTCTTACCTGAATTTTGGAACAGTCTGTAACACTTTTCACTGCATTTTTTTTTTTCGTTTTACTGTTTTAATTTGTTGCGTAGAAATGTTTTATTGTTTCATTAAATAACAATCTCTAAAAGAAATGCTTAAACCATTATTTGCTTATTGGGAAACAAGAGAGTATAATGAAAGGAATGGCGAGAAGAAAAAGAAATTTGCCTCATTGTTTAGAAATAATAACATTCCAATCAAACTAAAAATGGAATATAGAATAAAGGCAATCTATGAAATATGCACGGCTTATAACGACACACAGTGAGAAAAAGATTAATGATAAAGTTGACTTTGTACCAATTTAGCGTTTTTCCAAAACAAATATTAATACTATTATTGACTAAGAACTATTTTCTGGCTTTATCCTCATTATATTTTTTATCTACTAACCGAATTGCTAACTCATCGAAGCCGATTAAACCAACAATTGTATGTTTCTTTAAATTTTCTGTTAAAAATTGAATTGAATTTGTTGAATGAAATAGTTTTTCTACCAATTCCGTTCATATTATTCTGTTCGATACACGAATTGAAATTTATTTTATAAGCTATAAAAGTTTAAGCCACTTAAAATTTTGATATATTAGCGTTTCTTATATCCTACTCAGATTTCTCGAATCCTATTAATGTTTTAATAAAAATATGTATTGACCCATTTGAAATACATTTTTTTTTCCAAAAATAATCTTTGGACTTATGTAACAGCAAAGATTGCTATTTTTGAAAATTATATTCGAATACTTTTAAATAAACAAACAAGAGTTTGACTGAAATTAAACGTCATGCATTTAAACGGTTACAAACCAAAATTTACTTTTGTACAAAATTTTGTAGAGAAAAAAGTATGCAAACTGAGAGTTAAAAATTATTATTTAAGCAAGGAAAAGAGAAAAACGCAGTCAAAATCTGTCGAATCCCCAAAAAAGAAACATGTTATATAATGCAAAAAATAAGTTCCACTCTGAATCATTTTGATCTATGATCGAATATTCAAGTTCTAGGACTCCATTTTAATGGTTCAAGGAGGTGACTTCTAATGTATTAACTTTAGTGCAGATTATATTGCAAGTTATGAAATCAGATACAAAAGCGTACCTTTTCTGAATATCGAGGACGATTTGAGTTTGTAACCCTTTTTTCGACTGATTTGAATTTGTAACCCCCAAAATATAGGAGATAAACGAAATCTGGGAAATATGAACCCAATATTTTGCTCAGAACAGCGGTTCAAAATTTGTAAATCGATCGAATAGGGCAAATAGTTCCTAGAAAATATTTTTTTTTTTTAAATAAACGATTTTTTTTTTTAAAATTTGATTTCTTATGAACTGTTAGATCAATTTCATTTAAAATTTTGTATTTTGCCGAATAAAATTACTTTTTTTAAAATGATAAAAAAAATCATACTCAAAATTTGTTCGACTACTATTAATTCAAATAATAAAAATGAAAAATATTTACCAGAAGTCATTTTTCGCATAAAACTATTTTTTGATAAACAATTTTTATAATTTGGTGAATTATGTTTCGATACACTTAAAAAGATTTTGAGTTACGGAAAAATATGCAAAAAGTAAAATTAACATTAAGAGGTTCAAACTTTAAACCGCTGAGAAGACCAAATAATTGAAATCACATTTCCCAAATCGTGGCTAACCCTTATATTTCGTGGCTAACCTTTATACATTTCAACATTTAATTCAACATTTAATCAGAAAGTTTTTAATATTCTGTACATTCGCCTTCCTTTATTTCGATTTAGGAAATTTCAATATAATATAATATAATATAATATAATATAATATAATATAATATAATATAATATAATATAGTATAATATAATATAATATAATATAATATAATATAATATAATATAATATAATATAATATAATATAATATAATATAATATAATATAATATAATATAATATAATATAATATAATATAATATAATATAATATAATATAATATAATATAATATAATATAATATAATATAATATAATATAATATAATATAATATAATATAATATAATATTAAAATGATTGAATGCAATAAGCTAAGAAAGTAATCTTTCCAAAGTTGAATTTCTGGAAGGATTTACAAACTGAAACAAATCTATATATTGCGGAATAAACTGAACCTGGTTGTTAATCGAGTAATATTCTTTATAATATATCGTTTTATGATTTGTTTTCAATTCACTGTAAATAGTTGGTGTTTCGTCTTTATTATTTTATTTTAGAATTCCTGGACTTAAATATAAATATTATGAGTAACTTTTCAAAAAACTATTTATCATAATCAACTTGTTTCTTTTAAAAGTTTTAAAAAATGAAAGAAAATAAGTATGAATTAATAGTTTAATCTTGAAACAAATAAATTTAGAAAAATCTGAATAAATTTCATCATTTACAACTCAATTCCAAAAGAATTTTAATACAAAATCTATTCATTTCGATAAACGTAACACGTGTTTTTATATTTTTGCACAATTTTTAAATCTATATTTTTTAAATACTTCTGTCTCTATAGCAATTTTTAAGAAAATAAGGTTTAAAATTAACATGAGGTCACGATTAGCTCAATGTATTCCATATAAATGAGCAATTTCTCTTACATTAGATTTAGAAAAAAAAATTTAAAAATTTATTTCTTGATGTAAAAGTGCCTTCATAAGGAAGATACCTAATGTATTAATCATTCAATTTAGACATTTTCCAGCCTAAAATAATAAATTGGGAAAGAAATATGGTTTAGTTTGATCTGATTAATAAAATATTTGTTTGAAAAAATTCAAATTTAGTTAAGGGATATTTTAATAAACCACTTCATTTTCTTCAGCAATAAGTTGCTTATATAACTATTACCTGTGCAGTCGTCATTTTATATGAATACACACTACTTTTTAAAAAAAAGTCTCTCATCATAATTTCGAAAGAAAAAAGAAAGATTGTAGCTGAGGAACACTCTATAAAGTAATATAAAATTAAATTAGCAGTATTTTCATTTACAGCAAAATTGGATTGGTTAAATCTTTAAAGAAAGGCAATTACAAAAAATTTTTCTTTTATAAATATTTCACACTAAAAAGCACTTCGATACAAAAAATGAATACTATTGGATGGACACTTAAATAAAACAATCAAGCTTGAATACAAAACGTTACTTGTATTCACCACACTTATATATATTTCTAGAATCCTCGTCGCGTATCGAAAAGAGGTAAAAAAAAAATATTCACATAAAAAGCCGCTTCACATTAGAAAAAAATAGAATCGTTATCGAAGTTATTCCTATTAATGATAATCGAACTGAAAACATCAAAACCAGTTTTATTATCTAATGACACACTTGTCAGGATTTTTTTTCAAAAACCAAACAGGTTTTTTTATTTTCAAATTTCGCCTTTCTTAGTTGTGATTCGTTAGATCTCGAAAAGATTTTTGTCTTTTTCCTCTCTTAAATATTAATTCTTAACTTTCAGTTTTCTATTTTACTTTAGTGTTGAATCCATAATTATGTATTGTTGGCTATCATTACGGAATAATACGCACATTTTTTTGCGAAAAATGATTGAGGATTTCTCTCTGTTTTTTTTTTTTTTTTTTTTTCAGGAATCAAGCAGATTTAAAATTCCCCACTTCCACTTTTTTTTGTTGTGATTCGTTTTTCGAAAAGATTTTTTGTATATTTTTTCACTTGAATACAAGTTCCTCACTTCTAATTTGTTTTTTTATTTCATTGTTGGTTCTATAATTATATATTATTGACAGTCACTCCGAAATACAAGTCAAATTTTATCGCGACAAATTATTTTCGCGTCTAAATACATTTTAAAAAGGAATATAAATTTATTTTAATTTGAAAATCATAAACATAGGCTCTCATTTATGATACGTATTTTGGAATTAAATTTAGGCAATCATTTCGATAATAATTATTAATTCTTCCATTTTCCAATCTGTAGTGCACAAATATAATATTTCTTACAAATTGTGAAAGTTCCCTACCTGTTAAAGCTCCGAATTCAACTTGTAGCAGAAGTACAAAAAGTATCTTAAGTATCGATGTGCGGCATCCAACCATTAGAGAACATTTAATTTAACAACAAGATTTTGAATAACTCCTTCCACCTTACAACTCTCAGAATATAGAAACGCCAAATTCCACAAAATTTCGGAAACGGGGCAATTTGAAATAATTCTGATGGAACAGGAAGGAACTGAACAACTCAGCACAGCTAACCGTAACGAGCACGAGTTACTCGCAGAATGAAACGGAACCAAAAGCGCTGTTGATTCTCATCCCACTCATTGATGGTCCCGCGCATAGTGCGTGCGCATTCTGGCCCCCTAAGCAACTTTAAATTTGTTTTTCCTTTTTCCCCTTGCCCGATTTAGAATTCGGAGCAATATATGTTTCATTTTTTTCATAGTCGTATTGACAAAAATAATGTTTTCAAAAATTTTATTTTTCGTTGAATAAAATACAAATCCCCGATATAACTCTATATATATGGGCAGGGAATCTATTTCAGGAACTACTTAGATAGAAAACTGTTTTTATTACCTATTTATTCGATCAATTTATGATCATTTACTCAACCTACTTTTGTTTTAAATTTTCATACTGAAGCGAATTCAAAAGAGTAATTCAATTCCAAATAGTAAACACAAATTACTGATGAAAAACAAAAATTCTTTTAAAAAAGAAAGTTCCAAATTATTAATGATTCATACAAAGCAAAATAAATTAATTAATTAACCTAAAAAACATTATCAACAAAAATACGATTGTTATTATTTTTATTCATTATTTTACACACTAAAATAATAAAAACTTAAAAATCCCTAAGAAATTTTCGGTAATACGTCAGTTGGTAGCGTCTAAATTTGCTTAAATGATCAAATAAAAAATGTAAAACAAAAATAATTAAATTGACAAAAAGTATTTTGACAAAGTAAAAATTGACAAAAGCAGAAATCGTCTAAAAAATTAGCTAATTCTATGTTTAGAAGATTTAATGTTAGATATTTTATTTTGCAAAGTAATAAAATTGTATTTTATTTTACTTTAAAAAGACGACATGTCTTTAGTTAGAATAACAGTTGTAAAATAAAAAACACAAAAAAGTTTAACGATAACAATATTACTTTTAATAGTAGATTAATGTGAGAGAATGTTGCACTTTTCACTTTAAGCTTATTTTCTGTCAATATATATATATATATATATATATATATATATATATATATATATATATATATATATATATATATATATATATATATATATATATATATATATATATATATATATATATATAATCAGAGAGAGGGAGATGATAAATTGATAGATAGATATTGTTCTGTTTAAATTATTGTTTTAAATCAGACTTTAAATCTTAGTTAGTAATAATCAGTTCTAATTTGGAAAATATATTTTTGCAAAGCTTTGTTTTTCGAAGAATACATTTATAAATATAATTTTCTGCGAGATGCTTGTAATTTTCCCATTATACTTGTTAAAAAGCATAAAGTAATTTATTTTCTAGTATGAGTTAACTTTGAGACATGTCTTAAGTGCAATATAATGCGAGACAAAATTTGAGCCTCTTTTTTCTAATCTAATTTCTGCTCTAAGCTTACTTTCTAAATTTATTTAAATTATAGATGACAAAGCATTTTATTTTACTTCACAAAACCACATAATTCAACAGACACAAAATAAAAAATTATCAAAAAAACAATGTGCATGAAAAAAGAAAAAAAATTATCCATGATCAAAATAATACGTATTGTGATATTTTATTAATAATGAATTCATTTTTCATTTTTTTTCCTCATTGCGTGAAGCTGGTGAGAGAAATTAATTTTGTATCAGTCAAGTTGTAATTAATTTCGCAGTGCACATTCTAATCAAATTTAATTTTCTCGTAAGATTAAAGTTGTGAATGGATTATAAATGTTACTTTCTGTTTCTCATGTATACAAATAATCTATTATTATTTTTTAAGAATTCATCGGCAGAAAGCAAACAGTGTAATGAAATTCCAGAATTATTGCAACATGTTGCTAGTTAGAATATAAATGTCATATGGTAAATATTTTTAAGATTTTTAATTTCCATTGTAAGATTTTGCTTTAAACGCTTAAACAACATCGTTGCAAATAAAATATTTTAAAGCATTTAAAGATAGCAATTCGCCTTATCGTTCACGAATATGGTCTTACATACCAAACCTACAACAGGGTCTTTGCATTTGTTATTAAAAAGAAATAATAATAACGCCTTTGTTTTGAATCCTCTTACGTAATTAGACTTAGATTTATTCGACATTTCACTATTCACAAAATTTAAAATGATTTTTGAAAGGTATTGTTTTATGTTATTTCGAATATAAGAAAAGTTTTAATATGGTCTTAGAGTGTAATTCTGAAAATTGAAAAAGAATACGCACTTGGGAATTCAAAATAAGAGACAAGAGTAGAAACATACATGGAAACAATACTTTAATAAAGAAGTAAACTTTCTTGTTGGCAGAAAGTGAAATAATATGAAAATGGAAAGAACTAAAGAGCCCAAGATTACAGACTAAAGGGTCCAAGATTACGCTCTCCATCCTAATCTATTAGGGCTATATTTTCGAGTTAGCGACAAAGACCATCCCGTTTTAAAGACCATTTAAATTTGTCATAAAAAAGTATATTTATTAAGAGGGGTTTTATGTCTGATTTCGTAACTTAAGATATTGTTTGTATGAATTAATTAGCATAATTAATGTTAGTTCCTCTAACCAATAAGATGCTCGTTTTATTTATTTTAATATGCTTTCCAAACATTTGTCCCGTATAAATTTTTGGGGTTTAATTTGAGTAAAAAAGGGAAACAAAAAATAAATACGAAATATCTGATTTGAGTTGTTTGTATTCATTTTTACTCAAAATAAACTGTTTTACTGAATAAAACAATTGAAGACAAACTATTTCCTATTTTAATTAATTTTAGCTATTTTCCTCATAAAATTTACTTCAATGCTGAACTATGATATCATTTGAATTTGCTGCAACTTCAACAATGCGATAAATTGAATCATTTTCCCGCTGAAATTGTTCCAGTAGTGCAGTGTTTACCAAAGTGTGTTACGCGTACCCCCAGGGGTACGGGAACAGTTTAGGGGGGTGCGCGTTCTTATGCGAAATATCTTGCCACAAACGATAGTTTTAAAAACTATTATTCAAAAACAAAATTAGCCATGAGAATTTACGGTTACGTACTTTTCTATTGGCTATTTTTTGCAGAGTTTACAGTTAATATTTAGTGGTGACAACAGCCAGTTGTGATTTTTAACGTTTGGGCAACTTTTTTATAGTAAAAAGTGCATTAATTTTTTTATCAGTGGTACACAGCGTAACGAAAAATTTAGAAGGGGTACACAAAAGTCATAAGTTTGGAAAACATTGCAGTAGTGAAATAAAGTCTAAGATGGCTTCATTTTTACTTTTTTCTATGCACGAAATAAAAATCACTCCAACCTGAATAACTTTTGATCTGATGTTCGGATCTTCACTTTCTTAGACCCAATCTTAGAGGCTTAAGGGGGTAATATCAAATATGATAATTAATTACTGCAGACGATATTTAAAGTTGCAAAATCAGACTCAAAAACGTACTTTCTCTAATTTAACATGCCTTTTTTCCGACGGATTCGGATTTCTAAACCTAATATTTCGGGGGGAGCCATCTGGGAAATATGATCCTAATAATTTGGTCAGGAGAGCGATTTAAAATTTAGTGCAAATGTTAATTTTACTTTTAGCATATTTTGCTCTATTTCGAATACTTTATTGAGTTGAAAAATGTTAGCACACAATTGTAAAGCTTGTTCATCTCAAAATAATTTGCAAAATATAAGTTTCAGCACTTATTTAGTATTTTTTTAATTATTATATTTACTAATAGTTGAAAAACTTTTAAATTGTATGGTATACATTTTGTTATTTCATTTTAAAGACTGCAATTTTAAGTGGCAAAATACAAAATATAAATGAAATCAGTCGAATTATTAGCGAAAAATCAAATTTTGAAAAAAATCATATTTTTAAAACTCAATTTTTCAAGAACTATTCTATCGATTTTGCTCAAAATTTAGATTATGCCATGTAAAAATAGATTCTTTAAAATAATGTGAAATATTGTATGCCTTACAATTCCAATTTTTTTCACTGTTAATAAATTAAATAATAAAAAATAAAGCATATTTGATAAAAGTTATTTTTTGCGTAGAATTGTCTCCAGCTAAACAAATTTTATAATTGCATGCAAAATTTTTTAATTTGTTTAAACATTTTCAAGATATGACGAAATATGCAAAAAGAAAAAATAACATTAAAGGGTTTAAACTATGAGCCTCTCTAATGACCAAACTATTTTGTCCATATTTTCCAGACTACGGCTATGCTCGATATTTTGGGAGTCAAAAATTCGAATCCTTAGAAGAAAAGATGTGTTTATTCAGAGAAACTACAATTTTGAGTCTGATTTCATAACTTAAAATCTCGTCAGCATTATAAATTATCATGTTTGAAATCTCCTCCTCGAACCATTAAGATTGAATCCTAGAACGTGAAGATCCGATCATTAGGATCATAAGTTATTCAAGATGGACTGTTTATTTTTTTGCTCACTGTAGATTATAAGATTCAAATTGACGCTATAGCAATGCTGCAGCAAATTTTCAAGGGGGTATGGTTCATTGCTCTTCAAAACCTATAACAGTGTATATTATAGTTATGGAAATAGAAACGTATTTTTATTAAACATGATGAATTCTCTCATATTAAGCTGTTATAAATTAGGACTAATACAAATTATTAAAACGCATTTATTTTATTCAAATTTTATTTTATAACGAAAACATCTGCTTCCAAGATTAATGCTTTGTCCCCTATCGTATTTTATTAAATTATAAAAGCATAAAATTCCACTTAGGAATTCAGAGAGAATTAAACCTTTAATTCAATTTTCAGAATTTTATTTTTGTACCATTTTATCGATATCTCCCGCAATTAAATTATATCTTTATATAATTTAATTGACGTCTAAAATTGATAGAGACTAACAAGGTTTTAATAGAATTCAGATCTGTTTACGATTAAATGAAAATCTTGTTTTTATTATACTAACTAGAAAACTTTCTGAGAATTTATCATCATCAAAGTCTCCTGAAGAAAAAAATACTTATTTCAATCGTAAGAGTGAATAGAAAAAATAAATTAATGTCTTCAATTTGGAGTTTATATTAATACATTTCAATATTTAATAAACTACCGAAACTATTTCCATGCAATGCTCGCTAAATTGTCTATAGTAATTGCTTTTATGAGTAAACTATTTGATTTATATAGCTTTATACAGCATATTATTCATAAATACTTATTTTATTTCAGCACTGTTTATATGCTATTGTCATTTATTGTATATATATATATATATATATATATATATATATATATATATATATATATATATATATATATATATATATATATATATATATATATATATATATATATATATATATATATATATATATATATATATATATATATATATATATATATATATATATATATATATATATATATACAATAAATGACAATAGCATATAAACAGTGTACATTTGTAGAATTCTAGTCAACAATGAAACAAAAATAAAAGCATCATAAAAATTTTAAAAATTACTATTAAAGATTATGGGATTAAAATCATTAAGCAAACTTGTTATGCACAGAAATATAACAGGAGATGAAGAAGATATTAAAAACTATTTCCGACTTCTTCGAACAATCAAACTGGTTCAGTATTTAATATTACCCTTTTAAAAAGTGATTTAATAGATTTCAAAATCATTTTTTTTCCTATCTGAGATATTAATTTGTAGTCCATAATGCGCATACTTTTTTATTATATTTTTAAGAATGTATCTTAAAATATATGTATTAAAAATGTTTCTTGAGAAACAACTGTTTTTTTAAAATAGCGATCATAATATCAGTTAAACTATATTCAACTTTACACTACTATGAATAGTGGAATGCATTGTATTATAAAATCATTTAAATGTTTTACAATATAAATACCGTTCCAAGTCAAACTATTTTATAGGAAAGTCAATCGCTTTTGAACTTCATCATTTATTAATAAGATTCACGTAATAAGAGATATCGTTAAATTTAACACCTTATTAAAATTTAAACATAACAGATGGTTCAAAGTATCAATATTAGGGTTCAACGGTGAACAAATTGTGTCTGAATGCATTGCAACTAAAATAATAATAAAATCTGATGAGTTTTTAGAAATATCATTTGATAAGGATATTGTATTGCAGACCCGATATCTCCAGTAACCGCACATGTTAAAGAACGCCATTTGCCGCCAACTTAGGGAGAGAAAAAAACACTAACATTTTTTTTTTTTTATTCACTGAGAAAATAAATATCTTTCAAAATGGAGAAACAAATTCTTATAAAATTGCCGTACAGTATGGTAATGATATTCCTGATAAAAAAAAAAATAATTCTGGTTAATAAAACCGAAATATACGGTATTTAAACCAATTATTTGGAAATTTTTGTGTCGGTGTGTAACGGTCAATCGGTAATTCTGTTTTCAAAATGATAGTTCTATTACCGTACATTTAATTTAAAAATACAAAACTAAAAAATAAATTTAATCGAATTTATAATAACTTATCATGATAAAATGACCAAAATTTACCACATATACAACCTAACAGCATGGTAATAGTACCATATAGTTTTTTTTCTTGATTTTACAAAAGCGCATCGATAAAAATTAGCAAACTTTCTGGTGTTCCCAAAAGGCCGGAAACATAGTAAATTTTACCATATTCTGTTAGTTTCGACCATACAATTTTTCTCAATGCTCTTACTAAAGAAGACTAATTTTTTACAAATATAATTCTTTCAGCATTCATTTCTGCACATCAATTTTTTGAGCTCCATTGTGTTGGGGGAAAAGTTATTGCCATTTAAATAATAATTGAACGTTCCGAAATAAGAACATTTTATAAACAATTTCAGAATTATTTAATATGGTAAAATATTATACACATAAATGTTTGTTCCATCAAAGAAAATACAAAAACACTCTTTTTGGAATCTGCCGAATCACTAGAGAGGAAGACGAAATAAAAACATACAAAAAAATTGGATTACCTGATGAAACCTGAAGGTATTTCTAAGATTTACCTCTCAACTTCTGTCTGTTTCTCCACGCAATTAAACGTGTTTTGATACTTTTTAGTCTTGGATTTCCCAGAAATAATTTGAGATAGTGGGCTTCTTTTACTAGCATCTCAGTTTCCAAATCAGGAAGTTCGCCAATCTTCATTTCTCATTTAGATTTGCACATTTCCTTTTTGACATGGATTCTAAAAATATATATCAAGTCTGGTGATTACTGTGTGCCGTGAAATATACTTGTAAAAAAATTTTACGAAAAAATATTATGTGTGTTTTTTAAATAAACTGTCAAATTAATGTACATCTTCATGATTTAATTTATCTTCCTTGAAGACAATGTTGCAGGGGGGAAAAAACTGCTCAATGTTCCTAAAAATTGAAACAGTGTTAGCATGTATCCGGGATAAAATATTAATATATTCAAATATCTTTCCTTGTTGAATGATTCAAGTATGTTAGAGAAAGGTATTAGGGGATTTTATCACCACACAAATTACATATATATTAAGCATGGTCTATGAAAAACACCTTGTACATTTAATACTATTTATTCATCTGTTTAATAAAAAATATCATCAGAAATTATTAAACGTATTGTCAAGTAAATTCACGTCTACAAGATTTAATTTTCCTTTTCATTTCATCGAACCCAATTTTGCAGGAGAAAAAAAAACTGCTCCCAATTCCTTAAAAGCGAAACGGTGTAAGCATATATTCGGGATAAAATATTAATGTATTCAAATATCTTTCCATGTTGAAAGATTCAAGTGTGTTAGAGAATGGTATTAGATGATTTCAGCACCCACACACTATCATGACGAAATCGTATAAAATGTGATCAGTTGGAAAAGGTGGCGAGCGATCCTTAATAATCCCCCTTCTCATGCATGGGAATCCTGAATTGATTAGATTCACGACTGAACCTGACATGTTCTAATATTCATGGAATTTTTTTAAAAAAAAGGAGATGAAATTAGAAAATTCTCGCTTTTTCTTTCACGCATCCAGTCATTCTGTAAATGCGAATAAAGGCTGTTGTAAATAAAAAAGGAAAAAAAGATTTGACTTCTAAAGAACTGGAAATATATTTTGACGCCTTCTAAACCAGCTTACAAGACGACGTGTTTAAATCACATGATGTATTACACTCACTTCTCACTTTATGTTAATAAAGAAATATATATATATATATATATATATATATATATAGAGAGAGAGAGAGAGAGAGAGAGAGAGAGAGAGAGCAACAGAGTCACAGAGCAACTAATGTAACAAGTAGCGATTTAAGAACTATCCGTCAGTCTCCACTTTTTTCTTTGAAAATGCACCCCATGCAACCTTTTATTATTCTTATTATTAATACTAATAAGTGTGGATTTATTTTGAATATTTTACACTGTTAGAATTATCATTCTGAAATTACGGTGAAATAACCGGCAGCAGTCTGTCCACCCGATTCACCATGAAATTTACTGTTAAGGTTCTAATCTATGGATCATCTTTACATTTACGATTTAGAAACCGGTTACAACTGGTGCAGTTAAAATTCCATGAATTCAAAACTATACAATTTTGTAACAACTAGCATAGTTTTTAAACCGTACAAATAAAACATAATGGGACATTGGAGCTCTGTGAACGCTGCGCCATCTATGAGTAATGATAGTTTCATATTCTAATAGTTTAGGGCCAGCGATTGAAGAGTGCAGGGCACTAGTATACTAGTATTTCCCGTATTGAAGGAATGGACGAGCAACTTTTTTGGAATTTGGTATCACCGCTGGATTCGAACTTCTGTTCAACCGTCAATGAGATTGACCAATTAGCCCTCTCAGCTACAGTATGTACCCAACTTCACGGAACAAAATGACTTTATAATGTTGGCGTGGATAGAATTCTGGTTTTTAAACAGAATAAACAAACAATAAACGTATTTACTCACACTTGACATATTGAATGTCATCTTTTTTTTTTAAAGTTATTTAACTGTTTTAGTCAAATATGGTAAAATATCAATTAAATAAATTGCTATTTAAGCATTTTTACCAAGAAATTTTTTACAGTGTATAATACTGTGAACATTTTATTTTCCTTTTAGCAATTAACCTTATAAATTTCATTTTCGAAATTGAAATGATTCAAAAGAAATGCCTTACATAAGTCAAAGTAAGGAAATGGAAAACTCAAGACTCACTTACCTAATAAAGAATTAAACTAAGTCTCATTAAAGCATAAAATTCTGCATGAATTAAAATTGTCTGTATATTTTTACTCGGAAAAAACAATCTTAAACCAATGCTCGAAATATGTATTATTTCCTTTCGGTCATTATTTCACTGTAAAAATGGATGATCTAATTTTAAAAAAAACTCTTCGTATTTAAGTTAACTGGGAAATATTTAAAGTAAATATTTCCTCAGCTCGGAGAAAATGATAATGATAATATAACATGTTTAATAATACGTATTTTTTTCAAATGTCTTAAAGTTACATATCATTTAAAACAATGATTAAGAAATACAACTTGAAATGAAAGGAGTGACAGTAAACGAGCACTCAGTTATATGCAGAAATATAACCCAGGAAGCATGTTTGCTCAGTATCTGCACTAATCCAGGAATCGGTACAAACTAAATGCTTTTAAAATACCGATAAAAATTGTGGATAAAATCTCAGATTGCATTAAAACGACAAAAGAGGGTCGAAGCAATTTTATCAAACATTTGAGAGTACACGTTTCATTAAATATCTTGTGATTTTGCATAAAAAATAATTTAAAGCCTAATGAAATACCACTTTAATTTTTTTTTAAAGATCAAAAGAGTTTCATATTTTTAGGTCCATTCAGATATTTCAATCAAATATTAACTTAATTAATTTTAAATTTACATTAATTTTAAATAATTTAATACTTAGTTATAGTTATTTATTATTTAATTTAGTTAAAGAAATTATTGTAATTTAAATTGATAGAACAAAAACATTAAAAAAAATTTCAATTATGTTAATTGTAGGAGACAGGTCTATTAAATTAATAACCCTTTAAAGTAGTACTACGAGAATTAAAAATAGTTTTACTTTTAAAATTAAATATATGATTAAACTACTCTTCGTTTTATGGTTTAAAAATAATTCTTACTTGATTCCGTTAAAGAATTTCGGAAACCTAAACATATATTTTTAATAGCTAAAAATGTTCCTTTATCCTTAATGCTTTGCACTAGTCACTTGAACAATGCGCCAAAATAAAAAAATGGACGATATTGAATAACTTTTGAACTAATAATCGGATCTTCACAATCTAGGACTCAACCTTACTGGTTCGAGGGGGTGATCTCAAATATATATATTAATTTGTTCAGGCGAAATCAGACACAAAAACGTTCTTTCTCAGAGTAAACATACATTTTTTCCCATGGATTCAAATACTGACTCCCAAAATATAGGTAGTTGTCACAATCTGGGAAATATAGTTCCAATAGTTTGGTCTAGAGATTGGTCAAAAGTTCGGTTCTCTAAATGTTAATTTTACTTTTTGCGTATTTCAGCTTATCTCGAGAAATTTTTAAGCGATTTAAAAAATTTTGCACACAATTATAAAACTCATTGTTTCATGTTGAATCATCAGAAACTGTTCGACTTTATTCATTCGAATTTTTTATTTTGCCAATTAAAATTGCATTCTTTAAAATGATATAAAACATTTTCATGGACTTTGTTTTGTACAAAAAAATTTTATAATTGAAGGCAAATATTTTTCAAATCGCTTAAAAAGTTCCCCTGATATTAAAATTAAGATTCAGGGTTTCATACTTTGGACCGCTCTCCTGACCAGACTATAGGGACCATATTTTCCAGACTGCGTTTACCTCTGATATTTTTAAGGTCCAAAACCCAAATCAGTCAAAACGAAGGTATGTTTATTCAGAGAAAGTACATTTTTGAGTCTGATTTTGGAACTTAAAATATCATCTGCATTAATTAATTAGCAAATTTGAGGTCCCTCCCTCAAACCATTGAGATTGAGTCCTAGAAAAACCAATCATTAGATCACAAGTTATTGAAGATTGTCAGTTTATTTTGGTTTTGCACACTGTACATACTCAATTAAAATCATCCATATGTTTCATAATCCATAAAAATATATGTATATTTTTCAATACATTTATAATAATTTTAATAATACTGACTAAAGGAAATTTACAAACATGGAAAGCCAATCATTTAATTCATGGTTATTTAAGAATGAAAAATGTTATGTTAAATTAATACAAAGTTTTCGAGTACTCTTTAAAATTTTCATGCACGTTAAAATTGCTTGCAATAACTAAATTCAGGCTTACTTTCTTCTTGACAATTCAAATACTTCACCTGGGGTAAAACTCAATCGACTTCCTTGGTTTCAAAACTTTTCTAATATTGTGAAATATTGCAAGATAATATTCAAAGTCTTTTTCCGAGACACGTTTCTGATTGCAGATTTCATTTCAGATACTAAAAACAAACGGTCATTTTTTAGTGTTTCAAAAATCGCCGAACGAAAAAAGAAAACCTATTCAACAGTTTCTGTTTTTTTTTTCTTTTCTTTCTTATGTGCATTCTGCAGTTTCGGTGCAACGTTTTTTCTTCAGTGAAAGTAAAATACTTTTTAAGACTTTTCAAAAGCTAAAAAATGTTTTTTTCAGTCAAATTTATATTTTCTCCTAGACAAAATATTGAAAAGATAAAATTCAGTAAAAATGAGTAGGTGGCATATTTCAGATGACGTCAGCAGAAGGATTAAATTCAACTTGGAAGTTTCTTTTTTTTCTTCTTCTTATTCTTTACATCTTGTTATTTGGTGTAATTACTCCTTTTTAAAGAAATAATCATATATACAATATAACATATGTATATTTTCTGTACTTAATACGAAATATTTATCTATATATATATATATATATCAGAGATGGGCATTTGTCATTCAGAATAATGAATAAGGAATGATGAATAATTATTCAAACTCTGAATAATGAATTATGAATAAAGATTTATTCATTAGTCAGAAATATTTTGAATAAAGAATAAATCATTCATTATTCTTTATTCAGTATCCTTTATTCATTAGTCAAGAAAAACTGAATAATTTCACTGGTCAACAAAAATGGGTATGGAATACTCTGACTACGATTATGACAACTACAAATAAGACGTTAATCCTTTTCAAGTATATTTATATAATAGTTCAGGAAATTTAATTTTGTCTAACATAATGCATACTTTTGAGAAATGGTTACATGGCAAAAAACTTTTACTTTTTTAAGTTAAAATTTTATTTAAAAATTTAAAATAAGGTTATCGTTTGCTTTCAAAAACTATAAGAAATTGTGTTTTATAGATTTTAGAACAAAATTTTAAAATGAACTTAAGTAACTAAACTGTTATAAACTTACTTTTTAGCACAACTAAGTATGTCACGCTGGAGTAAGTTAAAATAACATAAAAATAAATATTCATACTTGTCTTAGTTTTATAGTTAAATTCCTAAAATAAGACGCTTAAGAGCAAACGATGTTTTGCACCTCGTTATAGACAAAGACATATCGATTGCATTTTTCACTGGTTATTCAAAATTTTATTCAGAAAAATTAGTCATGACTAATGAATTTATTCATCAATCATTATTCAAACTTTTTTATACATTTGCATAATGAATGATGAATAATGACTAAATTTTCATATGAATAATCATTCAGAATAAATTTAGTCATGAATAAAATTTTCGTGAATGATGCCCATCACTGATATATATATATATATATATATATATATATATATATATATATATATATATATATATATATACTTGGCACCAGTTAATCTACAAAAGATACTTGAAAAGCTGGTTTCCTCGGTCCACCGAACGCGCTAAATATGGAAGAAAATCACTGATTATGGAAAATTTGAAAATCGCCTCGATTTTGATCTCGAGCAATAGCTTAGACCAAATGATATTGAACATAGTATTTATTTTGATGGGATGAACTTTTAATAATATTTTTTACTCAATCTAATAACATAAATCCACTGGAAAGGGAAAAAAATCATTTAAAAAAATTAAAGCTGTTTTATCTTTATTTTTTGCGTCGGTATATGTCTCGTTGTCATATGATTTCGTCGTGTTGACTAATACCAATTTATTGATTTGCTTGTTTTCACTCCGTGCTAAGAATAGGTATATGAATAGTTTATAATAAAGCAAATTTCTTTTTAAAAAAATCATTTAATAAAGATTTAACTTTTTAGTAATAAATATTTCATTCAAGTATTTTTCTAAAAGTATTTTTATACACAATTTTAAAATATATAGCTTCTACAAGTTCATACTTAACTTTTAGGTCCTTATTTTCAATTATAAGAAGGATTTATTTAAATCCCTGATATCTTTTATCTACATTTGTGAAGAGAAATATCTTAACACGGTAAATCATAAAAAATTATGAACAAAAGATATCAAAATTATAAAAATTATGTGTGAATTTAAATATGAAGTATATTAAGCCCGTCTAATTTAAAAGCTTAAAGGTCACATGTTTCTCCTTTTTTTAAATAAGCAACAGATAACGTGACTTAAATATACTCAAGCTTTTCGAATCAATATAAGTTTCCATTAACTTTGTTTTATAAATTAACAGACAAGTTCAAAAAATAAAAGCAAACGTGATTTGAAACGATTTTTACAAAACTAACGAAATAAATTATTGAATTTACTTTCTTACATAGAAAATAAACAGTTTTAAAATCTAGTTTTTAATGCACTTAATTCATTTTTGATCACGTTGCTATTTTAAAATGCAGTAATATTTAGATTATTATGTTTATTTTCTAGAATAAAAATCATAGCTTTTATATGTAATATTAAAATATATTAATAAAGAGTACGATAAATAATAGAACGAATTTGTTGTGTTCTGTAAATATTAGAGAAATAATGAGTAAAAATTGCAATAAAAATTTAAATAATGGTTATAAGCAAAAAGTAAAATAAGGATAACTCTCTAAATTTGAACACACTATAATTAATGTTATTTCCATGTGTATACTACTCAATGAAATTCGCGATCGCAACGAACTATAGGGGGCGTTGTTGTATGTGCCGAATACCTGCGATTTCCATATGAACAGTCATTCAGTTA
Source organism: Parasteatoda lunata (assembly GCA_949128135.1). Classification (NCBI taxonomy): domain Eukaryota; kingdom Metazoa; phylum Arthropoda; class Arachnida; order Araneae; family Theridiidae; genus Parasteatoda; species Parasteatoda lunata. Next base: position 58,404,986 of record OX421973.1, on the reverse strand, counting down.
CACTGGAGACGTCTTTAATGTAGCATGTAGCACTGTAACGTTCCATCTTTATTGTGGCTGATTAAATTTAAAAAAGAAAAATGTTTGTTTTCTTTCTTATGCAAACGAAAACAAAATGGTATCTCTTTTTTTTAGAGAAGGAACATCCAGAACACATCGGAAAAATATTTGTAAATAAAGAGAAAAAAATAGGTATATTCTTATAAGAGTTCAAACCTAATGTCTGAGAAATAGTTTTACTAAATTCAATGGTATAACATGAAAGGCCCATTTAAATTTTAACGTAAAATAAAGAATGCTTACGAAACAAAAAAAAAAACAAAAAAGAACCATTCTTTTTTTGTCGCCATTTTTTAGTGTTACGAAAATGCGTCGTTGGGACTTGCCAAAAACAAAACAAGAAGCAATTTTATTTTTTTAGGAGCGAAATATTTTATGGAGTGAAACGAAAATTACGAAAATGTACCAATGTCCATAACATGAAACTTTATTTTAGTAAACGTCCGTTTTGGAAATGTTATTTCATTTTGAATCTTATTTATTAGAGTTCATAATGGCTATAGAATCAGGTGAGAGAAAAGTTTGTTTTGACTCAATGCTAAACTCTATATCAGCCCATTTTCCACCGAAATCCGATTGACTACTTTGATTTTAAACAAAGTGTTTCATTTTAAGATTTTTTCCAAAAATTTTAAGAGTAGATTGGCGGCACTTAAAAATCTATAGCTGTGGTTAATACGTAAGTACCGAATTTTTCTTCCATACTTTTCTGAATCATATTACTTCAAATATTAGAATATGCAAGAAGTATACATAAAGACATAATTTAATACCATTTAAATTTTCAAAAAAAGTATTTTGACAACAATCTCTACAAAAAAAATCATTTTGTAGAGAACGATCATCAAGTAAGAAAAAAAATTTTTTACAAGCAAATTTTTTATTATAAAAATCATAGCAGTTACCTGATTTATAAGTCCGGAGAATTCCAAAATGATATGTTCTTTGTTTGAAAACTTTATTCTCAAATAATATATACATAGTTTATCCCTTCATTACTTTTAGGTAACATACCACACATCAAAATTTTATAATTGTAAGATCTCGATATGAATTTTAATATGTAGCTTAAAAACAGAATAGCTGAATTCTAGTTGAAATTCTTTCAAAACTAAAAAACACTTACCAAGAAAACGATAAAAAATTTATTTTTAATCAGCACAAAAGATACTTTTTCAAGTAATTCGGATTATTCTTTATTGTTTTTTTCTGAATTATGTAGATACAGAAATATATACTATTCTATGAAGAAGAAGAATATTCTATAACTATTACAGTTATGTATGGAATTCATTGGAACACATTTATTCATTGGAATGACGAAAGCAATGTTGACTTCATTTTAACTTGTAATGATGTGAAGACGGAAAAATTATTTTACCGCAATACACACATCTGTAACAGCAAGTGATCATGAAATCATGTTATGTTGTTGGTAATAGAAAGGAAAAAATTATTGAGAAGTTGTTCTTCAAATGCTTGGCATGTTCTGCTTCAATGTTTGGCATGTTCTGATTAGTTTTTTCAAGAAGTTTTACCTTTTCTTTAGGGAAATTTTGCTTCTTTTTTGATGCTAAGAAAATGGCGTCCGTCATTGCCAAAGGTTATGTGGGAACTAATGCCCGATATTTACTGTCTCCCGCTAGATGGCGTACTCGAGCGTTGCGATCGCGAATTGATTTTAAAATGATAATTTAAATGGATGATAATAACTTCATATCACGTGCTGTTTAATTAAAATTTCAACCTTAAAAATGTCTACCTAAACCCTATGAAAAACAAATTTTATTAAGTGAATCATTTAATTATCGAAATAAATTACTGAAATTAAGAAAAGGTCAAACGTTTTATAGCAATTTTTTATTACGATTTTGAATTAAATTTTCACACCTTAGGCTTTTTTTTTTTTTTTTTTTTTTTTTTTTTTTGCTTTTGTTATATTGGAACAAATTGGCATGTTTAAATCAATTTTAAGGAAAGTTTATTAAATTTTTTGCTCGAAATTCTTTTTCTATACCGTCATCAGTAAGTAATTTAACATATGTATGTAGATGCAAAGCATATATAAGGTAAACCCCACCTATAGTATATGTTTCAGATTCTTTGCCAAAATGAAAATTTAAATTTCCACTTGTTACAAGCAGAACGAAGAAAAGACAAAACCACTATCGTAGTCTGAAGAGTCACTATGGAGGCAAGCGAATGTGCATCAAAATCCTCTACACTTTTAAAATTCTTAATCTAAAATTACGGTAAATTAACCAGCAGCAATCTTACCATCCGTAAAAGTTTACAGTTATGAACATTTTTTACCCTCACAGTTTTGAAATCGTTTGCAACTGGTTTGGTTACAAAATCGTGAACACAAAACAATACGGTTTTGTAACTAATCGCAGTAAAAAAGGATTTCTCAAACTTGAGGAAAAATGTATCCAAATAGCCCCGGCACAAATAATAGTTGAAAAACCCATACATTTAAACGTGAAACAGCTTATACTTATTTATATAAATGCACAGTCTTAAAATTAATGTGGAGAGACAAATATGTGAGAGAGATGTTTGTCGGTTGCCAGCTGGATTCAAACTACGGACCACCAATTTATTAGTAAGATGCTGTATACAACACTAGTTGTACAGTCCGCAAAAAAAAAAAAAAAAAGATATCACCCCGCCTGAATAACTTTCGTTCTAATGATCGGATTTTCACGAACTAAGTGTCAATCTTAATGGTTCCTGGGGGTGACCTCAAATATGTTAATTAATTAGTGATAACTATTAATTAAGTTACGGAATCAGACACAAACACGTACTTTCTCTAAATAAACATGTATTTTTTTACATATTTAGATTGCTTTTTTTCAAAATGTAGGGAGTAGCCGCAATCTGGGAAATGTGGTCCCCATAGTTTGGTCAGGAGAGCGATTCAAAGTTTGGACCCCTTAATGTTAATTTCGCTTTTTGCATTTTCAGCCATATTTTAAAAACTAATGAAGCAATTCTAAAACAAATTGCACCCACTCATAAAACTGATTTCCCCAAAGATAATTTTATGAAAAAAATAATTTTTAATAATTATTTTTTATTTAAAGGGAGGATGAAAAAGAAAAAATGTTGAATTATAAGGTATGAATTTTTTAATACAATATTAATCTACATATTTTTCAATTGAAAAATCTAAAGTTTCAACTGTTTTTATTTATTAGAAGATGAGAAAAATTAAAATTAATTATTTAAGAAAAAAATCATTTGACAATTAAGAAATAATTAAATGAGGCGATTAATATTAAAATGTGATAAACTTACGAAGAACTTGACTTAGCGCGCGTAGCGTAAAATTTCATTCATATTTTTTTGCTAATAATCGTTTGCTAATCTTTTTATTTTTATTTCTTTCTAACTATAAAATACGATGTTTCTTTTTTAGTCGTTTAATAATTTATTTGCAATTTAGTAAAGAAATTTGATAAAAACATTTTTAATAAAAAACACTTTATTCAACGAATGTCTAGTTTTATAAAAGCGTGCTTCTGATAGAATATGATTATACACCAGATTGTGCTTATTTAATGTGATTATTTTTTATTTCTTAGTTTTTTTTCTCAATAACTGATACAATTTCAATAATATAAATACGTATGATTTATACGTATTATATTATCTACGTATTTATATTTCAATAATATAAATACGTATTTATCTATTTTTTGAATATATTTTTTATAAATATTAATAAAAATACGTAGTAAACATATTTAAGCATATCTCACATCATCGCAAATTTCTCAACATCTTATATATCGTCTTAATCTTAAAAGTAATTTTTTAAAAACTGTCCGGAAGTGTTTCGCAGAACTGTTTTACCAACTATTTAATTAAATTTTAACATTTTTAAAAGTCTTATTCTTTACCCTACTACGTTTATTATTTCTTCATTAATATACTAATAAATATTTTTAGTATTTTAATTTAGTCTTTCTTTAAAGCAAAGCTCCTTTTTAAATTATAGTCAAGTTTTTTTTAAAAGAATTATTGTCTGTCAGCTAAGAATAAAACCTTGTTAAGAAATTAAAAACATCCCGCTGTTTAAAACTAGCTAATGCAAAACAGCTGATTATTTACTAAGCATACTATTTTTTTTCGAAAAAAGAATATAAATCATTGATTGTCTTTTTTTTTTTTCCTCTTTTGTTTCTTGGGACTTCAACATAGATTATCTGAAATAGTGTTGATGTTTTATAAGTCACTACAAAGAGTATAAAAGTACCGAACATAAAAAAATTTCGAATACATAGCCAAAAAATTTAAGCGTCTTCAAATATATCACTATCTTAAATGTCGTTCTAACATCTTAGTTGTGAAATTAAATTTTTAATTATCTGACCACATGTGATTTACTAATTATTTCATTTTATCTTTCACTCTTTCTTTATGATTCCATGCAGATTTTTTTCCAGATAATATACTAAACTATTTTGTTTAATTTTTTACTTTAGCATAATTCCCAAGATATTATTGTAGTATAATTTGTTATCAGGAAAAATGCCTTATTTTGTTAAGCAGGAAATACTAAAAATTAAAGTTTGTGAGAAGGTTCCGAAGCCGTGCCAATTTTAGAATCATCTGAGATTTTAAAAAAATGCAATCGAAAATACGCAATTTCCGAACTTATTTTGATTAAAAATAAAAAAATATAAAATATAAAAAATTGTGGCAAAAAGGCTAACATACTTTTTACAGAAATTGTGAAAACCAATTTTTCCTATATTTCGTCAAAAGAGGATAAGAATGATATTGCTCCAAGGGACCTACTCAATAATTTCGCTATTTCCAGAATGAAATCTGTTTGATTGAAACATATTTCCTTGAAAATTAAATCGTGGAAAAAATTAACTTTTATTATTTATCTAAGCTTATTCCATTTATTTAATGATAGCGGTATCAAGGTTATGGATAAGCGATGGAAGTCCCGTTTACTATTATACTATAAATGCATTAAATCATGTAGCTTGAATAAATTATTTTAAGCAAATAAGGGTGTAAGAATAAACTTGATCAAAATACTCAGAAAATATACCCTAAAATATATGTAGAATAAACTTTGGAATCGATATATAAAAAATACCTTTTCAAACAACTTCGAGTAGGATGGAAACGCTATTTGAAATAGTTGTTCTTGTAACTATTTAATTTCGATTCCTGGTGCTAGGGGACATTACATTTTCACATTCGACTCTTGAAATTTCAATTGTAATCGGAATTTTTTTATGTCCTTAAATTAAAATGTTAAGGCTTCCAGCAAACTGCATTGATTTTTTTACAAAGTAGTGAATTATTATTTTTTCAATCTAAGAAACAGTGCCTATAACTTATGTAAAACTTATTTTAATATCGAGTGAAATAATTTAAGATGTGCTAAATAAATAATCCCAAGAAACTGAATCGAAAATATAAAAACTTCATTGATTTAAAAAATAATAGATGATAATAAAAATAGACAAGGTTTGAGCGTCCAATAATAAAAGTCACAAGTTATTCACGCTTGATAAGTTTTGAAAATGTGCGATTATATTTGAACGCTCAAAACATGTCGACATTTACTTCCCTCTTCAATTTTTTTGAAGCCAGTTGTGTTTTTATCATTAATTATACTGTTTTACATTTGGGTCTTGATCATTATTTTGATAAGGATTTTACACTCGTTAAAGTAAACATATGCATTTTCATATTTTAACAGGATTTATGTGGTCTTTAGAAACGTAAGAGCATCAATATAGCAAAAGTTATATTTAACTTTAAAATTTTGAGACCAGATATTTTGAGTTAATGAAATTAAATATTTTATCTTTTAAGTTTTCGTGCCCCCATTTCAGAATCTTAAGGACCATACGAGCTCTGTTTAAAAAGAGAGTATCGTATCAGATATATATAAGAAAACAAAAATAATCATATGGGCAGTATTTGGTGGTAAATGTAGCTTATCGTAATTGAAGAATATGCTGTGTGACATTCTATGGTGAATTTGCGAGCGTAAGTTTCAGAATGTATTGAAACATGAGGATGCTATTGGCTAATCATCATTATCCAAAGAAAACCTTGTAACCTAAATATCTAGCGGAATGAAGCGATTTTTTAAACAATAAATCATACAATATGCAATATATAATTTCAATATCTTATTCTTAAACACAACATATTTCAATGTTTTTAAAATACCACTAAACATTCAGCAATTCCTTGAGTTATAGAAAAAAGAAAGATCGTTAGTTATAGAAAACCTTGTGAATGTGCATTAAAATTAATATACAGCCTACAAATTATTTTTCAATCCCTCTTTTATTTGCTTCTTCAAACTTTCTTGTGCTAGAACACTCGATTAAAGCCGAAAAAATTATTATCCCTAAAATTTTGTATATAGCCCTAATATGTTATGTTAATTTGATTTTAGTATGAAATCCTCGAATAAATATAGCAAAAAACAGCATAATCAAGATAATATCAGATAAAAACTTCATGTATTTAAATTCTAAAAACTTAGAAAATCATAAATAATCTATAAATCGATTCAAATTTTCTTTTCAAAGGAGATTAATATAAAAAATTTGCTTTTTGAACCGAAATCAGCTTAAAAATTGTCTATTGCCTAGAAACTGTGAGATATTTTCTATTAACTATTAATTTTACCTCTCCGAGCAATCACAGAACATTATTTCAATTTTTTTTACAGTCAGAGCTTGGTTGCTTAGCAACCTAGTAAAATTAAGCATTCTTCTTTTGAATTAGTCAATGGGTTATCTTAAAATATACATTTGCGCTAGCGACTTTTTTTGGCAGTTTTCTGAACTATCGCCAAATATATAAACCTTTATTGCGGCTCAATTTACGACCCAATTTTGTTTATTCAGAGAAAGTACGTTTTTGTGTCTGATTTCGTAACTTAATTAATAGTTAACACTAATTAACTAGCATGTTTGATGTCACCCCCAGGAACCATTAAGATTGACACTTAGTTCGTGAAAATCCGATCATTAGAACAAAAGTTATTCAGGATGATATCTTTTTTTTTTTTTTTTTTTTCTTTTGTGGACTGCACAACCCAGTTTAATAAATTCTTTTCACTTAAAAGTTTTTAAGACCTAGCGAAATAGGCAAAAAGTGAAATTAAAATGAACAATCTTCTTAAAGGGAACCGCTAATCCGTAAAAGAAGTCAAGTGATGGGTGTTAAACATCCCCCAGAGTTTTATTCTCCCTCTGTTATTATAAACGCCATTTGCTATCTTTTACACCACCGCGGTTCGGGATAATAAAAATACCACTGGTGGAGGATTCCCATTTTTTTTTTTTTTTTTTTTTTTATAACTGAAAAAGCACGGGAAAACTTCTTTGGTGGTTTTATACGATTCAGTGTAAAAAAACTACATTCCGAATGTCACATGTTGACTATTTATAGTGTTTTACAAACATTCAGATTTAGTGTGGTGTATCACACAATTTCCTCATTTCATTGTTTTTGATTCTATAAACAACACATAATCCCTAACCATAGTTCCGAAAAACTATTCATTACGCTAGCTATAAAAATTAAGTTAGTATAAGTTAAATAATAAAAATAAGTCAATATAAGTTAGAGAGCATCTTACACAGCGAACCCGGAGATTCTTGGTTTGCATTCTATCGACAGCCCACGAGTATCTCTCATACATTTCTTCCACCACGTAACTTTTGCGACTATGCATTGTGCTAAAAAATTAATGAATGCTATTTCCGGTTTGAATACATGAGGCTTCGAATTCAGCTTTTAATAGTGTCAGAGCTATTTTGATATATTTTTGATAAATTTCAAGGAGCGCTTTTTTAATGAGTTTACAACGAGCATTGTTTCAAAAATGAAATTTAGCTGGACATTGGAATTAAGTTATGTCAGAATTTTCTATAGGTAATGAATATAAGTTGTGGTTGAGTCATGCTTCGTCAAATAAACAGTGTAATGTAGCTTAATTATTCTATTTGGTGGTGCCATCTTTCGTAAGAAACACTAGACTTTTTTGTGTTAAGCAACTCGGTGTTGCTTCAATCTATGCGTGAATGAGAATTTCGTATTCTACTAGTCCGGGTTTACTTATTTTATTTTATTTTATAACCGTCGTTGAACAGCCTACCCAATTTGGAGTCAACAACTACCAATGCTCAATGCCGTTTTCTTATTATTTTGAACCCTATCCAAAAGACAAGGGAACTCCAGGTGAGAAATTTGCCTTCGTGTAGGACCTTTTGATAGAACTAACTCACATTACATGGAGAGAAAAACCACGAAAAACTGCCGCGGTTAGTGTGACAGGGACTCTAACCCGTGATCAGTCTACGGCTTAGGATATTTCACGTCATCACTGTGGTCAATGCGAGCCCAGTGCGGAATTCGTATCGACTCCAGGGTTACTGATTAAGGATTGCGGTACACTAGAAACTCTTCGTGTGTTGAAAGAATGGAAGAAATATAGTAGTGTCAACACCGCTGAGATTCGAACTGCCATTCAGCCGGCTATGAGATTGATAGACTAACCCTCTCGGCTATAATATGTAGACAGCTCCAAGGAACTAAGTGGCTTCATAATATAGGCCTGGTTAGGGAGGATTAAATTGTTACTATTTTATCGTATTAGGCGAAAACAGTGATCAACTATTTTTGTCGCAATTAACAGTTTGAATACTATCTTTATGATCATATTACGCTTTTGGTTGAATATTGCAAAATAACATTTAGGGGCCGGGATAGCCTGGTCGGTAGGGCGCTGGGCCCATGTACAAGAGGCCGTGTGTTCGATCCTCGCCGGCCGAAGACTCCCCGTGTAGTAAATGGTGACTGATACACGTTAAATCTGTCGAGTCTCAAAGACCTCCATGTTCCCATAACAAATCAATGCCTCTGGGGGTACTGATCCAGAAGTTTCCTTGTCTTCTATATTGGTTCAAAATTACAAGGCTACGGAGTTGAGCATTAGTAGTCGTAAACCCATGAAATTGGGTCGACAGTTCAACGACGGTTATAAAATAAAAATAACATTTAAATTAATTACTATTTAAGCATTTTTTCCGAGAAATTTTTATCAGGGTAGTAGTAAAATTAGATCCTATTCCTCAACATTTATACATTTCAGGAATTTCTAAACATAAAATCTTGACAAGAGATAAAATTATTAAAACAGCAGAATTAATATTTAAGTTAACGCGAAATAAATTTTTTTGAGAAAATTTATTATTACAAAACAATTTTTAACATGATTAGTTATTTTTCTCAAGAAATAATTTTTTTCTTACAGGAACAAGAAGAAAAAAAAACAGATTTTTTACGAATATCTAAAATATAGTTATGATTTAAAAATGTCTAAATGAAATATATATATTTTTTTAAATAATAAAAAAAAATTCTTACGGTGATGAAATACTAAAGAGTACTAATAAAAGAATTATTTAATTATCAAACTAATTTCATTTGCGATATTTTATTTTTATTATAGTCATAACCCGTAACATTTATTTCATGTGTTCATAAAAAAGTGAAATCGAGTATATAAACCTGATAAATTAACAGTTCCTGTCTATAGGAGAGAAGAAAAAAATTTAAAAAAATAGCAAATAATAATTTATCAAATGAACAAATAGATTTTTTTTTCTTCTTAGACTTCGAGCATAGATATCAGAATAAATGATTAAATTTGAGTTTATTTTATCTCCAGATAAAAACAATTTCCTGCAAAGCCCATCTTAAAACTTTCAATTATTTTCTGATTAGTTTTTGATCCGGAGGCAATAAAAATAGTTTTTTTTTTCAACTATAAGAAAGTTATAATTTTTTTTAAGCTGTGAATTCACTATTAAATATTTAACATGCTATCTGTAATTCAATTTACAAATTAAACCTCATTTATTATTTTCATACACAAGTTTTCTAGTTTTGTATTATAGTTCTTTCATTAGTATTTTTATATGATACCACATTTAACTTTATAGGTTATCATGTAAAAATACTCTCGTACCTTTATGTAGTAGTTGTGGGTATGTATAACAATACTTTTAATTTCATTACAAGTAACAAATGTATTGTGCTTAAACGTACCTACTTTTGTTTGTGTACCTACCTTCTGTATTGTAATACTTACATTTACTTACAGTATAAGTATTATTTTTAATGAAAATTTCAAATTAAATCATTATAAGAACTGAAAATAATGCTTTTAAGACTTTCTCAAAAGAACTTTTCTGAACTATTTTAAAATAGAACATTTTTTTTACGTTTCAGAATTTTCGGAAGAGATTTGTACCGCGTGTATCACAAATCAGTGTAAATAAAGAAAAAAATCATCAATGGAACTGTGCTCATATACTCGAAAAGCTCACAAATTTGGGTTATTGCAAAATCAAATGAAATAGATTATCTATCTACCAGATGTTTTGAGAAGGATTCTGGGTGCGGTGAATAACAATAGTAAAAAATAGGGAGGATAGTATGAACATTTTTACAAATTTATCGAAAAAACATATTTAATATAATTTTAGCTCAAGAAAATTTTTTTTAAATAATTTGAACACTACCTCAATTACCTACTTCCTGAATTATATCTGGTATAACAAAACTATTTTTTAATAATAATTTTTTAAAAGATAGTTTTTGTCCACATTAGCCCTTTATACGGATCTAATGTGGTCAAGCCATTTAGTACGAACTTGATGACTTATTCATTGATTACAAATCAGAAAATTATATCAAAAGCCAAAGTGAAATAAATTTCAATCTAAACCTTGTTGGAGAATAAAACATATTTAAAATTAAAATACTAATAATAGAGCATTTCACTTACTAAGAAAGACATTTTGAACGCAATTGAATTTATTTGAAGATAATAATTTGTTTTGATTTATTTGAAAGCACGGAAACATTTTTGACTTGATGAAACGATCTGAAAGATAAACGCACGAATTGGATAGCTTACAAGGGAAGTACGCATCTCGATAACAAAGCTAAGCTTAAATTAAAAAGCATGTTTGAAAACCTAGTATAGAGTACAAATTGGTCACCGGGCCTTTTCCTAAGGAGAAAATATGCCCCATTAAAACTTCAATATATTTATTATTAGACTAACAAAAACTTCCCAGTCTGTTGTACATTCGTGTTGTAATTAGTTAAGCTGTCCACGTTCTGTCCGAGAGGTCCGGAGCTAAAATCCCAGCTGGGTTAAAATAAGTTTTATTTCTTTTTTTTTTTTTTTAAAAAATTTTAATTATTTAATATTTTTATTCAATTTATAAATTATTATTTTCCGTAATTTAAAGTATTTTTTAAAATAATTAAACTTTTAAAAACAAAAATTTTATAGATTTTTTTTTTAATTTTTTAATTATACTATACGTATTTTTCTTTTAAAAAAATGTGTAATTTGAAATTTAAATTAATATTTTGCATTTTTTTGTATTATCTTTTTTTTAAATCATCCATACATTTTCTACAAAAAAACTTACAAAAAATTTAATATCTGTCAATTTTTGATTTTAAAAATTTTATTTTTTTTTTTGAAAAATAATTTCTGTTCAAAAATAGTTTATAAATTAACTATAAACATATTGAGCAGTTATCAACCATATCAAGCATATTAAATAGATATTAGTTACAAAAGAAAATTAGTGATAAATATCCAGTTGATCCATCTGGGTTTTGAACATCTTTGACAAAAGACGGCCAGTCTAACCATTATCATTTCACCAACAAATAAAAAAGTTATTCAAGATGTCCATTCTAGCCACTGTCCAGTCTCCACTGTAAATAACACCCGTGAATAAAAATGATTAATTTTAGAATTTTAGTTATTACAAACCAAAATATAAATAAAGATGGTTTTACTCGAAATTTAAGCTTTCATATTCTCTAATGATTACTAATCTTTAAATATTTACAGAAATATTCATAATGTTGGTAATGGAAAGAAAAACAAGACACTTGCGTACATTAATATTATGTATTACTAAAAGTCCCCTGTTTGATGCTACTTTGAAAAATAATTGTTGTTTCTTAGCATTAAATAATTTTTTCTAGGAAAGTTGATATTACTCACTTAAAGTATATTTATTAAAAAGAATTCTGTTTGCTTACGCTTGTGTCCCCTAATCCCAAACCCAAACATTTCCCTGGTGATTCAATTAAGATCAATTACTGAACATAAATAAACTTTCTTAGCAATCATTTTTCAAAATAGCATTTAAAATTAAATATATATTGTTATTACGAATTCGGTTAATGCCGAACCGTAATTTAATATTCTCGTTTACCAAACTAACTGATATATTAAATACAATGTGTATACATGCATGCATCAAAATTTGCATAAAGTTGTACGAATCTCTAAATTCATTAACGGATATCGTTAACAGTAATTCATAATACAATACTATTATAACTTGCGACAAAAAATAATCGTTGTATTCTTAATAATAGTTGAAAAAATAATAATGCAAAATAACGGTTGAAAATTTAGACACCGATTTAAATGAGTTTATCTTATTTAAGTTAAGATCATAAAATTACATTATACTAAAGAAACAATCCTTTTATTTTTAAATTCTTATTTATAAAATAATCAAAATCACAACCTTAGTAATAGAGAAGAAGAAAATAAGTATTACAGTTAAATACTTTTAAATTAAGGATATAGAATTATTTAAGAGTAAAACAATACATTAACGACATTAAATAAATGTTTCGTAATGACATCCAGAAATATACGGAAATTAATGTGGGAAAACAGGATTCAATCATCCTGTTAATAAAAATGTACCGACAACAATAAAAAACTATTAGACCATTCTGTTTTTATGTTATATTGAAAATTGCAGACAGCGTGTATATTACAGTTATTTTATAGATCCACATAGAAACACAAAAATGAAAGAGAAATAATAACGATATCATTCAAAGTTAATCTAATTCTAGCTCTTAGAAGAAGGAAAAAAAAATTTTCCTTAATTTAACACTGTTTCTTTTATGATGAGTTACATTTTGCAATAATCATAGTCGCTCCTGATGGATTAACATGAACAGTCAATGAGTCATTTGGACAAAGTTTTGTTTGTTTTGCCGGATCAAATACATCGTATGTTGTGTAGCATTGCTCGTAATTTAATCCAATTGCACTGAGTTTTGTTGTTACTTTTGTTGGTCCGCCTAAGGTATTTCAAGAGAAAAAGACGATTGCGTACGAATATTTATCATTTTCCATAACTGGAGTGATTGGCCTAGTCCAAGTTTCAATATTACCACTTTTGGCAACTTGTTTTCCCATTTTTCCTAATGGATCTTGGTTGACAGCTAATATTTCTTTATTCTTAAGTAAATCACTTGATTCCTGTCTTATATCCCGAAGATCATTTGACATCAGTAGTGGACTAGCCATAACAGACCACAACATAAGCTGTGCAACCTCTTCATCATAGCTGAGTCCAAAGTTTCCGATAAGAAGCATATCCGGATCATTAAATTGGCCTGGACCAGCAATTGCAGCGTGCTCGTCCTGATTTTTAACAAAAAAGTCTAAAATTGACAGTACACTCTGCCAACTATCGTTTACATCGTCGTAATTTCTCCAAACATTGCAGTACTTGGCGATCTGGGTGAAGTTTGGTTTCATTCCTTTTGCTGTTTGATAAAATGGCCATTCACAAGAAAATAAAATAGGACGGTTCGTTTTATTAATCGCAATAGAATATTGTGGATAAGTCTCGTCCATCTCCTTCGGATCAGCATAGCAACCATCTACTTTTAGCATATCCACTTCCCATTCTGCAAAAGTTGCAGCATCGACATCAAAATGGCCATAGCTTCCAGGATATCCTGCACATGTCGAAGTACCTACATCTTGGTAAATACCTAGTTTCAATCCTTTTGAATGAACATAATCAGCCAAACCTTTTATTCCACTAGGAAATCTCTTTTTATCAGCGACTAATTTGCCATTTGAATCTCTTTGCTTTTCTAACCAACAATCATCAATATTCACATATTCATATCCAGCGTCTTTAAACCCATCAGCATCCATGCGATCTGCCATATCTTTTATAAGTTGTTCACTAATACAGTTTTTTGGATCATTTTCGCAGTCGGTTTGGCATGCAAAACGAGTCCACGATAGCCATCCCATCGGTGGAGTTCTCGCCAAGCCATTGTCAAGTGCCAATGTTGCCAAGGGCAGTATGCATGTGACAAAACAAAAAATTAAAAACATTTTTTCAAACCGTTTAATAGCCATTGCTTATAAACAAATCTTATAACTGCAGACAAATTATAAAATACTACAAAGCAATCTATAAAAGCTCGCAGCAGTCTAAAATGGCTGCCGATAAATGAGTAAAAAAAAAGCTTTTTATATGTCAGTAAGAAGAAGCTATTTATCTCACCCATTGTTGTATTTATCACGATATGTCGATAGCAGATACCTTTATCTACTTCATTTGATCCAAACAATAAGGAAACATATTTTCGAATCAGAATTTTTTTAAAAAAAAGGAAATGTAAAAATATTGAGAAAGCAGTGCGTGTTAAAATCATTGTAAGCAAATGAAAGCATTGTGCTATAAAATATTTAAGATGAGTTTTTTCGTGAACAATAAAAATAAATTTATGAAATCGAATTTTAATTGTCATTTAAAGAGTAAGGATATTTCATATCCTTTTTTTGTTGACTATAAATTTTTAATTTTTCTGCAGCTGTCTGTCCTGTTATTTTTTCTAATACTTTTATTTTGTTTGATTAAGATTTTTTGTGTCTTTTTAATTAATTATTTCAAAGGGTGATAACTGATTTTTTAAGTATTAATATTATATAAATTAATCATGCCCCGAACATTTACGCCTTAATCAGACAGTAACCAATTGCAAAAGATTAAGGTGCTTGTCTCCTAAAACAACTAGTGTTGCAGTAAAGTTTAGAAAAATCTTTTAACAGACTTTTGCAAATCAAAATTTGATTGCAAATTAAAAATTTAATTTAATTTACTTTCATAATTTTGGCTTATAACTGCATACATACTTATAAAAAAAATAAACTACAATATTTCCCAATTAAAATACAATTCCCAAAAGCAAAATATGTATATAAGAAAACAAGGAATGTTTATTGATCACAAATTATTGCACGAGCTATGTTGAATTCTTGTAATCTGACAAATTCAACACGGCTTAACAAGATTATCGAAAACATGAATCAATATTTTGGGGTAAACATTTTTGATATCTTGTTCAATTTTCGTTTTTGGTTGTGGCTCTATCCTAATAAAAACATCAGCATCTATTCCAGCACATGAATATTGCACGAGCAATTGCTCTTCCTTCGATAGCACTGTTTCTTCATTTTTCGGGGGCAGTGTTTTATTTGAGAAACATTGTATAATCTCACTGATAATCTACAATAATCTACAATTCTTTATTTTATAACCGTCGTTGAACCACCGACCGATTCTTTCAAGTTTACAACTATTAATGTTCAATTCCATAACCTTGTAATTTTGAACCTAATCCAGAAGACAAAAGAACTCCTGGATCAAGTATTGGGAGAAATTTGCGTTCGTGGAGGACTTTTTTTGATAGAACTAACCCATATTTGCGTCAAACGGAGAGGAAAACCCAGAAAACCTCCCACGGCAAGGGGATTCTAACCCATGATCTGTCTACCACTGAGGATATTTTTACGTCAGCACTGTGGTCGGTGCAAGTCTCATGCGAAATTCGTATGGACCAGCCTTCACTGGAATTCGAACCAAGCTCACCTTATTGAAAGTGAACGCTCTATCACCTGAGCCATTTATTTTAAATTAACATTTTCCTCGGGTAGAAATAAAAACAACTGCTTTTTGTTGAAAATTATAAACTTTAAAGTTTTGTGACCCTTTATCAGCAACACCCTTATCATAAAACAATGATTTATTTTGCCTAAAGTATTTTTGATAAATAAAAAGCATTTCATATCTCTCGTTAAGAGAAATTAAATTATTGCACTATATTTTTCGTAACTCACAAAAGTTTTACTTTAAAACGAAAGTAATTTTTAGAGATACGAAATTCCTAGTTTGATCCAGAGTTAAGATCATTATATTGATTTTAATGTTTCGGTATTTTATTAAACGCGTTTTAATTATTATTATTGAAATATTTGCGAACATAAACATTAATAATTAGAAACATCCTGATTCATTATGGAGCATATCTTAAATGGTTATCATTGAAGTGGAAAACTAGTGTTTTATTCCTATCATTTTTTAAGTTATGGCTAAAGATGTACGCGAGGAAGAAGTAGAGCACATTACGGGCAACAACTGAACGGTGATAAAATTTGGTTAATATATTGTTAAAAACTAATTAAGGTGTCAGGATTGAAAGAGGAGTTGAGGAATTAAATTTTCTTATACAGTTATGCTGAGCATTCAGTTTGGTTACCGTTAAAATTTATATGTTATACAAGAAAATTTCGTAAAGTCACGAAGTTGGTAGCTAAAGGTGGCTAGTTTATAACAAAACTTAAAGAATTATTCAAATCTATTGCATGCTAATACATTTTCTTTTCTTTATTTAATTTAATTAGTTTAAAGATTTCAGTATTTTCTTTATTTTACGAAATCAATAAATTTATTTTTCTAAAACTTAATTTATTCTTTCGCTCTTTTACTTCAAACAGATTCCAATAATAGTATTTTATAATACTAATCAGTCTAACGTATTTAAATTTCCAGTTTTTTTTTTATTTAGTTTTTTTATTTACAAGATTTTATTTAGTTGTAAAAATTTAATCGTTAAATCAACGTTTTTTTTTTCCTTTATTGTTAATTTTAAGTAAAATTATAAGGATAAAATGGGGTTTTAAATAACGAAACTTTTCAAAGAAAAACTCATCAACGAAAAATGATTGTATACCAAAAAACAACTAAAAAGTCTAAAACTAAAACAACTTTTATAATCTCTTTACCATAAGCATAAATATGAAGAAAATTATAAAATTTAGCGTTATCTTCTTGGAACAGGTGTTTAAATATTCAACATTGTTTCTTGACATCTGTTTTAAATTTATGTTCATAATGAAGATAAAAGATGAAGTTTTCCATTTCAGAAGTTTTAATCGTGTTAACAGTAAATCTCTTGCCTAAGTTTTACATTATTACAGTTTTTTCATAGCAATGAAACCATTGGAATAAAGATAATACAAATACTGGGTGTATCTTTATACATCGTAAGCAAATAAAATAACTGCTTTAGTAATCCCATTATGCTAAGCTCATTTTGTGTGTGCTGTTGCATTATTCAATGCTATAATTAAATATATGATATATACCTTTTTCTTATGTTTAAACTAGCAGTACCGTAAATCATAATTATAAGTGATTTTTATGTAACAATAACGATAAGCTACAAACATTAACTGATTTACAGTCTCTTAAATCAAATCAGAATTTGTTTTAAAAACTTTACATTGCAAAGTTTTAAATTAAATGAAAATATTGCAAATGAAAAACTGCGAATGCCAATATCCAGTCCTTTATATTGTTTTTAAGTAAGAAAAAGCAAAGTTACATAATTTGCGGGATAACTTTTTTTTCAATATATAAAATAAGATGTTTGACTTGTTAGTTTGAAGGGGTTTATATGAACGATTGTAATGGTTCAACTAATGAAGTTCTAGGCAGCTAATGTTATGCAGTATAGTACGGAAATATGGGTTCATGGCTCATAATTTCCTATTCTTTCATATTGTAGATAAAGAATTTCATTTTTATTCTAACTGAATACCCGGTCTGAATAGTGAATTATCCGTTCTGTATTGGGACCATATTTTCCAGATTGCGACTGCCCCCTATATTTTGAGACTCACAAATCCGAATCAGACTACTCTCTTGACCAGACTATGGGAATCATATTTTCCAGATTGCAGCTACCCCTATAATCAGAAATCCAAATCTGTCAACAACAAAAAGCTATGTTTATGCAGAGAAAGTACGTTTTTGTGTCTTATCTCGTAACTTAAAATATCGTCTGCTCTAATTAATTAACATATTTGAGGTCAGCCCCTCGAACCATTACAATTGAGTCCTAGAACGTGAAGATCTGATCATTAGATCAAAAGTTATTAAGAGTGGTCCATTTATTTATTTATTTATTTTGCACACTTTATATTATATAGAATCCGGAAAGAATATTTTATATTATTTCTAGGATCATCTTTGCTGTTAATTTACTTAAATTCATTTGATTGCTGGATTTATTTATTTAACATTCTAAATTTTCATTAAGATTATTTTAAAAATATTAATTTACTGCAATTAATTTTTTATATTTATTGTTTTAAGGAACCATAACAATGAAGCAGGGAAAAAAAGAGGAGGAAAGAACAAAATTCACTTTTTTATTTATTTTGTTTATGTAAATTTACAAAAGTATTTTTTCTTTCATAGAGTCTAGCTGTAGTAATCTACAAATCCATACGTAAGCTAGCGATATTGTCTTCAATACTTGCGTATTGAAAACAATGTATACTATGTATAAGCTTATACTATGACAAATTTTCCTTAAATAAATTATAAAATATGAAAATCACGAAGAAAAAAACAATGCATTATTTTAGCTTCACTTAAAAAAGTACTGAGCTGAAGAACAAAAAAAAATCTTTTTTCCATTCGATAATATTTATTTATCAAACGTTGAAGTTACTTTAACCGGCTAAGTTGGTTATTTATAAAAAATAAGATTTTGAAAAGGGTAGAGAATACCAGGAAAGTGTATATCAGGCAAAAGTCTTTTACCCTAGAACAACAACGGAGTGGAAAATACTAGACAATGACTATTTGCCTAAGAAATCTCCACTGTTGAGAATACCGGGAAATTGCATGTCAGGGAATAATCCGCATATTCTTGCCACGTTATTATACAGGTTATTGTTAATAATACATGGTGGTTACTAAAATTAAATGCCTTCCTTATTAAGGGTAACTAAATAAAATATGAACCTTACTTGTTTATTTGTTATAAAAAAAATGAATGTCAGATATCTTACTTTATCAGCTTTCTTCTTTGCCAAAATGAATGCTTCTTCTATCTGTGTGCATCAGTTTATATCCGAAATTGCAAAGAAATGTAACACTCTCATAATTCGGGGTACGAAAACGATCACTGACAGCTTTTATGCATTCTAAAATGATCCTTTGATTGAGAAAAGTGAAAAATGATTTTTTTCGTAGGAATATTACTACGAAAGATAAGTCCAGTGATTGACCTGGCCACTTCGTGCTCTGAATTGTTTGCTGTTGAAGGTAACCATGAATCTGCTGTGGCGTAGCGCTATCATCCTGCAGCATGAAATCGTCACCTATTGCAACAGCATAAAAGCGCATTGATCTATCAATCAGAGAACATATTGTTGCGCCTACTTCAAGTATTCCCTTCTATGGCATAACGAAAGTGACCTGCAAATACCTGGTCATCAGTGCTCTTCGTAACATTTAACCGTTCTTGCCTCTACCTCCTGTAAACTGAACTTAAGTTCAGAAAATGCTACTATTTATCATGAAGCACAGATATGCACACATTTAACCATCTGGCCACTTCTGCCTGACTTTATCCTGACTTTAGTCTCCTAATTGATCTCCATCGCAATTATTCGGGCAAATGATGTCTAGAGGTCATTGTTACAAATAGGCTATCCTAGATTTCGAATTTCAGAATCACTGCAGGATGGCAAGCAGACATACGATTTTATTCTCATTGTAGGTAATGCATTTTGATTGCTGCGCCGCTAATTTACATATTGCAGTTTTAGTCAACAATTTTATTTGACAACATACTCAAATTTCATAGGAATTGGATTACTTTATTTTTATTAATTTTCTTAAATTTATAATAACCAGCTACTGTAGTAAGGCTTTTTAAACGTGTTTCTATAAGCCTAAATAACTCAACAGTAGTTTTAAAAAATGGGTTAAAAAATAAAATTTTGTACTTAGTGCCAATTCAGCAGGAAAGTTGAAAAGATGTCCAAAGTCTCTACAATCACAGTTTGGCTACGATCAATGCCATTTTCTTTTTGGCGCCAACTGAAAATACCTGTATGCTTGTCCTCTCTTTTAGTTGAACCCCTGAAACATGCTCGGATTAATTTAAAGTTGTAAAGTAACAGGGAATCGAAGCAAATCATAATAAAAAATATGCAAATTACATGCCAAGCTCTAATTCTTTCTAGATTCAGTTTTTAGTTGGTCTAAAAGAGAGACTTGCTGTTACCATAATGCGTAGATTGCTCAAAATCATTAAAGCATAAGTGTCATTTATATATAACTAAAAAGATTAATATTGTGTGGTTATGTTAAATATTCACTGTTTATCATTAAAATTAGTATCATAAAAACTATGTGTGATCACGTGTTTGCTTTGCATTGTTTTTTTGTTTTTTTTTTAACAATCAAATTATGTCAAGCCCTTTATATAAAGGGCAAAGATTCTGTTCAGTGCAAAGGAATATTTTTCTTCGCTTTTTTCTCCAAAATTGATAATGATATATAACAGTGGCACCTCAAATACTTATTTTCGAGAATTGCATATTATTTACACAGGTCTTTTAAGCAATAAAGTATTTTTTTTCCTTGCATTCGAGCAACGATGGGCTCAACAGCTACTAGTAAATAAAAATCCGTAATTCTGTAAGTATTCAACAAAACGGCATCTGCAGTGTCTAAAATAACTTAATAACTTCGCCTTTAATTTATATGATAACACACAGCTTGAAATGCAAATTCTCATTATTGAAAAAATAAACGTTGCGTATATTATCTTCTTCTTCTTTAAATTTACTGAAGTAGAATTTTCTAAATGTTTTGAGGCATTTAGATTGTTTTTCTGAACAGTAATTACTTTTAAATATCTTATTTGTTAAAATAAAATGCATAAATCAGAATTTTCTTTTAAAATTTATTTCCTTAAATGTTAATATAGATATGCTATAAGAATGATCATTAAAATAACCATTCCCTTTCATAAATAAATTATTTATCAACAAATTCCAATATTATTTTTTCCGCGTTGACTGTGGCATTTATACTGCATGAAATAAATAATAAAAACTCATTCTTTTCTTTTAAAACTGCATTCTTTTTACGAAATTTTCTTTGTATTTGAAGCAATTTACGAATTATTGTTTATTTGAAGGTACAATACCTGTTTGAGGATACGAATTATTGTTTGTTTGAGGATAAGATACTTGTTTGAGGATACGATGCTCGTTTGAGGATAAGATGCTTGTTTGAGGATACGATGCTTCTTTGAGGATAAGAATTCTTATTTGTTTGAGAATACGATACCTGTTTGAGGATATGAACTATTGTTTGTTTGAGGATACTAATTATTGCTTGTTTGACGAAACGATACTTGTTTGAGGATACAAATTATTGTTTGATTGAGGATACAATACTTATTTGAGGATGCAAAGCATTGTTTGTTTGAAGATACTATACTTTTTTGCGGAAACGAATTATTGTTTGTTTGAGGATACGAACTATTTTTTGTTTGAAGACACTATGCTTGTTTGAGAATAGGAAATGTTATTTGTTTGAGGATACGATGCTTGTTCGCAAATAAGAATTATTGTTTGTTTGAGAATACGATACTTGTTCGAACATACGAATTATTGTTTGTTTGAGGATACGAATTATTGTTTGCTTGAATTTACGATGCTTGTTTGATTATACGATTCCTATTTGAGGATGCGAATTTCGTTAAAAGAATTAGATCTTATTCAACAAATTATTCAGCACCATTAAATAAAAAATACAACATAATTAAAAGAAAAAGTAAAAGCTGATAAATATTCAGACATCTCCACATTTGGAAAATCTTAATGAGAAGCGAATCCATTTTCTTATGCTCTGTCAAATCAAAATCTAAAAGTAAACACATAGGTATGTCTTAGTTTAATATTAAAGTGAAGAAGAAAACTCTATCCCTCTATCGATGGCAGGGAAAAATTTCTAAAGAAAGCACATGCTTTCAAAATTTGTTTGATTGCTAAGAAAAGAGAAAGGAGATGAAAGTTGATTGTTAGAAACACATTCAAGTTTAATTAATCAATCAAACAACAGTTTCAATCGTTTTCATCCCATTATCCCTGAGAAAAAAGTTACGATCAAAACTATCAGAATATGGCGAAATTTACCTTGTGTGAACACCAAAAAGTTTGGTAATTTTTTTTTTCAAAGAACTTTGATAAAACTTTGGATAAAATTAGTAAAAATATAGTTTCATAATATGTGACAAAATTTGGTAAATGTGATAAATTTTGGCATTTTCATTATAATACCTTAGATCACGGCGTAAAAACCATTTTTCAGTTAAATTTACTTTTCAGTTTTGCATATTTTAATAAATGTGTGGTAATAAGAACTATAACTTTGAAAACCATAATTTCCGGTTAATCGTTTCTATATTAACGGATAAATTACCCAATAAAGGGTTTAAATACAATTTATTTTGGTTTTATTAACAAGAATTATGATTGTTCCTTCGTTTTAAATCCGAAATGTCGTTACCATACAGTACTGTCATTTTACGAAAAAATTTCTCATCCATGCAGGTTTCCAATTCGCAATTGTTCTTCTGCCGTTTATATG
Source organism: Parasteatoda lunata (assembly GCA_949128135.1). Taxonomy (NCBI): domain Eukaryota; kingdom Metazoa; phylum Arthropoda; class Arachnida; order Araneae; family Theridiidae; genus Parasteatoda; species Parasteatoda lunata. The sequence goes on along the minus strand of OX421973.1, from coordinate 58,382,247 downwards.
TTAATTTAAGACCTTTAATGTGTGCAAGCTTTTTTTGTCCTTACTTTTGACTAGAACTTTAGGAATTAATATTAAAAGATGTCAAACGGAAAATTCTTAATAATCAGACATCATTAATCAAACATTATTCAGTCAGATTATTTTTCAAGTATCGCATCACATTTATAATGGGTAAAACTTTAATTAAGTCAAAGATAGATTATTTCTATTAAATAAAACATTTGTATTCTTATTATACCTAATCTTTATTTTAAATTTAAAAATTAAGAGAACGTGAAAATTAAAATTAAATTTTATTGCGCTCATGTCTTTGGCTAATTAAATTATCTAAAATATTTTGTAAAACTTCGAAGAAAAATTTCATTTCATTGCTTCAGTCTTTCGAAAAGGGATTATTTTAAAATGAAAAAAAAGAATATAAACTTTCAATTTTGCTTAGATTATAATCATATTTATTTGAACACAACACCGTTCTTGTTACAGTTTTTTTTACGCTGTTTTTGTTTTAAATCTGCTGTATTTCATTCAAAATTAACTTAATTTACCGCTTGTGAATTCTTGATGTAAAATCATTTATAACAAAAAAGTACTTTTTCTTTAATATTTAATTATACATGATACCATAAAATTTTAAAATTTGGTTATAGTCAACTTTCCCTATACCAGTACATGAAGCCTTTAAAATTATCCAAAATTATTCAATCAGAAATGAGTCTCAATATAAATATTTCTTTAATACGTATGAAGATGTTGACAATCCGCAGTGAACTTTGAATAACGTATTACATTTTATTACATCACGTACTAGTAAAGCATTTCCGCAGCAGACTGTTGTGGGCCAGGGAGGGTCATAGAGGTTAAGTCTCTACAATTTTAAGACCAACGGCATGATAGTGAGAATGTGATCAGCATTTCGCACAGGTCACCTTCACTGACCGGGCTAACTGGTACCCATTCATCTGAAGCTGCGTGGGCTTCAAACCGCCTCTGGGGATCGAACCCTTGCTCTTCACAATGACTATTCAGTGCCTTAACCACTAGGCCATCGAGGCTCACATCACATATTAATTTCATTATATTAAATATTATATGTTACATTGCGTATTGCATACGCATTCATTAATTATATTACATTACATATTGCATATGTATTATATTATTTAAATTTTTTTCCTCTTGGAATCATTCCATCATTACAAATTTAATATCGACATTTGGCGGTGGTCGTGAGAACCAGTGACAGTAATCGAAATTTTATTTTCAACATTTACCATTTTTTGGGGAATGTTGAGTAAAATGTGTTTGTTTATTATACACTGGGAATTTATCTTATTCAACATTCCCCGTTTCTTTCTATTATTTTCCATTGGAATCTGTTGTATTTTATTTCAAATTAACTTTCTTTTCCACTTAAAAACTGATGTAAAACCATTTATTAAAAAAAAATTGTTTTGCTATAATCTTCAAATATGCATACACAGAAAAAAAAATCTGGTGTAAATACCGTACTTTATGATATTGATATTTCTAGTAAAAAGATACAATTCTATAAAAATATACAGTGCTTAAACCATTCATTTGGTGAGTTTTCCGTTCATGTAATAACAGTTTACAAAAAATTCTAGTTTTCAAAATTATAGTTCTTATAACGAACATTAAGTAAAAAAATAGAAAGCTAAAAAATAAATCTAACAGGAAAAAATTTTTTTTTGTTAGGCTTTAAGGCAGCATTAAAATTTTCCGAATTTGACACCATTTACCAAATTTTATCACATATTATAAAAAATTATTTTATTATAAGCCGTATTTCATTTATAACTGTTACCATATGAATGAAAAAATTAAAAAATGGTTTAAATACTGTACATTTTGGATTTTATTACCAGAATTATGAGGTTTCCTTTTTTGCCTGAAATGTCATTCTTATGCAACACGGTAATTTTGTCAGAATTTTTTCTCCGTGTAGGAAATTATATTCACAATTTAAACCTTTAAAATTATATTATTTCTTCCCTAGAGAGCTAATAGTGCATCAAAAAACTATTTAACAGTGACATTAATATACATTAAACATTAATATCTGTAAGAATCCACTTTTGATAAGAAAAGGATCCGCTGTCTTCCATCTTAATTTCCAGAAAATTCGGTGAACACTATTTATTTATTCATTTAACTAATTATTCATTAACAATTTTTCTTCATTTTATTCAGTGAAATATACTCGGTTCAACTTAGTTACCATGTTTTAGATTTCATAGTTGTAAATATTTTTAAAAATATTTTCAAAATTTGGAGTCCTTAAAGTTCAAGCTTAAAAATAATTACAGCCTAAACTTGAAGTTGGGTAACTCTATCTAATAGAACAATATTATCGAAAATGTGTTCCGTGGTGAGTTCCATTGAAATGTCATAGTGGTTCCGAGAGTTGTGATTTTTTTTTTAACCAGTTGTGATTTTTGATACCTGATATAATTTACTTCTACTCAATAATTTATAGCTTAATATTTTATTTATTTCTTAAGAAATATTTAAATAAAATCCTCGTATAAAAAGTGGCAAAATTTAAGAAATTATGTGATTATTTTAAACAATAATACATTGAATAAATTAAGAAAAGGATGAGCATTTGTAAAAAAGTCACAATTGTATTTCCCATCTTATTATTCAATTCAAATATATAACTGTTGCTATAGAATGCACTTCAATAAAATACTCTGTAAAAAAAATATTAAAAAAAATCCGGAAAAATTACAGTAAGAAGTACCGGCACTCAGGGATTTAGCACTTCTTACTGTAAAATCCATTTTACACCGTGATTTTTCCAGTTGTATTATGGCATTACAGTAACTCAGTAAATATTGCTGTCAAAATTAAGATATATCAGGGTTTTTCTGTTCTTTAAAATTTTACTGCAAAAATGGCCATTGTGGTAAATAGTACTGACACCTTGAGTGCTAGAACTTTTTACCGTAATTTTCCAGGTTTATTTATTTATTTTTTTTTTTTTTTAATTTTTTTTATTAATTTTTTTTTTTTTTACAAAATTTTTGAAACAAAAATTTTCAAAGTTATAATTAGTTACTTAATAAAAAAGAAATTACATTCATATAAGTAACCAGTATAGTAATAACCAGGTAAAATAAGTAAATATACAGGAAAACATATATTCCTTTTATTTGTCCGTAGGAATTTCATAACTATACAAATTTAAGAAACAAGAATCAGATGATATAAGCCATGACATTTGTTCTAAAAATGTTCTAAAAATCAATTATTTAATTGATAAAGAAAGCCAATAAACTGCCCTATACAAAATAAAGCAAAATATATCTATGAAAAAAGAAAAATATACCTCGTCTTTCATCATTTAATGACCCATTTTAGTCGATTGCCTTACAATGCTCTAATTTGGAGGTACAAATACTTCGGAAGGGCTAATCCATTTTTTTTTCTTTCATTCTTTTCTCATAAAATAGATGCGTCTGCCAAAGAAGAAGAAAATAAACAGCTCTGGCACTCCGACCTTTCTGCGCCATTGTCCATAAACTTCTCGGCCTCAAACAAAGAACATCACTTTATTGAGCTTTGTGGTTGGGTAACTGAGGTTGTCACGGAAAACCACCTGAAAATGACAAGGATAAAAAGAGTCTGCTTATGGCATCGATGGCACACCGTCTATGTACTTGTCGTCTGCAGTTCTTTTTTGGAGAAGTCCAGAATTTTCAGGCAAATGCCCTATTTTGACATTCTCTATTACAACATGGAGTGATTGCAGGTGCTTTGGGCGTTAAATTGTTTTACATTTACATAGACAGCTTTCTTTATAGCCTAAGCTTTCTCTTTGTAAGTAAGAGAAAATAAAATAGTGTCACTGAAATTACGTTAAAGACGGTTTATCAAAAGTATTATTTTTTGACGTTACTTTAAATAATTTCCGTTTTTAATGTTTAAAAAAAAAATTATTTTCTTTTTCTCTTGCTGAGGTTTATTCGAAAATATTCATGTTAAAAAATACTGGAGTAGTGACTTAATTTGTGAATCTGTACAGAGCTAGAAAATTTTGGAGCATGGTAACCCATAATATCGTGCTAATTTGCTGCAATCCTAAAGCAAATATTGATATTGTACTTTTTAAACTTGATATGGTTAATACCATGATATGATTAAACTTGAAAAACATATGGTTCAACTTGAATGAAAACACTTGTGTAGAACATTTAACAATATGTTAAGCTTGCAGAAAATTTCCACCAAACTTCTAAATCTTCTAAATAGTCTCTGAAATGCCTGTTCAGACACTAGTTAGAAGAATTTTTTTAAAACTTTTAATGGAATTTTGATGCATAAACTAAACTTTTTCATATACGTGGAAAAATCCCAGTCTTGTTCATTCTTTGGTTTTTTTTATCATCCAGTAAATAAACACATCCAAATCTTAGAAGTTGCTTATGCTATGATGCTTAAAGAAGTAAAACGTAACTTCAATAAACATTTCTTTTTTTCGTAGTAAGACAAATAAAATGTTAAATGCAATTGATTCCGGTTGAAACAGATAATTACAAACACATATCTTATGATTTTATCAAAGAAACAAGGTGCTGCACAAATAGATTTAAAAAATTAAACAGAAAAAACCATGTGATCAAGTAGTAAAAGTGTCGAATGGCTACCAATTGTCATTTAGTTGTAGTTTCAAATTTTTTGTACCGTTGCCAATCGATCTAAAGAAAAACTTTTAAAATCTTATTTTATTAAGAAAATATCTAAGAAATGCTCATTAACTGGAGTCATAAGATAAGGAGTCTGATAGTAAAGCTTAAAACTTCATCCTTAAAAATAATAGAGTATTTGTTTGTTATTCATTATTTTTTAATGGAAATTTAGCACATCTATTATATTTAATTTTCTGTTTAAAAAATGTTTATATTTCAGATACCGTTTGCTCGTACCGTTTTACCGCTTGCTCTTTAATTTTACCTGATAGCAATTTTACTCGCTACTTTTTTTCAAATTTTAGTTTTCATTCGCAATTGTTTTTAATTCATTTTTTACTTCATAAGAATTTTTTTCCGTTGTTGTTGCTTTAAAAGGGGAGAGTGAATGATTTCGAAAAGTAAATTTTTTACTCGAAAAGTGAAAGGTTTTCTTTAAAAGAAACTGAAATAGTTAAGTTAATGAAAGAAGTGCACATAGACAAATGTTCAGACGAACCGTTTTGATGCCATAGTGACTTTGACGTTTGTCTGCAAGAGGACATTTGTCTGCAGAAGTGACTCCTAAGTCTGGCCGACCAGAAATTATTCGAATGATCGAAGTGTTAACACTGTGCCATGCCATTACTTCTGTTCTGCAATATCTTTTTAAATGCAATATTAAAATCATGCTACATCCCCTTACAGTCCAGATTTCTCTCCATCTTATTTCTGACTGTTTCTGACGTTGAAGGAGTAGCTCCTTCAATATCAGAAACAGAGAATAAACTTTATGCAGATTCAGCAGTGCAGGTTTTTTTATTGAAGAGCTTCCAGAAAAAGGCTTCTTTACTTGTTTCAGAAAGTGGATTGGGACAATGGACTGTTTCATATCATCTGAGGGAAGCTTTTTCGAAAATGAAAGATTCGTTTTTGCTGCAAATATGTTTCTTTATTTTTTATTATTTTTCTATCAGTTTTGATGGGAAGCCCTTTGTAAAAATATTTTCGTCAAATTCGATTCAGCTAAAGTAACGATAACTCACTTTCCTTTACATTTCTAATCCCTTTGAATTCTCGACTGTAAATTCAAGATGGTGGTTATAGTTAACATCGAAGGAAGGAACAAATTACGCTATATTAGAAAATTTTTCAATTATTCAGTTGTTTTGCATTAAGAACGATCGTTGCGGAACAACCAGTTTAAGAATAATAAAATCAAAACTTTTTAAAATGTCCTCGCAAATAGTTTTATTTCCTCATAAAACAGAACAAAAAGTATTTCAACCTGCATTTTCCTAAAATTAAAATTTCTAATTGCATCCATTACGGACAAACGCGTTTCTTTAAGATCAAATTGAAAAGTTTTCCTTTTATGGGAATGAGTCACTGCGTAATTCAGTTTTAAGAATAAGATTAGTCAATAAGAAGAAAAAACAAAAAATAACTTTAAACGAAAAACTTTGAAGAGTAAAAGTTTTTGATCTCACTTGGTTTAGAAAAAGTTACATAAGAAACAGTATCTCACTTTCCTATAAAGCGAAGTTTAAATTTCTAATCCATTTGAATCTTCGACAGTAAGTTCAAGAGGGCGGCTATAGTTCATATCGAAGGAGCGAACAATTTTTTTGAATTATTCACTAGTTTTTACATTGCGAACGGTCATTACGGAACGACCTATTTCATATAAAATCAGAACTTTTTAAACTATCCTCAGAAGAAATTTAATTTTCTCACAAAACAGAACAATAATTCTTTTACCCTGCATTTTCCTTAAATTAAAATGTCTAGATGCATCCATTAAGGACAAGAACTTTTTCTTAAAATCAAAATGTAAAATTTTCCTTTTATGGGAGAGAGTCAAAGCGTAATTCAGTTTGAAGAATAAAATTAGTCAGTTAAAAGCAAAAACAAAGAAAACTTTAGATCTAAAAAAAAAAGGATCAATACCCTTTCTGTAACTTTTTTCCTGTCTTTTCTCAGGTTTTTTCTAATTTTATTTTTCCTTTATTTTTATTTTTAACGAAAACATCAAAGTTCGCTAAAAACAGCCCCTAGCTTTCCCTTAATGGATTCTCCGATTTGTAGAATACTTAAGGCAAGGCTGTTAATTAACTTTCTAGAACTCAGAAAAAAATTTCTAGTTCACGAATTTAGCTTGTCACAGTGCTTCGTTCGAAAAACACTTCGTAAAACCTATTTGATCACTGCCAGGAGAAAATTTCAGATTAAAAAATTATTCGTGTCCTTTATTGAATTGCGAAAATATTCGAAACTATTTAAGAGTCTGCGTATATATCCATCCTGAGCATTGCTTTAATTTAGATTACAGTAATTATAAAAATATAGTTTTTAACCTTAAATCGAATTCTTTCTTTTACTTTTTCTTAGACTCTCGTAGCATTTCTTTAAAGAGAATTTCATTCGCGAAAAAAAATAATGAAATATTTTTTAATGTTTGACAATTTAATAAGTGTTTAATCCTTAATAATTTAATTTCTTCAAAAAAAAACAAAATATTTCGCAGATAGCTAACTTTTCATGGTCACAAAAACATGGATTTTTTAATGTGAACAGAAACATGTAAAAAATTTTTAAAAAATTGCTATGTTGAGAAATTGGGATATTTTTTTTTTGGTTTTCTACCGAGTTTTAAAAAAATTGGTCTATAAATAAGACAATAAATTTCAAAACTAGTTTTTTTGTCATCAACTGGACGCTGCTAACTGAAAAAAAAACTATAATCTTCACTCTATACAGTAACATTAAAGCGTATCTGGGCTGAATTACAAAGAGACACCAATGCATACATTTTAGTTGGAGCGGTCTGATAAACAGCAGAAAACATTGTTTCTTAGCTTTATAGTCAGCAACGCTATCTGTTGATGGGCTTTAATACTAATTCGAAGCTTGGTAGAAATAATATTGGTTTTCTACACAAAACACAACAAACCATATATTTCAGTCTGCCTTCGTTTTTCTTGAATTGATTTTTCATATCATCGTTAATTTTGGAGTTTGGAACACCTGGTAAGTTAACACTATTCAATAAACTTACCAGCAAATATTCACAATTGAATTTTTCCTCCTTTCTATCCTCATACACTTAACATACATCTGTCCTCAAAAGCTATATAGCTCTTAAGAGATTCACTCAAATTTTACAGGGCGAAGTATTTCAGTCTTGCTAAGCAGATTTAAAATAAAAGTATTTAATAATTTTAGCATGATATTATAAAGGGTCAATAACAAACATAAGAGGAAGTGGTAATGTGGAATTTCTTTGTAACTTTGGCTTACCAATTATTTTAAATCCAATCAGTCATACTCCATAGAACCAATAAAGATTGGATATCACTAAAAATGCTCTATGCATAGAATATTTTTTTATACTTAGTCAAATATAATTATAAATAACTTTATACTTATAGAATCACGTTTATTTTGAATTTCATTTTTTGAAAGTCAGTTTCAATAAGCATATTTGCATGAATATTAAAAAAAAAATTATTAAATTTCGCAAATTAACCCACAATCAACCTCAGACAGAAAAGCAGACTAAGAAAATCATTTAGCCAATACGTTGCATGCATAAAAACTGTTAAAAATAAGTTATACTTTGCAAATGAGAATTTTTTTCTTTCTTTTTTTAACTATCTGGAAACTACATACGTGAAAATAATGTATTATACTCTTATTTTGCCTGTTTTTTTATAGTTAGAATTTCATGAAAGGATTATTGTATTACTTTATTTCTTTTCTTTTTTTTGCATTGTTGTAATAAATTTGTCATTTATTTTCAGCGTGCGGTCCTCTATTCGATGTTTATTATTGTGTGATAAAATTCTCCGTTGAAAGAAAGAATAATAATATTATATTTTGAATGCATATTACTTAGTATTATTTTTTCAATTGAAATTTAGACATGTACCAACTATAAAGTATGTATAGTGATTTTAAAAAAAAATTGCAAACCGCACATTATTATCCAGTTTTGTTTTTATTATCAAATTGTTCGGCATAAGTGGGATACTCGGAATTAATATTGTTGTTCCTATATACTTCGATTTTTGATTTCTATTACATTAATTTCATAGAAACGATTTATTTCAACATTATATTGATTAAAAGCAAATACATTAATGCACTTTATAATTTAATATACCCCTTTAGAAATGTGAATGAAAGGAATTAATTGTGGTGCCCAAAAGAGGGTATATGTCTTCTTCACCCTGTACCCCAGGGGATAATAGACAAGCCCTGGAACTTTTAACAGCGTTCTTTCTTAATGATGTTTATAAAAAAAGGCTGTATCCAGTAGAACCTCGATTACCCGTGGCTCAAACTTACGACACCTCGGTAAGCCAACACACAAATTTTAACATCGGAACAACGCCAAAGGGTATACAACTCTATATTATACGTGGAGTCGTGGTGGCTCAGGGGATAGAGCGTTCGCCTTCCAATGAAGTGAACCGGGTTTGAATCCCAGTGATGACTGGTCGTTTGGAATTAAGCTCGCGGTTCGCATCGACCACAGTGCTGACGTAAATTATCCTCAATGATACACAGATCATAGGATAGAGTCCCCTTGTCGTCAAGAGTTACCGTGTGAGGTTTTCGTGGTTTTCCTCTCCATGTAACTCAAATGCAGGTTAGTTCCATCAAAAAGTCCCCCACGTAGGTAAATTTCTCCCTATACTTGATTCAGAAATTCCCTTGCCTTCCGGATGGGATTCAAAATTATCAGACTACGGAGTTGAGCATTCGTAGCCGTAATGCCAAATAATTGAGTCGGCTGTTCAACGACGGTAATAAAATAAAACATATTAGATAATTAAAAACTTAATTGAAAAAAAGTATGGTTAAAACTACCACAATATGTTTGTTAACTGCCAGAATAATTTTTACCGAAGCAAATTGATAATGTTTAATTAGCAATAAAATGTGATTTTTTATTGTGTGATAAATTTTGATAATTGTTGTAAAATTAAGTAATTTTGTAGTGATATCTTGGAGCATAGTATAAAATCTATTTATTCCGTTCAATTTATTTTTCCGTTTTGTGCTCTTTACTAAATGTATGATAATAAGAACTATTATTTAGGAAACCTGAGTTTTCGGCAAACCGTAACCATATGAAAGGAAAAATTACCAAATGAATGGCTTAAATTTTGTATATTTTGGTTTTATTATCCTAAGTTGTTTAGAGAGAGAAAAAAAAGCAGAAATATTATCCTATCTGTGCGGTAATTTTACCACATTTTTTTTCTGCTTGTTAATGACTTTTCACTTTCATGTTTACTTTGTGTGTGTAAATTCCATAATTTTAGTTTTATATTAACTTGTATTGACATTTTAAAGCTATTTTTTGTTTATATAATATCACTTAAAATTCAAAGAGAGAGAATAAAGTCGTTGCATATCGGCCGCAGAAAAAAATCCACACAACCCCTTTCAAGTCGATATACAGAACTATTAAGCTTTTTTCAAGCACAAATAAAATTTAGATGTGAAAATGCTTAACACAGAGAGGAAGAAATGTAAAGAAAACATGATTTATATAATTTTTAAATTTAATACTTTTTCTTGACACTCTTAAACAAATTAGATTTGTATATAACAAACTAAATAACAGATGGCGCCACTAAAAATTCACTTCCAACATTTTGAGTTAAAATTCTCTTTAGTGAATCAATAAAATATTTTATTTATATCGACGTCTTATTTTATAACATTATTTTAATTCATGTTTTTTTTTTCTTCTATGTTATATTTGTTACATGGATAGTCTTAAAATAATTTTTTAAAACATAACTTTAAAACAAGCCGATATTTTTAATAATATTTGAGTATTTTCTTAATGAAAAAAAGTCTTGTTTAATTCCAATAAACGATAATTATTTTTTAAAAAAAATAGCAAAGAACAAAATTACTTTCTAAAATCATGATTCATGATTTCATTCAAAAGAGGAGGATAAAATTTTCCCTTCTCGTTTGAATTTTTACTTTTCATTCAAATAAAGAATTAGAAAAATTTTAATCAAGCACAGAAATGTCTCAATTTTTATTTTTTGATATTAGTTTAATAGAAAAAAAAGATTAATCATTTTCAATTTAAGACGTTGTAAAAAATTAGTTTAATTTTATTATCCAGTCTCCTCATTTTTAATCATATTTTGCAATAAACTTTATCATTTCCTAAAAACTTAGTTTTTATTTTGAAAAAACATAATTTATCCTTGGGGGAGAATTTTTTCCACTTAAAGGTAATATTATTTTTAACCCATATTTTTAAAGAAACTTTTCTTTCTAAAAATACTTTTTCCTTTTTAAAATATCTCATCAATGTCTCATCGGAACATTACACATTTTCACTACTTTGCAATAAAATTATTTTAAACAAGTAAATCATTAATAATAGCCATATGAACATATTCAAAATCAGGGGATTTTGCATACATAAATACAAATAATGATAATGATGCCATAAACAGCGAGACGGATTTGATAGCTGAAGGTACAAAAGAAGCTAAAAGACAAATAGTATTTAAAACACCTTTGAAATTCCAACCTCCAATAAAACCTGTTTTTGATGTTTATTACATACGCCTTCTTCTATAATGATTTCACAGATTTCATTACTGTTCATGTTTTTCCCTTGCTTAAATATTAATTCGAGGTTCCCAAAGGCTACACTTTTTTGCTTTCGTTTATGATGAGGATTCTGAAAATACATCTTAGGAATGGTTTGTGTGTATATCACAATTTAAAATTATTTTTAGCGTCCAAAGCCTTGCTACAATTTTTCTAACTTTATTGGCAATTACGTTATATTGTTTACAATTATTACATCATATTTTTATTCACTCTGTTACAATTTCCTCACGGAACTGGCTCTTATTTGTATTTTCTGTTGCCTTTGCATTATTAAACGTATTAAAAAAAAAAAACAATTAAGAAGGACCATTGTCATTTAATATTTTATTTAATTTAATTAGCACTGATACACATAAACTCGATTAAACAAAATTTTTCTTTCATAACTTCCTCCTTTTTTTCAATTAGTTGTTCTCTTCCTCAGAGAACCTACATTTTTAAGTTAATAATTATTTAATACTTTAATTATTTTAATAAAAAATTAATAATGTTTTTTACATTGCCAATAATTTGTCCGCTAAATCAGCAATAAAAAATAAAATCCTTTTTTATAGCTTGTTTAAATCATACGTTCGCATATTTTTTCACCTCTTTCTGCCTGACCCCTTTGTTCAAATATCCTACACATAACTCCTACACTTTAGCATTCAAAATGCTTCTTTTAAATGCAGTAATAATAATTCTTAAAAACAATAACAATCAGCACAAATATTTTTTTTAAAATCATTTTTGACAAATTTATTCACGATAATTACAAATTCTTTTTATTAGCCCTGTTACAAATAATTAAATAAATTGCTTTAAGTTCAAAATGTCCCTTATTTTTATTTGTTACCGTTTCTTGTGACTTCATAACATTCATCCGAACACATATTGGAGGTTCAATTCAAGAATGGAAGATTGACCATACAAAGAAATGCTTTGTACCAAATACTGAAGATTTAACCACATCAAAGCATTTTTTTTTTTTTTTTTTTTTAATTTCTTCGGCATTTAAAGCACAACGTCAATTTTAAGTTTAACTTCTTTTCGCCTTTCCTGTTGAATAAAAGAATAAAAGAAAACTGAAAATTTCAAAGAATAATTTATTAACTGTGTATAAACTGTAACTATACATAGAACCCATAATATAAAATAATGACACGAAGAAAACAAGAAAACAATTCGTAAAAGGAAAAATTTAAAAAAGGGGATTTTAAATGAATGAAGAAAATAATGATTAAAATTTTAAAAACATACAGAAAAATATTTAAACTAGAAAAAAATTACAACAGAAGAATATAATCTCGTCATCAACTCACACGTTATCCGCAAAGAAACCATGCTTTCTGTAATTGTAGTCAATGCAAAGTATATCAATACAATAGTATGAGAAGCAAAAGAAAATAAGACCAATTCGTTAATATATTTTAATGAAATAAAAATAACACAAAAATTCAAGAAGAAAATTAAAAGTGAAATACTAAAAATAATATACAAAAGGGGAAAAGATGGTCGGTCGTTGAGCAGTACCAAGGGTGCAGACAACTGGAAAAAATTTCCTTCCCCTTCAGATCAATGTCTAAATTGAAGAAGTAACTTCATTAATGATTGGTGCTGACATCTATCGGTAGGATTCTGAGCTAAGACGTACTTTCACTCTTGCGGTGCTCGAAAGAAAAGGTGCACCTTCCTCGCTTAATTCGCTAAAAGGCCAATGGCTGGCGAGCTTGACTAAGTGTTATTATATTACCTACAGTAACAGCCTAAATAAAAATTTAAAACTCAGCATTTTAAAAAATTGTATTATCATTCAAATAATTTTACCTTCTATAAATGGTTATAGAATTACTAATGTACGAGATTTCTGAAGAGTACTTTGCGTCTCAAATTCATAATATTGTTTTACACAAAACGTGATTTTTTGAGAATCAATTTTGGACAAAGTTACAGTTCAACTTTAAGAGTATGCTATCTAATGATGTCCTAAAATATGCCTAACCATAATAACATTGATCTCAATAAACTGAAACTATTCCTAAATCACATTACAACATTTGAAACCTGATGAACTGGCGATGATTGATATCATGCATAATAATTTGAAGGGTGTTATTTGCAAAGGAAGAAAAAAATAATTGTGTTTTAAATTTGAGAAATATTTTCAATATACCATATAATGCTATCTTAAATGGTCATGGGCTATGAAATATTTTAAATATTTTTGAAAAAAAGCATGTTTTTTTAAATTTTTTCAAAACATTTTAAATTTATTGCTAAAAATTAGATCTGAAGAACTTTTAATTTATTTATTTATTTATTTTTATTTTTTTTTAATTTTAGCTTTTCTTCATATTAATATTTTGGATCGTTTCCATTATTAGTATAAAAGACGCATCTGATCTGTATGAGGGCTAACTCCAAATTTCCCAATAGTGGTTTTTTAATTATGTTCTAGTTTTCAGAGCACTGTGTGCCTGACATTATCATACATTATCAAGACATTATGGTTCTTTTCACATCAAATTACTGTTCGCACTTCCGCGCGAGAACAATTTTCTGTAAAATTTTGCCATTTCTATGGGTCTGACGCATACTCAAACTGACACTAGCTAACTATACAATTGCTGTTAAGATAACTAGAGCTATCCTCTCCTCTGAGGAAATATATTTAATAATTATTCTCGCAATAACTATATTTTAAATGCTGCTACTTGTAACCTTTTTTTTTTATTCCTTCACATAAAAACCATTTCTTTTAATAGAAATAATATTATAAGTGTGATAAATAATTCAAAAACCAATTTTCGCTAAGAGTAAGACACCAAATAAAGAAAATCTAGTTAGCAAACATATAGTGACATTTTTCTTTGTTTTAACGCAAATATTTAACAAGAGGTTAAAGTTCATTGGAGAGAAGTGAGTATAATAATGACATAATATAGGTATAATTAAGCAGTGTAACACCAGAACTCAGGGTGAACGAACTATGGGATATAGGAAACAAGAAATAAAAACGGATATTACATACACTCTAGATTGCTCCAACAAATATTAGTTTTTCATCTGGGTCAGTCAACTTTCAACTTTAGACACAGCGGATAATTTTCATAATAATTTGTTGAAAAAATAAATAAAAAAGAAATTGTTCATTAAAATTTAATAAAATTTTCATTTTTATAATTTGATATATCAATATGTAATTAGGTTTGCTGGTCCACTTTTCTAATTCATCTTCAATTGCATTTATTCAAAATTTAGTTTTCTTATGTAAATATTTGTAGTTGAATTGAATATGTAATTGTTTTATAATAAAGTTTTCTTATTCTTTTCTTTTCTTTTTTTTTCTAACTGGATGAACGATAATAAAAAAGTAATGATAATTTGTAAAGAAATATTAAGGATTTTAACTAGTAAATTCAGTTTCGGTTTTTAGATTACTAGATTGTTTCAGAAAGAATTATAGATATTTTTATTTTTTTAAGACTCATATAGTTATGTATCATTCTTAAAAAGTTTTACACAAATATCAAAAATGAATTCAATCCTAATATACTCAATAATACTTCCAATAAATTTATAATGTGCATCCAAAACAACTATTGTTAGAACCAGCATTTAGGATTTAAAAATTCGGTTGTTCTTGTTTCTAATGATGCTTGCACAAGCCAATCTTGTCAGCCATTGGCCTTTTGCGAATTAAGTCAGGAAGGTGCGCCTTTAGTTTAACGAGAGAGCACCGCAAGGGTGAAAGTACGTCTAAGCCTAGAACCTCATAGATAGATAGCAACATCACGCATTCGTGAGATCACTTCCTCAATTCGGACATAGATCTGAAGAGGAAAGAAAAATGTTTCCTGATCCCTGTACCAATGCTACTGCTCAACGACCGACCATAAGACTTTTGAATCTACAGATTTTACGAGCATGCATGTGTTATCTTAGCGGAGTCGAGGATCGAACCCCAACCTCTCCAAAGTAGACTTTGATTTTCCAACCACTGAGTTACCACGGCCTTTAAATATTCTTCTCCTTTGTTTGAAGGCTAAAAGTCTATAATCCAAAAATTGTATAATATACAGTTTGAGGTTCTGTCTCATTGTCAATACTGTATATTAAAAGACAGCTTCTGACTAAATATTTAATTAACTATATGTGATTCATTTTCATTTCAAGTCTTTATTCGAGGAATCAATTTTAAAATTCATGTTTTAAATTATGCCATATTATAACACTTAGATATGTTATAATGCAGCAGGGAAATATACTATTATGCAAATATCAATCATGTTACATTGCAACTTCCCAATATGCTATAATGCAGGCACAAAATGCACTATAATGCTACAGAAATATCTGTTATCTTGCATCTCATTCATTTAACCTGGTTGAGTCAAAATATCCACACCGAGAAAAAGTATGGTCAAAACTAAAAGAATAGGGTTCAATTAACCGTGTTTTTGGCTCTACGGTAATATCAAAAAACTGTACAATTTTTAACGAAGCTCTTCGGAAAGGATTTTGGTTAAATTCATCATAAAATATAGTAATATAATATGCGATAAAATTTGAGAAATGGGGCAAAATCTGATAATTTTATCATGACTCCTTAGAGCAAGGCATAAAAATTATTTATTCGATTAAATTTAGTTCTCAGTTTTGTATTATTTGCCAAATTTTTAGTAGAGTCATAGTTTAGAGAACCAGAATTTCAGGTAAACCGTTATCATATGAACAAAAAAATTGCCAACTAAATTTTTAATAAATACCAAATGTTTTGTTTTATTACCAGATTCATGATTACCAGAAATGCCATAACCATGTTGTACGGTAAATTTGCCAGTTTTTCTACACGAAATTAGGAGAATAGCAACTAGTCTGAAAAACTGAATAATAATAATAATTTTGTTTGGAACTATCGACAAATGATGTTAAGCTTGAAGGGGAAAGAGGGTATTAGGAAAATTGCGATGATTTGCGACAGATTGGGGAGTAACAAAAAATGTGATATGGCATTTTCTTTATAATAAAAGCATTTAAAATCAGCTTATTAATAAATTTTTATTATTTAGTTTATAATTTTTATTATTTATTTAATATTTTTTTCATCAAAATAAGTGCCCATATAATTACTATTATTCTTCTGAAAATCAAATCATCTTCTAAAAAATAATGTAATCAAATTTCAAAAACCAAATTTGAAATAGGATTGTAGCGTAGTGCTGCAGTTCTAAACCCCTATTCTACATATATATATATATATATATATATACAGTAAAACCTGTTTTTGTGTGGTCCTTTTTTATGCGATTTTGTTTTTGTGCGATTTTATTTTTGTGCGATTTTTTTATGCGGTATATGAATCTTAGCGGCATTAGCACCAGTTTAATGTTTCCTATCAATGTACATCTACTTGTTTTGGACGAACTCAGATTACATGGCCTCCTTGACAACGATGTATCTGGACTTCGCGATGCTCTGTTCATTTATTTTAAACAATCTCCTGACAAGGCAGAGTCAGTTACGTACATATTGTCGCTCGACGCGCGAACAGTATGCGCTTCGTATTCAGAGTTTTATACACGATTCACGTGATAGAGGATTCATTTTATAGTGAGATTAAAGATAAATAAATTAGTTACTTTTGTTTCTATTTATATGTAGATTTTATGATTTTTATTTTATTTTTAGACCTAAGTACTCCTTTAAAATGAATAATTATGGCCGAAAGAAAGTAAAGAGATAGACAATTCCACTATTTAATGTATAACTTGAAAACTTCTCCATGTATATGTACAATGAAGAATTAAATCTTTTTACAATTTCTTTAGGTCTAATTTAATTATTTCATTTAATTGAAAGCATTCTCTCATCTATTTCATAAATCATAGATGTATTTTCTAAGTCCGACTTTTTTTATGCGGTCCCTATCCACCGCACAAAAACAGGTTCTACTGTATATATATATATATACAGTAGTATATATATACAGTAGTATATATAAACGTGTGACAAGAGGGTTTGGAGAAAAGTACCAATTTGTGACAAAAGAGGTGTAGGTCAGAGGTGTAGATGTCAAATTTATTGACAAAATTTGACATCTTTTACGGACAACCCCTTAATATTATTAAAATAAAATTATTAGAATTACAAAATCAACGACTTTTTCAATTGCTCTTCAACAATTTCGAACTGAAGCTAAACTTATTAATGAGGATTACAAAGTTTTCTTTATAAAATTTTTTTAAACTTGAATATTTGTATTTTATTGCCGAATAAATGCAAACGAAATTTCTAATGAAATCAAAAACTTCCTATTTTACTAAACACCATCCGTTTATGTATTCGTAGAGTTATACGTTACCAATGATATTTACATATAAAGAATAAAATTGCCATTTTAGCAAAGTAACTAATATTTTCACAGTAAATATAGCTTTACTAAATTTTTTTTCTTATTTATCCATTTCTGTATTAGCCTTTTACATTAAAAAAAATCCAGTGTGTCAATATAATCTAAAATAAGCTTCCTTACCATAAATAAAAATAGCAATAATTCATCAACATATTTATAGATCTATAATTTTAGCAAGGTTAGTGATCAGTTTAAAGGATTTTTAGAAGAAGACGAAGGTTTTTCTTATATTATTTTAAATATATTGCTATTAAAATCGAAGTGAAACATAAAATCAGTCATAAATTTAAATCAGTGTAGGCTCATCTAAGGCCAGAGGAAGTTTCGTTGCTGTTTTATGTGTAACGAAAGAAGGTTTTTGAAACTAGTTCTTTGAATTTTCGTTTTTAATCTTTGACATAATTGTTGTATTCTCTGTAATAAATATGAATTAATGAATCTGAAATCTATCACTTTCAACAAGATAACCTTCATCACTCCATTTAAATACATAACAGATTTCAAGTTATACATAACTGTAGCCTCAAATTATGACAACTTCAGTTTCTTTACGAGTAACTTCATCACATCAAGGTTATATAGACCACACCTTTCTTTTGTGTTACTGTTACTCACTTTTTGAGGAAATGTGTTCATTTTCTTATGCCAAAATTCGTGTAAAAATAATACACAAATAAGACATAAAATAGATTTTTAATAAAATTATGAGAATATGAGTTTCATTTTTTTTTATATACTTTTATAATGTTAGAATTATATTAAGCTTTTCTGTGCTGTTTTACCAATTAATAAGTATGTGAAAAGTGTTTACAAATTTTCAATGGCAAATTTAAACATTTTTTTTAAATATATATATAATGTTAAATTATTGATAAATACTGAAAATATGATAATGTACTGTTAAAACTTTTATTTATTTTGAACCAATACATACATTAAGTTCTACGCCATCTCCCTATGTTAGTAACAATTAAAAAATAAGCAAATGAATAAAATAAATATATTTTATAAATTAAAAAATATTTTTATATTATTTTATATGGTGCATATTTTTCCATTTAAAATATAGCTTTATTTTTATTTTCACCAAACAGATCAAAGGACGCAGTTTCAAGTCTAAGAAACACATTCGAAATAACAAACGTATTGTAACTACCATTATCCTTTTTCTTTATTACTAGTACTTTTCTTCATTTAAATGCATTTATATATTGCTAATTTTTTATCGCGTTTCCTTTTTTTTAATTATTTCAAACCGAAATATAATAAAAAGAAATATGATTGTTTCATGCAAAAAGAAGCTAAAAGTCTTCTTTTAAAAGTTTGTTTGCATTTGTTACCTTGTCTACGCTTAGGTGTGTGAAAAAGTCTACGTATAATAATATTTAATTCATATATGATAACTATTGTATAATATCTACAACATTAAAAAAACTACGCGCTTTGGAATTATACATTTTTTATCTCAAGTTTTCTCCACGCTTCTAAACAAAATACATTTTTCTCTATTTATTTATTTTGAAAATTTTATGTAACAATTAACAATTAACAACTTTAATATAAAATCAAAAGTCATTAAAGTTAATTGTTATTATATTGGGTTAACTAACATATTATGTATATTGTTATGCTTTTTAGAACATTCGAGAGAAAACTTTTTGCTCTGCCTAAATTTATGTTCTGATTTCTTGTCCGAATTAATTTGTGCTCATTTTTAGATCATTAAATAGAATGCCAAGTTGAGAAAAATAAGTATTTCTGAAATCTCTTTCTCTTTTTCTTAATTTTTTGCGGCTTAAAGTCACAAAAGCTGCTCGTCATATTTGTGCTGTGCATAGGTAAAGGGGGCCATAGCTGTGTCGCATTTAGTATGCCAAGTTTTGAAAAAAATAAATTAGACCATAAGGACGCCTTACGCTCAAGCCATCCATTTTTGTTTTGTTTTTTACGTTTTTATTTATTTTTTTATTTGTCTTGTTATGCTTTTGTTTTTACAGAATTTATTGAACAAAGATCAAGAATCATGGAAAAGATTGTCTAGAAACGTGAGGGGAAAAGTATGGTACGCGCTCTATGAGAACATCAAAAAGCACTGTACTTTTTGTGGCAACGTTTGTCAATGACTATTGATAAAATTTACACTGAAATATGCTGAATTATGATTTTACTACCATGCTGTTTGGTAATAAGTATGGTAAAATTTAGTAATTCTATCATAATACCATAGTGCATGGTAAAGCTATCCATTCGGTTAAATTTACTTTTTAGTTTTAAATTCGGTTCAGTTAGTAAGAACTAAAATTTTGAAGTCAGAGTTTTCGATAAACCGTCACTATACAATCGGAAAAATTAACAAATAAATGGTTTAAATACCTTTTTTTTTCGGTTTCAATACCAGAAATGTGATTACTATACAATTACGGTAATTTTTC
The DNA here is from genome assembly GCA_949128135.1 of Parasteatoda lunata. NCBI lineage: Eukaryota > Metazoa > Arthropoda > Arachnida > Araneae > Theridiidae > Parasteatoda > Parasteatoda lunata. Next base: position 58,362,070 of record OX421973.1, on the reverse strand, counting down.
CAGAATGAATCGACAGATTTTATTGTAAGAATTAATGATACAATGATAAAATTAAGCAAAAATAGTATTATATTAAAAAAAATAATAATAATTTTAAAAAATAATTTAATGAATATTAATTTATACTTAAATTTTTTATACCTGTGCCTATTTAAAAATAATAAAAAGCACAAACAATTTTTAATTTTTTGAAGAAAAAATCGTAACGTTTTCCAAACAAAATTCATTCTTTAATAAACTCAAGACTTAAGACGTGTTATAAATTTTTTATTATATTCAGCTCTCAGAAGAATATTTTTATAAGTTAAATAGTTTTATTAGTGACATAAGTCAGCACTTTTTATTTAAATTATTTTAATCAATAAATACACGCATCAATGTAAATGCTTTTTTAAACCTTGCTTCCAAGCTCTAAAATCATTCACAATACTTCCAACATTTTAATTTTTTCCTACTGAAATAGAAATAAATTCATTCATCTTCACTAGCAGCACCATAACGAAAATACTAAATTTTTGTAATTATTACTTAATATTAGGGATATATGAGCAAACCTGTAAAGAATACAACATAATCACCCATATCAATTATTTAAGGAACCCCCACCCCACCTTCTTCCATGCATAATTCTTAACGTCATCGATGATGGAAAGAAAATCCAAAACAAACACTGGAGACACCGGCTTGTAAATTACCGAAAACCTGAACTTATGACGTCGATACACCCCGCTCTGCTAACCTTGGTGTTATGTTCCGCTCACTTTCAAGGTAACTCGGATTAAAGCAGCATTCCTGTTTATCTGACTTCGAATTATTACGCTTTTCTGTATGTTTGATAGGAGCAACGCCCGTTTCCGTCTTTTATAGGAAGAACACACCTGAGTCTCTGTTAAATTACAAATCCTTGCAGGCGAGAAAGTTCTCTCCAGAAATCGTTTTCTCTATCTTTAGAACGGAATTATAAGGAAAGATGGAATGTCTGAAAATTGTGGTAAGTTCATAAAATAAAGTATTCTTGCCTTTAAAAAAAATTTCTTTATTTGTAACGAGTAAATATAACAGGAAATTTCAATTAATCTAAAAAAAAAGGAATGATAAACTACAATTATAATTTCATGAATTAGAAATAGGAGTTATCTTCATTGTTTTTTAAAACATCATTTTCATTTAAAATCGTTTGAATTCTAATTTTTTAAGGCTTTTTTCTTTTTAGTATATTCTAATGCTCTGCTATAATTCTTCAAAAATATGTTAGAGTTATTATCTAACTCTTACAAACTATTGCTGTAAAATGATACTTTGCTATATAACAATTGCACTCATGTGGTCTTTTTTTATTTCAAAATCTGAAAGTAAGACAGTATTTTTTACAAAATCGTTTGCATTAATTAAATTCTAATTCTTTTTTGTAACTTTTGTCCTCTAAGTTGAAATATTAAAAAATTTGGCACAGATAAACCTTTTTCGTCGGCAAGAGCATATAAAAACGATTGATTAACTTTTACAAATTATTGCTCTAAAATAATTTATTATCTGTTCTGAGCCTTGTTATGGCATTGTTTAAATAAAATTAAAAAAATAAGACACCATTTTTCTTATTTTTTATTTCAATAATCCGTAATTGCATTTCAAGCTTTTTCTAGGCTATCAAGGTCTAATGCATCCAAATGAAAATTTCAGAAAATGAAATTAATATTTAACAAAATTAAATTAATTGGTGGAAATTTTTTAAGGCTTTTATCATTAAAAAACAAGTACACTTCTTTGTAAAAACAAGTATAAATCGTTAAGAATACATTAAAATTTGTGCGTTAACTAATGTTTAACACTTTCAAACAATTGCTAAAACATATTTTATTATCTAAAAACTAATAAACGTACATTTGTAACAGATTATTTTATTCAAGATCTAAAATTAAATATTTCACTTCGAAAGACATTAAAGTTACCACCTAAGCCTTTCAAACTATTTTTATAAAATAATTTGTTAACTAATTAGTTCTTTTACGTGAGTTTAAAAAAATATATTTAGTCTGAAGAAAATTTCCCCACAAATTAATATTTTTAGTCTTAAAATTAGTACCTAACTCTAAAAAACTACAAGTTTGCTGTTTAACAATTACATTGATATGAGGTTGCTTCCTTAAAAAATATCGAGATAAATCACCATTTTTCTTTAAAAACATTGCCATAACTAGTCTTAGTTTGTTTTATTTTCACGACTTTTGCTTTCTAATATTAAGATATAAAAAAAAAGAACATTATAGCAACTAAATATTTTAGGTTAGAAACATGCTAAAATTAATATCCTTTCACTTTCAAACTATTGCCGTGGAATTATCTGTCATCTGGATCTTAATATGAACTCATTTTATTTAAATTTAGAAATAACTGTAAAAAAAAATTCTTACTCGTGTAAATTTTAAAAGAACTTGTAATTTTGCGTAATTTAAGCTTACTTGTGTTCATTTACACTCAATTATACTGATTCTATTTATAAAACTTTAGATTAGAATGTATATACCTCAGTATCATATATACTCAAGAATAACTTTTTTAATATAATTCAGTTACAAAGAAAAATAAGCATCAATAAGAATAAAATTAACATGGAAAAATTGATTTTGTTTCTTTTTTATGTGATATAATTTTACTAACATTGTACGAATATTCAAAATTCGATTGATTTTCGGACGAATTACGTTATTGCTTCATTTTAAGTCTGCAAAGCTTTCGAAAATAAAAGAAATAATTAATTTTTTTTACTGCGAATTCTTTTTAATTCATTGAAACCTAATCTGCAAAATAATTAATAGCATCTTTTATTCTGATACCCCTAATAAAAGAAGATAATATTTCTTGAAAAAAATTAATAAAGATTCAATTTTATGAGAATAAGTTTTAATTTTCTTCTTACTCGGTATTTATTCTCATTCTTAATTGCTGCAGAATTTGGTTGATTTATTTTGCACATTTTTAAAGAATATTTCAGCTCATATTTTTATTTAAATAAAAATATTTCAAAGCACTTATTTAAACAAATATCAATTCAAAATTATTCATTCATGAAGTTTGATTAAAATGATACGGTTGGCCTACATTTTTTAACAGTGAAAAGACAAAATGTTGTTTTTCAAACTATAACAGAAATTACAATATTTCTATATATTTATTTATTTGCTAATAATACACTTTGCAGTAAAAAGATAAAATGCTGTGTAGAAATTTCTTACAATGTCAACAGGTTTGTCTCGTTGCAAAACACGTTTCTGTTACAAAAACGCTCTGAATTTATGTTATTGTTTAATTATATTTATAATGCGGAATATTTTGAACTTATATTTATATTATTATACTCATATTATTTTGCATTCGAATAAATAAACAGAGATAAATTGATATAGAGTAAAGTTTTCCAGAAAGGGATAAATTAATTTATAAAAATTAGAATACGTTGACGATTATAAGAAAATAGTGGTGGCATATAAGAATAATAAATAGGGAAATCTAGCAAAGATAACATTCTAATTATTATCCCTAAATTTATAACAGGTTTACAGTTTCGTATCGAGTAATACTTTGTGCTCCTTAAACTATAAAGTCTCATATACATCTAATTAATTGTTGATTAGCTTTACAACGTTCGTAAAGCACACTAATTGCTTAGTGTTACCATCATCAATTTCAATTTTCATATAGCTCGAAAAATAATAAAATAATTATTTTATAAACAATATTAAAATAAATTTCTTATAATAGTTGAAGAAGGTGTAATAACATTTAACTTGCTATATATATATATATATATATATATATATATATATATATATATATATATATATATATATATATATATATATATATATATATATATATATATATATATATATATATATATATATATATATATATATATATATATATATATATATGACCATGTCGGACAAACTTCAGAAGCACTTTTTTCCACACTGTTTGAAATCTCTCAGAAAAGATGGTTAGGTAACAATTTATTTAAATGTTATTTTGCAATATTCAAACAAAACAGACAAATAACCATAAATAAAATGGTATTCAAACTGTCAATTGTGAGAATTTATTAACTACTTTCACATAAAACCGTTAAACAACCAAAATTTTACTACACCAATTTGACCCACCTCATGAAGCCGCTTAGTTCCTTGCAGATGGATACATATTATAGCCGAGAGAGCTAGTATATGTCAGTCTCCTGACCGAGAGTAGGGGTGGGGGGATGTTCAAGTCCCAGAGTTGACACTACAGTATTTTCTCCATTACTTTCACACGTCCTGCACTTCTCATTTTGTAACTTCCCAATTAGAATACGATAGTCTCATTCACATATAGATGACAGCACTATAAAGATGATAAACTGTCTATGTCCATTTAAATTTCTTTTATGCGATTTTGAACAAACAATGCTAGTAGTAAACGGTTTCAAAACCGTAAAGGCAAAAAATTTTCTTTACCGTATACTTAACGATTAATTGGTTGAACCGACTGCTGCCAACTATTTTATAATAATTTCAGAATGAAAATTTTAACAGTAAAAATAAAAAATAACGTTTTTTGAATACCCGTATCCCCTTTATATATCATTTAATGACACTTTTATTAAAACATTTTATTTCATTTACACATTTATTCGCATACCATCTAATCATGTTAAACCCTTCGCATCTTTTAATTTCGTAGATAACGATTAATAAATATTGATTCCTCGATTAACAAAACATTGTTTATATTAATATGGCTTAATGAAACTTCCTTCTTGAATTAATTTCTTTGAATTCTCCTTGAATTACTTTTTAACAATAACATTTAAAACTATAAAAATTTAATCATACTAATCATTAAGTAAAATATTCCCATGTTTAAACTAAGAATTTTTGTTTAGTCATATTAAATTAAAATTTCTTAATAATGTGTTTAAAAAATACTGCGTATGCACGTATTAAAAAAAATTTATTAATAATTTTTTGGTGTATAATTTAACAGTAGTGAAATTGAAAATTCTGTATTAGGTTACAGCGAAAATGTATTATTCAACATTCTACTAATACCATACTTTTCATGTACAAATTAATTTATGAATGTCTTTTTTTTTTCAAACAAAATAAATTACGCCGGTAACAATTTACTATTTACCACCTTCGTATGACAAATAAATTTTATTTTAAAATTATTTCTTTTTTTATAAATTCTTAATCTAATAGACAAACCATTTGACATACCATTTCGTAAAATACCTCATCATGGAAGGTAATTGTAAAAGACTTAGGTTTGAAAGGGTTTTGGAGAACAGTTTTCTAATGACATTATATATTTTTCACTGATGACCTTTCATAGCCCTTATGAAATGAATGCAAGCGTTATTTTTTCGTTCCCAAAATTAATCCAAATCAATTTGACCATCTCTGGGTTGCTCTTTCAACATCTCAAATATTTCTTGTCACCGTTCTTTTCCATTCATTGAGGTCAAACTAGACTTCTTTCAAGACCTTGACATTGCTTCTGTTTCTCATGAATTCCGTTGCGTTCTTAGCGTTAAGTCAACTGTGAAACTACTGAAATGTGCATAATATCTATATTTTACTCTTTTTTTTTCTTTCAAAATGGCGTCATGAAATTATTATGAACTTTTAATACTGTAAATTTTTCTTCTAAATTTGAAAAAATTACAAAAATTATATTTTTTACTGCAATTTTTTTTTTTTGAATTCTTCGTGTCAATGGCACTGAAGAACAATTAAATTTAACTTATTCCAATTTCACACATTTTCAGTGTGATTTCTTTTTTATATGAAAAATATTTTTCGGGAACAAACATACTACACAAACATAAGCATACTACAAACTAACGAATCCCCCCAATAAAAAATCGTGTAGCTATTATTTGTTGTCAAATCTACACTGAGAAAAAGGTATGGTGAAAACTACCAGAACATGGTAACATTTATCGTGTTTCTGGCTCTATGGGAACACCAAACAAATCTATAGTTTTTGCCGAAGCGCTTTGGTAGTGATTTTGGTAAAATTTACATTTCGGTTTCAATTCACTTTACAGTTTTACATACCTCCCTGAATGTGTGGTAATAAGAATTATTATTAAGAAAACCAAAATTTCCGGTGAACCATTACCAAATTACAGGAAAATTACTAAATAAATGAATACCGTATATTTTTATTTTACTTTTTTTAGCCAAATTTCAGAATTTTCTTTTTCAGAATTTTCTTTTTTTTTTTTTACCAAAAATGACATTACCATACAGTAATGTATTTTTACGAGAATTTTTTTTTCTCTGGGTAATGATAGATATAGTATTCATCTTTAGGAGGAAGAGATAAAATTTCATAGTTATTTTTAAAAATATCAGATTTGAATTCCTGAAACAGTACGATTGTGTTCTTACTTTCATTCCCAAACTGAACTGAGGAACAGAAAGCTTCGAAACCTCTTTGATTGCCGGAAGAAAAGTGAAGGCTCTCCTAGCGTTCATTTTTCAACTATTCTGCGTTTCTTACGGCACACAAAATTATTTAAATATTTTCTGTTCCCAGCTTTTGTAACTCATTACTTGAAATTCATTGTAATTTATTAGCATTTTTATTTTGAGTTTTCAGTATCCATTTACGACTTCCAAAGTACGTAAAAGTGTGACTTCATCTTTCACGACAAGGACTCATAAAATATATATTAAGATCAATATTTACGAAAAAAAAATTTTTAAAAACCTTACTTAAAAAAATATTTCAAGTTTGACTTTAAAAAAGGGGGAGTAAGTCGCGATGATTTTGAGAAGTAGTTAGGGATTATTATTTTATTTTTTTTCTGGAAGGGTGAAAAAAATCTCTTTTTAGTATTTGAATTAAATATTGATATTTTACCCATTGGCAAAATGGGTGTTGTTTTGGGTTTGATGGCGTGCTCACCTTATTTGGAAGTCATAACACTTTTCAACTGTGTTCAAGAGTAATAGTAAACAGTGTGCATGCGTCGTCATTGCATGCTTTGGTATGGCGACAGCTGCTGTTTAATATTTTTTTTTATATATATATTCGCTTTGTTAGATAAATTCAGTGAAAATTTCGGGGTTGCACGAGTGGCTTACTTCACCAAATTTATACTTTGTCTGAAACCACGAGCTTTTATTTTTTGCATTAATTCCTTTAAACCTTTTTCTAAAAAAATTACTAATTTAAAACCAACGGAAATGGAATACAAAAACAAATATTTATGTATTCAAAAGCACAAATTAATGGGAAAGTGGTACTAATTTGTCTAGGAAAAACATAAAAAATCGGTGCCAATAGGGCTTAATTACGCCAATTATGCTTAATTAATTGATGTAATATATGCATATTTATTTACATATTTATTTATTTATTTTAGTTTTAAAGTTGTTATTGTGTCTCATATTTACCAATTTTTTTTTTTTTTTAATTTTTTAGATGATACTTGGATGCCTAATATTAGTTGCATTAGCTGATGATTCTAAAAGCATTGATGGTGGTTATGAATATGATTATGGAAAAGACCGAGTTCCATCAAAGCATGGTGATTCCCCAGTACGTGTCCCTTCATATGTGAAATATGGATATTATGCCCGAAAGTATAGAAGAAGGAAACCAACATATGTTGACGGTTTACCTTTATATAGAGACTGATTGGGAAGCATGATTGTGATTCATTATTTCTTTTAACTGTTCCCTCTCAAAGTTTGTAAATACTCATAATCTTCATCATTTTCAATAAAATTATTTATTTTTATTTGCTATTTTTATTTGTTTAATAAAATTTCAATTTTTGATGATTTCGCAATCACTGAGATATATTTCGTCATTTTTTACTATAAAATAATATAATTTTTGCCGAAACACAAACTCACGAAGTATTTGACGAAACTACTCCAAACTTGTATATCATCTTGTATATCATGTAACTTGTATATCATCTTAACATATAGAATGGATGGTACATATATTAGTCAGATTACTTTCCAAAGTTTATTTCCAGGTTTATTTCGTAACGATTATTGAATATTCCTTTTGCTGGCATTTTGTGCTGTATTTTTATCAATTATGTTATATAATGGTGCATTAAGCCTAAATTGTGTACTTAAACAAGTAAAGATAGTTATTTCTACAATTTGATAAAATGTTCACTCGAATGATTTGCCATCAACTGGTTTTTTCAATAACGATAATGTGAATTTTCATTATTCGTTTCTTTCTATGTAGATTTTGAATGAATAAATAGACGAAATTTTGTGCATGTGAGTAAAAATATAGCGTGTGAAATTTGTTTTTAAAATGAAAAGATACAAATGAAAGATTTCTGTTTCGAAATGAAAATACACCGTCTCCACACTTTGATTTAAAGTAAACTTAAATATGTGTATTCTGAGTTCTTAGTTACAAGAATAAAAACATGAAAAGTGACGCTATCTTATTTCTGCAAACAAAATCTTCAGTACTGTTTGTTTTGTTATTTTTTACTAAAAAACTACCCACAAACATTATTTTTGTCAATAAATATATTTTTTAATTACTCAAACAAATGTGCATGCTATTTGACATTTTTTATGAAATTTTAAGAAGCCGTTTCTTACAAATATCGCCTTAAAAAGCAAGGAAATTCTTGAAATTTAAATTATATCATCTTCTATTTCAATATTAGATAAAAGTAGTAGTTAGTACCAAATTTTGTTTTTATAAATTAAAAGAAAATGTTCTTGCCATTAGATTTGGCTTCATTTTTAATTGAAATATATTAAAAGTCTAGGCCGATCTATTCACTTGGGAAAAAATACCATGCAGTGAATTCAAATAAATTTGCTTTATTTGGGATTACAACGATTGAACTGTACTGAAAAAAAAGTCGGAATATAGTATAGTCCGTCTATTTAAAGAACTCCACCACAGATTGTGGGGTTGTCCTCTGCTATGGAACTAAGAAAGAGCACATTTTAGAGAGAGAAGTTTTTGATACTAGTCACAAAACATAATGACGACTTTTTTTTTTAATATTAATGAATAAATTTAATATTATTTATGATCATGTTAACGATATGCACTACTTGAAATATTTCTGCAGAAGATGAACAAATTTTTTCTATTTTCCTAATTAAATAAAACTATTATTTTTATGTACAGTGCACAGAAAAAAACGAAACACCCCGAATAACTTTTGATCTAATAATCGGATTTTCACACATCGCGACTCAATCGTAATAGTTTGAAGAGATGATTTTAAATGGGCCAATTAGTTAGTGCAGATGATATTTTAAGTTATGAAATCAGACATAAAAACTACTTTCTCTTTTTAAAAAAAACACCTTTTTTCGATGAATTATGATTTTGCCCACAAAAATACAGAGGGTAGTCGTAATGGGGGAATTATGGTCTTAATAATTAGAATTTTTTTTTTTTTTTTTTGGCACACTGTATTTGTACTCTATCTATAATAAGAGATTCTAACTTTTAATACCGGAATTTTTTAGAAAATATTAGTTGTCCTAATACGAATAATACATAAAGAGAAACATTTCGCAAACAATGCAAGTTTGCTATAAACAAATTCATAAGCTTATGTTTTCCTATACAAAGAAAAAATTTATAATTTATGCAAAAGAAATAATTTAAATTTATACATATACAGATTTGCTACAATTAAATGAAATTCAAACGTAGAAACTAAAATATCTTCTGGATTCTGCAAACTCCTTTGGGGAATATTTCTCTCGAACATTACAGAAGATTGCAAAGGTTGTGCTTTTTTAACAAAAGAAAATTTTTGGTAAAAAATCAAAAATATTAATAAACATATACAAATCTATATGTTCCACTTTTATGTACTGCTGTAGCTTCTTAAGAGTATAAATTAAAAACTAGAAAGCTTTTGAAATGAATGTTTAATAATATTCTTGAGCAATATTATATTAAATAAATACATTTTAACAAACACCGATATCACATCGATTTATAACGAAATTGTAAACAGAACATAGAAATAATTGGACAACATACTAAAAACAAATGCTACTGCTACTAGCTCAGAAACACCTAAAGGGAAAAGTGGAAAATGGGAGGTTAAAAGGAAACCTTAGCTATAATTAGGCTTAGCTATAATCAGGCTTAGCAGAAAAGATTGAGATACGTTGCTTGACCAAGGAACGGAATGCTTGAAGAAAAAGATAAATAGGTTGGTAGAATACACTCAAACTTATTTTCTTTAAATTAAAATTTTTTTTAAAGATTCCAGTAACTTATATTTTCTCAGTTTCGAGACCATTTTGAAAAAAAAAAATTATATGATGGCAAATCTAATATGTTATTTTTTAACAAATTTCTTCATTTAGAAAATTTGCTTAAACTTCATATTTACAAACTGTTTTTTTTTTTTTAAAACATAAATCAAACATGACGTTTCAGTTCTAAAATGGTTATTTTATTTCATCAATATCCAAGGAATGTAAATCTCGTTCCATTAAGTTGAAAGGTTTATAGCAGGTAGCTTCCAGCATATCCTTTAGCTTCTGTTTATCAACAAATATCCACTTGATTTTACTGTCACAAACCATAGGATTATCTGAAATTATGTATTAAAACAAATCTATTTTACAATATTCTCTAATCAGATCATTTATGATCTGATTAGATTATTATCATGAAATATTATTGAAATATCTCTATAAGACTGTATTGGTTGATACAGCAAGGAGTAACAATCATAAATGCTCCATCTCAAAGTGAAACTGAGCATTTATTTAAATGTTAAAATTAAAAGTCTTACAGGATAAATAACAATATAAATAAATGAACGGATGAAACTTTAGATAATACGCTCGTCAAATTGTTTTTGTATTTTCCCTATTTTCTGATTAAAGTATGCAAATTAATTACAGTCCCGAATGTTTTTTTTTTCAGATAAAAATTATGTACTTTTAATTAATCGCCAACTAATATTGCAGTAAAGAGGAAAATTAAATTGAATTTATGAGGTGTATAGTTTAGAATCTACACGGAGAAAAAATAATTCTGAAAAAATTATAGTAATGATAAAAATGAATACTTAAATCGTAAAATGACAGTTCCGATAATAATAATAATTACATAATTTTTGTTAATAAAACCAAAATATACGGCATTTAAATTACACTACTTTTTCCGTTCATATGGTCACAGTATAAAGGAAATTCTGATATTCAAAATTTTAGCTCTTTATTCCTATACATTTATTAAAAATTCCAAAGCTTAAAAGTAAATTTAACCGAATAAATGGTTTTTATGGCATGCTCTAAAGTTTCGGGATACAGTTACCAAATTTTGCGACAGATTATAAAACCATATTTATTATTAATTTAAATTTACAATTATGAATATTATATAATATATATTATATTATATAATAATACATAATATAAATATACTAATAATATTACATAATATATAATATTGTGACTATAATAAAAATTAATTTTCACAACAATCATTACAAAAAGCGCTTCAATAAAAATTACCGATCATTTTGGTGTTTCAATAGAGCCAGAAACAAGGTAAATTTTACCATATTCTGTTAGTTTTAACCATACTTTTTTCTCAGCGTAGAATCAAGAGTTCAAAGATAAATTGATTGATTATCATACCAATAAACATCAAAGAAAATTAAATGAATATTATGAAATAACATCATACCTAAGAATTAAAGGCCTCTAAGCATGTGCTAGAAGGAAAATTACATTATCTATAATATGAGAATTTGCTTACAACAATTTTTTTTTTTTAATTAACGAAAGAAAATTATTTAACTATATTAAATTTAAATAAGTTTAGCTGGAAGCAAAAGAAATGATGGAATTCTTTTCAAGTACCCCGTCTCTTTAAATAATAAGGTCATTTTAGAAAACAACCTGATATAATTTAATACATTTTACAATTCGTAAAAAAATTTTATTAATTATTTAACAGAACACTTCATGAAACAGCATTATATTAAAATACTCTAGTGAGTTCATTTTGTCATTACTGACTCGATTGCTGTTTGTCTTAAGTAAAAATATGATTTACATATGAATTAAAATTAAAATAAAAAATATGAACTTACAATCAATAATTAAATATTGGAGATGACTCCAAACAGAGCTCCAAACTTTTTCATCAAGAGTAGAAATTTCGTTCAGTTCAAGGTTTACCCGACTCAACTTTGGCATATCTTTAAAAGTGTCTTCCTCTAAACAAGTTAAAGCATTTCTCCTGCGACAAAACATGCAATTCTAATGAAATCACTTTATATATATATATATATATATATATATATATATATATATATATATATATATATATATATATATATATATATATATATATATATATATTATATATATATATAATATATATATATATAATATATATATATATATATATAATATATATATAATATATATATATAATATATATATATATATATATATATATATATATATATATATATATATATATATATATATATATATATATATATATATATATATATATATATATATATATATATATATATAAAGTGATGAGATAATAATTTGACTGAGAGGCCAAATTATTATTTTAACCACCTGACATGCAAAATGAACTGTGTCCCAGCTATGCCGCTAGAGAGCGAGATATAAACAAAAAGTGAATATAAGGCAAGTGAACCATCAATTGCATTGTGTTACACGCGGGCAAAAAAAACCTTATTCAACTTTCAAGTTTGAACACGTGATGATTGTAGGCTCTCGAAGTGTCGAAACCAAAATCAGCAAAACGGCTACTCTTATGAATTGTTCAAGAGCAGTAATTATTAATGTGTACAGAGAGTGGACTAATCAGGTCTCAACATCAGGCTTGTGGTCGACAGAGGCTACAGAATACTCGAGCTGAAAGGAGACTTGCCAGAGTTGTCCAGTCCAACAGAAGAGCAACAGTACGTCAGATAGCGGGAAGTCTTAATGAAGGTGTAACTGAACGAACTGTGTGCGCACATTATACCATATAGGCTACTACAGATTTTCACATGCTACGTGTCATTTTTAATAATACAAATGGTTTACCTGATATATGTTATTAAAATAGTACAAATTATTAATTAAGTTATAAAATCGGGTAGAAAAACATACTCTTTACCACAGATTTTGATTTTTAATCATCAAAATTTGAAATATTTCCACTATCTTGAAATACGGCTTCAATAGCTTAGTCAGAAGAGCTGTCGAAAGTTTGGATTTCTTAATGTTTTTCAATTTTTGAGTATTTTAGCATATCTTGGAAACTTATACAATAAAACCATAACATTTGTGCTCACAGTGTTAAAACTAATTTATCCAAAGATAACTCCATGTAAAAAAATAACTTAGTAAAATAATTAATTATTATTTTTGTATTATTTCATTGAGTAATCACGGAAAAATATTCAAAATTGTAAGTCATACAAGCATTTAATAAACAATGCAATTTTCATGATATTATACTGTTTTGAACAAAAATAATATTGAAAAAATGTATGTTTGCTCAGAGAGAGTATTTTAGTGCATCTGATCTCTTAAGTTAGCTAATATCATGCGTAAAAAAGTATTTCTTTCTTTCTTTAATTAGTACTTAATAGCATGGGATAAACTATGCAAATAAATTTAAAGACACCTATAGAATTCAACAAAATAAAGATTACAAGTATTTTTAGTCAACCGTTTCAGTCACAAAAATATTGCTGTGAATTGCTTTAGTCACAAAAATATTGCGTATGTTTTGAAGAGCCTTTTCTGTCCCTTATTTACTTTGAAACTCTCTTATCCGTAAAATCAATCATTAAAAGGTTACTTAACTGTAAATTTATTTCCTCCAAATGTGAAGCTGGATCAGGAAACGAAGCCCTCGCCACATAATCAATCTGGTTGTCTGACAAGTCGATGATTCTCAAATTCTTTAAAGACTGGAAAGCTGTATATCCGACATTTTGCAGATGCGATTCAACAAATCGAACCACGCTTAGAGATGATGGTCCTTCTTTAAACCACAAATTGTGCACAGTTCCAGCATAGCTTTTACGGAATTCCAGTGTCTGAAGTTTTGATAAATGCTCCAAAGCAAGATAAGGCAAAGGTTCTTTTTCACTGAATGTTTCAATAAATATTAAAGTTTTTAAAGAATTTTCTAGACCTTTGAACTGAGGCTCAAGTAGGTTGGCAATTCGTGAAAAGTTTGATTTTGATATGGTTAGTTTCTCAATGGAAATATCTTCAAATATGGTTGATGGGATGTATTCGAAACTGGATTTGTCAATATTGAAAGTTGTGAATTTGTAACCTCGCATACCTTGAACCACGGATTGCAACTGAGTCACCGACAATATAATTGAACAGTGCATGAGAAGATTATTATTTTTTTCAAGACACATACAGGGCGTAATGTTTTCACGAGGAGGGCATTGCAAAGCATCAGCAAAGCAGTACACAAAAAGTAGTATTAATGTTTTTAAATTTATGAGTTTCATTTCGAAAAGCACGCAAACACAAATTTAGGGCGACTATCTAAAAAAGAAAAAATTTTGCCAAATTCTACAATATAGTTCATAAAACCCGAATGACATAAAACAAATAACGCGAAATATTTCAACCCGATATGTCTGATAGATATATCATTACTTTAAAAAAAGATTAAGAACATGATAAATGTTTCAATTTAAAATCAAACTATTGGCTTTTGATAAAGAAATCGCTGTTCAATTCCCATGAGATTTATCATAAATAAGTAAACCTTTTTTTTCTAATTCGCTTTATCAAGTTTACTTTTTTCGACTTTTAATCTAAGTACTTGGACATTGACTGTTTCTTAGTGATTTTTGTAATGTAAAAATTTCTTGAATACATTACTGTAAAGAGTACCGGCACCAGGATGTCGGTATTTTTTACCGTTAAATCCATTTTTTTCTGTAAAATTTTACGGAAAAAAGTCTGATATACCTTAATTTCTACAATAATATTTGATGTAAAATTACTGTTTCACTGTAATTTAAATAAATATTATTGAGTGCCGATACTTTTTACCGCAATTTAATCCGGAATTTTTCGCTGTGTGGTTTATTTATTTAAATGACAATTACATCACTAAAATTATTCCTATTCTTCTTAGGGTTAAATATATCTACATTATATATCCATAATTTTATGCAGACATAAATCGTGATTTAATATAATAATAATTTAGTTTAATTAAATAACTTTATCATAGATGAAATTTTTATTTCAAACGCTTAAAATACATTTTTGTCTCAAAATATTTCCATGAAAATAATTCGATCCGAGTATCATACTTTTCACTGATACAACTTACCGCATATGATGCGAATACTTTTTATGCAAAAATGCGGAATAAACTCAATGTATTATAAATTATGTAGGTTAAATTAATTTTCTTCATGAATGCATACTAACAATTATTTTATTTATTCATAAACAATTTGATAAGTTTACTTTTTTTGCTCGATTTCATTATCATACAAAATTTATTTAATCTGTTTAAAAAATTCAAAACTAGTTACAAAATTAAGTAGACTGAAATTGAATATTTTATTTTATAACCGTCGTTGGACAGTCGACCCAATTTCATGGGTTTACGACTACTAATGTTCAACTCCGTAGCCTTGTAATTTTGAACCAATCCAGAAGACAAGGAAACTCCTGGATCAGTACCCCCAGAGGTATTGATTTGTGATGGGAACATGGAGGACTTTGAGACTCGACAGATTTAACGTGCATCAGTCACCATTTACTACACGGGGAGTCTTCGGCCGGCGGGGATCGAACCCACGACCTCTTGGATATGGGCCCAGCGCCCTACCGACCAGGCTATCCCGGCCCGAAATTGAATATTAAACTAATTAGACCAGGGATGGCGAACCAATGGCACGCGTGCCATTTATGACACGCGACGCAATATTTTGGGCACGCCACCGATCGCAAAGTTCACTATGAAGCATATTAACAATTAAATTAAAATTCACAAAAACGAACAAAATAAATAAATAATTATTAACAAAAAATTTTAACAGTTAATGCAAAAAAAAAAAAAAAAAACAATTAATAACCATAAAAAACAAGCTAACAGTAAATAACTAGCAAAAAAAATTCACAGTCCTGCTTAAATTAACATCTTACAATCTAATATAAGTTATTTGTCATCTAATTTGCAACAAACAGAAGTCACACTAATGTTAAGCTGAATTACGCCTATAACTGAGACATTACAAAATGTATTTTTTTTAATAGTAAATGTAGTTTTTTTTAGTAAATGTAGTTGTAAAAGTAGTAGTTTTGAGTTGATAGCATTTCGTATTATTGTTTTCTCAATAATCACGAAGTCAAAATTAATTGACGGCACGTCTATGACCTCATTAAACAATTTTTTAGAAAAAATGGCACGTTTGTGCATAAAGGTTCGCCAACCCTGAATTAGACTGTAAAATTAAACTGCAGACGAAACTGTTTTTTTAACATATTTTAAAGATAACAACAATGGTGTTTAGTAGCTTACAACTCTCATTCAAAAGGACATTTATTGCACGTTCTTTAACATTTAATTATTTTTAATTCGTTATGTCAAATGCACTCAATTAACTATCTGAAACCACGTGTTTATTTTATTGATAATTAAGATTGTAAAAGAATTTTCTATGAAACAATATGCTATTTAAAGTCAAAGATATTCGAAATTGAAAAAAAGTTATGACAGAAAAACAAAAGACAAAAACAAAAGAAAAGACTTTAGAAAGACAAAAATTATTGGAAAAATAGTACTAATTTGTTTAAAAGAATCGTAAAGTATAACCATACTATTATTGACACCAATGGTGCTGGATTAATTTCAGTAAAATATACTGATTGAAATTTTAAAAAAAAAGTTATGCACTAAAAAGCAAAATTTATGGAGAAATGATGCAACGCTAATTAGAAAAATCGTAAAAAAATAGCTTTTCAAATATTGACGCCAATAATGTTTAATTAATTTGATAATAGCTCTGCTAACTGAAACAGAAAAATTAAGCTATGTTCTTAGGAGAAAAATAAAAAATTGCCTTATCATTTAGACAATGCTTTATAATAATGCTTAATTAATTTTAATATTATAGATTTGTGAGTTTTAAAAGGTTAAAAATATACTAACTATGGTACAATGCATTATATTGGTGTATTTGATACATATATACTGTGCAATACATATATACTGTGCTACAACAATACTGTGCAATTTTAATATTACTATGGAGAGAGGACTTAATAGCCCTCCAAAAGGGGTAAGTACCATAGAAATTAATATAATTTTTTTTTAAAATTATTTTGGCTTTATTAATTGTATTGGTAGATGTCTTTCAGTTTAACTTCCTAAATTCTTTAGCGTTTTTAGTGATTTATTGATTATTTTCTTCTTTTTTTTTTCACCACGTACGAAGAACGGGTATTTAGTCAGTAGTAATTAGATAAAATAACATGTTTTTCTTACTATTTACCTCCTCAAAGTAATGTTCTTAAAGACACATACATCACATTTTTAATGAAATTCTTATTTAACATATCTTTAGATGCGTACTTAAGTGTTTTTAAAGTTAACTTTATAGTAAATCAAGCAAAAATTCAAACAGCAATTTTATTATTTTATAAAACAAGAACAATGAATTCATGCTGAAAAGGAATCTATGAAAGATTTCCAGCCTTTTAAAACTTTAAACTCTAATATAGTTAGATTTAAATATTGTGAAAAACATGATATTATAAATATTGTAAAAAAAAATGACACATAACGAAAAATAGCATAAACAGTCAGGAAATAAAAAATTTAATATATGCTATTGAGGTCGATAGCATTTTTTATCTGAGTTTCTCAACTTGGTAATTTTGCAATATTTTTGTTTAAAAACATATTTTCCTTTAGAATAAGCAGCAAGGTCATTTTAGGATTTGCAAAACTGTGTGAGTGGAAGTCCTTTTTTGTCAACTGGTGTGGCACAAC
The DNA here is from genome assembly GCA_949128135.1 of Parasteatoda lunata. Lineage (NCBI taxonomy): Eukaryota > Metazoa > Arthropoda > Arachnida > Araneae > Theridiidae > Parasteatoda > Parasteatoda lunata. Next base: position 58,344,013 of record OX421973.1, on the reverse strand, counting down.
TGGCAATAATAACATCAACATCTTGGTTACACACCCATTTTAAACCTTTGTCACATTGAAGAGGATTATCTAGAAAAAATAAAAAGAAATTGCAGTACTTGATTTATGTATGTTACCGGCAATGTAGCCTGTATTGGGCTGCATTGAACGCATGCTTGGCATTTTTAGACAAAGTAAAAAGTATGAGAAGTACTATATACTTTATCTAAAGACTGTAGGTGAGGCATGAAATAATAAGAATAATATATATATACATATATATAGATCGTCATATTTACACTTTGTGTTAACAATTTAATATTTTATTTATATATTAAATTAGATATATAATGGGTTGAAATATATATTGTGTACATGTATTTGTATTTGAATATAGTCAGTGTGAAAACAAGGCAGTTATTGAATTTCATAATAAACAAATTAACGCCGAAAATAGTATAAAAAGTAATTAAATTAAGGGGAACTTGATCGTTAAGGAAATTGGTAGTACAATGTCATCGTGGGATAACAATAACCCCATAGGTTCAAAAGGTCTCAAAGTGTGAGGATTGAACAAATTATATAAATTGGTATCACCAAATTTGGAAAAAAGTTGAAAACTAAAAATTAATCAAAATCAAAAGATAAATAAGATAATGACATGGTATATTCAAATATAAATATATCATTTAACGCAATTTAGTGATGTTTCCAAATGGAAATAAAACAAATACCCGTAATAATAATAAAAAAAAAGGTACTCACCATATACTGGAGAAATATAAAAACAATCATCATTATAAGAGAGACAAACACACGCATTTTAAACTTCCGCTGAACATCTATTTAAAAAAACAAACTCGTAATATACTTAGTGGAAAAATATCTTTAATAAAATTTTAAACATTAGGAATGTCTTTAATAGAAAAAAGAGACAAGAGAAATAAAAGAAAACAGTGTCATTCATGAAAATAAAATATAAGAGAACGAGAAATTTAACTGTTGAAAAAAATATAAATATAGAAAAAAAGCTTAAATTTGAGAGGGTTATTCATGTTAAAGAAAATTAAAGGTATAAATATAGATATTTAATTTACAGAAATTGATTACGGTTATGGATTTAATTTAAAATAAAGCTTAGAAGAAAAAAAAGGATGTAAAAAAATAGAACCCCTCGATACGGACCAAAGTCCGCATCTCGGAGAGAGAGGCAGAGGTGTCACCAAGCAAGCATACACAAGAGAGAGTATGTTTAAGTGTTCAAAAATTTGTTAACTGGTGTAGAACCAGAAAAGTGATAGCCAATTAAATTTAAGGAAAGGAGGGTTTGAAAGTCAAATGAAAGAGATTGGTTAGTAAGCCCCCCTTAAAAAATAAAAGAAGAAAAAAAGAAAGGCGAGAATTGAGGGGTATCTCTCCCCACAGGAAATGTAATGACCGTGTTGACCATCCAAGAAGGTCGAATAGAATGTTAAAATAAATTTAAGTGCTATAAAAAAAAGAAATAAAGGTTTAAGAAAATTAAAAGATTAGATATAAATAAAATATTAAATTGTTACGTTACACAAAGTGTAAATATGACAATACCCGATACACATTATTTTTATTTTTGTATAAAGAATAATACCTTTATACAATGTATAAAAAATCAAGTTTGTACAATCAAGCAATTAACAAATTAATTGATAAAATCAATCAACATTCAATTAAAAATTTATAATTCAAAAGAATCAAACAGTTTTATTCTAAATATGCTATATTTCTCTCCTAACTAATTACGGATATATGTTACACGTTCGAACACTTCAGAGCTCTTTTATCCTATTTTATAAATGAACCAGATTAATAGATGGTAGTATGCCTTAAAGCAGAAGTCTTCATTCTATACCAGCGGGCACCATAGCACCTGCCTATTGTCTTACACAGTGTGGTCTTGCGTTTGATCCCGATCAAAATATTTCAATTTTCAATAATATGCAAAGTTAAAATAGAAATTTCAGCTATAAATTTACCTTAAAAATTAATTAACTCCGTTGTACGACTGAGATTTTAGAAATTGTTCTCAGGGGAAAAAAGTTAAGGACAACAATGAAACTAACTACTAACAAAATGATCTCTAAATAGTTTAAGTTACATACCATGCAAATACAGATTATGTAAATTTGAAAGCGCGGACGACCAAGTATCTTCAGGAAGGATATGAATCAAATTGTTTCCAATATTTACGTCTGTCAAAGATGGCATTCCTGAAAAAATATTGCTCGGCAGTTTTCTTAATTTGTTGTTTCTGAAATAAACAAAATTTGTTATAAAAAAAAATCCTGTTTTGGCATCATAAATTAAGTGTTAATTAAAAATTTAAGTGTTCTAAGTGAAGTTCTTTGCTCTATAATTCATTTTGAAAATGAAAATTTTAAATAAAGGTAAATTACAGACATGGGCAATTTGATTTTCTCCTTAATGATGTAGTGCGCCAAACAAAATAATGAACTGCCTTGAATAACTTTTGATCTAACAACCGGATCTTCTGGTTTTAAGGCTGAATCTTAATGGTTTGAGAGAATAATCTCAAATATGCTAATTAGAGAAGACGAGGGCCGGGATAGCCTGGTCGGTAGGGCACTGAGCACATGCCAAGAGGTCGTGGGTTCGATCCTCGCCGACCGAAGACTCCCCGTGTAGTAAATGGTGACTGATGCACGTTGAATCTGTCGAGTCTCAAAGTCCTCCATGTTCCCATAACAAATCAATATCCCTGGGGATACTGATCCAGGAGTTTCCTTGTCTTCTGGATTGGTTCAAAATAACAAGGCTACGGAGTTGAACATTAGTAGTCGTAAACTCATGAAATTGGGTCGGCTGTTCAACGACTGTTATAAAATAAAATAAAATTAGAGAAGATGATATTTTAAGTTACGAAATCAGACACAAAAACCAACTTTTTCTGAATAAACATACCTTTTTTCAACCATTTGAATTTCTGATTTCCACTCAGAAACAATTCAAAACATTTTGTTCAAACTTTGTATTTTGTCATTTAAAATCACAGTACGTAAATTGATGTAAACAAAAATATTTTTTCACCTTAAAAATCAATGAAATAATCATATTTTCAATTTTTTGACTGATTTAGCTCAAACTTAAGATTTTTGTTGTGATAAATTACATATTTTAAAGTGGTGTAAGAATTTGTATGATACCTTAAAGTATTTAAAATATTTAATTTTTTTTTTCATTAATTATAAAATATAAAATTTTTTAGTTAAAGATTTTTTGCCTTGTCTTTAGATAAATAAGTTTTATAATTTTATGTTCATCTAATCACAATTACTGCAAATAAAGTTCGTTTTCGTTATTTCTGTTTTCTTAACTCATATCAATGAAGCAAATTGATTAGCACGTTTCATGTGAATCCTTTAAACCAATTAAATTGCCTCTATACACGTTGTAAACTGATCAAAAGATCAAAAATTATTAGTTAGGTCTGTATTTTATTTCTCTCAAATACATAAATCAAATGAAAAATGATACTCATTTATTATTGTAATGTAGAAGTTGGTGACTTTTAACCTCTGAAGTACCTTTGACCCTCTTTCTGCTAATTTTACATCTTGCGTATTTCACCATAACTCGTAAACTGAAAATATTTTGCATACAGTTAAAAAAAAAAAGTTTACCCAAAGATAATTCCATGAAAAAATTAACTATGTACAAAATTTGAACGAAATCAGTCAAATGGTAAAATTTTAGAACTTGAAACAAATAGATTGTCCACAATACAATAAAATTTATGACAAAAAGTTACCTGGATCTTCAAGGAGACCTTTCGATAGTAGGAAGCAAATGCCGAAAGAACAGAATTCACAAACAATGAATTAGAGTCAAAACAATGTAACAATTTTGATAGTGAGAAAATATTGCAGCGTATACTCTTTTATATTGAGCAATACAAAGTCATTAAAATGTAAGTTCACTAAATTTAACTTTTTACCTCTAAATTCATATTCAGGATCAAGTTTATACTATCAAGATTAATTCGATTCAGGCCCCAATTCGCGAGCAAGAAATCAGAACTTAAAAAAAATCTCGGGTATTATATCTTCACTTACAATCAAACAACACAGCCATTAGGTGAGGTAACAAAAAATTGCAACATATACCAGTTAAATCTAAGAAACATGAATCCACTAAAGAGTAAACGACAACGTATTTTAATTAAGCCCGGATACCGCAAGTTGAAATATTACTTTACGCTTCAATGTATGTACATACTACGATAGAGAGGACAAAAATAGAACGCCTTAGTAACTGATGATCTGATAAACAGTTTTTTCGTACCACGACACAATCTTAGTGGTTTGAGAGGCTAACTTTAATTATGGTCACTAATTTCTGCAGATCACATTATAAAATAGAAAATCGAACACAAAACTGTTATTCAAACATACCGTAATTTCGATAAATTTGGTTTCCTGACATTCAAATATGGAAGCTAGACACAATCTGGAGAATATGGTCCCAATGATTTGTTCGGAAAATGCAAGTTTTTGTGTCTAATTTCGCTACTTAACACATCGCCTGTTCTAATTAATTAGCATATTTAAGGTTTAAATATTACTAATTAGCATATTAAGTTAGTAATTAATTAGCATATTGAGGTACTAATTCATTAAGGTTAAGTTCTCAAGCCATTAATATTAAATCCTACTGCGTGAAAGTTCGATCATTAAATCAAACGATATTAAAGTGTTCCTTTGGTGCGCAAAAAATTAACATAATTTATTTATCACGTTGTTAAAATTTCTCAAGTCATTAAAGTTATTCATAAAAAAGTATAAAGAATACTGACGCTAAATCCAATTTTTGAAGATGCGTGGCAGGTGTGGGCAGCATAGATCTTGAAATTTTATTTAGGTGATTTCCTGCAACTGCCAGTAATTGGAGATTTCTTAGAGATGAGAATGCTTTGTCCCCAAGCTTTTCTATTTCATTTCCTTCAAACATCAAGTTGATCAACTTCTCAGGACCGTTAGTGAACCAATCATTCCCAACTTCAGGAATTTTATTATCTTCAAACAAAGCTATCTATAATATGCAAATTATTTATAGAACAATACCTTAATGATTGGGATTTCTATGATGGCCACCCTATATATATTTAGAACTCTTGTCAAAAATAAAAAGAAAATCAATATACATATTGAAAATCGCTAATTGATATTTAAGTAAGAAAATAACAAAAACGGCACTGAATTAAAACTATTAATACTGAGAAAAACAGGACTGAAAGCATCAAAACTTGTTTGATTGCCGAAGGAATCTGAGAGTTAATGAAAGGTGATTATAAGAAACCCCACCATGTTAGTCGAGTAATAAATGTGGTTTTCATATTTTTAATCAAACCGTCCTCATTGATGATTCAACAAGTTCTAACAGCTGTTTTTATCTTTCTTTCTCGCTGAAATATAAATTTACAATTGTGTTTACTTTGTTACTACAATTTTAAAAAGAATTTAAAAATATTTATTTAATGCGGTATATTTGGAATAAACTGTACTGTTCTTAGGTCTGAAATGAGGGATTCGTAAATAACATTTCATATTAAAACAAATACTTCGCCTATTATTCAGTTGTTTATCATTCGCCTATTATTCAGTTGTTTAATTAATACTGTAACAAATTGAGCTAATATTTTTGCAATCTGTTCCTCATATGAAAAAAAAATTATTTAAGTAATATAATTTTTAATTTTTCAGTCTAAAACTTTCCAGAATTTTACTAGGAAGACCTCGTGTGTTCCTCGTGTGATCTGTAACCATAATTCAATTACTTTTAACTCAAATAAAAAATCTTTTTGAATGTAACACAAAACCAATTCATTTAAGGTATGCAAAAATTCATTTTATTATTATTTTTAATCATTATTATTTTTAATTGTTATTATTTTTAATTATTATTCCTTTTTATTATTATTTACTATTTTTATTATTTATTTTTTCTAAATCATATTAATTTTTTATTAAGGTTAGAAAATGTTTGAATAATGAATAGGGGGAAAAGAAATTTTTTACATCATTTTATAGTGACAAAATCCAAAAGTTCATTTTTTACCAATTTTTGAATTCTGTAAATAAAATTTACAAAGTTTAAGGATTGTTGAAATTTCACGTCTTACAATTCAAAAATCTCTCATTCATTTCAATATATCAAATGATTGAAAATAAAGCATAACCAGAAAAAAATTCTTTATTTCTCTTTTTTACTTGTTATTAACTTTGGATAAACGAGTTTTATAATTATGTGCCATTTTTCTGTTGATTGACTTAAAACCGTTCAAGGTTCAGGAAATTCGGTGAATTACCAAACAACTAAAACTACGATTAAGAGGCTCAAACTATCTCTCTTTGCTAAAATATTGGACTTTTTTTCCAGTTTATGGCTGTCCCCAATATTTCAAGAGTCAAAACTACGAATCAGTTACAAAAAAGAAAGAAAAAGATTTGTTTATTTAGAAAAATCGTGTCTCATTCCTCAACTTTTAATACCATCAACACTAATTAATTAATATGATTAAAGCCTACTTAATTGATTCTGTTTTTTTTTCGCACACTGCAGATTTATGGTGAAGGTTTTTAAATTCTTAACAGGAAAAAAAAGTACCTTTAATGACCGGAGATGCTCTAGTTTCAAGTTTAGAAGTGGCCTGTCTCGTTTAAAACTGCTTCTAATCTCCAGTTCCACAAGTGAGTTTTCAAGTCCTGAAAAATGAGAACGTCCCGGACGAAATGAAGCATCATCCACTTCGAATTTATCCAACACCAACTCTTTAATGTGCAACCCCTGGAACAAATCTGTTGGCACTGATGAAGCATTGACTCCTGACAAAGTTAATTGTTTCACTGAATATCCATTGAGTGCTTTAAGATTGGCTTGAAGATTCTCTTGAGAACCAACCCTGTAGCATAATAAGTCTGCACCTATCAAAATTTTAGCATTATTTAATTTCATGGATTATTATAAAAAGTTGACTTTTATAATTATAGAGAGTCTCGGTATTAATAATTGGTCGGTATCAATCAAAAATGCGATGACAAAATATAAATTTATTTTGTTATTTCATTTTTGATTGTTGACAATTTAGCTGCCTAGATTAGGGCAAGAACTGAACACGGATGTTAATAAGCAAAGCAGGATTGCATCTATTAATATTTAAATATTATTTAATTTAATGAATTATTAAAATTTCTTGTTTTTATAGTACTTGAGAATATTGGTATCAATCATTGGCAAAAACCACAATCAAGCTCAGAATTGTGAACAATGAAAAATGCAATAACAAAGCATAAATTTATTTTGTCATTTCATTTTTGATTGTTGAAAATGTAGCTGTTTCGATTTTTAGCAAGAACTAAAGACGGTTGTTTAAAAGCGCAAAACAGGATTGCACCCATTAATATTTAAATATTATTTATTTGATGGATTATTATGAAATTTCTTACATTTATAATGCTTGAGAGTATCGATATGGGCAACAATCACAATAAATCTCAGAATTGTCAAGAATCAAAAATGTAATAACAAAGTATAAAATTAATTTTGTTATTCCATTTTTGATTGTTGTTGTTTCGATTAGAGCATTGAACATGAATGTAAAATATGTCCGGCTGTGCGGTAAATAGGGTTGAGAAAATGTTGTGGAGAAATGTGTTATATATGGGGGGAAAACTAGGAAACATAAATAAAGCACAATAACAATTGAATTGCTAAAATGTAGAAGAAATCTGAGTTTAAAACAGTTTTCCTTCCTGCGGAAAATTAAATTCCATCAACCTTAAAGTCTCTGTTGCTGATTTTAAACAGTGGGGTATTTATGTTTCATGTCAGTTTGGACAAACTACACCTACCCTTAAACTCTGACTTATTAATCGGGGAAGAAGGCCAAAATCAAGGTATTGAACAATCTTCCATGGCCCTACAAATCTGGAATCCTAGTCATAGGTTTGAGTCTTCCTCTGCTAAAATTATTCAATACTGCTCTTCAGCCACTGATCTTAATTTCTGGGATTCATTTCACAGGGAGAAAAATTCTAACTTTTCGGTTAATGACCTTTTATAACATTCCATTCTTTCCTAGTGTTCGGAAATCTATTTTTTGTTTTTATTCTTTACGTCTGACACATTTGGAGTTCTCAACCTACTCCCACCATTCCTTTTTCCATGTCCCATATCTTGTTTGAAAATTTTGTTCCCACCCCTATTAAAACCTCTTTTTTACTTGTTATATGTTTTTGATTTTTACATTGAACATCTCTGGGTTTTTTTCTCTCTTATTTGATTAAGACTAAGGAATGCCCTTGATTATAAACTCAAAACTATTATATGTTTGTTTTTTGTGGCTTTACGTTTTATTGCGTTACTTTTTATGTAGACCATGTTGACTTTTTAAATATTATTCCTCTCTTACCAAAGATTTGTGAATCTAAACTTAGTTATTGCGCCACACTTTTCAATTTAAAGTAAAATTTGATTGACTAAAAAATTGACGAATTATGCATCTGAGATGATGCATAAACTTATACATAATAATGAATTATGCATGAAACATTAGATCGCTATTTGAACTAAAATTCTATTCAAATTTCTTACCTCTGGACATTATATTTATCTTTATTTCTTTTACTAGATTCGGTATGGTCACCTACGTATGGGCCAAAATGAAAGCGTCACGAGAGAAAAATATTTCTACTTTTGTTATATTTTTTCTATTTTTTATTATTTAAAATATTCCGTAAGAAAGCAAGCTAGAATATCGCAAGGATTTTATATACATTTTCTTAAAGAATAATTAATATAAACAACAACAAGTTTAATCGTTGCCCAAGTCTTGCACAGTTCGGAAAATAAGAAACTGACCCTGAATAACTTTTCATCTTATGATCGGATCTTCAAGTTTTAAGACTCAATCTTAAAGTTTTAAGATTCAATCTCAAATATGTTATTTAATTAGAGGAGACAATATTTTAAGTTACGAAATTAGACACAAAAATGAAATTTCTCTGAATAAACTTAGCGTTTTCGACGGAATTGGATTTCTGGTCCCGAGAATATAGGGGGCAGTCGCAATCTGGAAAACATGGTCCCCATAGTTTGATGGTCTGGTCCAAAGTTTAAACCCCTTAATGTTAGTTTTATTTTAATGTTTATGTCTTATTTTAATGTTTTATTATTGTTAGTTCTGTTTCTTATGAAATTATCTTTGGATAAGCAAATTTTATAGTAACGTGCAAAAAATTTTCAATTCACTTCAAAAGTTTTAGAGATATGGCGAAATGCGCGAAAAATGAAATTAACTTTAAGGGGTCCAAATTTTGGACCGATTATTAGATCAAAATTTATTCAGGGTGGTCCATTTTTTATTTTGCGCACTGCACATTGGAGAATTTTACTATCCATTGTGTTATTTTTAAGTGATAGTATATAGGTAACTATTGTATATAAGTAATACTAAATAGGTGATTGTTTTCACCACATTAAATAAAATGAATTGCCGATTGTAAATTAACTACCTTTAAATACGAATGTTACTAAATGCATTTACTTAAAGTGCTTTTAAAAATTGAAGATTTTGTGTGAAATTCCTTAATTTCCTAACAGTTTAAAAAAAATATATAATATTATGATAAAAATAATTAAAATGTAAAATAAACCTAAAATTTGTGAAAATTATGTTTTAAATTATTAATACAGTTTAAAATATTAAGTTTTAAAAATAAAAAATTTTAAATATTTTTAAAAAAATTCATTTATTTTAAATTAAAAGTCTTTTTTTTTTTCATCTATATGAAGCAGTTTTTGATATTACCCTTTAAAAAATGTACTTAGAGAAAAACAGCATAATTGCTTTTTCATAATTTTTTAAATATATACTAAAATATGGAAAAAAATTCAATTTACTTAGATATATTTAATATAACTACTATCTTTTAAAGTTGGAGCATATTTTGCTGCTCAATAAGTAGGAAAAATAAAACTCATTGGTAACTAGGGTTCTCATAATTGAGATAAATACATCATTTTTTCATCTAGTTAAAAATAATTATTAGCATTATTTTAAAAAAATAAGCTGAAATGTTTTTTAAGTTTATTTGTATAAGAAATCCCTTAGATGCTTTTATTCAAGGTAAAAATAAAATGCTTTTTTTTAAAAAATGTAAATACCATATGCTCGATATTTGCAAGAACATTTAGTCGCCTCTGGTGGAGGGCACTCATTTTTCAGGGTTGCTAAAGCAATACTGCTGCCTACCAGCACCAAAAGGAATGCTCTCAGTGCCATCTTTTAAATCTAGAAAATAATCAGTTTCATTAAATTATCTAATATTTAAAAAATACGTCGGACAATAATGGGATATCTGCAGGTAACGTAGTGTGGGTATCTCGATCCTGATTGGTTGTTGAAACGTTGCATTTGTTTACGTTAGCCCCTATTCTTTCCCTTGTATTTCGAGTAATCCAATCCCGTCAAGTAGCAATTCTCCTAGGTGATACATTTTATATTCTTACACAATGTTATATATATATATATATATATATATATATATATATATATATATATATATATATATATATATATATATATATATATATCAAGGTTGCAAACGAGCAATAATTATATTTCAAAAAATTTGATGTGCTATACGGCACTGTATTTAATAAACTTCACGTTAATTTACATTCGACCTTATGTGAAGAAACTAAGCTCAACTTTAACACGTCTATTTAGCTAATAAACGATGAGCTGGACCGACGTCATAGGTCACAGGTGTAGGTATATATCCATGATCTTCTTCTTGAAGTGCAAGTGCCCAATTTTGGAACTTCTATAAGTTACAGGCAAAGATTTTAATTTTCATTTCCCCCAGCGTGCATTTTTAATGTTTTCACGCAATATTTAAGTGTTTTATTTTCTTTTAATGATTAACTTATTCATAATTACTGTCTTGGCGGCAATTTTAATGTAAATATGAATACTGAAGAGAGAAAGAATTTTTGGACGTCTTAAAATATATTGATGGCTCAGGGTATAAAGCGTTCGCCTTCCAGAGAAGTGAACCGATTTCGAATCCCTGCAATATCTGATTGATACGAATTCCGCATATGACGTAAAACATCCTCAGTGGTAGACGGATCATGGGTTAAAGTCCCATTGTCGTCAGGCTAACCGTGGGAGGTTCTCTTGGTCTTCCTCTCCATGTAACGCAACGGTGGGCTATTTTCATCAAAAAGTCCTCCAAGATGGCGAATTTCTCCCAATACTTTATCCAGGAATCCCTTTGTCTTCTGTATTGGGTTCAAAATTGCAAGCCTACGTAGTTGAACATTAGAAGTCGTAAACCGAAAAATGGGGTCTCCTGTTCAACGACGGTTATAAAATATAAAATATTGGACGACAAGAGGAGAAACATCAAATGCAGTTTTTGCAACACATGACTAAAAATGTTGTGGTGTTTATGAAAGTCTATTCAGAAATAAAAAACATTTGGCTAATGTTAACCAGTGCTCGCAATAATGCCATCACAATTTTTCTCTTTTGTAATTAATCATCTTTATGTTCTTTTCACATATATTTTTTCTTTCTTAAAGCTTTAGGTAGTTTTTTTTTTTTTCATTTTACTCGACTGTACTTATTCATTTTAAACTTCAAAAATTTTAAATTACCAATAAATAAAAACATTGAGATAAATGCGAATATCTTGTAAATGAATGTTAAATACTATTATGTTTTTTTTTTTTTTATTTTTTTTTTTTTATATTTTGATAAAAATGAAACTGAAACCCAAATAGAAATAAACAATGGACTCAAAAATAAATAAATAAATAAATAAAAAATACAATAGATAAAACTAAAAAATTTGAGATTTGTAACTCACTGACTGTGGCTTACTCAACGAACTAAATTTCTTGAAGATAAATTTGAAAAGAAAGTATTGTTGCTTTTATAAACCTTAAAAAAAATTACTTCAGTTGCTAAGTTTAGCAATTTATATCAATAAAAAGAAATAACTTACGCTGTTGACAAAAATCTGCACTCCTTTTATTGAAAGAAAAGAAAATTTGACAGAAGTAAGTCAAAATAATTTCTTATCTTCCGTATACTACTAACAACACATGTTACTTCTCATCCAATGATAAAACCTTTTTTTTAAAAAAATACAACATAAAACTTAGTGTAATTTAATTTATATTTTTTATAAAATATCTATTTTTATAAAAGCCATAAATATGTACAGTGCGCAAGGTAAAAAAAAGAACACCCTGAATAACTTTTGATATAATGATCGGATCTTCTTGTTCTAGCACTCAATCTTAATGGCTCAAGAGGGTGATTTCAAATATACTAACTAATATGAGCTGACGATATTTTAAGTTACGGAATAAGACACAAAAACGTACTTCCCTGAATAACCATTTTTATTTTTTAAGAATATGGATTTCTGGCCCCCAAAATATAGGGGGTGATCCGAAATCTGGGAAATATGGTCTCAATAGTTCGGTCAGGTGAGCACTCTAAAGTTTGGACCACTTCATGTTAATTTTACTTTTTGCATATTTTGCTATAGCGTATTTCGAGAATTTTTTAAGCGAATTGAAAACTTTTGACACACAGTTATAAAATTCGTTTATTCAGAGACAATTCCATGCAAAAAAAAAATTATTTTTAGTAAATACCATCTTTGTATACATTTGCTAAAATTTCTTCATCTTTGTCTAAAAAAATACGAAACGTTTGCGAAAAGGAATTATTTTTTGGATAAACGAATTTCAGATTTGTGTAAAAAATTTTCAATTCACTTACAAAGCTCGCGAGATATAACGAAATAAGCAAAAAGTAAAATTAACATTAAGGTGTCCAAATTTAGGAGCACTCTCCTGATCGAACTATTGGGAACATATCTCTCAGATTGGGGCTATCCCCTATATTTTGAGAGTCAGAAATCCGAATCTATCAAAAGTACGTTTTTGTGTCGGATTTTGTTGCTTAAAATATCGCCTGCACTTATTTATCTCCATATTTATGGCCAACCCCTCGATCCATTAAGATTGAGTCCTAGAGCGTGAAAATCCGATCGTTAGATCAAAGGTTATTCAGGATGGTCCTTTTTTTGCACACTGTACATTTAAAAGAATAAAATTAGATTTATTGCTTTTATACTTATAGGCAATAAATACTATTTTAAGACTTTCACTTTTTCACTATTTCTGAAAAATTATACTCGGATAATTTTGATTTATCACTGATTCACACTACATGACTTGAGTTAGTCGTCGTGTAATGAAGTGCTTTACAAAACAAATTAGAATTCTTCAGATTATGTAGTTGCAAAAACATGTTTAATTAACTTAAAAACAAAACTTTAAACAATGATTATATTTAAACCAGGGATGCACAATAACTTGGTGATAATGACTCGGTGAATTTTGTATGCAGAAACAAAAAAAAAAACAAAAAATATGTTAAATAAAAAGAAAGATGTGTGTATAACTTTCTGTCTACGTCTGAGTATTGGTGTCGCTTTTTTTTTGTGCAAGAGTTCTGAAATTCGGAGGGCAGGAGAAAGTGGGAAAGGGAGAGGCAGGATTTTAAGCCCCGATCCTAAAATTTGATCAAAATTTTATTGAATTCATTTGGAAGATATGTTTGAAAATGCATTTTTCTCATTAGTTTTATGATCAGCTACTGTTATAAATTAAACTAGATGATACTGTTATTACAAATATTTACAAAGTAATATCAGTGCTATTCATAGTTTGCACTGATTTTATTTTTTCCTAATTATGTAAACAAAAAAGTTTCTCCCACTTATTTTTATTATTGGATTATTTTTATTCATTATCTCAGGTTTTCTCAATGTTGAACGCAACTGGTATATTAGGGCTACGTCACCAAATTAGTATTTCTAAAGATATTCGAAACCATGTATTTTTTTCATTTATAATTAGCTTTAGAAACGTGTTCCTATAAAAGTAAATAATTTATAATCAACGGTGATTAAAATAAAAGAACGTTGTAAACGAAAAACAAAATTAATAAAATAAAGGTAAACGTTTCGGAGACCATAAAAAACGCCATACTATTATTGACACTTATGAATTCGATAATGGGTACAATTAATATGGTAATAGGATCTGATTTAATATATTGAAATATACTAAAAATGCATATAATATTACCCAATATATTAATAATATAACATAAAGTAGGTATACTACTGTAGTAATAGGATTTTACGCCCACCAATGTAGAGGTCCAGGAAAAAAATGTCTTGATTGTGGGAAATTTTGACTGTCATTAGTTAGCCTTGAGAAATATCATTATGAGAATTAATAATAATTATATTGAAGCTTTATTTTGATTAGGCACTGATGATGCCGGTAGTTTTTGACGAAAAATCCATTTTTACCGGAACATATTACGGAAAAAAATATCTGATATACAGTAATAACTACCATAAAATCGCAGAATCACTCCAATTAAATAAGTATTACTGTAAAAGTTACGGTATAATATTTTACGATCCAATTTGAATTTCGTAAAAATGGATTTTACGAATAATGCACCTAAAGAGCCGAAATTTTTTATATCGTATTTTGATCTATAATTTTCTTTTTACAGTGAACTTCTAAACGATTTATCTTCAACTAATAATGTAAAGGGAACGCAAAGAGTAAAGAAATAGAAAGTGAACATATAATGATATTTTTTTTAAAAAAAAAATAATAATTTCTGCTTTACCTGGTTTGTTAATTTCGTACCATTGTTGAATAAGGATTTAGCAAATACTTACTTTTTTTACCCGAAACATAGAACGGGTATTATATGAGAAAAAAATATTTAGATGATTTTTTCGATAATTTTAGAAACATATATTTTTTTATTTTTATTAAACGACTTAAAACTCCTCATGCACTACAAAGTATAGCATGAGGCTTACAGTTGTAAGTAGAAAACAAAAGAAGAAAAATTTACAAATTTAAATTAAAAACAAAATTCCGCAAGGCAGCAAGACTTTCAATACTTTTGACCAGTTCTGATAAGACAGGAGGCCAATAAATAGAAAGACGCCTCAAATCAGTATTTAATTTCATTCGGGCACTCGCATACAGATTGCAATGAAGAATATGTTCAGCATCTTCATCAGGAACGCCGCAAGCACAAATTCCACTGGTCTCCAGATGGAAACGAAATAAATATCTCTTAAAATTTCCATGGTTTGTTTAGAAACATATAATATGTTAAAATCTATATCTATCTGATATAAGTATATCTGAGGATTAGGGTCGATTTACACTAGCATAACTAAATTTTTCACTATGGGCAAATAATAAGAATTAAAATGAAAAAAAAAAAAAAAAAAATATATACAAATATAGCTGAAAAAATATTTAGAAAATTTTACCAGGATTACCCAGAAGATTACCAGGCAAATTATTACAGCAAAAGGTACAAAAAAGAAGGAAAAAAACAGATACTTGTAAATTTTCAATTTACCTCAAAAGTTAACTTTTTCTGTATCGTGAAAAGGAAATTCGTTATTTTTACAATACAGTATTTGATTAGTATGGAGATTGTAATTAATTCCGAAAATACAATTTCTTATTATTTAATTTTTTTATTTTGAAAATTTCCTTTTATCCAATTGAATTATACAAATTTGAAAGAAAACCAAATCACCGTACACATGCCATAATATCAAACCTTGATACATTGAGAAAGGCAGAATTAGATCAAAAATTTACAGTTACATAGTACGGCTAAAAAAAGAGATAATTTTTTTTCTTACATGCTATAATTAATTTTTAAGAATTCAGAAACCAAGTTAAAAGACTATAGAGATAAATTTCGTTCCATGGGCATCAAACAGTGATAATAATTTAAAATAAGCATTTTTAGAATGTTATCCCACTTGAATTGATCAAAAAATATATTGAGTTGTGTTAATGAAATGAATACATTTCAATTTTGCTTTAGCTCTTTATTTATGACAATATTACACGAAAAATCAATCAAAATGTTCATTTTTTACAAAATTGGCGAACGGTAAGACCATTTTTTGCAGTTGGAGAAACACATTTTGCTACGACTATATCAGCACGATTGCTGCATACCCACTTCAAGCTGTCATCACACTGTAGAGGATTTCCTAAAAATTTATAACAAAATTTTTAAGTAACAATTTATTTATGTTAAACACAGGACTTTTACGTAACAATTTATATTAAGTACAGAACTTTTAAGTTGCAATTCACTTATATTAAATACAGAACGTGTAAGCAACAATTTATTTATGTTAAATACAGAACATTTAATTTATAATTTATTTATATCAAATAGAGAACTTTTATATAACAATTAATTTAAACTAATACAGAACTTTTATGAAGCAATTCATTTATATTAAATACAGAACTTTTAGGTAGCAATTTATTTATATTAAATGAAGAACTTTTAAGTAACAATTTATTTATATTAAATACTGAACTTATAAGCTGCAATTCCCTTGCATTAAATACAGAACTCTTAAGTTGCAATTCACTTATATTAAATACAGAACTTTTAAGTTGCAATTCACTTATTTTAAATACAGAAGTTTTGAATTAGAGTTTATTTATACTAAATACAGAGCTTTTCGGTAACAATTTACTTATATCAAATAAAGAACTTTAAAGTAACAATTTATTTATATTAAATACAAAACTTTTAAGTTGCAATTCCCTTATGTTAAACACATAACTTTTAATTAACAATTTATTTATATTAAATACAGAACTTTTAAGTAACAATTTATTTATATTAAATACAGATCGTTTATATAGCAATTAATTTAAATTAATACAGAACTTTTATGATGCAATTCATGTATATTAAATACGGAAATTTTAAATAGAAATGCATTTATTATAAAGTAGAAATTCATTTACTAATCCTTCAGTGTTATATTAAATGCAAAATTTTTAAGCAACAATTAACAATTATATATATATCTATATATATATATATATATATATATATATATATATATATATATATATATATATATATATATATATATATATATATATATATATATATATATATATATATACTGCATAAATTTTACAGTTTTCAATAATTAAATGCAATTAACAGACTTTACAATTCAAGTTTTCTTTAATTAAAAACTGTTAATATTGTAATGACATTATAATTGATTCGAACAACCAAATATTATCTTAAATATATTTATTTAAAATTGTTCATTTAAAAACGTTTTACCGTCAAAGTAAAGCCGAGCTAAGCACATTAATGTGTCGGACCACGTTCTTTCGTCTAGAAGATGGATATTATTATCACTAAAATTTACTTCGGAAAGCAATGGCATTTCCGAAAACATGTCGTTCGGTAAAATGCTTATCTTGTTGTATCTGCAAAATAAGAAAAAAAAATTATTATTATGCAGTTTCAATTTATAAACGGAACGATATCCCTGTATAAAAATTCCGGATCAAATAACGGCAAAAAGTACCGGCATTCAGAGTGTTGGTACTTTTGAACGTAAAATCCATTTTTACCGGAGCATGTTACAAAACAAAAATTCTAATATTCCGTAATTTTTACAATAATAATTACCATAAAATCATTGAATCACTATAATTAAATAAATAATAATGTAACAATTACAATATAATATTTTACAGCAAAAATGGATTTTACGAAAAATTTGATTCTACGGATGATACACCCTAAATCACGATACTTTACATCTAAATTCGATCGGAAATTTTTTTCAGTGTTGGCTGATATCAAAGTTAATTTTCAATTTAAATACAAAGCACAGCAAACAAACATTATGCATATTTTTCTAGTTATAAAACAAGGTTACTCTAATAAATAATATAATTTTCATAACACTTTTTATAATCTCACGATTCATCAAATAAATAAATTTAAAAAAGTTGTTCCTTCATTTATTTGTCCCTAAGGTGCCTCACTGTAAATACTTTTTTAATTAAGTGCGAGAGAGCCACCTGTTGATTCAAATTGGAATGATTTACAATTGGGAAAAATTTTTGTTGCTTTTTCAAATACTTGATCTTGCGTATTTCGGTATCCTATTGTTATTAAAATTTACAGAAAACTAAGCTGGATTTTTTTTTATTTCAGTTTGTTTAAGCTTATGTGCAGACATACTACAAGAAATAGAGTTACCGTGTGCGATAATTAAAGTTGCAATATCATTGAAATAAGAATATTAACGTCGAACCTTATTTTTTACTCTATACGTGAGAAAAAAAACAAGAATTTCAGAAATAATAAGTTAAATTAATCCTTTTTAGATAATTTTAAAAAAGAGGGCATAAGTAAAAGAAGGAAGGATCAACTTTTTTCTGTTAGTAAATTTACAAAATTTCTAAATTATTTGTAACCTTTTTACAAGTTCCTTCTCAAGTTTAAACGGTGACAAGGATCCACTTGTTAGCATTTTTTTTAAAAAAAAGTGGATGATAAAGGGACCCATTTCTCTAAAAGGTTCGAAATAGCTGTTGAGTCTCCTTACCGTATACTGTTGAGTCTTAGTCCTTTGATAACATAAAATTTAGGTTCTTTTCTTGTAAACTTGTAAGTTGATTTAAATTCGGATATTAATTTAATTAAAAACTCTTTTTCATGTTCTCTGAATAAGCTGAAATAAATTTAAATTAATCATTAATTACATACCAAAGGATTTTTCATTGTTAATAATATAACAAAATGCTTAATTTTACCAAGTTATAAAAAGTTTTTACATATTGTAAGAAGCAAATGATTTCCAGAAGGAAATGCTTTTGGGCTATTTGGATCTGTTGTAAATCTAGTCCAAAGTACAACTTACATACACTTTTTTAGTATTCATAAAACTTGTATTTTATGTTTAGGAGGAATAATAATTTAGAAAATAGGTTACCTTTGTTGAGTTTAAAAATTCAAAAAATATCGGGTTTTATTTTTCCTACCAATTTCATTGAAAATGATGACTCCACTAAAACAAAAGATCGCTACCATACGCCTCTAAAATCATGAAGATAGTCGATGTTGATACGAGAAACAGCTACAGATGAAGCAAAATTCTTATACTGGTTGTGCAATTATTTACAATGGCTGAAGGTATATGCAACATAAGGTGTTACACTCTCTCTTATATTTAAAATGTGCATTATTTGTAACAGACTTCAAAGATTTTGAACCTTATGGTAAATAACAATAATTTTTTATACAGCCGTAATTATTGTCTCATAGATTTACAATCCAAAGTGTGTATTTTTTAAATTCCAAGATTTTCAGTTTAGATGCAAGTAATTAAGTTTCCAGTTTATAAGAAAAAGAAGAGAAAAGAATTCTAAGCTTTATACTTACAATAAAATTAAAATCAAAAGGTACCAAATTGTTGGCTGCGTCATTGCGAAAAACTTTTAGCAGCACCGATTTCACTTCGGTACATATAATTACGCATTCATAAACGAATGAAAAATGTGTTCGAAAATAACTGTCACAAGGAAATATGAATAGCTGTATGTTAGCCACTTTTTTCACAGATGACATTTTTATAAGCTGGTTTTTCCAGAGGAGACAATTTGAGTTTTTGGAGCTTTTACTAAATCGCAACACAATTGCCAGAAAATTTATATCACTTGTATTAAAACGTGATGGTTTTGCCCAAAAACAATTTCCCAAATAAGTGAAAAAAATAGTTACTTATCATTTTATAGTCTCAAGCCCTTAACTTACTGTAGGTCCATTTTTCGTAAATGACTGGCTGGTGATGGAAACATGGATCTGGATACGTGATTAAAATGATTTCCCACCACAGTCATAAACATCAAATTCTCCAAAGAGTGGAACACCTTATCACCTAATTCTTTGATTTCACATCTTTCAAGCAACAGCATTTGCAATGTTTTCGGTCCATTCGCAAAACATTCATTACCAATCGTAGGAATATTGTTGTCTTGAAAAGATGCTATCTGTAATGAATATATTGTTAAGATTCAAATTAGCAGTCACAGGTAAAATATAGAATGATATCACCCCTTAAAATAATGCAATATGTAATACTTCATCGACACATACTTTTTTCCTCAGATTAAAATCTAAAAATAATTATTAAAAAAAAAAAAAACTTACTGCTTTAAAAGAAATCAGCGGATGTTCCAAAAATTTCAAACGATTTTAAGAATAAATTCTAGAAAAACAGATGAAGTTGAAACGTATACAGTTTGCTACAATTTTCTTAAGAATAAAGAAAATTTGTTCATAATAAACTTTATAGTTAGCTGCAAACTAAGTGCTGTGGGCTGTAAGGAAAGAAAATTTTAATAAAATGTCCTTAACATGAGTATCATTTATCATTTGACCACGTCCTTAACATAAGTATCATTTTCAGCATGAATATGAAGAAAATTACGAGACACACGTGCTAATATTATTGGTGAAGTGTTCTGATATGATGCAGAAAACATTGCTTTAAGCATTTCTAGACAGCAGTGCAAACAATATCCAAATTTTTTTTTAAAAAAAGTATTCCTTCATCCGTTTTTCTTTATTTTGAGACTTCAACTCTTCAGTTAATTTGGGCATTAACTGCATAAAAGCCTTAACTCTTGAATTTATAAAGAAACATGCCCGTGTCATGTTTACGATATTTCAATAATGGAGGCATTATATGACAGCCTTTTGGTGGAAATTTCATAAAAAATTTTTTGGATTTTTAAGGATGAGAGAGACTTTTGATATTAATTTCAGGTTAAAAAAGAGACATAAACATTTATAAAAACAACAGTATATACTAAAAATTTTTTATACAACATAAATTTATTTTATACTAATTTCTCTTGTCGTGGTGGATCAGAGGGATCGGGCTTTCTCCTCCGAATGAGATATCCCAAATTCAAATCACAGCTATGGATTTTTTATACAAATTTCGCTCCCGACTCGCGCCAACCACACTGCAATCCAAAGTGCCCTCAGTGGTAGACCGATCATGGGTTAGAATCCCCTTGCCGTCGGGTTGCTTTTCCAGGTCTCACTTTCTGAGTTGGGTTCCAAATTACAAGGCTATGGAGTTAAAAATTAATAGGCGTAAACTAATAATTGGCTCGGCTTTCCTACGTCAGTAATAAAATAAAATAAAATGATATAGGTGGTGCTAAAATTGATAATGCAAATACAATATCAGATGGTTGGTAAAAGTTACGTAGCTTTATTTTATAAAGACTCTTACAACCATTTTCGTTATTACGGATTTCCTTGTTTCGCTTACATAATATTATTAATTAGGATTTCAAGGATCATTTGGTGGTCAATTTATCATTTTTTTATAGTGGTTAGGTATAAGGTATATATTTTCTAAAAAAATCCTCGTATGCTGATAAATGTTTATAGAACATTTTTAAAAGGGCGTCGAATTTTCCTAAAATACCTTTAAATGCTGGGAAATGCTTACAGAACATTTTTAAAATAATTTTATACTGTCCTCATCTGTCCATATTCATATCATAGGTGGCGCTGAAATCACTGATATTGCAAATACAATATCAGATACGTTGTGAAAGCCGCGTGCATTATTTTTAAAAAGGCATACAACTGATTTCGTCATTACGTATTTCATTTTTTATCGCACATAATAGCAGGATTGCAAAGGCTCATTTAGTGGACATTTCATTAATTTTTTATAATTTTTGGTGTAAGTGACATATTCGATATTTATTTTAAATTCCAAAATTGTAAGCAAATTTCAAAAAAAAAAACCTTTATATGCAGAAAAATGTTTGTAGAGCATATTTTAAAAAAATTTAATTTGTTGTAATTTCTAAACATGCATAGCATAGGTGGTGCAAAAAACGGTGATAATAAAAATATATAATAGCATGGTTTTTGAAAGGCTACTTTGTCTTTTATTTTAAAGAGTCCTACTCTCTATTTCGTTATTACGCATTTTCTAGTTCTGTTTACATTATGAACATTTTTTTACATAAATAACATTTACATTTGTTGCATATAGAACATTTTTAGTAATCACATTGTCTCTCTTTTCTTATATGTAATTCATTAATATAACAACAATGGGGTAGTTTTTAACATTTTTATTTTTCAGTTATCCAAGTAATTTTTTAACAATCACTATATCGGTTTTATTCAACTCTTTTTGAATAAGCATTAAAAAATGTTCATGACTTTGAGTTTTTCAGAACAACAAAACATTTTTTGCATTGATAAAATGTATATAAAGTTGAAACAGTGTGCAAAAAGTGTCGCATAAATAGATAGTTTTTAGTATAATATGAAACACTTTATATTCAGTGTCAAAAAACTAAAATGCCGGAAAAGTAGACCGTTCATTTGAATTTAAAGTTTAATTTTTTTTTTCTAGAAAATGTTTGGGCTTACTTTCATTTTTTCTAGATGACTCAGTTTCATATCTAAAAGCATGGAATCTGTGTTGAAACTGTTTTTAATTTCCAATTCCTCAAGGGATTTTTCAAGACCTAAAAACGGAGTTGATCCTAGAGAAACTGGACCATTTATGACTTGCCAATTATCCAGCACCAACTGTTTCACATAGAGATCCTTAAATAAATCGTCAGTTACTGAAGATGTTCTAATTCCAGACAGCGTTAATTGATGAACGCCGTATCCTTTGAGTCCCTGGAGATTGGATTGAAGATCTTTTTGGCTTTTAATCTGGTTGCAAGATATGACAGGAGCTAAATAAGAAATGTAGTACATAATATTAATGTGTTTAAGTTATTTTTATTGTTTAAATAATTTAGAAACCTTAAATAGCAAAATACTTATGAACATAGCGATGATTCGGTTCTTAAAGCACTGAGTTGTCATCGTGAAGTACAGCAATTTGACCCCGGCGGAGGCTTGCAGCTCACTTAGATCGAAGATAATCAACTTATCTGGGAAATAAATGCAGTCGGTGTGCATTGCTGACCTTCGGATCAGATTACCACCATTTTTCTTATGAACCCGAAACTATGGAGCCTCCATGATTTCTCCTGGTCACAAATAGGCGTTGCTGGAATGTTTTTTAACTAGTGAATGTGCTAATCACCCCCCTAAAAACTCTTGAGGTAAGTGCTGGCGCTTTTCACAAAGTAAAATCGTCTTATTCAACCGTATAGTAAAAATTCTAAATGATATAATGTTTAAAGAAATAAATAAGCATACGTTATGAAAGCTTTACAATTAACATAAATGAAAACAGTTTATATAATTGTGAATTGACGAAAATTGTTGCAAAATACTTTTAGCTTTACAATAATAGAATACTTATATAATTATACATATATATATATTATTATATTCAAAACTTTATTAGTAAGAGAAACTATTTATTAGATTTATTCATACAGTTCTTTAGTTCGAAAACGGATATTTAGGCTTTTAAATTATTCGTAATTTTTTTTTCATAATAGATAGAAGTAAGCTATTAAAAAAACTTCTAGTGTTAGTCTTTTAAATAAACAATTGTTCTACATCACGCTTTGAAAAAATTTTAAAAAAATAATAAGACTCAAGTATCAAAAATAAAAAATTTAAAAATCTATCATTATTTGCAAGAAATTATATAACTTTAACAAACGTTCAAAATTACTAAATGAAATGATGAAAATTGTTGTAAGAGCCTCACATAGATTCAAGGAGGCTTAGCTTTGGCCACATAGATTTCACAAGTATTTGATCTGTATTATTTATTATTACGTGAATATTTTGAAATTATAGCTCTTGAAAAAAAGAAAGAAAAAAACATACATAAAAAATACATTTAAGAGACATTCAGACAGCATAAAAAAAATTTATAACAAATACTCATTATAAAAATTTATTCAAACGTCTTATTCAAAATATTTGTTTGTAATTTCGAGCGCTAATTTACTACTAAGAGATTTCATAAAGAGAATTCCTACTAAAATTCGCTTTTCTACTAACAATATGATCAAGAAAACTTGTGCCAAAGTAATCAGGATAAAATAAAACCTTTATTTATTTTCCGAAAAGTTAAAGGATAATTACTTTAAATTTTTACGAATTTGAAATCAATTAGTAATTTTTTGAAATGGTGTTATCATTATAAATTAATAATTATATTATACATTTAAATAATTGTCCAGATTATTTTACTTTTGTTTAAAATGCTTGATAATCTTCTAAATACCATACTAAAAAAATAATTAAATGGTCCACCCTGAATAACATATAAAAGTAAAAAGTTGTATTAGTCCCTTAAAAAAGTCATATTTTAAAAAATTGATTTCTCAAGAACTATTCGACCCATTTCGCTCAAATTTTGTATTTTTTTTTTTTTTAGCAAACAAACAAACAAACTTTATTGGGAACAAAAGCAAATACATAAATACAAAAAATATATATTCGTCGCCAAGAGGCGACAAAGAAAGGTGATACAATAAATTTAAAATAGAAATTAAGAGAAAAAGATAAATAAAATTACATGAAACTATATATATATATATATATATATATATATATATATATATAACAAAGGTAACAAAAGAAAGTTATTTGAATTGGCACAAGACTGGTATAAAAAATCAAATGCTTCCTTTAAAGGGAAAAATAAAGATCTAAATCGTCGATGTTTATCAAAAATTGAAATAATGCACGCTTAAAAGAAGAATAAATTTGGATGTTTTGCAACTGAAATGGTAATTTATTATATAATTTAGGTGCTAAGTAAAAAAACTGTTTTCGTGAAATTTCTTTTGTTAAGTGGGGAATCTCATATATTTCAGTTGGTCTCCTTTCAGACACATTGGTTTTTAATTTGCATATTAATTTATTGTTGTGAAAATAAAGTAAAATACGAAAAAATACATTATGGCGAAATGGTAATAGATTAATACTTGTATATGTATTGGTAGTAGTTATACTTGAATTATTTATATTTAGAAATTTAATAACCTTGAAGCATTTATTCTGAACTGAGATTAAAGGAAGTAGATTAGTTTTATATTCACCACCATATATTATTACACCATAATTAATTAAAGAGTAAAACCAGGAGTAATAGAGTACTTTCATAAAATTAAAATGAATTTTATTTTTAAGGTGATAAAATTTGACTAAAACAAAACGTAATTTTTTAACTAAATTGGTAATATGTGTTTTCCATTTCAAATTAGAATCGATATATAGTCCTAAATATTTGATATTATTTACAGATTGTAGAATGTAGCATTGACAATTTTCATTAGTACTTTTACAGGAGAGAGAGTGAAATTTTAGATTTAAGTTAAGTTCTGATTTTCTTAAACTGAAATAAATATATTTAGTTTTATTTAGATTTAAATTTAGATCATTTACTGTAAACCATTTTGAAATTACGCGTAAATCAGATTCAATTTGAAAAATTAGCTGATTTAAATCAGTGCAAGAATACAAAATTGCGGAATCATCAGCATATGTTATTATCTTACCAAAGAGTTGGAGTCGACAAAAGTCATTGATGAATATAATAAACAATAAGAGTCCTAGAATAGATCCCTGAGGAACACCACGGTTTGAAAAAATATAATTACTAAAATTACTTCGGATTTTAACTCTTTGTTCTCTGTTTGAAAGATATGAAATGAACCAATTTAAAATATTTCCTCTGAAACGAGCAAATTCTAATTTTTTGATTAAAAATTTATGATTAACGTTATCGAAAGCTTTTGATATATCAAGAAATATAGCTACTGTAATCTTATTTTCAGCAATACTATTATGAATAAATTTTGAAAATTCCAAAAGAACTTTTTCTGTACTTTTGCCTTTAATAAATCCATATTGATTTTCAGAGAAAAAATTTTTATGTTTTAAATAATTGTACATTTTATCAGTTAGAGCTTTTTCAATAATTTTGGAAAATACAGGTAATATTGAAATTGGTCTATAGTTTGATAAGCAATTTTTATCGCCGGTTTTAAAAATAGGAGTTATGGTTGCTCTTTTTAAAGAAGTTGGAAAAATGGATGACTTGATTGAGGTATTGATGAAATTAGTTATAAAATTTATATTATTGAGAGCAAATAGTTTGATAAATTTTACATTAATATCGTCATAGTCAAAAGAGTTTTTATTAGAAAGAGAATTTATCAAGTAAAGTACATCACAATCATGCAATTCTAGAAAAACAAACGAGTTTAAACTTGGTGAAATATAAATTTGAAAACTGTTTGAATTTGGGATTGAGGTACTGTTAGCATTTGCAAACGATTTATTAAATTGATCAGAAGATTCATAGTCACTTAAAATATCAGGTAAAATATGTGATTTGCTCTGATTACCTATAATACTATTTACCAGATCCCATTTTTGTTTATTTGAGTCACAATTTAAAAAATTTTTTTTGAAGTATTCTGATTTTGCTGTTTTAATTAAGTTCTTGAGCTCAGAAACTATAGTGTTGTATGCTGTTTTGTAAATAATATCCCATGGATATTTTCTAGTTTTTTTTAATAGTTTTTCCTTTCTTCGAATTAAAATCAAGATATTACTAGTCATCCAGTTATTTTTGGCTCTTTTGTTTGATTTATGAATATATTTGAAATTATTTTTTAAATTATTGAGATTGAAAACAAAACTTTGATATTGTTGATCAAGAGAATCTTGAGGATTGTAATTAAATTTGTAATTTGACAGATAATTATAGAGCTTCTTATAGTTGATTGAAATTTTATTTTCAGTTTCCTTAATTTTATTTACCTCATCGTTATAAATACTGCAAAAAGTTGGATAGTGATCGCTTATGTCATTTATGAATATTTCGGATTTGATTGAAAATTTATTTGTTTTTACAAAGACATGATCAATACAAGTTGAGGAGGAATTTACTCTAGTTAGTTTGTCTATGTAATTTTGAAACCCAAATTGGCATAATAAATTTATATATTCATGAGTGATAAAATCATCACTTAGAATATCAATATTTATATCGCCCATCAGTATTATATTAGGATATTTAAGTTTTGAGATTATTACTCTAAGTTCAGTATTAAAAATATCAACACTAAAATCATGAGAT
The DNA here is from genome assembly GCA_949128135.1 of Parasteatoda lunata. Taxonomy (NCBI): domain Eukaryota; kingdom Metazoa; phylum Arthropoda; class Arachnida; order Araneae; family Theridiidae; genus Parasteatoda; species Parasteatoda lunata. The sequence continues at coordinate 58,316,927 of OX421973.1, read as the reverse complement.
CTATGTAAAGATAGAAATAATAAATCTAAAGGTTTACAATAAAGTAATATAGATTCTGCGGAAACAAAATGTATGGCTAACTCTGAAATATCAAGATTTCTTTTAATAAAAACAAAAACACCTCCAGAGCGATTATTATTTCTGCAATTAAAGAATGAATTAAAACCATCTATTGAGTAAAAATTAGTTTAATTTTGGTAAATCCAAATTTCTGACATAATTATAACACTTATATTTTCAATCATGCCAGAAATATGTGAAATAAAAATGATCGAAGTTGGCTCTTAAACTGCTAATATTTATATGTAAAATATTAATATTTAACTTACAGGTTGCGGTAATAAAGTAATTGAAATCGTCCAAATTTTCAATTTTTAGGCAGTCCGACACAGAAAAAAATGTGTCTTCAGTTGGATGGAATATTAAGGTCTTGAGATGATTTCACGCGCATTATTTTGGACGATTCATCTTTTCTCAGGAATATTTTACCATCGCGAACCCAACAAAACTTGAACCCCTTTTCAGATTTTGCCTTACGTGAAAGATAAAATAAATGCTTCAGTTCGGGAGTCAAATGTTCATTGAAGTAAACAGGCATTTCTGTGAATCTGGAGTTGACTTCGCAGGTAGTAAGTTTACGATTTCTCAGTTTCTTTAAGAGCTCATCACGAACAGATTTGGATTTAACTTGAACGATGATGGGTTTAGGTTTATCTTCATTAAAGCTGGGAACTCTTTGAGCGGTGATCAGATTTTCAGATATATTAGTATTCGTAACATTATCAATCTGGGGCAACATTATCAATCTTGTGGTATGTCTTCATTTTCACATTCGGGTAAGTTATTTATTTCAAAGTTGGATCTTTGGGAATACTGTTTGAGTTCAATAACTGCTTCTTTTAGTTCATTTATTTCCTTCTTTATTTCAGCGTTTTCTCGAGTTAGATGATCATTCTTTGCTTGTAAAGTTTTCCATGTAAGATTAAATTTTTTAAAATTACGAACAAAAATTATATACCTTGCAATTAAAAAAAATTTCGACTATTATTAAAAAAATAATTAAAAAATGCTAAACATTTACTAAAAGTTACTTTTGCATGGAATTGGTCTTTAGATAATTTTGAATGAACAAATTTTATAATTGTGGGATAACACTTTTCAATTCGCTTAAAATGCTTTCGAGATTGGGCAAAGTATGCAAAAAAACAAAGTTAACATTAAGTAATGCAAACCTAGGACCACTCTCATGTCTAAACTATTGTGATCATATTTCCCAGATTGCTGTTACCCTTATATTTCGGGGGTTTGAAAACCAAAACCAACAAAAAAAGATCAAAGTACGTTTTTGTGTCTGACTTTGTGACTTAAAATATTGTCTGCACCAATTAATTGGGATATTTCAGGTCACCCCCTCAAACCATTAAGATTGAGTCCTAGAACGTGAAAATCGGATCATTAGATCAAAAATTATTCATTTACTTTTTTTGCGCACTGTACATACTTACAAAAGGTTATTTTTAAATATAATATATGCTGTAGCAGATTATTTGTTACAACGAACATTCTTCATTGTTTCTTTCAAAAAGGATTTATCATTCAGAAACTGAAAAAAAATTTAAAATTAATCCCCAAAGCAAAAATAGTTTTCCCTGAAAAGTAGTTTAAGTTAAAACTCTTTTCCCTACATGTATGGAAAAAAAGTCCATTAATGTGTTATGAAAGCGAAAAGTAATAGAATAAAAATGAATATTTGAAGACGTGATATTCATAGTAAGAATACTAATACTATAAATGTTATATAGAGTGATTGCAAACTTATGATTTTTTTCTTAACAAAAAGCGAATTATTTAAATGCAAAATCATTTCTTACTGTCTATAGCGTCATATGACTCTGATTCATTTAAAAAATATCCTTAAACTAGCATTTTAAGTGTAAAACAATACATCTGGATATTTTATATTCTTAAAATTAGCATTAGGCCTTAAGATTAAAGAAGCAAACGAACAATTGCGTAGATCATTCTTTTCACAGAAAACTAACTTCTAATAATAAACTATTATTTACTCTCCATTATTCCTTTTAGCAGAAAAAAGTATATGTAAATATCGCAGTACTATCTTCTGTCATTAAAAAGTTAACAGGAATTATGGATAAAATGTTGCTTGTTAGTAATAAATGCATGATATTATGAAATATTCATATAAATACGTGCTTTTTTTTAAAGTGTTATTTTAAATCTTTTTTAATCAGTTTTATTTCAGAATTACATTAGCTATTATTTTAGCACGAATTATGCTAAATTAAATTATTAACATTGCAAAAATCATATACAAAAGTAAGAGCGAAGCACAACAGTTTTAATCAAACCTACTGTTTTGTTTCAAAATAATAAAAATAAGCCTTAGTCCTAAAAATTATTCCTATAATAATAAATGTCTTATTTGTGTTCAGGGAATCATACATTTTAGAGTCAAAAATATCTTCTCGGTTTTTAAAGGTGGATAAGAATCAGATAATCCTGTCTTAAACCCTAATGACATTTTTAAAAGTATAACGATATCATTGTTTTTCATATTGCTTTCTGAAGTTATAGTTACGCACCTAAGAGCCATTTGCAAGAACATGACGTCATTTCCTCTGGTAAAGGACATTCATTCCAAAGGGATGCATAAACTATGGAAATACTTGCCACTACAAATGCAAAAAACTGTAATGCCATCTGAAAAATAAATACTTTAGAAATATTGTTTTAACTATATTGCTTACTTCCGCTTACCGTATCTCGTTTTGCAATATTTAACTTCTTGAAGTTCTTTTTCGACAGAAAACTGAAATTTACAGAATAAATCTTAGTGTTTGTTAAATCTAAATTAAAGATTGTTGTTCCTATCAGTTATCAATTTTTGAAAGATTCAGAGCTGTTTTTAAAAAAAAAGCAATTAAAATTAAATTGGAGACCTTCAAAGCATAGGATATGGTTAGGTAAAGTAATCAGTTGAAAAGAGTTATACTTCAAATTAAAACCATCGACTGTTTAGCTATTAGTTGAACTTAGGCTAACATAGAATTAGGCTTAACGTATATACTCGCAAATTATAGTCTCATAACGGTTTTTGGTTTTTTAGATCAATTATCTAAATTAAATTAAAGAAAATCATTATTTAAAGCAAAACGATATGATATTTCTCAATTGCTAATAATTTCGTACGCAAATACGTACCGATTTACAGAGCTGCTAGAAAAATTTAAATGTTAGAATTCCTAAATTGTAGTGTTATAAATCTATTGCCACACGGGAGGTTCTTTATAATTATTTTTATAAAACTGTAAATATTAGAAGTAATTAATATGAGTATAACTGGTTAAGAAAAATGACAAACACAGAGAGGAAAAAATGGTAAATTAGGCATTTCTTTCGAAAAAATTAGTTTTCGAATATTTTAAGTTATTTAGGATACTGCCCAAATAACGCAGGTAAGCAATTGTTTTCTTCTGCTGTATGAGAATTTGGAACAAAATTTAGATACTTTTGTATCAATGGTTTTAAATCTCCAATCAGTTAATTATAAGTGATAATAATTAAATTATTGATAAAATTATAATAATTATGAGTTGTAATGTTAATTACTGAGCAAAACTATTAAATAATAGTGTCAGAGTAACTAACACTTACAACAACAATGTGACTCAATCTGATAACAAATTATCAGACACTTGTGTAAATATATCAATTGTAATGATCAAATATCATGCACAAGGAGAAACAAATTCTGGTAAAATTATCGTACAGTTTAGTAATGACAATTCTAGCAACAGCAAAAAACTATAATTCAGGTTAGTGAAACTAAAATATATAGTATTTAAATTATACATTTGGTAATTTTTTCGTTCAAAATTCGTTTTGGAATTATATTTCTTATTACCACATATTTACTAAAATATACAGAGCTGTAAAGTTAATTTAACCAAATAATGTACAAATGTAAAATTGTACAACAATTTCAATTACTATACTATTAATAATATAATATTTTTCGTTCAATGATGTGTTAAAATACTCATTCACTTGATTATGATAAATAATGTCGCATGTTTTTTAAAATCATATTTTTACAAGATTAATCTCAAATAGAGTAATTTTTAGAAATGCAATCAGGTAGTTATTGATAGTCTATTATTTACCATATATTTAATCTAATAGGTTAAATGTATAATAAATTTCTTACCTTCATCATCGTGAGTTTTTTTAATTGATAAAGAGAAGAAAAACAGCATATGCTCTAATTCAGTTGTTTATCTCTTGAAGATAAGCATGTTCCTATGTTTCTTTTCCTGTGTCAGAAGATGTTTGATGAAACCAAGAATATTTTTCAGCGTGAAAAAAGTTTGGTCAAAACCATCAGAATATGGTAACATTTACCGTGTTTCAGGATGTATGAAGGCACCAAAAAGCTAGGTATTTTTTACCGTAGCGCTTTGGTAACGATTTTGAGAAAACTAATAATAAAATATGCTTTTATAATATGTAATAAATTTTGGTTAAAGTGGAAAAAATTGACATTAGAGCATAGCATAAAAGTCAAATTTTTCGGTAAAATTTACTTTTCGTTTTGTATTTTTTTATTAAATGTGTGGTAAAAAGCGAAACCGAAACTTCCGACAATCTGTTTCCATATGTAAGGAAAAATTACCAAATGAATCATTTAAATACCGTGTATTTTAGGTTTTAATACCAGAAATATGTTCGGTTTTTTTAACCGAAAATGTCATTAACACACAGTACGGTAATTTTAACAGAATTTTTTTTCGCCGAGTAACAAGCGTTAATTTGTAGAGCTTTCTAAGTAACACTTTTCTAATTCCCATATTGAACTTCGTGATATAATGACAGGAGTGATCTTATTCTTTTTCTTATGTTTTGTAGACGCGATGCTGATGCGACAGTGGAATTCGGGGATAAAGTGTTTATAAAGAAAGGTTTTAGACATTGTTACCTAAACATGTGAAGTGGTTGATTAGTTTCTGAAAAACTGAATTTCACAAAATATTTATACATTCAACCGATTTTGCTCAAATTTTGTAATCTGCCGTGTAAAATTAAATACTTTAAAATGAAAAAAAGAGTTGTATTCCTCAAAATTCAAAATGTTTTCAACTGCTAGTAAATAAAATTATAAATATTTACTAAAATCTATTTTTTGCATGGAATTATCTTTAGATGTACAAATTTTATAATTGCGTGCAAAAATTTTTAATTTTGCTTAAGAAGTTCTCTAGATATGGTGAAATACGCAAAAAGTAAAACTAACATTAAGAGGTCAAAATTTGGATCGCTCTCCTTGCCAAACTATGGGGGACCATATTTCCCAGATTGCGATTCCCAGATTTTCCCCTATATTTCGGGAGTCAGAAACTGAAATCAGTTGAGAAAAAAGGTATGTTTATTCAGAGAAAGTACGTTTTTGTGTCTGATTTCATAACTTAAAATATCGTCTGCACTAATTAATTAACAAATTTGAGATCACCTCCTCGAACCATTAAGAATGAGTCCTAGAACGTGAAGATCCAATCATTAGATCAAGGGTTGTCCATTTTTTTTATTTTGCGTACTGTGCTTAAGTTTAAATGTTATTTCAAAAATTTAATCAAGTAAGAAAATTTATTTATGTTTACTAATTTTTATTAAGGAAATTAAACAGAAATGCTTGAACGAAAAAACTTGGGGCACAATTGTAAACAAGCAGAATTTTTTAGTACAAGTATTTTAAATGAATAATTTAAACTTTCTTTGAAAAAAAAACTGCTTTATGCCAAACTAAAACAACAATAATGATTGGAAGCAATAATCGTGGCTAGTAAGCGGCATATAAGGCAGCTTAGTCTTCTAGTAAAATATAAACAACGAAATTCTCATAGCTTAATTAATTTTGTACGCTGGTGTACAAAGTAAAGAGAATTTAAGAAATAGCTGACAACTTTTTATGAAATTTGACTTAAACATAAGTGGATACAATACTCAAGAAACAGAAATTCAACTGAAATACTCAGTCAATCATGCTTGTTCGTGTGCAGCACTCATCATAATCAAAACTTCGGCAACAGTCGAAGCATGATCCTGAAAACAGTCGAAACTCGTGCATTATCTAAATAATATTTTTAAAAAAGGAAACCAAATGCTATCCATTTTTGGAAAACATTTTGAACTATATCCACATGGAGAAAAAAATTCTAATAAAATAACCGTACTAATTTTTGGTAAAAAGAAAACCGTAATTCTGGTATAAAAACCAAAATATACGATATTTAAACCATTTATTTGGTAATTCTTCCATTCATATGATAACAGTATACCGGAAATTCTGGTCTTCAAAATTATAGTTCTCATAACCACACAGTGAATGAAACATATATAACTGAAAAATTAATTTACCCGAATAAATTAGGGTTTTCATAGCATGCTGTAAGATATTATGATAAAATTGCCTAGTTTTACCACATTTACCGAATTCTATCACATATTATTAAAAAATATGTTATTGTTAAATTTACTAAAATCATTACTAAAGCGCTTATTGAGCTTTAGTAATAATCTACGGAAGATTACTAAGCTTTTTAGAATTTCCATAGAGCCAGAAACAGAGTAAATTTTTACTATATTCTGATAGTTTTGACTAACTAAACTTTTTTTTCTCAGTGCTGACTGAAAATCTCACTGAGGGAACCAAATATCAAATCGTACCAGTATTTTTGACCTTTGCATTTGCTTTTACCTTCTGTCTTGTATTTTTTAAGGAAATCTGTGCATATACGTTTTTTTCTTTAATTTGTTCAATGCAACACGTAAGCCTCGCTGTATTTAAAACACTTCTTCTAATATCTGAACCTAATTTTATTATTGACTTCTTACTATATTTAAAAATCCACTCATCTTCAAAATGTTTTAAAGGGTTAGAAGTGCTTTACATCTCGGATTTCTTCCATTTTTTTCGTTTTTTTTTTCTTTCTAAGTACGGGTTTTTACTTATATCCATTAACGTGATACTGTTTTAAAGGTACTTACTTAGCGTAGAAATACAATTTTGTCAAAATCCATAATACGCCGATTCTAAACATATTTTAATATTTTGAACCACTTGCAATAAATACTCAACTTTTAACTTTTAAAATAGTTTTAAATTTGTTCAAAAGTTATTTTATAAGTTGATGACTAAATTTTACTAAAAACGAATTTTACCATACATTTTTTTTAATCAAATAATAAAGAGTTTTTTTCATTGAATAAAAAAAAAATTCTTTTGAGTAGAACACGTGTGTTCGTCTAAAATCTCAAAATTAATACTTTGTTGTTCGGCAAGGATTCTTAATGTATACAGGATGCTCCTAAACGTATGATGCATTCGTTTATAAGTGACAGAACACAACTGGAAAAGAACGAAACACCACACAGCCTATGTTTGGAATTCATTTTTACAGCCCAAAAGGACATGTTTCAACGAACTTACCCAAGTACAACACTGTTCGAGACTTTATTCTAAGATTACGGTGAAGTAATCAGCAGCAGTCTACCTATCCAATTAACCATAAAGTTTATGGTTTGGGACATTTATTTATCTTTTCGGATTTGAAACCATTTACAGCTAGTGTGTTAAATAAACGGTGACTACAAAACTATATGGTTTCAAAATCACCAAAATGAAATTTAACTGGACATCGGAGTTAGATTATGTTAGGCTTTTCGTTAGGTAATGGAAATTGAAGTTAGGTTGAGTTGCATGTTGTCAAATGAAACGTGCAATGTGGCTTAATTAGTTTATCTCGTGATATCATCTATAATGAGGAATGGGAAATATAAGATTTTTTAAGCAACGTTGTGGTGTAGCTATCTATGCATGAATGAGAGTTATCAAATAGTTCAGAGTCACCAATTCAGGAAGGCAGGACAGAGTAACCTCTTCATATGTTGAAGAAATAGGAGAAATAAGGCGATGTTAAAGTTGGGATTTGACCGGTCCCCGTGTTCTGTTGGTCATGAGATTGACAGATTAGCCTACTAGGCTACAGTATGTGTCCAACTACAACGAGCTTCATAAGGCGGGGTGTGGATAAAATTCTGGTTGTTTAACTTTATTAGGTGAAAACTATCAATGAATGATTATGTTTTACTGTTAACAGTTTGAGTACCAATATTTTATTTAAATGTTATTGTTTTTGTTGAAAATGGTAAAATATTGATTAAATAAATTGTTGTTAAATCATTTTTGAGGAATTTCTATCAGTGAACAACAAAAGGGATCATTCACTCACTGGTACACACTTCTGTGTTATATCCATCCTATCCCGTATCATCCTTGCTACTGGGTAACAATCCTTTTTCTTTCCTTCACATTTTGGGCAACGGCTGAAAGGTTCTTGCATCTATAAAGCGTTTCATAGGAAAACATTCATGGTGTTACCTACTCGTTTCCCTTACAATACAATGGCCATCTCTTGATTTGTGTATAAATACATTTTCGAGCTTATCCTCAACATGAATAAACTTTACTGCTTTGAACTGGCTAAAAGGTGCCCTCTAGATGGTGTTTTGTAATTGTCCTATTAAGTTCTATCATCGTCTGTTGTAATTACCGTGATTTTAGAAACACACTGTAAGGACAGTTATGACTAAAAAACCTGCAAGAACAATTAATATGGAACACTCTGTCGCCAAATATAGCGACCATGAGCCGTGTGTTTAAGAACACTTTTTAAGAACGGTTATTTCAGAACAACGAGCAGGGACGATTAATTCAAGAAACTGAGTGAAATCTGTTGCCAAATGTAACGACCATGCACCGTGATTTTATGAACACTCTTTAAGGACAGTTATTACGAAACAACCTGCAAAAAAGGTTAATAAGGAACGTCTGGTGTACACTTTTTTGTTGAATATAACAATACAAGATTCAATTTTATTTATCCTGCCATTTTCCTTTTTAACACTACTTATAATTTACAATGTTCAACTGAAATAAAGGAAAATTTCAAAATAATAAAGGCAACAGAACAAATCCTATAAAGAATTTAATTTATTTTGCACAAAATATGATATACCACAGTATCATTTCTTGATATGTTTGTCATCTTGTTTCTAATCATCGTAAATTATATTTTATCCTTTGTCAAAAATATTAATCCTGTTTACCAGCTACGTCACAAAACACTTTCAGAGAGTATTCTTTCATTGAACTAGGTGAATCACATTTAGCAGTATTGATATCCAAATTCACTTCATTCTTACAAATCCACTCAAGGTTTTTATCACATTTCAATGGATTTCCTAATTTAAAAATTTATTAATTCAATACATATTTATAAAAACACATTAAAATTATTTTAGCTCAACCATCAAAAACCACTGTACTTAGATGGGTACCAAACAAAAACAATTCCTCCAAAATAGACGCAAAATTTTTTAAATGTCACGAAAAATTGTAGATAGATGATTGTACTTAATTAACTGTATAAAAACAGTAAGCAGCAAACTCCAAATAATTTTATTATTATTATTATTATGTTTTTATGTCGTTTTGCGTTTTATTTAATTTGCGTGAAATAAATGTTATAAAAATTAAAGAACACCAGTGTCAAATAAATAACCGGAAGATGAGGTGATAGCGCTTCTCGATAAGCTTCGTTTGATATCCGTCAAACGAAAAGTAATAAAAATCGCATAATTATCTCATTAAAATTATCCTTAACTGACATCAAGTAAGAGTTCTGTCCCTATTTGTAAGTAACTTTCTTTTCTAAAACGTGAAAAAAAAATTTCTTTCATTAATGAGGACAACGTCACAACTTTTATATAAGTTATCATTTTAATATGAAAGACATTTTAATTCGACACTCATTTTTAGCTAATGTATTAACATGCACAAGATGTAAAAGTAATTTTAATATTTAATTCATTCAAAGGCATTTTCTTAAAATAGCTAATCACAAATGCATAAAAAGGCAGTACTCACCTTCTAAGTGTATTCGCGTCTTTTTCAATATGGTTTCATCCTCTTCAACTGTATTAATCCAATTATTTGCCAAATTCACGTAGGCCAATTCAGGCATATTGCTGAACAAACCAAGGGGAATCTCTTTTATTTTGTTGTTCCTGCAAGATAGAAATTTAATTCTATTTTAAAAGCATGAAGAATGACTTCTTTATAGTATGCAAAATTGTAATTTAGTTTGAGTTTAATTAACTTTTCTGCACTTTTCTTACAAATAAATGTGTACTTTTTATATATACGTTATATTTCCGCAAGATACTCAAATAAATGTGTAAGTAACTTTTCTAATGGAGGCGTAATATTCCCTCTGATATTTGAACCAGGTTCACAACATAGGAAGGTGAACATTGAATTTATTAATTACACTGAATATTTATTTAATTATCCCCTCAGCCATCATGGCTCTGATGAATCAATTTTATTTTATTATATCCGTCGTTGAACAGCCGACCCAAATTTTTGGGTTTACGACTACTAATGTTCGACTCCGTAGCCTTGTAGTTTTGAACCAATTCAGAAGACAAGGAAACTCCTGAATCAGTACCCCCAGAGGTATTGATTTTTCATGGGAACGTGGAAGACTTTACAACTCGACAGATTTAACGTGCAACAGTCACCGTTTACTACACGGGGAGTCTTCGGCCGGCAGGGATCGAACCCAGCGCCCTACCGACCAGGCTGTCCCGGCCTTTGATGAATCAATTTGACGAAACCAGAATGACGAAATATTTCTTTACTTTTGACGAAGTTTCCTCGAGGAAATTTTGTCACTCTGTCGAAATCTTCGCCAGGAGCATGAACCAGGAAACGGTTTCTTCAAAAAACGACAAAAGTTTCATAAAATTTAAGTATTCATTTTTTGCAGCGTACTTTGGTGCAAAGTTCGCCACCATTTTTAATGCTCAGTAACACTAAGAATAATAATCACGATATAAAATACACATAAAGTACGTCAGTAAAGTTATTTTTATGAAATAATACGAAGCAAGCATCAATAATGCATGATGCATATATACAATATTTTTTAAGATAAAATTAGTTCGTTAATGAAATATACTCAGAGTACAGAGAGGATATATGAATTTAAACCGAGTGCGTCAAAATTATAAAATTATTCAATACAATTGACGGATAAAACCTTCTTATGAGAACATAATTATCTTTATTACGCTACTAAAAACATACATGCCTTTTTATACCTACTATAGGTACTTGCTAATTTTTATAGAATGTTCAGATGGGTAAGACGAATATCACTTCTCTTTTCGATTGCAAACAAAAAATATGGGTCGTCTGAAATTTGAGGTTTGAAGTGTACTCCGAAATTAGCGAAAATAATTAATAAAAAAAAGTATATGATTTTTGCGTAAGTTCTGTCAATTGTTAGCGTCAAGATTTAAATACATCCTTAAAATTATTTATGAACGCTCGATTCAGTATAAACTTGAAATAACACACATTTTTTAACACCGAATTCGGATGATAATACATCACAGTTTTTGCAGTGTGCGTATCATTCATAGCACTGGGGAACCGGTTTTTTTTTCTGTTGCATGAATTTTTTTTAAACAGGTCTCAGATACTTTTGCATCTGCAGAGCTAACTAAGATCACTGGTTTCAAATCTGCAACCGTTTTCTCCCTACAAACTCAGATTTTTTAATGACATATTTATTCAATTTTTTTCGAAATATACAAGTTTAGAAATGTTGTATATAACAGGGTTCGTATAAATGCTATGATAAACTTCCAGGAAAGTAAGGGCACATTATCAAGATTAAAGTTGCATAGAAACCCATGCCCGAAAATGTCATCATACACCGCTAGCGGTTCTTTCCTATTATGAATTGTTTCTTCCAATACTTCTGAACAAGTCATAATAGAAATCTCTCCTAAACGCGTACTATGACATTTCCAAGTTTGAGCTTCTATGAAATTTTAATCTTTATGATGTTATTAACTCCCCTAGAAGTTGTGGCATCATTTACACGACCCCTTCCTATATAAAACGTTTTTAGCTTATTGATTTCGACAAAAAAATAATCAATTAAGCTCATTTTAAAAATAATCTGTATCTTTAGGAGCAAAACCAACTTCAGATTTGAAATTCCCACTCCTGAATTAAGCAATATCACGCGTTTGCATAGGTGCAACCGAAATTTTGTTCCTCAGGGTAACCCAATTAAATACGCACAAGTCTCAATAGTTAGAGAAACTGTGTTGCTCTTTTCATTTTGAAGTTTTGTTGAAGTTTTATAGAAGCTATATCATGGCCAAATACACCTAGCAAGTCTTGAAAATGAAGGCCTATTTCTGAGTACTTGAAACACGTTGACTTTTGAATCTAAATATATTTGAAGCCAACAAAGTTTTTCATTAATCAAGTAATATCTTACCACTCCAAATCCTGGAGGTAATTCATTTAATACTACTTAAATTTCAGTAAAAGAAGCTCGTTTAAATTTATTTTTTAGATATCTCTTACTACGGTTTCACCAGTATTCAATTTGAAATAATTGGCACAAAAAATATTAACAGATCAAATTGAATCTTACGATAAATCAATATTTTCTAGAACTTTAGAATTTGAAGGGAACATAGATCTTGATATTTTTCCAAAAGAATTTCCAGTCATCCAAAGCATCATCAAGCCATCTAAGGATTGGAAGGCTTTGTCTCCTAGTGTCCTAAGATCATTCCTTAGTAGCAAAAGAGTATATAGTTTTTTTGAGCCACCAGCAAACCAGTCATTAGTTAAATCATCTATGTTATTATCCTTCATCAGCACAGACTAAAAGTAAAATTTTGACAAAGGACAGAAATTAATGCGATTCAACATAACAAAAATAAACCAACATCAAAAAAGAAAACCTTGTGCATTATAAGGACACAGCCGAAAGTTACAAAGTTATAACATCACCCATTGACGAAGTATATTATACAATACTAAGTATAATATAAATATTAATTGATACATTTTATACAATTATTATAAAATGTAAAGATGTTTTACTTATTATTATTAATTCATTGCTGGACACAATTTTATTTTAAGTTAAGTGTTAATATTTTTCTACTAATATATTTGTGAAAGAAACTTGAACTTATAAATCTTTCTTTAAAAACTTTTCTGCTTTTGTTACTAAGAAGGCTTCATTTTTTTATAAATATTTTACCTACAAATGAATTCATGATCTTTAAATATGATTGTCGTAGTGAAACTATATTACGACATATTTATTCATTTAATTCTCTTTCTCTTGAAAGATTTCTGTTTTTAACGCGCCTATACACTAAATTTGAATTATTCCCATTTTCTCTTACATTTTATTTTTAACTCATTTTATTGATAACCTCTAACGATCTTTTCTCAGCCGTTATATTTTAAGCTTTCCAATTTTTTGGCTAATAATTTTTTGGCTATTTAAAATTACAAATTATTCGCCAGTCGGAACTTCCGATAGTTAGCGCATCGCCATTTGACAACATTGTAACACGCCCATAGATATAAAGGGTATATTAGTCCTATATTAGTCCCTGTATTAGTCCCTGTATTACCCCCATATTAGTCCCTGAACACGCCAATGGTTTAGGTTGATTTCAATTAACCTCTAAACATTTTTCTCCAAGCTTCAAATTTATTCTCCTTCATGTTACATTTTCCTTGCTTTTGACTCCGTTCAAAAAATGATGCGTAAGGCCAATTTGTTATATTTTCATAAATTAGATTTAAAATAATGAGATATCATTTCTTATTTATATTATGGTTATTCCTTAATCACGGTTACTTCGTCACATCACGAACCTAATGAGAAATGATCTTTGAATTGATTGTAAATAATTCTAAATTAAAATGTTTTAACTTTTAAAAAGTTCCATCTTATGGATGAATTCTAAAGAAAATGTATAGCTCTTAGTGTCTCTAAGTAATATCTCTAAGTGTATAAAATGTATATCGTTAATTTTTTTTATTTCATTCTTCACTTTATATTTTTCTGAACTCGCTGTCGATTGGCGAAGTGTGAACCTTACACGTAAAATTTAGACCACGTTTTCAAATTTCAGGTGGAGCACTGTACTGAATTACGAGTTTAAATCAATTCCCAACTATTATAAGCAGAATTTACTGTTATTTTATTTCCAAATAAAATTATCCCTATTTTTGGGCATAAACTAATTTTTTTTTCTCTTTTTCTTTATCCATCGTTGAACTGCCGACCCAATTTTTGGGTTTACGACTACTAATCTTCAACTTCGTATGCTTATAATTTTTGAACCAATCCAGAAGACAAGGAAACTCCTGGATCAGTACCCCCAGAGATACTGATTTGTTTATGGGAACATGGAGAACTTTGCGACTCAACAAATTTAAAGTGCTTCAGTCACCATTTACTACACGGGGAGTCTTCGACCGACGAGGATCGATCCCACGAACTCTTGAACGTGGACCCAGCGCCCCACCGACCAGGCTATCCCTGCCATAAACTAATATTATATTTTATTTTTATAACCGTCGTTGAACAGCCGACCCAATTTTATGGGTTAACGACTACTAATGTTCAACTCCGTAGCCTTATAATTTTGAACCCGATCCAGAAAACAAGGGAACTCCTGGATCGAGTATTGGGAGAAATTTTGCCTTCGTGAAGGACATTTTGATAGAGCTAATCCGCATTTGCGTTACATGAAGAGGAAGATTACGAGAACCTCCCACAGCTAGCATGACGGCAAGGGGACTCTAACCCATGATCTGTCTACCACTGAGGATATTTCACGTCAGCACTGTGGTCGGTGCAAGCCGGATACGGAGTTCATATTGACTGAGATTCACGCTCTATCCCCTAAGTTTATCATTTCATAAACTTATTGCAAAATTTTAAAAAAAATTTAGTAATCGAATTTAATAAAAGAACTAATTCATTACCTACTCGTTAACTTTGAACTATTTTGTTTGTATTTACATAATTTATCCATCACTTTGTATAGTTTTTAATTGGAACTTTAAGTTTAAGACATTTACTTAAGAAGGCAAACAACGTATCTAAAGAAATTATCAATTTTATACACTCGAATTTTTTTTAATATTTGTCACAGTTTTATTCCGTTAAACAATGTTTCCATCTGTCTATTTGCTGCTTATAAGTACCAAAAATAATGTTATTGTGAATTGCACTGTTTAAGCAACAAGTAATTAATTTTAAAAAAAAGATAAAGGAACACTTCTTCAACAAACTTCAACGAATCATTAGCAAATTGAGAATAAAAAGCGAGTACTTATCAAGTACTACTTATCAAAAGTTTAAAAAAATTGAAAAGCAAACCTGATTAATTCCTATTTTTAAAATATGAACTATAAAACAGCCTAACAAAATACATCATTTCCTTAATTTACAAATACAAAACTTGTTTTAGTTTAAACCTAATTTCAAATTGAAAATTTATTATTTTATTTAATTCATTATCGAAGATAAGGAGCCCAAAAAATATTATTCTGAAGGATTATGTTTTGAAAATACACTGTATTTTTGTTGATGAAACCTTTTAAACAAGCCTTTTAAACTTTTAACAGCTTAAAAAATCGAAAAATTTTGAAGTTTTTACTGTACTACCAAAACTTGAACTAATATCAAATAAAGATAATTGGATACAAAACCCAATTAATTTTATTCGCTAGTAGTTCAATTTCTTGTTTATTTTAATTGCTATGAAAGACAAAAGGGCTCTACCAACACCTCCTAGAAAGGAGTAGGCCTCAGCACGGGTTATCATAAATATCCTTCAGTATTCCAAACGTAATGACATATTTCGTATTTTCAACCACTGCGCAGCTTAGTACCCCGAACGTAATGACATCTTTCTTATTTTTCATCAACTGCGCAGTTAACTTCGTCACATCGGACTACTAAATTGATCCGTGCTGAGGCCTTCCTTCTTCTAGGAGGTGTTGACTCTACTCCCTGCTCTCTACTCTTCTCTCACCTCCGCGGTTACTTCTGAGTCATATTTATTTTAAGATAGTTACATGAAACTTAAATTTTCCCAAATTTTTTTTATTGTATAAATACAGATTTAATTTTACAGATTCTGATTTATTCGAAAAAAATTTAAAACTAGTAGGGAATAGATACCGTATTCCTCTATAATGCTCATAACAAATTTCAATGAGTTCAAAACTATAAATAGATAATTTTGCTTACCAAACACGTTTACTTTATTGAATAAAACTTACATGCCTTCTTGCAAGAAACAGCCGTTAAGCACTTAATAATTTGATGAATCTCTCTAACTCTGAATAAATTATTCTATACTAATAGGATTTACTCTAAGATGATTTTCGAGAAATCTTTTCGACAAAATTTTCCCAATAATCCTCATAATTGTTTCAAATCTTATTGACTAATTTTTTTTTATTAAAATTTTTTCTGAAACCTACCTTTAAATTCTCAAGATTGTCTAACTTCAAACCTGGAAGTGGATTCTTTTTAAAACTGCTGTTAATTTCAAGAATTCGCAAAGACTTTTCTAATCCTTGGAATTGTATAACATCTGATGAAGCAACTTCGATTTTGTCCAAAGCAAGAAGCTCAATATGCAATCCTTGAAATGTGTCTGGTGCTAATTCAGGAAGTTCAACATCGAATAGTGTTAAGTCGATTGAGTAACCTTTCAGCGCTTCAAGAGTTGACCTCAATGTTTTTACATCTGTTATTTTAGAGCAAGTTACTGAGGGGCCTAAAAGGAAAAACTAGGTCAAAATATTTACTTGAAATCATTGAAATTTTATTTACAAGTACTTTGATAACCATTAAAATGTCCCCACAAAAATACCGAATGATTTAATAAAACAGAATAAAGATTTTACATAAAGAAATGTTTTCGAACTACTAATATAAATTACGATCGCGGTCTGAAAAGCTAACAATCTTGAAGTAAAAATAGCAGTAATAATCAAGTCCGTAAAATTGCTTGGGCATCATTTTGATAATTTTTAACCGAAATTTCAGCTAATTTGAACTAGAAGGTTTTGTTCCAAAATTACTTTTGTGAGTTGCAAAAATGGAAAAACATTGTGAGTATCGAGCTATTAGGTTCTTCACAGATTAATACGAAGTTGGACGCAGTGTATGGAGACTTATCAACTTTTCGCCATCATTTACAACTTTTTATTTTATTTTAGCAATGTACGTAGCAATATGGTAGGTGCGTGCCAGGAGTAGAGTTCGTATCAAACAAAAACCACTGGGATTGAAACCTGGCTCACCTTATTGGGAAGAAGTTCTCCCCTGTGCCACCACAGCCCCAGTAACAACTGGGAAATTTTAGGCAGCTTTACTTTAGAGTAACTGTGGCAGCTTGGATGATAATGAACACTCAGAACTGCAAAAAACTGTAACAGCTTGTAAAAACGTTTTTAAAATTCAGAAAATTCGGCTTGATGACCATCGAGTTATAGTTACAGTTATAATCTGTGAAAACTAAGCAGAGTTAAAGGGTATAAAAATATCTAAAGAATGTGTTTAGCGACGTATTGAACCATAGGTATGCGCAATTTCACTGTAAGTTAAGATCCACGCTTACTCAATTTGGACTAAAAAAGAATACGAATAAACATTTGCGCTACTCCTGTTCTCTCAATATAAATCGGAGTTTTTTTTTTAAAATTATTACTCAGTGTAGATGAAACCCGGATTCATCTTTGCAGTTTAGAAACAAAATCAAAGTCAAAACAGTGGACTACAAAGAAAGAATCGATCTAAAAAAAAAGACAAAAACTGCTCTTTATGCTAGAAATGTTATGATGATAGTTTTTTTAAGATAGCCATAGAATCGTTTTAATAGATTACCGTGAAAGGGAAAAAACTATCACTGGCACATATTATGCAACGTTAGTATATGAAAGGCTAAATGATATGAAAGGCATATATGAAAGGCCAAAGGATAATTGACGAAAAATGATAGCATTAACGAAAGGAAAGAAAGTTTTTTCTCCAAGATGATTCTTCTCTTATAATTAATGCTTAGTTCGTTTTTTTTTTTAATTTTGATTCCCGATCCAAAAGACAGAAGTACTCTAGAATGAGAACTGATACCGATTGGCTTCTTTTAAACGAAACTAATCTATATTTGTGCTACTTAAAAAGAAAAGTTACTTCTCCAGTTAGTCTGTTGGCAATAGTACTACACATTCAAATACATCCCTAGGGTCTGGTTCGCCTGCCACTGTGGATGTTTGCGACAGAACCGGTTACGACAACTAGCAGTGGCAGACAAATCGACAAGCCATCCCCGTGATTTGAACCTATCTCACCATCTTAAAAACAAAACAGTCGACCATCTAGTTTATCCCAGTCTCAAAACTAAAATTTTGAAATTTTTTTTATTAATGATTAAAAAAAAATTTATTTTTGTAAAACTATTGGTGTCTCTCTCGTTTAAAAGGTATCTTGATCCTTTCAATTTGAACGTAAATTATATCCTATTTACAATAAACCTAATTGTATAATTAAAAATTAATTTAAAAATAACAAATATTATTCAGACAAACAAAAATTAAAGATAAAAGTATTGACCTACATCATAAGAAAATTGGAGGTAGTACCTACATTTATGACTAAAAAAAAACGTTTGTATTTTTTGTAATTTTTGAAACTAAATTTGGAAAAAAAAAATTTCTGTTATTATGAAATCATATACTTTTTTTTATTAATTATGATATTGAAATCTAACTTTTAAATAAATCCATTAAAATTAAATATATTATCAAACTATTTACACTTTACGCATCTAACTATTCGATATGTAAGAAAAAATTAATTTTTTTCGAAATTCATAAAACATAACCGTTTGCTCTTTACAGGTGCCTGTCAGTAATTACTGTCACCTATAAAATACCTACTATTTAAAAACGACAAACTTTTTCCATCTTAATGTTCAGAGACTATTTTATTTAATGGCCCTGGGCAATTTACACTGTAAAAGATCCGATTCAAATTATGGTAAAAAGCACCGGCACTGAGGGTGCTCTTTCTTTTACTATAAAATCCATTTTTATCGAAACATGTTACGGAACAATACTGTAATTTTTACAGTAATAATAACTGCAAAGTCACTGAATCACTTGAATTCAATTATTATTACTGCCAAAATTACTATAATATTATACGATATTTTACGTATTTTACGATATAATATTTTACGATAAAAATGGATTTTACGGATGATGCACTCAAAGTGCCGGTATTTCATATTGTGATTTGATCCGGAATATTTTACAGTGTATGGTAATTCTAAATATTGAAATATGTCTTGAGTTACATCAGTTTTTTTAACAGTTGAAAAAACCTCGATTAACGAAAAAAGCGAACAAATACCTTAAATCAAAACACTTTCTTAAAAAAGAAATAGACACACAAGCAATTAATTGTACTAAAATATAGTTAAATTACCCCACTTGATGGTGCAGGTGCATGATGTTGATTCTAAAGGTGGACATTCATTCAATAAAGCATCGACAGCAATAGTACTATACACAAGCAACAAAATGCTAGCTATGAATGCCATCTGGAATCTGAAATGTGTATAAAAAATTAAAACGAATAATAAAATATAAATTCTTAAAACATTTTCTGATACATACTTTCCATACAAAATAAAACACGAAACACCTTAACCCTCTCATGCCTGAATTTTTAGTTGAGTTGTAAAAACATTTCGATATGGTACAAGCCGATCTCCGGATTGTGGCGTAATAATTTATTCTTAGAAATTTTTGTCCTGTATAGTCAAAAATTGCTATCTTCATGTCTAAGTGTCTTCATGCCCTGCATAATTTTAATCCTGGAAAAACTGAATACTCATACTTCATTTACTAGGTACAATAAGGTATAAAATTATATATTAACCTTTATCCAAAGAGATTATGTAATATTCTCTTAACTTTCTTTAATGGCCTGCCACCTGGTGCGATTTCAAGGAACTATTTGAAGTCTCCAAATAAGGACTAAATTTAAATTACAGTCCAAATGCGAATCTCGGTAACATTATGAAGCAAAAGTATATATGTCCTTATGTGAGATCCATATGCATGAGGGAGTTATTAACTTTTAATAGATTACTCAGATTGTCTCGTACTAAGCTGCAGTCTTAATGGTTCGAAGGTCTCAATTTAAGTTGCCAATAAATTTGTGCAGAAAATATTTTAAGTTATGAAATCAGATAGAAAAACATATTTTTCCCAATAAACATACCTTATGTTCTAAGTCTTTCAATTCTTGACCCAGAAAATATGGAGGGTAGCCATATAACCTGGAAAATATGATCCCAATAGTTTAAGCAGGAGAGGGGCAGAAAGCTTAAGCCCCTTAAAATTAACCCGTTTCTTAAACTCACCCGTTTTCTTTTTTCATGCTAAGTTGTAAAAAAAGGTTATATTTTACATTTTTATTACCTAAAAACTACTTGATCAATTCTGTTCACATTTTGGATTTTGTCATTTAAAATTATACAGTTAAAAATAACGTAAGCAATTTAATACACTATTTTTTAATTATTACCTATCTTATTTGTCCTTCAAAATTTTTTTGACCATAATTAAAATAAACCGTTAAATAATAAATTATTATGAAAAATTATTTTTACACAATCACGTAATTTTGATAAACGTGTAATTTTGTAAATTGTGTGCAAAATTTATTTAGCACTTTAAATTGTTGTAAAAATATAATGAAATATGCAGACTTTGAAAGTATTATAAAGAGTCTGAAACTATCGACCTCTCTCCTATTTACACTATTGGCACTATTTATTTCCTGATTACCTCCCATATTTTGATGGTCAGGAGTCGAAATCAGTAAAACAAATGGCATTTTTGCTCAGAGAAAGTACTTTTTTCAATTTAAAATATCGTCGACACAAAAATTTAAGATTAATTCTCGAACCATTAAGATTTCATCTTAGAATGTGAAAATTAAATCATTAGATTATATGTTATTCAGATATTCCGTTTTTAATTTTGGCAACTCTACATTCATCAACCATTCTATAAAAACATACCATAATTAGTCACAAAAAAATTGAGTCTTACCAAGTTGCAGAAAATATCAGACTAAAGGTATATCTGAGAACAGAAAGATTATTTAAAATGCACTTAAGTGCTGACAGGACCAAGTAAAAATATATAATCTGTCAAAAATGATTTTTCAGATGTAATGCAGCTGCTTTCTTAACAATATATAATGAATCTCATTTAGATATAGATTATATTTTATTTTTACTTCAGAATCAAAAATTGTATTTCTGTTTCGCCATTTTTGTTCTGTTTAATATCAACATTTATTTAATAAGAATTTTGAACCATTTGCAGGTTCTCTGATACTATACTTTTGCATTTTTGCAGAGTTTTATTATGGTATAAATGCACTCTCAGATAAATCGATTAACCTTGATTTAACGTAATAAATTTACTTCAACATTAAAGTGAATTTGCACCACATTTTAAAATGCTAAAGTGAACCACTTTCGTGAAAGTTGAACCATTGTGCGTATTACATAATCAGGTTTACTAAGGATAATATGGTACCCAGTGTGATATTGACAGATTCTCAGTTAAATAAAATAAACTCTCAGATAAATCAGTTAATGTTTATCAATAATGTAGTGCAAATTTGCTTCAATATTGAAGCTAATTTGCACCGTATTATTAATCAACGTTAACCGATTTATCTGAGAGAGTGTTTTATTTAACATTAAAACAAATTTTTTCCATATTTCAACATATAAGTTACATTAAAGCTAATTTGTTTCAAAATTAACACAAACTTGCATGGTATTTTAAGGTGTTCAATTAAATCATCTTTGTTACAAGTCGAATCGTAGTACATATAATACAAGATAATATGGTACAATTCATCAATATACAGGGTGTTTATAAACACCCGGACCCATTTTGATGTTTAATAACTCCTAAAATAATAAAGATAGATTAAAATTAATAACATAAATGGTTAGATAGACTCCAAAAGTTTCATGACCCTTGTCAATGAACTTCCACGTATGCCCCCTTCGTCGCACGGAGAATATCAAGTCGATAGTCAATTTCACGCCAGGTAGCGCCAAGCATGTCGGCGTCCACAGAGGCTATTGCAGTTGTAATTCTGGCTTTTAGGTCATTAATGTTCATGGCATCAATGGCATTGTTAATCGCCATAATGTGCGCATATGGGGATCTGAAAACCCCCATGAATACCGTGAAGCACAAAGGGATTCCCCAAAGGTTAATGTGTGGTGTGGACTAATGCACGACCGAGTCATTGGGCCTTTCTTTTTTACAGAAAAGACGGTATCATCAGTCGTATACTTAGACATCTTGGAAAACTTCGTATTTCCACAACTAGAAGAGCTTCAGCCACATGTCTTTTTGCAACAAGATGGTGCACCACCTCATTGGGGTATCATCGTTCGTAGTTTTTTGAATGACCATTTTCCAGGAAGATGGATTGGGCGAGGAGGTCCAATTTCTTGGCCACCCAGATCACCTGATATGACACCGGTGGAATTTTTTCTTTGAGGATTTATAAAGGACAATGTTTACAGGAGGATCATGTCAAACATTGATGACCTAACAGCCAGAATTACAACTGCAATAGCCTCTGTGGATGCCGACATGCTTGCCGCTACCTGGCGTGAAATTGACTATCGACTTAATATTCTCCGTGCGACGAAGGGGGCACACGTGGAAGTTCATTGACAAGGGTCATGAAACTTTTTGAGTCTATCTAACCATTTATGTTATTATTTTTAATATATCTTTATTATTTTATGAGTTATTAAACATCAAATTGGGTCTGGGACTTTATAAACACCCTGTATTATAATTGCAGAAAATTTAAACGCTTTCATTACTCAACACACTTTATAATTTATATAGCTTTGGAGCTCTAGTGATATATATATATATATATATATATATATATATATCGCTCTGTAAAATTTTATCAAAGACTTTTACACACGTAATTAGCATCACAAATAACAACTACTTTTATGATTATTACAGATATTGTAGGTTTATTTATGTTTCCCGCAAGCTTTCAAATTTTTAATACATTAAACAATTTTGACAAACAATAATAAAACTTAATAAAATTTTAAGTAGGAAACTATTATAGTCATACAAAAAACAATGTAATTAAAAATCAGAACATCTTACTTGGAAATCAGCATGAATATTAAAACTTGTACATTTAAAATCAGAAATATAACAAGCTGTTGGTTTTTTAGACGGGTGTTAATTTTCTCACATTTATCTCGGGTATGGGTTAGATGTTTTTTTATTCTTTTTCTTTTTTTCTTTTTTTTTTTTTTTGGCAAGAATACTGATTGTTTCCCTTGTGAAATAATTTGTTCATCAACAAGATGATTTTAGAGTTGTTTAATTTATCGTATTCGTATGCCTCTTTTATTTACGTCAACACTGTGGTCATCAGCTTTATTACGTCTACCACTGAGGATATTTTACGTCAACACTGCGGTCGGTGAAAGCCGGATTAGGAATTCGTATCGCGCAGCATCGCTGGGTTTCGAACCCGGTTCACCTCATTGAAAGGCGAACGCTCCAGCCCCTGAGGCCTCACTGCTCATGAATTACTATTAACGCGATGAGTTAAATGATTTAGAACTTAATGATAAGCGTCATGCAGAGTGAGATGCATGCAGAAATTGTATTTAATATACGAGCCTATTTGGTAAGCAAATACGTTGTGAACTCACTAAATTTGTTATAATAATATACCTTTAATTCTTAATGCTGTTTTAAAAAAAGTAATGATTACCAAACAAAATTATTTATACTAACTAATAAATCTTAATAGGATCTTATGAAATCTTTCATACTATTTATCAATTAAATTTGACTCTAAATAAACATTAAATTTAAATTTATGAATATTGGATGGAGAATGTGGAGGCACAAGCGTAAGCAAGAGTTCTTTATAGTAAAAATATTTTAAGGGAAAAATTTCAAATTTCGTAGAAAAAACTTTTTTATGCAAAGAATTAATAATTATTACGAAGAGTTGCTGAACGGTAGCGAACAAAGTGCTTAGTCCCCTAGTGTAAAATAAGAAAAAAACTTTTATGCCTGTTCTTTTTAAAAATTTTTAGCGCTGAAAACTTAAATTCCTATATGCTTTAGAAACAAAAATACCAAAAAGCTCTAAAAAATCTAATTTTAATTAAAAGGTTGTACCAAGGTTTATTATTTTATCTCATTTTAGATACCTACCATGCATCACTTTTAAAAAGAAAATATCTGTAGAATATAACATGCATGGTACAGTAAAATGGAATTGGGTGGAAAAGGCACCGCGGATAACTTAAAACACTCAAAATGCAAGGTGGAAGCACGAAAATTATTTTTTAAATGTATTATTTGTACATGAGTATAAATATATGAGTATATATTTATACATGAGTATATTATTTATACATGAGTATATTTATACATGAACATACAGCTCTAAATCACTATTATAACGAAGGGTAGAAAAAAATAGTACAGTCATATTTCAAAAAGTGCTCATATATAAAAGTGTTCATACGTAAAAGTGTTCAGTTAAAAAAAAATCATTAATCAATATAGCAATATGCGCAATTTAGTTTTCGATCTCTTCGCTGATAATCCACTCGTAGATAATCGAAGCTCTACTGTATATTTGAGATAAGCTTTTTTAAGAAAAATAAGATTACATTCTTATTCTTAGTTCATGAGATCGTTACATAAAAACAAGATATCTTAATTTATTATAATTACGTGCATTAACTTAAAACGTGTAACTTTGGTGTATTGGTACAGTAGAAATGCCATAAAAGTGTGCGTATAGGTTGGCAAAATTATCTGAAGAAGACATAGGTGATTATCAAAAGCAGAAAATTCTTTGTATCTTGAAAATTCTTTCCTCCTCAACACAATGAAAATAAGAAAAAAAAATTAAAATTAAAAAAAGTCCGTAATAGCACCGTCACAGTTGTTTCAGTAAAGGTTTGTCAAACGTATTTCCTCACACTGATTAGTCAAAAACTATTGGATAAAACAATATAAAATTGGCTGCAATTTTTTTTTTTTTTTTTTTTTTTTTTGCAACCATGTGTCCTGACGTCTGAAGATGTGAAATGCTACCCACTATATTAAATTTCGAATTAGTTTTGGAATAGTTAAATAGTTTATATTCAACGTTTTTCTGATTTTCGGTTATAAAAGAAAACCAAATCACGAATAAATAATTATATTTTGTAAACACGTACTCTTGTAATTGAAAATTAAAAAAAAAAGTTGTTTTTAAATTCGAATTAGTTTAAAAGTTATTGAAATTTGAAATTTTAGAGTTTTCTGGTATTTTTTACAAAATTTTTGAAAAAATAATAATAAAATACGTATTTTTCTAGTCTTTTAGAGAGAACCAAAGTCTAATAATCTCATCTTAAGTGGGGAAAAAATTAAATTATTCTTATTTGGAGGCTCGATGTTATTTGTTACATAAACTACATATATTACTTTATCGAGAATTCTTTCAATCTTCCTCTGATTCTACTACGATCGCATTTACTTTTCGCTTGAGTGGCATTGCATGTGTTTGATGTTAAACAATCTGTATGTAGGTTTCGGTGATGGGAATGTAAGACGTCAAATAAAACTATATGCAATGAAACATCCTCTTTAATAGTCAAAGATAACAAAACCATCCAGAAACTAACAAACTCCAATTAACTGATTATTTGTTAAAAACATTTAAAAACTTGTTATAAAAAATCAATTAAAACTTTAACTTTCGATTGTAAACATCTCAAACTACAGTTGGGCGTCACCGGGTAGAAAACGAAATATCGTGGCGAAGTCTCGGACGCTGAACAACCACTCTTTCGAAGGCAAACTGTCATCCTCTTAAGTACATCATCAGTCGACATCAGCCTCTTCACTCTCTGTCGTGGCCGCCGGTTGTGCTCCTCCGCCGGTGTTCACCCGCGTAGGAACTATTCCGGTTCATCCTCGTACCTTCGGTCTTCGATCCAATCCTCGATCCTTCTACCTCGGATTTAATGCTATATCAGCTGTCGCAACCAACAGCCTCTACAGTAGCCCCCTACCAGCGGTAGCGAGACTTTTCCAGCTCATTGCTGATACTTTCCCTGAAACTTAACTCTCCGACCTGGCCGTGTCTTAACCTCTTTTGGCATGTCACCAGGCTCTGGGATAGTAGATTCCTCTGTAGATTCGCTTTTAGGAAATATGTCCTGTTCATCTCGGGATACATAAGCAGGTTTTAGACGATCCACGTTTACCGCACTCTCTCGGCCATGAATGAGAATCCTAAAAGCCTTCTCCCCTCGACTCAGTACTTGAAATGGACCTTCGTATGGTGGCTGCAGGCCTTTTTTCAGGACATCGGTCCTCAGGAAAACCTGACTGCACGACGAAAGGTCTTTACTTACAAAAACCGCTCTATGACCCTGATGTCTGGACTTTACTGGCAGCAACTCCTGCATGGTCTCTTTTAGCTTTCCAACAAAGTTTGCGGGATCCGCTGTACCTGTAGACGGACATAAAAATTCTCCAGGCAGTCGTATCGGAGTCCCATAAACCATTTCCGCTGTCGTTGCTTGCAAGTCCTCCTTCCATGCAGCTCTAAAACCTAAAAGTATGGTAGGTAAATCTCTGGTCCACTGACTTGCACTGTAGGCTCTAATCGCTCCCTTCATCTGTCTGTGAAATCTTTCCACTTGGCCATTTCCTGCGGGATGGTAAGGACTTGTTCGATGACGGGCCGAACCCAGGAACTTAGTCAGGGCATCAAACAGTGAGGCTTCGAACTGTGTCCCCTGGTCTGTTGTGATTCGTAGAGGTATTCCAAACCTAGCAATCTATCCAGCATAAAAAACCTCAGCAACAGATTTGGCTGTTATATCTACGAGCGGGTAAGCTTCTGGCCACTTGGAAAAACGGTCGACACAAGTAAGACAGTAGCGAAAAGCTTCTGATGGCGGCAAGGGACCTACGATGTCGATGTGCACGTGCTCGAACCTGGCATTTGGTGGAACAAATGTACCAAGCTTGCTCTGAGTGCGACGTGTCACCTTAGAACGTTGGCAAGCCAAGCATTGCTGAGCCCATGCCCTAACATCTTTCTTTATACCAGGCCAAACATATCGCTCTTCCACCAAACTTATAGTAGCTTTAATACCTGGATGTGAAATAGAATGCAGTTTGGAAAAAACGTTTTTTCTGTCCACTTCGGGTACGAATGGTCGAATACGTTTGGTTGATACATCACAAAGCAGCTCCACACCAGGATCACCTATTACGAATGGTTGAAGTACCAAGGATGAGTTACCGGTTTGAGCTAAAATTTCGGCTAGTTCCTGGTCACCTTTTTGGTTGTTAGCCATTTCTTGAAAATTGATGTGGGAAGGTGTTTCTATGGTAGCAATGCTTACTCTGGACAGCGCATCTGCAACCACATTATCTATTCCCTTCACGTGCTGAATATCCGTAGTGAATTGGCCAATAAAATCCAAATGACGTAATTGTCTTGGCGAACACTTATCTTTTTGTTTAAAGGCATATATCAGCGGCTTGTGGTCAGTGTAGATAGTAAACGGCCGACCCTCTACCATATGCCGAAAGTATTTG
Organism: Parasteatoda lunata; assembly: GCA_949128135.1. NCBI lineage: Eukaryota > Metazoa > Arthropoda > Arachnida > Araneae > Theridiidae > Parasteatoda > Parasteatoda lunata. Next base: position 58,289,203 of record OX421973.1, on the reverse strand, counting down.
ACTGCCATGTATGCAGCCAAGAGCTCTCTGTCGTAAGCACTGTACTTTCTTTGAGATGGTGCAAGCTTCTTTGAATAAAACCAGAGTGGTTGCCACTCTTTCTCGATCCGCTGATGCAAAGCAGCACCCATCGCAGTATCTGAAGCGTCTACCACCATCGCCAACTGTGCGTTCATGACAGGATGGTACAGCTTTGTTGAATTCGCCAATTCCTTCTTGCTCTTCTCGAACGCAGCAACTGCTTCCTCCGACCACTTGATCACGCTTTTATCATTTGTCTTAGCACCTTTTAAATATTCGTTCAAAATTGTTTGAGTGTGGGCAGCTCTCGGTATGAATCTTCTGTAAAAATTCAAGACCGCAAGATATCGACGCAGCTCTCTAATTGTAACTGGCTGAGGAAAATTAGCAATTGCAGAAACTTTATCAGGAAGCGGAGTAATACCCTTTTCCGTAACACAATGCCCTAGGAATTCTACTGTAGACTGTCCCAAGACACATTTGCTTACGTTGAGTGTTATACTATATTGAGCAAAACGTTGAAAAACTCTTTAAATGAATTAAATGTTCTTCTTCGTTCTTCGAAGCTACTAATACGTCATCAAAATAAGGTACACAAAATTCGAACTCACCCAAGACTTGATGAATGAAGCGTTGGAAAGTTGCGGCAGCATTTGATAATCCAAACGGCATATACAAAAACTCGAACAATCCAAACGGCGTTGTTACTGCAGTCTTTGGCACGTCTTCTTTGCGCACTGGAATCTGATAATACGCTTTTTCCAGGTCCAAGGTAGAAAATATCATTTTACCTTCCAAAACCTGAAAACAGTCTTGCATGTGGGGAACAGGGTACCTATCTGGCACGGTCACACCATTAAGACGACGAAAATCACCACACGGTCGCCAGTCTCCATTCTTTTTTAGAACCATGTGTAACGGACTTGCCCAACAGCTTTTGGAAGGCTGACGAACCCCTGATGCTACCAGAAACTCGAACTCTTGCTTTGCAGCCTTCAACTTATCTGGCGATAAACGTCTAGGTTTCGAAAAAATAGGCGGTTCTTTTATTTGTATCCAATGTTCCACTCCATGCTTAACTTTTCTTGGCGTGACACCTAACCTAATCAGAGAAGGAAACTCTGACAACAACTGGTGGAACTTAGAATTCTCTAAAATTGCCTTTACCGTTGAAGTAATCCCAGCATACCGGGTACCTCTTGTTTGCAACTTGGTCAAAGGATCAATTACTGCAGCATTTTTGACGTCTACTAATAAACCAAAATTGCGTAAGAAGTCAGCTCCGATAATTGGTTGAGGCACGGCAGCGATGATAAAAGGCCAGCTGAACTCTCTTCTGAGTCCGAGGTCTAATTTCAACAGGCGTTGGCCAAACGTTGGAATGGTCGTACCGTTTGCGGCGAACAATTTCATCTGGGAAGAATGGTCACTGGATGCATAGGCAACACGAGGTATCACAGAGACGTCAGCTCCCGTATCGATGAGATAACGTGAGGATGTAGACTTGTCCGTCAGATAAATCCGCTGAATCATCGCCTCGCCGTCACCCTTTTGACGGGATGTTCTCAGCAGTTTTCCGGCTGGAACGAACATGGAGGTCGGCATTTTGTCGCTCGTTGCTTGAATACTCTATGATACCAGCAATACTGTGAATTTGCAGACTGTCGGCTTCGTCTAGTGGAGCGTTTCTGACTAGTACTTCTTGACCGGTCACTTGTACGGGCTTCCAACCGTGAGAGACGAGCAGTGATCTCTGTCAATAAAGACCGTAAATCCGTCTGATCCGTCGAACCAGCAACTACGTTGACTGACTGTGCGCTAGATGTTGTAGACATAATACCATCCGCCATCTCCGCCAGTTTGTCCAGATTGTCGTTGGAAATTGCCAAAATCTGTTGAACATTAGTAGGCAACCTCTGCAAAAATAAAGACTTAAGAAGTTCATCGTTAATTGTCGTACTGGCTTTGTTTCGCATTTCCAGAAGCAGTCTTGAAGGACGGCGGTCACCAAGTTGCATTTCCGATATCAAATCCCTTAAGCGTTGAGCTTCAGATTCAGCATATTGAGCGCACAATCTTTTTTTAAGTGCAGTGAACGGCTTATCCACAGGTGGACTGATAACAATGTCGCTGATAATCGCCAGTTCCTCCGGTTGTAGAGCAGAAACTACGTGGTGAAACTTCGTAGACTCTGTAGTTACTCCGGCAAGAGTGAACTGACTTTCAATTTGTCTGAACCACAATTCGGGATTGGCTCTCCAAAAAGGTGGCGGCTACACAGTGACACGAGCAACTTGTTGATCAGCAGTTTCCGTAGATTCGGGCATTTTTTATTAATGTATAAGTCCAACAATAGAAGCAATTCGTACTCACGGCTTTCCAAGAATTTTAAAACCTGCAACGTACCAGCATCTCTTCGTAATTCATGGGCTAGTAGAATTTCCCAAATGCAGTTTGCAGAAACAGAAATATACGTTTTCGTTCACAGGTCACCAATCGTATGTAGGTTTCGGTGATGGGAATGTAAGACGTCAAATAAAACTATATGCAATGAAACATCCTCTTTAATAGTCAAAGATAACAAAACCATCCAGAAACTAAAGAACTCCAATTAACTGATTATTTGTTAAAAACATTTAAAAACTTGTTATAAAAAATCAATTAAAACTTTAACTTTCGATTGTAAACATCTCAAACTACAGGTGGGCGTCACCGGGTAGAAAACGAAATATCGTGGCGAAGTCTCGGACGCTGAACAACCACTCTTTCGAAGGCAAACTGTCATCCTCTTAAGTACATCATCAGTCGACATCAGCCTCTTCACTCTCAGTCGTGGCTGCCGGTTGTGCTCCTCCGCCGGTGTTCATCCGCGTAGGAACTATTCCGGTTCATCCTCGTACCTTCGGTCTTCGATCCAATCCTCGATCCTTCTACCTCGGATTTAATGCTATATCAGCTGTCGCAACCAACAGCCTCTACACAATCTTTTCCTTATTTAAATATTTTTATTTCATTTTCAAAGAATAATTTAAAGGAACTAATTTTGTTTTCGTTTTTAAGAGAAAAGGCGAAAGAAAGGGAACACGGATGGATTCCTCTAATTTTGTATATGATAATTTATTATACTATTAATTACTACTATGTTATTACTTTATTTTAATTTATTATCTGATGGAAAAAGGTATCATAAAAAATTACCTGATTTTTCACGGTACCTATCAGCGGCTTTCAAAGTGGCCACTTTTACCTATATACAAGGTATTTCGTAACGACCACCATTGATGTATATTTTTAAAATACATGTGAAAAAAGTGTACTCATTAAGAGTCACGAAGTAATATTTAAGCAGGAAAGAAGAAAAAACTCCATCGAACTCTGCCAAGCACTAATGAACAAAGACAAAGCAAATCTGATCTCCTAATGATATTTGTAGGTGATTTGAAAAACCACTTTGAAAATCCTCATTATTTCTTCCAGCAATCAAACATATTTTGAAACTTGAGTCTCACTCTTTCAATAAAAATACTTAATTTCTGACATGGTTTCTGAAAATATACATTAAAAGTGGTCATTTTGGAGCACCCTGTCTAACAATATCAATGCAAATTTGTTTATTATATAATGGGAAATTGTTTAAAAGATGCTTCAACTGTGTTTAGCACACAAGATTAAATTATATTTATCATGCCATTTTTCTTTTTAACACTACTTATAATTTACAATGTTCAACTCAAATAAAGGGAAATTTCAAAACAATAAAGGCAACAGAACAAATCCTATAAAGAATTTAATTTATTTTGCACAAAATATGATGTACCACAGTATCATTGCTTGATATGTTTGCTTGTTTCTAATCATCGTAAATTATATTTTATCTTTTGTCAAAAATATTAATCCTGTTTACCAGCTACGTCACAAAACACTTTCAAAGAGTATTCTTTCATTGAAGTAGGTGAATCACATTTAGCAGTATTGATATCCAAAGTCACTTCATTCTTACAAATCCACTCAAGGTTTTTATCACATTTCAATGGATTTCCTATTTTAAAAATTTATTAATTCAATACATATTTATAAAAACATATAAAAATTATTTTAACTCAACCATCAAAAACCACTGTACTTAGATGGGTACCAAACAAAAACAATTCCTCCAAAATAGACGCAAAATTTTTTAAATGTCACGAAAAATGATGGATAGATGATTGTACTTAATTAACTGTATGAAAACTGTAAGCAACAAACTTCAAATAATTTTATTATTATTATTATTATTATTATTATTATTATGTTTTTTTTATGTCGTTTTGTGCTTTATTTTATTTGTGTGAAATAAATGTTTATAAAAATTAAAGAACACCAGTGTCAAATATATCACCGGATGATGTGGTGATAGCGCTTCTCGATAAACTTCGTTTGATATCCATCAAACGAAAAGTAATAAAAATCGCATAATTATCTCAATAAAATTAGTCTTAACTGGCATCAAGTAAAAGTTCTGTCTAAATTTGTGTATAACTTTCTTTTCTAAAACGTAAAAAATAATTTTTTTTCATTAATGAGGACAACATCACAACTTTAATATTAGTTATCATTTTAATATGAATGACATTTTAATTCGACACGTATTTTTAGATAATGTATTAACATGCACAAGACGTAAAATTAATTTTAACATTCAATCCATTCAAAGGCATTTTCTAAAAATAGCTAATCACAAATGCATAAAAAGGTAGTACTCACCTTCTAAATGTATTCGTGTCTTTTTCAATATGGTTTCATCCTCTTCAACTGTATTAATCCAATTATTTGCCAAATTCACGGAGGCTAATTCAGGCATATTGCTGAACAAACCAAAGGGAATCTCTTTTATTTTATTGTTCCTGCAAGATAGAAATTTAATTCTATTTTAAAAGCATGAAGAATGACTTCTTTATAGTATGTAAAATTGTAATTTAGATTGAGTTTAAATAACTTTTCTGCATTTTTCTTAAAAATAAATGTGTACTTTTTATATATACGTTATATTTCTGCAACACACTCAAATAAATGTGTAAGTAACATTTCTAATGGAGGTGTAATATCCCCGCTGAGATTTGAACCAGGTTCACAACATAGGATGGTGAACATTGAATTTATTAATTATACTGAATATTTATTTAATTATCCCCTGAGTCATCACGGCTCTGATAAATCAATTTTATTTTATTTTATATCCGTCGTTGAATAGCTGACCCAATTTTCGGGTTTACGACTACTAATGTTCAACTCCGTAGCCTAGTAACTTTGAACCAATTCAGAAGACAAGGAAACTCCTGGATCAGTGCCCCCAGAGGTATTGATTTGTTATGGGAACATGGAGGACTTTGCGACTCGACAGATTTAACTTGCTTCAGTCACCATTTACTACACGGGGAGTCTTCGGCCGGCAGGGATCGAACCCACGAACTCTTGGACACGGGCCCAGCGCCCTACCGACCAGGCTATCCTGGCCTTTGATGAATCAATTAGACGAAGCCAGAATGACGAAATATTTCTTTACTTTTGACGAAAATGGTTTTTCAAGAAAATTTTGTCACTCTGCCGAAATGTTCACCCGGAGCATAAGCCAAGAAACGATTTTTTTCAAAAAACGAAAAAAGTTTCACAAAATTTAAGTATTCATTTTTTGCAGTGTACTTCGGTGCAAAGTATTCGCCACCATTTTTAATGCTCAGGAACACTAAGATTAATAATCACGATATAAAAATACACATAAAGTACGTCAGTGAAGTTATTTTTATGAAATAATACAAAGCAAGCATCAATATTGCGTGATGCATATATACAATATTTTTAAAGATAAAATTAGTTCGTTAATGAAATATATTCAGAGTACAGAGAAGATATATGAATTTAAACCGAGTGGGTTAAAATTATAAAATTATTCAATACAATTGACGGATAAAATTCTATAGAATGTTCAGATGGGCAAGACGAATTTCACTTCTCTTTTCGATTGCAAACAAAAAATATGGGTCGTCTGAAATTGGAGGTTTGAAGTGTACTCCGAAATTAGCGAAAATAATTTATAAAAAAAAGTATCTGATTTTTGCGAAAGTTCTATCAATTGTTAGCGTCAAGATTTAAATACATCCTTAAAATTATTTATGAACGCTCGATTTAGTATAAATTTGAAATAACACGCATTTTTTAACACCGAATTCGAATGATAATACATCACAGTTTTTGCAGTGTGCGTATCACACTGGGGAACTGATATTTTTTTTCTGTTTGGATGAATTTTTTTTAAACAGGTCTCACATACTTTTGCATCTGCAGAGCTAACTAAGATCACTGGTTTCATATCTGCAACCGTTTTCTCCCCACAAACTCAGATTTTTTAATGACATATTTATTCAATTTTTTCGAAATATACGAGTTTAGAAATGTTGTCTATAACAGGGTTCGTATAAATGCTATTATAAACTTCCAGGAAAGTAAGGGCACATTATCGAGATTAAAATTGCATAGAAACCCATGTCCGAAAATGTCATCATACACCGCTAGCGGCTCTTTCCTATCATGAATTGTTTCTTCCTATGCTTCTGAACAAGTTATAATAAAAAAGCTCTCCTAAACGCGTACTAAGACATTTCCAAGTATGAGCTTCTATGAAATTTTAATCTTTCTGATATTATTAACTCCCCTAGAAGTTGTGGCATCCTTTACACGACCCCTTGCTATATATAACGTTTTTAGCTTATTGATTTCGACAAAAAAAAATAGTCAATTAAGCTCATTTTAAAAATAATCTGTATCTTTAGGAGCAAAACCAGATTTGAAGTTCCCACTCCTGAATTAAGCAATATCATGTGTTTGCATAGGTGCAACCGAAAATTTGTTCCTCGGGGTAACCCAATTAAATACGCACAAGTCTCAATAGTTAGAGAAAACTGTGTTGCTCTTTTCATTCTATTGAAGTTTTATAGAAGCTATATCATGGCCAAATACGCCTAACAAGTCTTGAGAATGAGCGCCTATTTCCAAGTGCTTGAAACATGTTGACTTTTATTTGCATCTATATATATTTGAAGCCAACAAAGTTTTTCATGATTCAAGTAATATCTTAATAACTCCAAATCCTGGAGGTAATTTATTTAATACTACTTAAATTTCAGTAAAAGAAGCTCGTTTAAATTTATTTTTTAGATATCTCTTATTACGGTTTCACCAGTATTCAATTTGAAATAATTGGCACAAAAAATATTAACGGATCAAATTGAATCTTACGATAAATCAATATTTTCTAGAACTTTAGAATTTGAAGGGAACATAGATCTTGATATTTTTCCAAAAGAATTTCCAGTAATCCAAAGCATGCTCAAGCCATCTAAGGATTGGAAGGCTTTGTCTCCTATTGTCCTAAGATCATTCCTTAGTAGAAAAATACTAGATAGTTTTTTTGAGCCACCAGCAAACCAGTCATTAGTTAAATCATCTATGTTATTATCCTTCATCATCACAGACTAAAAGTAAAATTTTGACAAAGGACAAAAATTAATGCGATTCAACATAACAAAAATAAATAAACATCAAAAAAGAAAACCTTGTGCATTATAAGGACACAGCCGAAAGTTACAAAGTTATAACATCATCCATTGACGAAGTATATTATATAATACTAAGTACAATATAAATATTAATAGATACATTTTATACAATTATTATAAAATGTAAAGATGTTTTATTTATTATTATTAATTTATTGCTGGACACAATTTCATTTTAAGTTAAGTGTTAATATTTTTCTACTAATATATTTCTGAAAGAAACCTGAACTTATAAATATTTCTTTAAAAACTTTTCTGGTTTTGTTACTAAGAAGGCTTCATTTTTTTTTATAAATATTTTACCTACAAATGAATTCATGATCTTTAAATATGATTGTAGTATTGAAACTATATTACGACATATTTTTTCATTTAATTCACTTTCTCTTGAAAGATTTCTGTTTATAACATGCCTATACAATAAATTTGAATGATTCCCATTTTCTCTTACATTTTATTTTTAACTTATTTAATTGATAACCTCTAACAATCTTTTCTCAGCCGTTATATTTAAAGCTTTCCTTTTTTAAACTAATACTTCTATTTAAAATTTAAAATTATTCGCCAATTAGAACTGCCGATAGTTAACGCAACGCCTTTTGAAAACATTATAACACGCCAATGGTCTAGGTTTATTTCAATTTACTTCTAAACATTATTCTTTAAGCTTCGAATTTGTTCTCCTTCATGTTACATTTTCCTTGCTTTTGACTCCTTTCAAAATATGATGCGTAAGGCCAATTTGTTATATTTTCATAAATTAGATTTAAAATAATAAGATATCATTTCTTATTTATATTATGGTTATTCCTTAATCACGGTTACTTCATCACATCACGAACCTAATGAGAAATGATCTTTGAATGGATTGTAAATAATTCTAAATTAAAAATTTTAACTTTTAAAAAGTTCCATCTTATGGATGAATTCTAAAGAAAATGTATAGCTCTTAGTGTCTCTAAGTAATATCTCTAAGTGTATAAAATGTATATCGTTAATTTTTTTTATTTCATTCTTCACTTTATATTTTTCTGAACTCGCTGTCGATTAGCGAAGTGTGAACCTTACACGTAAAATTTAGACCACGGTTTCAAATTTCAGGTGGAGCACTGTACTGAATTACGCTGTACTGCACTGTAATCAATTCCCTACTAATATAAGCAGAATTTACTGTTATTCTATTTCCAAATAAAATTATCCCTAGTTTTGGGCATAAACTAATTTTTTTTTCTCTTTTTTTTATCCGTCGTTGAACTGTCGACCCAATTTTTGGGTTTACGACTACTAATCTTCAACTCCGTATCCTTGTAAGTTTTGAACCAATCCAGAAGACAAGGAAACTCCTGGATCAGTACCCCCAGAGGTATTGATTTGTTATGGGAACATGGAGGACTTTGCGACTCAACAAATTTAACGTGCTTCAGTCACCATTTACTACACGGGGAGTCTTCGACCGAAGAACGAAGAACGACCCACGAACTCTTGAACGTGGGCCCAGCGCCCCACCGACCAGGCTATCCCTGCCATAAACTAATATTTTATTTTATTTTTATAACCGTCGTTGAACAGACGACCCAATTTTATGGGTTAACGACTACTAATGTTCAACTCCGTAGCCTTATAATTTTGTACCCAATCCAGCAACAAGGAAACTCCTGGATCGAGTAGTGGGAGAAATTTTGCCTTCATGGAGGACTTTTTGATGGAGATAATCCGCATTTGCGTTACATGAAGAGAAAGATCACGAGAGCCTCCCACAGTTAGCCTGACGGCAAGGGGACTCTAACCCATGATCTGTCTACCACTGAGGATATTTCACGTTAGCACTGTGGTCGGTGCAAGCCAGATGCGGAATTCATATCGACTGGGATTCACGCTCTATCCCCTAAGTTTCATAATCTTCATTCATAATCTTCATTCTAATCATTTCATAAACTTATTATAAATTTTTTTAAAAAAATCGAGTAATCGAATTTAATAAAAAAACTAATTCATTACCTATTCGTTAAATTTGAACTATTTCGTTTGTATTTACATAATTTATCCATCACTTTGTATAGTTTTTATTTGGAACTTTAAGTTTAAGACATTTACTTATGAAGACAAATAACGTATCTAAAGAAATTATCAATTTAATACACTCGAATTTTTTTTAATATTTGTCACAGTTTTATTCCGTTAAACAATGTTTCCATCTGTCTATTTGCTGCTTATAAGTACCAAAAATAATGTTATTTTGAATTGCACTGTTTAAGCAGCAAGTAATTAATTTAAAAAAAAAAGATAAAGGAACACTTCTTCAACAAACTTCAACGAATAATTAGCAAATTGAGAATAAAAAGCGAGTACTTATCAAGTACTACTTATCAAAAGTTTAAAAAAATTGAGAAGCAAACCTGATTAATTCCTATTTTTAAAATTTGAACTATAAAACAGCCTAACAAAATACATCATTTCCTTAATTTACAAATACAAAACTAGTCTTAGTTTAAACCTAATTTCAAATTTAAAATTTATTTTTTTATTTAATTCATTATCCAAGATAAGAAGCCCAAAAATATTATTCTAAAGGATTATGTTTTGAAAATACACTGTATATTTTTGTTGATGAAACCTTTTAAACAAGCCTTTGAAACTTTTAACAGCTTAAAAAATCGAAAAATTTTGAAGTTTTTACTATACTGACAAAACTACTACCAAAACTTGAACTAATATCAAATAAAGTTAAATGGATACAAAACCCAATTAACTTTATAGTAGTTCAATTTCTTGTTTATTTTAACTGCTATGAAAGACAAAAGGGCTCTACCAACACCTACTAGAAAAGAGTAGGCCTCAGCACGGGTTACCATAAATATTCTTTAGTAGTCTAAACGTAATGACATATTTCGTATTTTCAACCACTGCGCAGCTTAGTACCTCGAACGTAATGAAATCTTTCTTATTTCTCATCAACTGCGCAGTTAACTTCGTCACATCGGACTACTAAATTGATCCGTGCTGAGGCCTTCCTTCTTCTAGGAGGTGTTGGCTCTTCTCCCTGCTCTCTACTCTTCTCTCACCCCCGCGGTTACTTCTGAGTCATTTTTATTTTAAGATAGTTGCATGAAACTTAAATTTTCCCAAATTTTTTTATTTTATAAATACAGATTTGATTTTAGAGTTTCCGATTTATTGGAGAAAAGAATTTAAAACTAGTAGGGAATAGATACCGTATTCCTCTATAATGCTCATAACAAATTTCAATGAGTTCAAAACTATAAATAGATAATTTTGCTTACCAAACACGTTCACTATATTGAATGAAACTTGCATGCCTTTCTGCAGGAAATAGCCATTAAGCACTTAATAATTTGATGAATCTCTCTTACTCTGAATAAATTATTCTATAATAATAGGATTTACTCTAAGATGATTTTCGAGAAATCTTTTAGACAAAATTGCCCCAATAATCCTCATAATTGTTTGAAATCTTATTGACTAATTTTTTATTATTAAAATTTTTTCTGAAACCTACCTCTAAATTCTTAAGATTGTCTAACTTCAAGCCTGGAAGTGGATTCTTTTTAAAGCTGTTGTTAATTTCAAGAATTGTCAAAGACTTTTCTAATCCTTGGAATTGTATAACACCTGATGAAGCAACTTCGATTTTGTGCAAAGCAAGAAGCTTAATATGCAATCCTTGAAATGTGTCTGGTGATAATTCAGGAAGTTCAATATCGGATAGTATTAAGTCGATTGAGTAACCTTTCAGCGCTTCAAGAGTTGACCTCAATGTTTTTACATCTGTTATTTTAGAGCAAGTTACTAAGGGACCTAAAAGGAAAAACTAGGTCAAAATATTTACTTGAAATAATTGAAATTTTATTTACAAGTACTTTGATAATCATAAAAATGTCCCCACAAAAATACCGAATAATTTGATAAAACAGAATAAAGATTTTACATAAAGAAATGTTTTCGAACTACTAATATAAATTACGATCGCGGTCTGAAAAGCTAACAATCTTGAAGTAAAAATAGCAGTAATAATCAAGTCCGTAAAATTGTTTGGACATCATTTTGATAATTTTCAACCGAAATTTCTGCTAATTTGAACTAGAAGGTTTTGTTCCAAAATTACTTTTGTGAGTTGCAAAAATGGAAAAACATTGTGAGTATCGAGCTATTAGGTTCTTCACAGATTAATAAGAAGTCGGACGCAGTGTATGGAGACTTATCAACTTTTCGCCATCATTTACAACTTTTTATTTTATTTTAGCAATGTACGTAGCAATGTGGTAGGTGCGAGCCAGGAGTAGAGTTCGTATCAAACAAAAACCACTGGGATTCAAACCTGGCTCCCCTTATTGGGAAGAAAACGCTCTCCCCTGTGCCACCGCAGCTCCAGTAACAACTGGGAATTTTTAGGCAACTTTACTTTAGAGTAACTGTGGCAGCTTGGATGATAATGAACACTCAGAACGGCCAAAAACTGTAACAGCTTGTAAAAACGTTTTTAAAATTCAGCAAATCTCGCTTGATGACCATCGAGTTATAGTTATAATCTATGAAAACTAAGCAGAGTTAAAGGGTATAAAAATATCTAAAGAATGTGTTTAGCGACGTATTGAACCATAGGTATGCGCAATTTGACTGTAAGTTAAGATCCACGCTTACTCAATTTGGACTAAAAAAGAATACGAATAAACATTTGCGCTACTCCTGTTCTCTCAATATAAATCGGAGTTTTTTTTTTTAAATTATTACTCAGTGTAGATGAAACCCGGATTCATCTTTGCAGTTTAGAAACAAAATCAAAGTCAAAACAGTGGACTACAAAGAAAGAATCGATCTAAAAAAAAAGACAAAAACTGCTCTTTATGCTAGAAATGTTATGATGATAGTTTTTTTAAGATAGCCATAGAATCGTTTTAATAGATTACCGTGAAAGGGAAAAAACTATTATTGGCACATATTATGTTACAGTTGAACATACAACGTTAGTTGAAATGCTAAAGGCTAATTGACGAAAAAAGGTAGCATTAACGAAAGGAAAGAAAGTTGTTTCTCCAAGATGATTCTTCTCTTATATCGATTACTAGACAGTTAATTCTTAGTTCTTTTCCTTTTTTAATTTTTATTATCGATCCAAAAGACAGAAGTACTCTAGAATGAGAACTGATACCGATTGACTTCTTTTAAACGAAACTAATCTATATTTGTGCTACTTAAAAAGAAAAGTTACCAATACCTTCTCCAGTTAGTCTGTTGGCAATAGTACTTATTGCAATAGCACTTCACATTCAAATACATCCCTAGGGTCTGGTTCGCCTGCCACTGTGGATGTTTGCGACAGAACCGGTTACGACAACTAGCAGTGGCAAACAAATCGACAAGCCATCACCGTGATTTGAACCTATTTCACCATCTTAAAAACAAAACAGTCGACCATCTAGTTTATCCCAGTCTCAAAACTAAAATTTTGAAATTTTTTTATTAAGGATTAAAAAAAATGTTCTTTTTGTAAAACTATTGACTGATGGTGTTTCTCTTGTTTAAAAGGTATCTTGCTCCTTTCAAGTTGAACGTGAATTACATCCTATTTACAATAAATCTAATTGTATAATTAAAAATTAATTTAAAAATAACAAATATTATTCAGACAATCAAAAATTAAAGATAAAAGTATTGACCTACATCATAAGAAAATTAAAGGGTGCCTACATTTATGACTAAAAAAACGTATGTATTTTTTGTAATTTTTGAAACTAAATTTGGAAAAAAAAATTATCTGTTATTATGAAATCATATACTTTTTTTAATAATTATAGTATTGAAATCTATCTTTTAAATAAATCTATTAAAATTAAATATATTATCGAACGATTTGCACTTTACGCATTTAGCTATTCGATATGAAAGAAAAAATAATTTTTTCGAAATTCATAAAACTTAACCGTTTGCTCTTAACAGGTGCCTGTCTATATTTACTGTCACCTATAAAATACCTACTATTTGAAAACGATAAAATATTTCCATCTTAATGTTTTAAGACCATTTTATTTAATTGCCCCCTGGGTAATTTACACTGTAAAAGATCCCGATTCAAATTATGGTAAAAAGCATCGGCACTGAAGGTGCTGTTTCTTTTACTATAAAATCCATTTTTATCGAAACATGTTACAGAACAATACTGTAATTTGTACAGTCATTATTACTGCAAAGTCACTGAATCACTTGAATTCAATTATTACTACTGCCAAAATTACTATACGATATTTTAAGTATTTTACGATATAATATTTTACGATAAAAATGGATTTTACGGATGATACACTCAAAGTGCCGGTATTTTATATTGTGATTTGATCATGAATATTTTACAGTGTTTGGTAATTCTAAATATTGAGTTATGTCTTGAATTACATTAGTTTTTTTAACAGTTGAAAAAGCCTCGATTAACGGAAAAAGCGAACAAAAACCTTAAATCAAAAAACTTTCTTAAAAAAGAAACAGATAGACACAAGCAATTAATTGTACTAAAATATAGTTAAATTACCCCAATTGACGGTGCAGTTGCATGATGTTGATTCTAAAGGTGGGCATTCATTCAATAAAGCATCGACAGCAACGGTGCTGTACACAAGCAACAAAATGCTAGCGATAAATGCCATCTGGAATCTGAAATGTGTATAAAAAATTAAAACGAATAATAAAATATAAATTCATAAAGCATTTTCTGGATACATACTTTATATACAAAATAAAACACGAAACACCTTAACCCTCTCATGCCTCAATTTTTAGTTGGGTTGCATTCGATGATTTTTCAGATGTAATGCAGTTGCTTTCTTAACAATATAAAATGAAGCTCATTTAGATATAGATTATATTTTATTTTTACTTCATAAACAAAAATTGAGTTTCTGTTTCGCCATTTTCGTTCTGTTTAATATCAACATATATTTAATAAGAACTTTGAACCATTTGCAGGTTCTCTGATACTATACTTTTGCATTTTTGCAGAGATTTAATATGGTATAAACGCACTCTCAGATAAACCGATTAACCTTGATTTAACGTAATAAATTTACTTCTTCATTAAAGTGAATTTACACCACATTTTAAAATGCTAAAGTGAACCACTTTCGTAAAAGTTGAACCATAGTGCGTATTACATAATCAGGTTTACTAAAAATAATATGGTACACAGTGTGATATTGACAGATTCTCTGTTAAATAAAATAAACTCTCAGATAAATCAGTTAATGTTTATCAATAATGTGGTGCAAATTTGCTTCAATATTGAAGCTAATTTGCACCGTATCATTGATCAATGTTAACCGATTTATCTGAGGGAGTGTTTTATTTAACATTAAAACAAATTTTTAAAAAATAAGTTACATTAAAGCAAGTTTGTTTCAAAATTAAGACAAATTTGCATAATATTTTAAGGTGTTCAATTAAATAATCTTTGTTACTAGTCAAACCGTAGTAAATATAATACAAGATAATATTTTACAACTCATCAATATATTATAATTGCAGAAAATTTAAACGCTATTATTATTCAACACACTGTATAATTTATATAGCTTTGGAGCTGTAGGGATATATATATATATATATATATATCATCGAATAACATCACGAATAACAACTACTTTTGCGATTATTATAGATATTGTGGGTTTATTTAAGTTTCCCGCATCAAAGTTTTCAAATTTTTAATACATTACACAATTTTGACAAACAATAATGAAACTTAATAAAATTTTAAGTAGGAAACTATTGTTGTCATACAAAAAACATTGTAATTAAAAATCAGAACATCTTACTTGGAAATCAGCATGAATACTAGAATTTGTGCATTTCAAACCAGAAATCTAACAAGCTGTTGGTTTTTTAGACGGGTGTTAATTTTCTCACGTTTATCTCAGGAATGGGTTAGTTTTTTTTTTTTTTTTTTTTTTTTTTTTTTTTTTTTTTTTGAAAGAATACTGATTGTTTCCCTTATGAAATGATTTGTTCATCAACAAGATGGTTTAGAGTTAATTTATCATATTCGTAAGCCTCTTTTATTTACGTCAGCACTGTGATCTCTAGCTTTATTACGTCTACCACTGAGGATATTTTACGTCAACACTGCGGTCGGGGAAAGCCAGATTAGGAATTCGTATCGCGCAGTATCGCTGGGTTTCGAGCCCGGTTCACCTCATTGAAAGGCGAACGCTCCAACCCCTGAGGCCTCACTGCTCATAAATTACTATTAACGCAATGCGTTAAATGATTTAGAACTTAATGATAAGCGTCATGCAAAGTGAGGTGCATGCAGAAATTGTATTTAATATAGGAGCCTATTTGGTAAGCAAATACGTTGTGAACTCACCAAATTTGTTATAATAATAAAACTTTAATTCTTAATGCTGTTTTGAAAAAAGTAATGATTACCAAACAAAATTATTTATATTAACTAATAAATCTTAATAGGATCTTATGAAATCTTTAATACTATTTATCAAACAAATTTGACTCAAAATAAACATTTAATTTAAAGTAATGAATATTGGATTTAGAATGTGGGGGCACTAGCGTAAGCAAGAGTTCTTTATAGCGAAAATGAAAAATTTAAATTTTCGTAGAAAAAACTGTTTTAAGCAAAGAATTAATAATTATTACGAAGAAATCATCGAAGAGTTGGTGAACGGTAGTGAACAAGGTGCTTAGTCCCCTAGTGTAAAATAAAAAAAAACTTTTACGCCGGCTCTTTTTAAAATTTTTTAGAGCTGAAAACTTAAATTCCTATATAACATTCCTACGAAACAAAAATACCTAAAAGCTCTAAAAAATCTAATTTTAATTAAGGTTGTACCAAGGTTTTTTATTTTATCTAATTTTAGATATCTACCAAGCGTCACTTTTAAAAGGGAAATATCTGTATAATATAACATGCATGTACAGTAAAATACCGATTAGCCATGGAATTTGGGTGGCAAAGGCACCGCGGATAACTTGAAAAACTCAAAATGCAAGGTGGAAGCACGAAAAATATTTTTTAAATGTATTTATAAATGAGTATATATTCAAAACATACAACTCTAAATCACTGAAATAACGAATGGTAGAAAAAATTAGTACATTCATACTTCAAAAAAGTGCTCATATATAAAAGTATTCATACATAAAAGTGTTCAATTAAAAAAATTCAATGATCAATATAGTAATATCCGCAATTTAGTTTTCGATCTTTTCGCTGATAATTCACTGATAATCGAAGCTCTACTGTATATTTGAGATAAGCTTTTTTAAGAAAATAAGATTACACTCTTATTGCTTATTAAGTTCATGAGATTGTTACATAAAAACAAGATATCTAAATTTATTATAATTATGTGCATTAACTTAGAACGTATAACTTTGGTGTATTGGTACAGTAGAAATGTCATAAAAGTATACGTATGGGTTGGCAAAATTAACTGAAGCTAAGTCATAGGTGATTATCAAAAGCAGAAAATTCTTTGTATAACTTTTCCCCCTCAACACAATGAAAATAAGAAAAATAATTAAAATTAAAAAAAGTCAATACCATCGTCACAGTTGTTTCAGTAAAGGTTTGTCAAACGTATTTTCTCACACTGATGAGTCAAAAACTATTGGATGAAACAATATAAAATTGGCTGCAATTTTTTTTTCGCAACCATGTGTTCTTATGTCTGAAGATGTGCAATGCAACCCACTATATTAAATTTCGAATTAGTTTTGGAATAGTTAAATAGTTTACATTCACCATTTTTCCGATTTTTCGTTATAAAGGAAAACCAAATCACGAATAAATAATTATATTTTGTAAACACGTACTCTTGTAATTGAAAATAAAAAAAAGTTGTTTTTTAATTCGAATTAGTTTAAAAGTTATTGAAATTTTAAAATTTAGAGTTTTTTGGTATTTTTTACGAAATTTTGAAAAAATAATAATAAAATACGTATTTTTTTAGTCTTTTAGAGAGAACCAAAGTCTAATAATCTCATCTTAAGTGGGAGAAAAAATTAGATTATTCTAATTTTTGGGCTCAATGTTATTTGTTACATAAACTGCACAATATCGATAATTCTTTTACTCTTCCTCTGTTTATACTACTACGATTGCATTTACTTTCCCCTTTTCGCTTGAGTGGCATTGCGTGTGTTTGAAGTTAAACAATCTTTTCCTTATTTACATATTTTTATTCTCATTTTCAAAGAATAATTTAAAGGAACTAATTTTGTTTTAGTTTCTAAGAAAAAAGGCGGGAGAAAGCGAACACGGATGATGGATCCCTTTATTCTGTATATGATAATTTATTATACTATTAATTACTACTATGTTATTACTTTATTTTAATTGATTATCTGAAGGAAAAAGGTATCATGAAAAATTACCAGATTTTTTACGGTACCTTTCAGTGACTTTCAAAGTGGCCACTTTTATCTATATACAAGATATTTCGTAACGACCACCATTGATGTATAGTTTTAAAATACATGTTAATAAAGTATATTCATTAAGAGTCACGAATTTAAGCAAGAAAGAAGCAAAAACGCCATCGAACTCTAATGAAGAAAGTGAGTTGAAAGACAAAGCAAATTTGATCTCCTAATGATAATTGTAGGTGACTTGAATAACCACTTTGAAACTCCTCATTATTTCTTCCAGCAATCTAACAGATTTTGAAGCTAGAGTCTCAATCTCTCAGTAAAAATACTTCATTTGTGACAAGGTTTCTAAAAATATGCGTCAAAAGTGGTCATTTTGGAGCACCCTGTCTAACAATATCAATACAAATTTGTTGATTATATAATGGGAAATTGTTTAAAAAATGCTTTAACAATGTTTAATAAAAGCACAGAAATTATTACAACAATTAAGAATTAGCTCTAATGTTTATCAACTCCTTGTTAAAGTATACGTCAAAGCTAAAAAAAAAAAAAGTGTAATTATTTTTTATTGTTTCAATATTATATTGTTCGCAATGACTGAAAAAAAACTAAATATTCATTGTCTTTACTCCTACACGACTAAAATTTTCCACTGACAGCATTTAATCTCATGTAACAAGATAACAATTATATTATAATACTCAATTGAAATAATGTCTGAAACTAACTTCTCCAACATGCTGATAACTAATTCCTGTAGATTTCAACAAATTATAACTCAAGCGTTTTCTGTTTTTGATGTTCGCTTTTGGTTCAGAGCCTCACTTTGTTTTGCCAGATACGGGAAGCAAACCTCTGATCTCCTTGCCACATATGGAGGGCATATTTTCAAACAATTTTGGGATTCATTGGACTCCGCAAAGAATCAACAAGTTAATGAATTCATTGACTCGCCAAGTTCTAGAACTAACGTTGAAGGAGCTGCTGGCGATTGCCACTTCTGTCAAAGTCCTCAATCTGCCCATCAATTACTAGTGCCCGACGTCCGTGGAAGATCTGGAAAAAACTGCAGTTCTCCTGGATCTGGGATTTTTGAACCGAATTTAGGAGATGTTGGACCAGGGCGTAACTGGAAATATACCAACTTGGCGTATTACGTAAGAAATTTTTATTCATGTCAGCGCGTAAATGTTGTTTGTACATGGAGAAAAATTTTCTGGTAAAATTACCAAAATGATATTTTTGGTTTCAAAAAAAAAAACTAGTTCTGGTAATAGAAACCAAAATATGCGATATTTAAGTCAATTCATTTGGTAATTTTTCTATTCCTATGACAACGCTTTACTGGAAATTCAGGCTTTCAAAATTATGGCTCTTATTACCAAACATTTAGTGAAAAATACAAAACTGAAAATTAAATTTAACCGAATAAGTGGTTTTTGTGTTATGCTCTAAAGTGTGATAAAATTACCAAATTTTGCTACATTTACTAAATTTTAACACTCATTACAAAACCCTATTTTGTAGTTAATCTTACCAAAATCATAGCAAAGTGCTTACTCAGTTTTTTGATGAAATTAGTTAGTAAATTGTAAGGCAATTTAGTCATGTTAAATATTATTTTCTTAACCAAACATATATTAAGATTGCATAGTGCAGTGTTGCACTTACTTCTAATTGCGCAAAACTTACTTTGACATTGAAAAAATATAAATTTTTAAATCAATATGTAAACATACTTTATAGTTAAGAAAAATCCAAAGTTCAGGCAAATAGTAAATATTCAGAATAGATTTTTAAGTATATTTTTACAAAAGGTACTTTTTAAATTTGTTTGAGTAAATAATATTTTCCATTAAAAAAAATTAAAACAGGGCATTTTTGAAACATTAACATTAATAATAAAGAATAGATTTACACAACTATTCATTAGATTTACACATTTTATAATGTAAAAAAAATAAAAAATTTGAATGTGTTATGTAGAAGTATTCAAGTTACCGAATCATATAATTAAAATGTTGATGAACATTAATTTCGTATCATCTTGATACGTTTGTTTTTCCCATTCATCTTGATACTTCACTGATGCCTAAAACATTATTATCCCATTATTATTATTATCATTATAAAACAGTATTTAATACTTATTTTTAAATCTGCATTCAATCTGCCTTAAAATGCTTGGTCTTATACTCGTATTTGAAGGATAAGAAATCGCTAACTTATCTAACCTAATAAGGCTAGTTTAGAAAGAGTGAAAAGCTAAATAAAAGATAAAAATAGCTTCAAAAGTTAAACATTTTAATATATTTTTCCTTTTTTTATTTTATGGTATTTTTTTTATTTTATAAATTGTATTCTACAAAGAAATTAACATGAAAATTGAACATAAGCATTAGACTATTTTTGCGCATGACCTGTTACCTTAGCTTCAAATAAAACTAAGCTTTCAAATGAAAACGAATGAAAATATGAAATGACAAATATACTTTCTAAAAAAATAGCTCATTCTATTTCGGTGATCTCGAGAATGTTGAATCCGATTATACACTGGTTATCATAAATTAAGGAAAATTCACAAAAATCGCGATAACTCAAGAAATTACACATGGAATTTTATGAAACTTACCCACAATATACAACACATAGTAAGGTATTAAACAACATAAAAAGAAATTATCAGACATTAATAGTAGTATAGAAATTAGCACATGTATAAAATAAACAAATTGGAAGTATCGGTTTGCAATAGAAAAAGTACCTTTAATATGGAATATGATTGCCTCTAGAAGCAATACAGCACAAACAGCGATGTGTGATGCTTTCAATTATGCGGTCTATCAGTTCAATAGGAAGTGAGAGCCATTGCTCTTGTAAAGCAGTTGCAAGCGTGGCAAGGGTCTGAGGGGGCGGATTGATGGCAGATACACGCCTCCCTAGAGCATCCCAAACGTGCTCGATAGGATTCAAGTCCGGGGATCGAGCTGGCCACTCCATGCGAGTAATTGTTTCCTGTTGAAGATAATCATCAACAATGCGAGCTCTGTGTGGTCTTGCATTATCGTCCTGTAACAGGAAGCAATCACCAATTGCCCCGGCATATGGGCGCACATAAGCATCAAGGATGTTGTCTCGATAAACCTGAGCATTCACGGTTCCCCTTGGAAAGACATGGAGGTATGTGCGCCCTCCTAAGGATATGCCTCCCCAAACACAGACACTGCCTCTTCCGTATGCATCTCTTTCACGGATGTTTGATGGATGATAACGGGTCCCAGGTTCTCTCCATATCAAATAACGTCTACTGTCACTTTCTAGACTAAACCTGGACTCATCCGTAAAGAGAACAGGCCTCCATTGATCTGACTTTTGAAAGAGTTATCGCTATTTTTGTGATTTTTCCTTAATTTATGATAACCAGTGTATGTTGATGTAAAAGCAAAGATTAGCAAAATTCACTTAGGAATATGAAGTGACAGTGTCTACTTTGTCTAGCAACTTTTTTGCAATTTCGAAAGGTATAAGATGCGATTTTTTGTTTTCGCTGTTGAATGTCTACTCTATTTTACTAACTATAGAACTTAATTTAATATGATAACAAAAATTCTTCACGACGCTTGTACTCATTACGGAAATTTTTATCTGGTCTTTCATATAGAATGCATTCTCTCCACAAATGATTGAAAATTCATGAGCAAAAATATTTTAACTTATGATGCCTTAATAATCTGAAAAATAATCCAAAACATGAATACTAGATCGTTAAAATATATGTACGATGTCTGGGAATAAAACTTAAACTAAGTAAAACAAAACACATGCTTAGAATTTAAATCTAATATACAGGGTGTCTAAAATTTCCTGGCGCTTACGTTACAAAGTTGTTGTTGATATGCAAATAAAATCCCATTTTTCTCCTCCCTCTCAGGTAAGTTACGCGAGTTGCGTAATTTGATGTGACGACTTCCCGATAGGGGAAATTGAAATATATTAGTTGTAGAAGCTGACTGAGTACGTGGACGTATTTCGAATGGATTTTTAGTTGCCACACGTGATAGTTATGTATATTCGAAATACCTTCGCATGTGAATGTGCATTCATCAATTGACAGTACATGCGCACAAAACTCCGGGTCCACAGTCGTCTATTGGAGAAACCATGTGGTAAAATTGACACTTGCTCAGTAATTCGATGGTTCCAGGCCGTGAACTTTCTATGATGGTAGGTATGCATTTCTTCATCACGCAGCACTCGCCACGCCATATTACGGGAAACATGAATGGCTTGGGAGAGTGCCCACGTGTTATATTCAGTCCTCTCTCTGATACAATGCGCAATGTCGACAGTTACAGATGACGTTTTTATTCTCTTCCCACGTCCTGTATCCTAAATGCAACTTGAAAAGGAACCCCTTTCGCAGAGTTGTTGGTACAGCCATTGAAATGCCCTTGCATCAGGGACGCGTCTTGTTGGAAAACACCCTAGGTACAATCTTATAACATATCTTGCATAGCTGTTTGCTGCTCCGAACATGTAATGGATCTAGTATTTCTCCTGATTTGAGTACGAATCCTTCTCTTCCTTGATACACAAAGCGAATGAAGACAGCTGCTGCTAACAGCTTTTTTATGGCAGTCTCTCGAAGACTCCCTCGTTCGGTCCATGAATTGTATGGTGTTTTGTGCTTATCTAGGGGTCTTCTGTCACCCCCTAACGTGTGTATCAAAAGTTTTGAGACACTCAGTATATTTCACTTATTGTTTCATTTCAGTCATTTTCTTTGGACCCGGGAACCTGCCACATCCATCCTGCAAACACAGAAGAGCCCCAAACATCAGGTTTAAGTGAACAATTTGCAGGTTGTAGCCCGCAAAGATCAGTATCTGAATGCTGTTCCCAGCCAGCAATAGAAAGCTTATCCCGTACAGGAAGCGCTCCTCTTTCAGCTACAAAACGCAGAATTCAACCAGCTTCGGAAAAAACTTCCCTAACAGAAGTAGAACGCAATCGTTCAGAATCAAATATCTCTCAACTATCTTCAGTGAATATCTCATCGAAAGAGTATTCTCCATCAGCGACTATTCCTCCATTAATTCTGTCAAGACCGAAGAGAACAAAAAACTGAAAAATTCAATATCAGATTTTGCATTATAAACGTATTTCTCAGAAATTTACTGTTTATTTTGTCTCGATGAATGCGTTTTAAAAACATGCAAAGAAACACTCATTCGTATTTGTCAAAAAATAAGCAAACTTTCAATTCTCTGCTTCCATTAGAAAAATGTAAAAATTAGTTTTTAATTTTTGCAGAATTCGAAAACTAGTGGCTCAAAATAATTTATCGAAAAGAAAAACATGTTTTGAAAACAAAACAAAAACATGAAAACATGTCCTTAAACATTTTGATCCTTAAGTCTTTTGGTTACTACAATATTAAGTTCTTAGCATTTAAAAAACTAGATTTTGATTTTTAAACTTGAAAAGTAGTGACTCGGAATGATTTAACAAAACTCATTTTTGATTTCATTTCTAAGTATTTTGACAGTTGAATAATTAACATAACTTGTATTTTAATAAGTTTTTAACGTTTAAAAACTAGCTTTTAACTTTTTCACGGCTAGAAAATATTGCTACGAAATGATTTATTAATAAAAAAACAATTTTGATTTCATTTCTTAACATTTTGACCACTGACTTTTTTGATTAAAGTAACATGTATTACTATAACATTTATACTAAGTTTTCAGTTAATTTTAAGGGAGCTCAATTTTCATAAAATATAAAGGGCATTGAATTAAAAATTAAAAATATTTACTCTGGGAGCTTTTCCAAGAGAGTAATGATTAATTACATCTCATTTCTTTAAATTGAAATTTAAATAAAATTTTTTACAGTGTCACATTAAATCACTTCCTAACTGAAGCTTAATCTAACAACATTCATTTCACTCCCAAGGGGAAAGTGAGAAAGATAAACAATTAACTTTTTAGGCATGAAAAAAAAATTTTCTTGAAAAATATTAGACATGTATTTTTTAGATTTTTTGTTCTAAAAATGTTTCTTGAATACGTTTCTTGAATACGAGGTTCCACGGAGAGTTAAAACCGCAAATGTGTTATGACTTTATTTTCCAGAAAAAAATACTAAATTATTATGCGTTCAGATCGTTAGTGGATCAACTCCATAACTTAACAGTTTTGAAATAATCAAAATAAAAATTTATGGAAACTAGTTAAATCTAATAGTGATTAAAACTACTCGGTTATTTTAGTTTATTGCTCTAAAAATATATATTAAAATAATTGAAGTAACAATCAGGTAGAGAAATATTTTATTAGGTACGTTTCCAATTCGACAATTTCTTTATTCTATTTATTTATATATTTTATTTCATAACCGTCGTTGAACAACTAATTTTTGAGTTTAAGTTTTGAGTTAATTTTGATGTTCAATAGGGTGGAGCGAAAAAAAAATTTCAACAATCGAAACGCACTATCTCTTAAAAGTTATATATGGATTAGTATATCACTCGTGAATTTTTTCCTAAGTTTTGAGCACCATCTTCATTCCCTGCAAAAGCCTTAAAATTTTGACAGCAAATTTTTGTAAATTTTTCAAATTTTAAAAATTTTGATATGAAAACAAATTACTACACAAAAGTTGTGTATTAAATGAAATATTACTTATGAATTTCTTCAGAATTTCAGAATTTTATTTATTTCCATAAAGACAATAAGAAACAGAAATTATATCCATAGGCAAACCAATTTAAAACTTTCTATATGATACCGTCTTTCGTTGGGCGGATGTCAGTTTTTCCATATTTATCTTATGAAGGAATTAGATTATTTTTAGGAAAAAAAATCAGGATTAACTTTTTTTATGATTATTGCCTCGTAATATAACCCAGAAACACAATATCTAATCAGTTTTACATTTACATCTACAATGAATCATCATAAGAGGAAGAGATTGTCCTTCTGTTTGTCCTTCTGTTTATCCCTGAACTATTTGTGCAAGAGTCTTGGAGTTTCGATAGCGAGTGCAAGGGGTAAATTTAGCCCCTGGTCCTAAAAATCGTTCAAAAAAATTTTTTTAATGCATTCGGGAGAACGTGCAAACGAATTTTACTCACATGTTGACTATAACGCATTGTAAAAAGACGATTAGGCATGTTCAATTATTTAAAGATAACACCAGTTATATCTGCTAGCTTACAGCTCAATTAGATTAAAAACATGATTCGAGTTTATTACTCTCTCATTAATAGTTATATTTATGTTTGATCGATTTGGTCATGCAAACTAGAGCACCTGAATTAGAGAAGCCGACTTATAAGCCATTTTGGAGTAAAAGCTTTTCCTCTAATAATAAAAAGCTGCAAGATTTGGCAACTTATCGCTACAAACGACGTTAACCTCAACAAGGATAGTCGGTAAAGAAACTTTTTTTTATATATTTATGTAAATTAACTGTACATTTTATTACCGGTTGAAAGTTTTTAAATAAAAAATTGTGTATGTGCTACAGGCCAATTACATCAATCTTTTTTTTTAAATGATTTCAAAGTAAATTTAGAACTAAATTTTACCATCTTTCCTATTTATTTCTATTTGAGATTCTTCAAAATAAACTTGCAAAAATATTTAGAATACTTTTTCTTCATTTTTATGCTTAAATTAAATTGCATTAAAAGATTTCGAGTTTTATCATACTCCCATAATAATTTCTAACACAGAAACAAATAATTTCAGCAATTTAATAAAAAATTTCAAAGAAAAAAATTTATAGATCCAAAAATACATGAAAGATCGCATATAAAATAGATTTCTTATAATAAATGTAAACAAACCGTTTGAACTTTAGGTAATATATTACCATAAGTAAATAAAAAAATATATAAATGAGCCAGATCTATTAGTGACCTGATCTATTTGGGAAATAAAAAGGAATACAATAAAAAACAGGTAAATTTTTATTTTTAACAAAAGGAAATACTAAAAGTGAATACAAAACTTGACGATTCCAAAATAGGTTGGGTGAATACTTATTCAATTAACCTATGGTCCTTATTTATTGGTTTTATTTAACATAAACACTTACAATTGTTAAATAAATTAATAAATATTGTTTAAAAGTCATATTTTAAATGAAAATATACTTAATAAATGCAACTTTCAATTAAAACTCCTATACAAATAACTCAAAATCCAAACTTAGTTAAAGCTGTACAATTCAACTAACCCTGAAAGTTATTCACTTATTTTTATTTTTTAAATAGATGAAAACAAACATCCAAAAATAAATTCTATCAATTTAATATCGTTTATATACTACATATATAAATAAATAAATCCAATAAGTAAATAGATGCTTATAAAATAAAAACATTATTTAGATAAGTGATTTTTATAAATTTTTTTATTACTGATTTCGGTCGAAAATAAATAAACATCAACTGCACGGAGAAAAAAATTTATTCTAGTATAATTACCGCACTGTATAGTTATGACATTACTGGTAAAAAAAAGCAACGAAAAATAATTAAAACAAAATTCTGGAAATTGAACCAAAATATACTATATTTAAACCATTAATTTCGTAATTTTTCAGTTCATACCGTAACAGTTTATCGGATATTCAGGCCTTCAAAATTATAGTTCTTATTACCACACATTTAATTCAAAATACTCAGTTGAAAAGTAAATTTAACCGAATAAATTATTTCGATGTCATGGTCAAAGGTATCATTAATAATTTTTGATAATTTTCCCATATTTACCAGAATAAAAGATTCTATATTCTTTATAGAATCGATAAAGTGATGTAATTAATATCAGTATAACAATAACTCGGAAAAAAAATATTTTGATATCAAAATTTTTTGGATGTAAGGAATACTTATAACGCATTTTCTTCCAGTGTGTTTTCGAATCTAAAAAGAGTGATTTGTTAGTGGTTTTGAAAAATATTGTTAAACAATTAAAGCAATTTTAGAAACAAGGATTAAGACTAACATCTCAAATTCATTAAAAACTTTATTACAAAAATCAATTTCATTAACGAAACCTGATAACAAAACATACAAAAATAAGCAACAACATTTAAATTGTAAAGCACAACCTTCAATCATTAGATGTCGAGAATTTACAGAAAATAATACCTGTAATTGCCGAGCTTAAATATTAGACTTATAAATATAAATTATAGAAAACATTGCTCTCGATACAAATATTTCTCAAGTGAGGAGAGAAGATAAGCTCTGACTTAAAAAAGAACATCAGTCAATAAGATTTTTTTTTAAAAAAAACCTGCTTTTCTAATCAATTTTTAATAGTATATAGTTAATAAAAAAAACATCGTCTAAAATTTAAGTTCGTTTAAAATTTAAGTTCGTTTAAAATTGAAACAGCGTTTAAAGTTCAATTTTCATTTCAAAAGTGCTAGAAAATTTGTTTTGCCGCAATGCTTTTTTGAGTAACTGTATACACAATTAGTGGAACGAAAGAAACTGGACGCAATACAAATGAATAATGCAATAAAATAGGGTATATTAAAAAGTAAATGCAAGTATTTTTTTAGCGATATGACTCATCAATTAAACAGATTGTTCTGTAATGACTGCTATTTATATATTTTTAGACTATTTGCAAAAACAAAATTCCAAAAAATATGAACATGAAGGGTCACAAAATAATATTTCAGTAAGGCAAAAATCAAAAGCTACATCGCAAGAGTCACTTATAAAAAATTCGGAATGAAGAATATCAAAACCAGTTTGACTGCCAGATAAAAGGAAAAGGTGCCTCACATAATTGATTTTCAACTTCAATTTATTGCCTCCAGCAAATCAAACAGATGTTTTAATGTTTCATTCTTGCTTTCATCATTAATGATTTAAATTTCCATTGCATTTTATAAATATTTCTCACTTGAGTATTAATTTACGATCACGCACAGTTGTCTAACTCCATTATTGTTAGGAATTCAAAATATATAGATTAAGGGTGGTCATTAAGAAACATCTTGTTCACTGCTGCATTTTCTTTGCATTGATAAGGAAAAAAATCAAATTATTTTCCTATATTTGGGTGTGAAATTAATCTCAATGACCAAGACTTCCAAATCCAGCAATCATTACAGTACAAATTTAAAACAAAATTCATAAGCATTTCAATACAAAATAAACTTACATAACGCCTTACAGTTAGCGATAAATATTCAATTTATCTGTTTTTATTTTAATTAAAATTTATTCCAATTTCTTCGTTTCATTCTTGTAAGCTTCTGGGATTCCATTCTTGTAGATTCCGTTTTTGTATATTCCATTTTTCTCACTCTGTTTTTCACCTCTATTATAGATTTTACGATAATAATCTATGAAAAGGAAGAAAAAAAGTACCGTTAAGAAAAATGAAAAAGCAAACGTTAGTTTAGAGGTGATACAACCAATTGAAGACATGATGAGGAGATAAAAAGTCATAAGGAAGAACTGCGTCTGAAAAAAAAAAAGAATTTTGTGATTATGTTTAAAATCATTAAAAACACTTTGTTATTTAACAATAATATATTAGGGGAAAATATATTTCGAACTTCAAATATGTTAATTAGTGCAAACGATATTTTAAATTACGAAATGAAACACCAAAAGGCACATTCTTTAAATTAACATACCTTTTTTTATGATATATTCGGATTTCTGACCGGCAAAATGTAGGGTGTAGCCGCAATCTGGGAAATATGGTCCCAATAGTTTGGTCGGAGCAGCGGTTCAAAGTTTGAACACCTTAATGGTAATTTTAATTTTTGCGTATTTCGCCCTATCTTGAGAAATTTTAAGCGAATTGAAAGTTTTTTGCATACACATATAAAATTCTTTTATCCAAAGATAATTCCATGGAAAAAAATGACTTTAGTAAATATTTATTATTTTTTTTAATAATCGTCAAAAAATATTTTTATATTAATTTATACAATTTTTTAAATCATTTTAAAGAATGTAATTTCACGTGACAAAATACAAAATTAAGAAAAAGTAATTAAATCATTTCAAAAATTAAGTAAATGGATAAATACTTCCTGAGAAATCGAACTTCAAATTTTTTTTTTTTTTAATTTGATTTCTCAAGAACTATTCGATCCATTTCCCTCACATTTTCCATGTAAACTTATTCTCTTTAAAATTCTGTAGCACATTTCATACCTTGCAATTTTCAATTTAAATAAAATAATAAAAATATTTAGTAAAAGTTATTGTTTGGCATGGAATTATCATTGGAGAAATGAATTTTTATAAATGCGTGCAAAAACTTTTCAATTCACTTAAATTTTCACGAAATATGGGGAGATATCAAAGAAATAAAATTAACATTGTGGAGTCCAAACTTTGAACCGCTCATCTGACCAAACTCTTAGGACCGTATTTCATAAATTTTATTTTATTTCATTACCATCGTTGAACAGCCAACCCAATTTTCGGGTTTACGACTACTAATGTTCAACTCCATAGCCTTGTAATTTTGAACCCAATCCAGAAGACAAGGGAACTCCTGGATCAAGTATTGAAAGAAATTTGCCATCGTGGAGAAATTTTTGATGGAACTAACCCACATTTGCATTACATGGAGAGAAAGATCACGAGAACCTCTCAAGGTTAGCATAAAGGCAAGGGTACTCTAACATATGATCCGTCTACCACTAAAGGTATTTCACATCAGCACTGTAGTTGGTGCAAGCCGGATGTGGAATTCGTATCGACCAGCAGTCGCTGGGATTCGAACACGGCTCACCTCATTGAAGGCGAACTCTCTATACCCTGAGCCATCGTGGCTCATATTTCAAACATTGTGGCTACCCCCTATATTTTGGGGATCTAAAATTCAAATCCGTCGAAAAAAGGAATGTTTTTTTAGAGAAAATATGTTTTCATACCTGATTTCGTAACTTAAAATATCGTCTACACCAAATGAAAACGTCGGTAACATTTAGTCAAAAATTATTCAAGGCAATCGCTTTCTATTTTCTTTTTTTTTTTCGCACACTTTACCTTGAGACAGTTTTCACATCTTAATTTTTAACTTTAATTATAGCAAGCTATAGAATCTGGAGACACTTTTTCTTCTGATATACATTGTTTCCCAAAATAGTTTTAAAATAAAAACATCTCAGCAACTGAAAAGAAATTATAATATTTCTCAAGATACAGCATCTCGTTTTAATAAATCAAGTAAAAGTTTAAATCAATGTCAAATATAATGCTTTAACTGTTTTAATATAAGTGTAAATAAAATCAAAACTGTTCTCAATTTAAATGAACTATCAATATTTATTTTAACTAAAGCTTTTAAAAATCTTTTTTTTTTTGCAATTAAATAAAAGTCAGTTGAATAGTTTATAAATTCATTCTCAGAAAATTAAATCGTGTGACCTTCTCGTACCAAGACAATACTTAAATGTTTCGGTTCTTATTTTTGCTATTTTGTCATTATTTGGTTAAGATCGTGATTAGAAATAAAAAAATAAGGATTAGAAATAATAATGATTAGAATAATAATAATAATGCCCTTAGCTTCTTACAAATTTTCAATGTCTGAAGCTGCGACACTCTCCACTTGATGCAATATTATTATGTTAATAATAAAAACAAATAAAAAAACACGAAATTTTTTATTACCTTCTACTACATACTGTTTCTTTCTAACAATATCTAAACAGGACATGGTAATTGTTTTTTCGGAAAATTCCTCTTCTTCCGACTATGATACAGTTTTTAAAAGTACTTTGCTTAAATTTTTGACTATATACTCTCGAAATTTTTCAAATTTTGAATTTACTTTTCATATCTGTTAATAGCTCTGAAGGTTAAAACTTTATGCATGTATTTTGCTATTGAAAAAATTGTTGGAATTTTTAGAGATTCCTAAAAAAGAATTTTTTTATAAAAACTCAAAATTCTTGTTCTAAATTATTTAAATATTTATTTCATTAGGATAGAAGTAACATAATGTGAAGAACGTAGAAAATCTCAAAAGCGATCTCTAAACGCTGATCGAGCGATTGTTCACGCCTTTCTTGGATTCATCACTCGTTGAAACTGTTATTCCCTCGGTGGAATGATTTTAATGTAAAATATATGGATATTTAATCAATTTCAAAATAAGATTGAAGTTATTCATGTTTTCAACCAAAATATTAATTATGAAGCATTTCTCTCAACCAAAAGTTTGAAACTGTTATAAAATATTATTTTTGCCCTTGCGTAAAAAGTTTTAATTGAAATAATAATCTAGTATAAAAGATAATAAATGCCCTAACTCATCGAATTACTGCAAAGTTTACTAAATTAATAGTGACTCCAAATAAAAATAAGGAGATGCACATAATGTCAAACAGAGTTAAAGGTCGAGAATCTTACTATTTTGGCAAAATCATTTTTTGACTTTTTGAGTATAAATTTTAAAATGCAAAAGAATGTAGGTTCGAAGTGAGAAAATACTTACGATTTGAAAAGTTGTTAAATACTTCTTCCACCAAACATATTTTTGATATTCTGGTCCCATTGCGGCTATACCATAATAGGTATACATGACGATGTGAATTATGGAATTTAACGCCATGAAAACTGCAAGGTACCCACCTACAAACGGTATTTATTAATATTAGAAAAAAATATCCGTGATATGTATCGAAATTTGAATAAGTTGCAATTTCAGTTGCTTAATTTAAAATATGTTGCAATGTAATTAAAGTAAGATATAATATTATACAATTGGAGGGGATATTTTAAACTGCAAGCAGGGCATGAAGATGACCACCAATCATCTCCAATAAATTCTCTATCGGTCCAAAAGTTTCGGCAACTAAAATATTTTTCGAACGCTTGTTTAAACAAAAAAAAGGGCAACTTATACAGATTCAATTAGCAAACGCACAATTTATTACCGTCTGACTGTATTTACAGTGCTTGATACTTGCTTTATACTTGACTTTTACTACGGATACTTGACAGCATGGTAATAAATTATCGCAGTTTTACCAACTTGCTTTCGTGTGGGAAGGTAGAATCCTCTAATTGAAATACCGACTACTTCCCGAATAGCTACAGCACTCAAATCTCAACTGGAGCTCTTGAGTTAGATAAGAGTGCCAGTTTTAATCGTTTTCTGACCACCTTGCGATAATATCAGCAAAATACCTTATTGCAACAAAAAAAAAATTTCCAAATAGCTCCAGTACACAAATGTACTGCGCTCTATTCTGAATGACAATAAAGATTCAATCGTTTCTTTATCGTGACAAACAGAATTTATTGCGACTTTATCGCCAAAATATATATATATATTGTCTACCAAATTTCAGCCTATTTTCTGATTAGCAATGAAAGTTAACTCGAGCTTTTTGTTGGATGAGTGCACAAGTTTCTATTGTTGAGAGTTATAAGCAGAATTTATAGTCAGATTATCGTCTGAGAAAAATTTATCATCAATGCTGATGAAGATGCTGAGCACATTCTTCTTCATTGCAATCTGTATGCGAGTGCCCGAATGAAATTAAAGACTGATTTGAGGCGTCTTTCTATTTGTTGGCCACATGGTTTATCAGAACTGGTCAAAAGTCTTGCTGCCTTGCGGAATTTTGTTTTTAATGTAAATTTTTCTTGTTTTCTTTTGTTTTCTACTTACTTCTGTAAGCCTTATGCTATACTTTGTGGTGCATGAGGAGTTTTTCAGGCGTTTAATAATAATAAAAAAAATCAAAAATTAGACCGCATTTCAAAAAATCTAAGTACATTTTAATCAGAACTTAAAACAAGATAATGATAGAAATTTCCATTGCTTTTTCACCTCAAATAACAAATTTTATCTTTTATATTGTTGATATGTAGAGTTCGGTGTCAATTGAAATTTCATGGTTTTAATACCGTATATTTTGGTTTTAATACCTGAATTGTAGGAGTTTATTTAGCAGAGAGGTCATTACTGAAGAGTATGTTAAGATTTCTCGTTTTAACTGTGGTAACTAACATTCTGTGATAGGTTAAAAGCATTTTTAATTAAATTTCTACTTTAAGAACATGAACTATTCTTATAAGTAGAGCAACTTATATAAATCACTTACTCGTTTCTGATCGAAATCCAAACCATCCAAAGACTGGAACAATGGCATGATGGAAGACATGAAGAGGTGTAATCATGTTGTTTTTTTTACTCAACACCAGAAACACCTAAATAATTTAACACCAAAGTTAGTTTATTAAAACCAATTTTAAAAATATATGATACGGTGGTTTTGAAGAAAAAAAATTATAT
Source organism: Parasteatoda lunata (assembly GCA_949128135.1). Classification (NCBI taxonomy): domain Eukaryota; kingdom Metazoa; phylum Arthropoda; class Arachnida; order Araneae; family Theridiidae; genus Parasteatoda; species Parasteatoda lunata. The sequence goes on along the minus strand of OX421973.1, from coordinate 58,255,881 downwards.
TCTTTAAAAAAAAAAGCATTTTTGAGAAAAGAAATAATTTCAAAATAAAAAAACACGTCAAATTTAATAAGGGTGGTAAATAAAGATTTACGCTGCATTTATTTTAGAGTTACTTAATGAATCATGAATTTTAAGTTACCCTAGTATCTCAAAAGGTATTGCATATCACAAAACATCTTTTGAAATCATTTGTTTAAAAAATTCTTCTACATGTCAAAATAGAACATTCGGGATAAAATACATAAATAAATACAGCATATTCTGCAATAACTATATTTGATACATATGTTTAGAATCCTTGTCTTAAATGAAATAAAAAAAAAGTACACATATTAGGGGTCACCAATAATAATAAAGGGGGAGAAAAGCAAAAACGCTACAGCAATCTGACGTCCGAATCTGAAGTCAAGAGAAGTTCCTTACTTAAACAATAATTTACGTCCTTAATGAGTATTCTCTTTAACTTTATTTTTGGCGTGGAATCGAAAAATATATATTAAGGAACATTATATTTAGGAAATATTTAAGGATTACATTACAGAACATTTCATATGCATTCATATTTTAAAATATCTGTAAACACTCACCGTGTCTAGTAACTCTATGTATCTTACAAAATATAGCTGATATCCTAAATCAAAGACCTATAAAAATAATTTAACTAATTATCATAAAATAGCGTTAGTAATTTTACGAATATATAAACGCTATTTTACATAAAAATGACTAAAATAATCTATATGATCATATAAATACATTATTAAACATAAAATGACTAGAATGGATTAAATGAGCTTATAAAGATACTATTATACTTGAAATGACTAAAATGAGTGAAATGATCTAATAAAGACACCATTATACATAAAAAATGTAAACGTTTCAACGTAAAAAAAATAAAATATTTATCAGAATTTAACTTTCTTAGATTATCCAAACAATCAAAGAAACATAGCAAAGTAAAGCGTGTTTATTTCAGATATTTTAGCCAACTTAAAAAATAATTGTAATCACGGTGGGCAAACGTAAGATATTAACAAATTTTAAAGTTTTCTATGCCGTTTTTATTTTTGTTACAATAGGTAACTTCGCCACTCTAAACCATTTAGAAATTCAAAAATTAATTTTTTTCGATCCATTCTAGTGAGGAAATAGTTAGAGTTCGTGTTCCGTCTAAAACCAGGTGATTTCGTGTTAATTATAACGAAATAAAGTAACGAAATAGAATTCAAAAATAACTGAATCGTTATGTAATTAGTCTCAAAACATTTAATATAAACTATTATTTAAAATTTAAATTTGTAAAGGAAATAACAGTCTTTACACTAACTATGTAAATTTATAAAACATCTTTTACTTGGCCTCTACTTTTGAGTTGCTAATTCTTGAAATTGGATTTTTGCGCATGAAAAAACCATTTGATACACAATTTTTAAAAGTCAAGAACAAAAACTTTTCTCAACATATTTTTTAAAAAAAAAAAAAAATCTTATTACATCAGCTGCATAAATGAACTTTTATTATCAATTACAGTGCACTTGTATATAATGTGTAAAAACAAGAAAAACGTACTCTTACTTCATTCATTTGAAAAATCATGTAGTTTTACTTCATCAAGTAAATCCATCATTGTAATGTGTAAACTAGTTTTTTAAATTTATTTCAGAATTATTTCTTTTAGCTATAGAAAATAGATTATTATAACTAGTAGACTTAAAACTAATCGAATCTTAAAATAATTTATTAATGAACACAAATTACACAGGGAAACATTTTTTTCTCTCCCATGAGATTTTTTAATGGGTCTAGAATATTTTCACGTCACTGATTTCAAATCTGCAATCGTTTTCTCTCTCCAAGCTACAGGCTTTTTAAAATTACATTTTTTGTCTATTTTTTTGTTGAAATGAACAAGATTTAAAACTCTATATGTAACAAGGAGTCACATAAATGTTGCGACGTTCTTCTAAGGGAGTTACAGCACACCATCAGGATTAATACTCCACAGGAACCTTTGTCTTAAAATGTCGTCTTATGTCGCTAGGGGCGTTTCCCTTCTATGAACTGTTTCTTAAAGTATTCTAAAAAAATCATAATGGGAAAGCACCCCTAGCAGCATAAGAATGCATTTCTGGGTATGGGTTTAACTCCCCTTGAAGTTTGTCTCGACATTTACGCTAGACTATGTTACATATAACATTTTTAAACTTGCACATTTCGACAAAAAATAAACTAAAAATCTGTAGCTTTATGAAAAAAACTAATTTCAAATTTTAAATTCCCACATCCGAATAAGTCAAGATCAAGTATTTGTATTAATTCAACAAAACATTAGTTCCCCTGTGTTATTCACCAATTTTAAATTAATAATTTGTCGTTTTCTTACATATATAACAATTCATTGAAACAAACTTACTTCCGGAATTATTGGCGTTTCATTTTCATTGAGCGAACCACAAATGAAATTAAAACCTAAAACAGGTACGAAGAAAGCACCCTATAAATGCACAATAGATTAGGTTCAAAAAATTATTGCAAACAGGCAGAATAAAACACATAAAAAATGTTTCTGTTTTTAGGATTTGTTTATTGAAAATAATGTAATATTTTTAGAAAAAAAAATTTTAACGTGCTTTTAATTCAAAAATATGGTTTTTCATAAAATTGAAAACTTTCAAAAATTGTTAATAAAAACAAATTTAGCAACTTGATTACAAAAATGTTTTGTCACAACTGCTTCTATGCTGACGATAAAAATTGTTTAATAAAAATTGGCATTACGTATTAATTTTTCAAAAATAAAAATTTGAAGAATATATTTTCCAGAAATAATGAATTCCAGTGTTTTTTTTTCCATGCTATGTTATGAAATATTTGAATTTTAATAATATGAATAGTAGGCATTGTAAATTGATGGATATGACGTAGTCAAAATGGAAAATCTGATTTTTAGCAAACTGCTGACATCACTTTGCAATAAACATCACTTTGCCTATAAATCTCCTTGCAATAAGCCTAACAAGTGTCTTAGGCGATTTGCAAAAAGAGAAATTTTCCATTAAGCCTACTATTTATACGCTATCCACGTAAAAATCTTGAACATTTATACTAAAAATGCCCACAAATTGTTCTAATGCCAAAAAATATTTAGATATGTTAAAATACAAGTCTTTTTTTTTTCATTTTATACAATGGAATCCGGTATCTAAAATAATATTAATAATTATAAGTTTAATGTATTTTTTAATAAATAAAAACAGATTGTGGTGAATATTACAAATTTTTAAATGACAGAAAAAATTTTACAACGAAATCTGTATCTTTTAATATCTTGATTAGTGAATATTTATTTCCGATGTGAATTCATGAAGTTAATAAAACTCTAAAATGTGTATTTATATTTTTGTATGTATGTAATTTTTCCCCATAGAACTTAAATATTAATTAGAAAGGTTGTGACCATCAAAACATTGAAAATAATTTTGTAAAAATAAGAACTATTCTATTAACATTATTCATATTCATATTATTCTATTCTATATTATTCTATTAACATTATTCATACTATTCTATTTAACATTATTCATTGATGTATATTTAAAAATTTACTTACAAATTACTTAATTAATTTACTTGAATAAAGTTAGATTAAACTTTAATGATATTGTTTAACGCAAATAAAAATAAAATGAAAAGTTTTCGATACGTATGTAATTCTCATCATTTTATTGTAATAAATGGTGTATATTTATTTTGTTAATATGTACATATTTTCGATATATTTTCGAAAAAATAACCATCATTAACACGTTGAATGCCATGGGGTCACCGGTGACCGGCACCAAGTTTATTCGCAGCGCCACGGGGGTCACCGGTGTTCGGTGAAGTCAAGATTATTAGAAACACATAATTCGAGTAAATTTTTAATTTTTTTTATATTATTATCGTTACTAAAATGGTTTGAAGAAGTTAATGCAATATAGAACACACAAAAATAGTTTTATTTATATACACAGAGGTGTGAACTTGCTCCGGACAGCGAATATGTATTTTCAAGTGGTAGTTTATTAATTGTGATTCTTGGTTTAATAAATTCAATTTAGTAGATTTTTATCCACCACTATTTCTAAACAATTCGTAGGCTTATATAATTCACCACTTTTTTTCATATATGTCATGCTAAATTTTTTAAAATACTAGCAAAATCTGTCTAATATTTGCAAATTTAGTTTGTAGTTATTTACCGTGTGGCCAGACGGGCAAGCCATGTAAAATTAGCGTGGCATTCAACGTGTTAAAAAGAGCTTTTGTCAGTTTTCTTTTTTTTTAGAACGAATGAATTAATCAAATAATGAAATATAAAGACACATAATTAAAAGTAACTAAACTATCCAAGCAACAAGTTTTGTAACAGCAAAACAGTAGAAAACAACATATTCTTGTTTAATTGGTTGTTCCACGTGAACTCTTGTTTTTAACCATGAAAATAAATTTTTTATATAAGAAAATATTGATATTAACTTTAACTATTATGCGTATTACTGCTTTCAATAATTTTAAACATATAAGTTTGCAGTCCGAACAATGCGAAAATGCCAGACAGTTTTAATCAAAGTACGAGCGTATTACTCAAACAAAAATACCAGATTACCATAAATTCAGTATCTACTGAGGAAGAAAAGCAATCATGGATTGCGAAGCGATCCGATAAGGATTGTGAAAGCTGTTCCGAGAGCTATTACAAACCAATACAGTTTAAATAAAAAAATATCTTAAAACAACCGCACTTCATTGATAAGCAATTAAGAAAATTCTAATTAGAACATAAAAGCCGCGGTGGCTCAGGATATAGAGCTATCGCATTCCTATGACGTGAACCGGGTTCAAATCCCAGCGATGACTACTCGATCCAAGTTCTGCACTCGGCTCGCACTTACGACAATGAGGACGTGTAATTTCCTCAGTGGTAGGCGGTTCATGGGTAAGAGTGTTCTTGCCGTCAGGCTGACCGTGGGAGATTTTCGTGGCTTTCCTCTCCATGAGCGCAAATGCGGATTAGTTCCATTAAAATCTAGATCCAGGAGTTCCCTTGTCTTCTGGATTGGGTTCAAAATTACATACAAGGCTGCGGAGTTGAACATTAGTAGTCGTAAACCAAAAATTGGGTCGGCTGTTCAACAATGGTTGCAAAATAAAATAAAATTAGAACGTAAATAGTTAAATGAATTGAATTTCAATAGTCAGAATTGCGTTTTTTTTTTTTTTTAATTTTTCTCATTTTCGACATGCTTCAATGAGAAAAAAACGTTATCAAAATTTAACGAAACTTTGCAGAGGAAGGCGACTCTAAAAACATTTACCGTATTAGATTTCCAGTGGAAACCGAGAGGTACTGAAAGAAGATGATTAGAATCACCTTCATGCTTTATCGGGCCATCAAACTGGTTCTCATCATCCTCAATCATAATTAGCTGAATTTCGAAAGTGTTTTTCATATTTTCTCGCTGGAATATTGAATTTTGTTCCATGATTAATGCTTTGACACGTTCAATTATTTATTTGGCGCGATTATCACAGTATATAGGTATATGTAGGTTTACCAACATTTTATTAAGATATACATATACGTAATTTATACAGCTTTAAGCTTGAAGTTCTGATGTGTTTTTTTTTTTTTTCAATTGAAAATGAGAAGAAAAAAAATCTCTAAAAGAGAAAAAAATTTCAAATTTTGTTTTTCTTTTATGTAATAAATAATAATGTAAATGATGTAAGATTAAAAAAAAATTTCTGAAATTTCTAATACTGCAAATAAATCACACAAGAAAAGGATTATAAATTAATAAAATGATAAGAAAGAAAATTAAAAAAATTCTCACCCTAAAAAGGAAATAAAGATAAAATATGACTAGGCTAAAATTATAAATTGTCATTAGCTTTCGCATTTGTATTGGCTTCCGGTTCTTCATAATGGCTGGGCCTATAAGTTCGACAAACAATACATAACAAGTCACGGTTACGATCATGGGTGTGATCGTTCGTAGGAAGAAACGTTGACGAGTAACAGGATCTAGGAAAAGTAAAATTGTTTTCATGTAAGAAAACTATGTATAAAAAAAGGCAATCTAAATTTTAAATATTAATAAAGATTGTACGGTTTGATACTTAAAACTAAACGTATAAATACAGAAAAAAAACTTTAAATATATATATAGTTAAATATGTAAAGTTCAAATTTATCGAATTTTTCACTCAGCGAGGAGCTGTATTTCTTACCGTAAAATCCATTTTTACTAGACATATTACGGAACATAAAATCTGATATGCACGGTAATAATTATTGTAAAATCGGGAAATCCCTCTAATTAAATAAATATTACTATAGAAATCACGGTATATTATTTAAAAGGACTTGTACGCGAAAACGGATGATGTACCCAAAGTTCCGGTACCTTATCCTTTAATTTGATCCGGAATTTTTCACAGTGTAGGTGATAAAATAATAAAGGTAACAAAACAATAAATAGTACAGATAAGTAACAAAATAATGTATATAATATAACTATGAAATTTACTTATAGATATAAAAATACTTTCCTAAAAATAGATTATTTTATACTATTGATATTTCGCATTAAAAATTGTTTTCTTATTTTTACACAATAAATGTGCATTAATACAATTTAACATTATAATTTGAAATCTTTAAGAAAATAGTTACAATTTCAATTGAGCGTTCAAGTTTTTATTTAAGGTTATTTGTTTAAAATAACCTACTTGGGCTTTGCTCTAAAAATCGTTTTTATTTATTTATTCAATTATTGATAGACAGATATATATTAAGTTGAGGAAGTTAAGATTTAGGTTTAGGAAGTACGAAAATTTGGTTCACCTATTCATCAAATTAAGGATGTCACTAAGGTAAACGATACTATGATTGATCATGGTGAGGAATTTCTAACTGTATACTTACCTCCGCCGGACCAAAAGTCATCGAAATTTTCGAGGATCGTTTCCATTTCTACCTAAAATTATGACGAAAAAATAATAATGAGTTGGAGTATTAATACCAAACGCAGTAAATAGATAACAGGTGTGATTCTAATATGGTAAAATCAAATGCGATGTTTTCCTGATTATTTAGACCAAAATAAATAAATAAAATTCAATGAGAATGAATTTCTAAAATCGCTAGTTTTTTGTGCATAAAAAAACATGTAAAAAGTCACAAATTTGGAAGCTATGAAAAATTATAGAAAGGAAAGTTCTGCACAAAAACGTAATTATTGGATTAACAGACTGTCTAAACAACCTCTTTTTTTACATATATAGAAGAAAATAGATTTTTCTCAAAGACTAATAAAAGGTATGCTATGAGACTTCAAAAATACTTTTAAAAAAACTTTTTTCGGTGGCATATTCAGAGCCGCTCAAACAAATTTCCCAAATACAGCCTATACAGAAAGTTTTTAAATGGCATTTGGTTTGCTGACACCATATACATGTATTTGGGTTTCGCTAGCACCATAAAAAGCCTCTTCCAGAAAAAAAAATAAAACTAATTCAAAACCCTGCAAAAATGTTGATAAAAAGCATTTTTATTCCAAAGTTTGACCCCTAAAAAAACAAGAAAACGGCCATGTCAAAATTTGACCACATGACTTTTATCAATGTAGCGTTTTTAAGCTTTAAATTCATGAATAATTTATTAAGAACCAAACTCTATTGCTAAAAACACAATTTAATTGCCAAAAAAATATTTTTGAACCTGAATGCATCATACGAAAAAAATATTCCCAATATTTTTCATAAAAGAAATTCATTTTACAATACAGAAACCAAACTAATGCGAGCAACCAACATGGTTAGTTTCTTTAATAGTGTTACTGCTACTAACGCAATAAATGTTGTAAATAGTATTAAATGGCAGGAAATATCAAACAAAATAATTAAACATTTCAATAATTATATAAAACTCTATCTCAACTTTAAAATGTAATTTGTTAAATAATTGAATTTAAATTTATTAAATTGAATTTAAAATTAAAATTGTATAATTGTAATATACTATACAGTTCATTTTAGGTAACTAAATAATAAATAAAAATTTAATATGATATATCATGGAACTAAATTGTTTTTAAAATTAAGTGCCTAACATTTTTAAGTTTCCCTGCGTGAAATTAACAGAATATAAAATCTGCTAAACTTATCCAATCCATATTGATTTAAAATGAGTTTATCAGACTTATCCGTACTTTCAAGTCAAATAATTACAACTCCTCATTTTTTGTTTTCCAATTCATAAACTCCTTCTTACTAGGAAATAAAATATTATTATCATTGTTTAGTTAACTCTTGTTATTTAACTAAACATTCAAGTTGAAAAATGATTTCACACAAAATCAATCTACATTATTAAAAAAAAATTTTATCCGTGGTTATTACCTTGTTTACTGTAAGCCAAACTGTAACATTCATGTTATAGTAAAATTATTATTCATACACCCAACATTATTAAAAAAAAATTCTTAATAATTTAAATCTGTCATAATGTCAATTAATAAACTTTCACGAATCCAACAGACAAATCCTCATTTTTTGTCACAAACACATATCGGTTGAAAACGTATTAAACTTATAGTTTTTTTTTTTTTTTAATTACTAGTTGTTGCCCATGCTTACTGTTAATAGTAAGCCAAACAGTAACATTAATGTTATTATTAATACTTTTAAAATTATAAAATTATTATTCATACACCCAACATTATTAAAAAAAATTTCTTAATAATTTAAATCTGTCATAATGTGAATTAATAAACACTCACGAATCCAACAGACAAATCCTCATTTTTTGTCACAAACACATATCGGTTGAAAACGTACTAAACTTATAGTTTATTTTTTTTAATTACTAGTTGTTGCCCATGCTTACTGTTAATAGTAAGCCAAACAGTAACATTAATGTTATTATTAATAATTTTAAAATTATAAAATTATTATTCATACACCCAACATTATTAAAAAAAAATTCTTAATAATTTAAATCTGTCATAATGTCAATTAATAAACTTTCACGAATCCAACAGACAAATCCTCATTTTTTGTCACAAACACATATCGTTTGAAAACGTACTAAACTTATAGTTTATTTTTTTTAATTACTAGTTGTTGCCCATGCTTACTGTTAATAGTAAGCCAAACAGTAACATTAATGTTATTATTAATAATTTTAAAATTATAAAATTATTATTCATACACCCAACATTATTAAAAAAAAATTCTTAATAATTTAAATCTGTCATAATGTGAATTAATAAACACTCACGAATCCAACAGACAAATCCTCTTTTTTTGTCACAAACACATATCGGTTGAAAACGTACTAAACTTATAGTTTTTTTTTTTTTTAATTACTAGTTGTTGCCCATGCTTACTGTTAATAGTAAGCCAAACAGTAACATTAATGTTATTATTAATACTTTTAAAATTATAAAATTATTATTCATACACCCAACATTATTAAAAAAAATTTCTTAATAATTTAAATCTGTCATAATGTGAATTAATAAACACTCACGAATCCAACAGACAAATCCTCATTTTTTGTCACAAACACATATCGGTTGAAAACGTACTAAACTTATAGTTTATTTTTTTTAATTACTAGTTGTTGCCCATGCTTACTGTTAATCGTAAGCCAAACAGTAACATAATGTTATTATTAGTAATTTTAAAATTATAAAATTATTATTCATACATCCAACATTATTAAAAAAAAATTCTTAATAATTCAAATCTGTCATAATGTGAATTAATAAACACTAACGAATCCAACAGACAAATCCTCATTTTTTGTCACAAACACATATCGGTTGAAAACGTACTAAACTTATAGTTTATTTTTTTTAATTACTAGTTGTTGCCCATGCTTACTGTTAATAGTAAGCCAAACAGTAACATTAATGTTATTATTAATAATTTTAAAATTATAAAATTAATATTCATACACCCAACATTATTAAAAAAAAATTCTTAATAATTTAAATCTGTCATAATGTGAATTAATAAACACTCACGAATCCAACAGACAAATCCTCATTTTTTGTCACAAACACATATCGGTTGAAAACGTACTAAACTTATAGTTTGTTTGTTTTTAATTACTAGTTGTTTCCCATGCTTACTGTTAATAGTAAACCAAACAGTAACATTAATGTTATTATTAATACTTTTAAAATTATAAAATTATTATTCATACACCCAACATTATTAAAAAAAATTCTTAATAATTTAAATCTGTCATAATGTCAATTAATAAACTTTCACGAATCCAACAGACAAATCCTCATTTTTTGTCACAAACACATATCGGTTGAAAACGTACTAAACTTATAGTTTATTTTTTTTAATTACTAGTTGTTGCCCATGCTTACTGTTAATAGTAAGCCAAACAGTAACATTAATGTTATTATTAATAATTTTAAAATTATAAAATTGTTATTCATACGCCCTAGATTATTATAAATTATAACTTAATAGCTCAAAAACTTTTATAATGTCAATGATGTTCATGAGTCCAAAGGTCAAATTTCCGTTTTTTTTTACATATATCCCAAAAACATATCGGTTGAAAAAGTATTAAACTTGCAAGTTCTTTTTAAGTAAAATTACAATAATGGAGTTACATTTTTTTAACAAATATCTTAATAATAATAATAATTAATCGTATAAATAAATGAATTTTAACTTAGTATTTTATGAAACAGAAAAAAATTCAATTTATAATTTTACCTTTAAATCCTCGACTATTTTGTTCCCATAGGACGTGTTGACATCCATGGTGGCCGTATTCATTGTGATTCTTCAAAGTCGCAAACAGAAAAATACCTCGTACATTTCAGTTTTAATGGAAGATTTCGAAAATACCTTGGCAAAAACAATCACCTTGACTCTGTTTTTTTTTTGTTAATTTAGTTAAAAAGGTTTTTCCTCTTTCATTTAATTTTTCCATAAGTGTGAGGAAAGGAAGAAAAAAAATTACTAAATTGCTCTGTTTGCAAGTATAGTTGGGTAGGTAAAAGAGTTGTAATAATCATGGCATTAACAATTAGAAGGAGTTTTTAGTATGGTCATTTCATTGTCTGAAGCCATCCAAGCAAACAAGTCCTTTGCGTGCTTTATTAAGTTAGAAAAGCGTGACACGGAACGTACGGGTGGTGGTAATCTATATCATAAATGGTAGGGTTTAGCAACAGGAGTCAAACAACAGGCAGGAAAGTACGCAATTACTAATACTAAAAGATTACATTTTTTGAGAAATGGTAAATGGCATTTTTACTTTCACTTTGACAATACCGTTATTAATGTAGGAGTCATAAAAGCCACGTTTAATATGGCTGAAAATGATTGATAATTGAGCTGAATCTTATTCTCAAAACTAATTTGTTTCAAAAAATATAGTCTTTATCTCAAAAGCACTTTGCACGTAAGGAAAAAAAAATTTGGTCATCGATTACCGTGCGATGAACTACACATTTATATTATTTCTTTTTATTTATAAACCTTTTCACCCACTCACTGATTCGATGATTCTCGCCACTTTCAGCAACGGTGGCCCAGGGGATGGAGCATTCGCCTCTCTGTGAGTTGAACCAGGTTCGAAACCCAGCAGTGACTGACGAATTCTGCCCCCGGCTAGCACCGGACACAGTGCTAACGTAAAATATCGAAAATAATAACAGAGGAACATGGGTTAAAGTCCCTTTGCCGTCTGGCTAACCGTGGAAGGATTTCGTGGTGTTCCTCTCCATGTAACGCAAATGCGGGTTATATCCATCAAAAAGTCCTCCGTGAAGGCAAGTTTGTCCCTAAGCTTAATCCAGGAATTTCCTTGTCTTTTAGATTGGGTTCAAAATTACGAGGCTACGAAGTTTATAGTTTTAAACTCAGAATTGAGTCGACCGTTCAACCCCTGTTATGAAATAAAATAAAGTTTTATCACAGAGTCTTTGATTCACCTTTTCATAGATTCCTTCTTTCACTAATTCGCCCTCTTACACTGATTATATATTCAACTAATCCGCGGATTCAATGCTTCGCTGATTAATTGATTCGCTTCATTTGTTCTCTTCTTCCTTTTTTTCTTTATTTTCTCGCTTTTCACTTTTTTCACTTGATATTCATTATTTACACGCAAGAATCAATTATAGTTATAGTTTCAATTTTAATGTCATTTATAACCAACGTCAAGAATTCAATTTCGATCAAGTATAAAAAAAACAAGCATTAAAGACATATATATTCCTTTATCTAAACAACTTTTGTTTTTGGACCTCACTAATTTTTAAAATTTCACCACTTTTTCTTTAAGATGTGTCCTGTTATCAACAGATTTTATAAAGAATTAGAAAAATCCATAAGAAAATAGCTATACTCTGTTGTAAGAGCCAGACCTGCCAGATTATGATAAAACTAAAGAGCTTCTGCCACCTGTTCACTTTGCTAACTACTACCCCCTTAAGATTACTTCACCACTAATTCTGTTTCTTGGCAATAAACAGTTTCTTAGATCAAAATTTAAAATTTCTCAGTTAAAATAAGCTTAATGTTTTTATTTTATAGACCTTTTCGAAAAATAATGGCTCACTTTTTCTCAATGACCCATCTCTAACAGATTTGGTTCCCGTTCACTTTCCTAATTCACTTTGCTTGATAAATTAACCTAATTAACCAAAATTAAACCAATTCACTTTGCTTGATAATCATTTTTAAATGAGATTTTCAAAACAATATAGTCCTGTTTCCATAACAAATTCAGTGAATTCAATTGTTTTTGATCATATCATTCACCAAAATATTTTTTGTAAATAATTATTAAAAAAAAAAAAAAATGTCAGGATTTATGACAAAACTATTATTAACCCAGACTTCTAGAATTATACATTTAGAAAAATTCACTTGTTGTTGTTATTGCTACTCTTCTGTGAATAGCAATGAGTTGGAGTGATACTGTCTAAAAAAAGAAATTGTTTTGATAAATTCTGCAGATATTAAGAACATAATAAAATTATTTTAAATTGCTTACTACAAAACGCTTCAAGCAAATAAAAATACGATTAAATAACATTTAAATATGTTTCCCGAAGCCTCAAACAAGGAAACTTCATTCTTTTAAATGGTATTTTTTATCTTAAATTACAGTATTCAATTATGCTATTTCTTATTATTTTTATTTTTAAAAAAATCTAGGCTTTGTATATTTTGTGACTAGTTCTGTTTTATGACAAATTTTATTTAATAACCGTCGTTGAACTTACGACCCAAATCTGAGATTATGATCAATGTTCAACTCCACAGCTTTTTAGTTTTGAACCCAACCAAGAAGACAAGGGAGCTCCTGAATCAAGCATTAAGACAAACTAGCGTTCGTGGAGGACTTTTTGATGGAATGTAGCAGCACTTGCGTTACATGAAAGGGAAAACAGCGAAGACTTCCCACGGTAACGCAAAGGGGTTTCTAACCCATAATTTATCTAACACTGAAAATATTTTACGTCACCACTGTGGTTTATGCGAGCCTGGAGAAGAATTTGTATCAAACCGATACCACTGGGATTAGAACCTTGGCAACCTCATTGGGAGGTGAACGCTCTATCTCCTGAGCCACCGCGACTCAAAAAAAAATCAATTGTTGTAATCATAAAGAATACGGTAAAAGATATTCAGAAACCGAATAATAAAATGTAGTTAAATACGCTTTCTTGATAGTTCTTTAACGCACAATAAAATTTAGCAAGTAATTAAACATATGAAGATCTTATATAAACACGCCCAAGAAAACTGAATCGGTAAGATATTACTTGATTAAACGACTTGATTACATCTGACAGGTCTTGAGAATGAATGCCTATTTTAAAGAACTTAAAACATGTCAACTTTTACTTCCATCTTGTTATTTCTAAAGCCAATGTAGTTTTTTTAATCAAGTAATATGAAGAGCCTATTTAAATTTTACGGCAAGATGCAATTTTAAAATTTTTCAATCGAACAATTTCGATGGAAACTCACCGATTTAGATCACATGTTTCTCTGCATTGTGCCTTCATCAAGTACATCTTCCGGAAACTAAAATATTTATCTAAAAAGAATGCTAAGGAACAGTATGATGTATAAACGCCATGAGATCTAAAAAAGCGTGGCTTACTTAAAATATTGTCCTAAACCCGTCAAACAAATAAAATTGCTTAATCAGGCACTAAGGTAAAGAAGTGAAATATAGAGTAATTTTTATATTCTTAATATTTGAAACATTTAACGTGAATAATAAATAGTATTTTTTGTGAATGACTCATCTGAATTTTAGAATTTTCTTATGAGGAAATTCATTTCGTTACATGATTGTTTCTTAGACAGTATATACTCGAAATTCAAGGTTCTTCTGTGTTTGTTAAAAAATGAAAATAGTAACATGCGAACAGAAAACAAGTTTTGAAAATTATAAATACTTTATAATTTTCGATGGCAACACATGAAAATTTTTCAATTGATTTATAAAATTCAACTTAATTTATAAAAAGTTTTGACCATTTTAATTAATATATTGTTAAATATTTAAACATCTTACTTATAAAATACATAAATCTGTAATAAGATTTTCTTGTGGCTATTCTACTTTCATTTCATATCATTTTGCAGTTTTACCATTTGAGTTATGAGTAGAGATTTTTAAATATCGGTAAAAAAGAGTTATAAGAAAATGAAAGCAATCAAGATGCGTCTTTGTTTGTGTTTTGCTTCCTTTAATGAACAATCATGGATTGATCATACACTTCCCTATGTTTAATAAACAATCTTTTGACAAATAATGCATAAGTTAGCTATTATGAACACAAATATTGGTAAAATTGTAGTATACGTTACAAGCTTGGCGGATTTTAAAAAAAAGATAATATCACAATTAGAACATATTTTAAGAATATGTTCTAAAAATTTTAGTAAGAATATGTTCTAAAAAGTATTTCTAAAATATTTAAATTGTGAAAGTTATTTGAAGAACTTTTTGAAGAATTTCCTTCAGAATTTTACTTATATTTCAATGAAATTATAACAAAAGCTAGCGTTAAAAATAAATAATATTGAGGTATACAAAATTGCGGAGAAAAAAAGGTAATAACAAATTTAGAATATGTTCTAAAAAATATATCTAAAATATTTAAATTGTGAAAGTTAATTGAAGAACTTTTTGAAGAATTTCCTTCAGAATTTTACTTATATTTCAATGAAATTATAACAAAAGCTAGCGTTAAAAATAAATAATATTGAGGTATAAAAAATTGCTAAAAAATAAGGTAATAACAAATTTAGAATATATTCTAAAAATATATTCTAAAAAATATATTCCAAAAATAGATTCTCAAATTCTAATAAAAAAATATTTAATAAATCATTTCTAAAAAAAATTAAATATTAAAAAAGTTTTTTTTTTAATTTATCCCAAAGTTTAACTTAGATTTATATAAAATTGCAACTAAAAATGCATACCATACACTCTCAGAAAAATTGGTCCAATCTTGGTACGGAGCAAATTCCCTGCAACCATAATCAGGTATTTTATTTTATTTTATAACCGTCGTTGAACAGCCGACCCAATTTCATGGGTTTACAACTACTCATGTTCAACTCCGTAGCCTTGTAATTTTGAACCAATCCAGAAGACAAGGAAACTCCTGGACCAGTACCCCCAGAGATTTGTTATGGGAACATGGAGGACTTTGAGACTCGACAGATTTACCGTGCATAAGTCACCATTTACTACACGGGGAGTCTTCGGCCGGCGAGGATTGAACCCACGACCTCTTGGACATGGGCCCAGTGCCCTACCGACCAGGCTATCTCGGCCGTCATAATCAGGTATTGAATTGACTCATCCCCAGCAACAAATTTACCTTGGCCACAGTTGGGCTCTAAATTGGCCCAATATGGGTCCTATATGAACATGCGCCGAAGAACCCATATTAGGATGTCTAGATTTTTTTTTATATTGATCCGAAATTGAGCCAATATCGGCTTATATATGGCCAACATAGATTCTATATTTTCTAAATAACGAACAGAAAATATCGGGTGAACCTGACAGCTCTATATAAGGCTGATATTGTTTGCAAAATGACTGTAAAATATAGGGTGAATCAGACAATTTTAGATAGGTCCAATATCAGAAAATAATGGCTCTTTGAATCTTTATTGAGCCAAGAATCGTGAAGAGGATTCAATGAGAGCGCCAGCTTATTTTGTCTGCTAGGGATATTTTCTTTCATGTTGAGCCAAAATATCGTGCAATAAAATTTAAGACGCAGGGAAATATGTATCTACTTAGCATCACATTAAAGCTTCAAAAAATTTGAATTTCATTATAATTCAAAACTCTCTCAAATTTGTAAGAGGTTTAATTGCGTCAAAAATGAAAGATATTGACTTTCAAAATAATAAAAACTACGTAATTAGAATATGTTTTTAAAAAAAACTAGAAAGAATATACCTTAAAAATAATCTCTAAAAGTGTTTCAATTGTGAAATATTTTTAGAGACTTTTTCCTAGAGTTTGCTTAATATTTCAATTAAATAGCAACTAAACGTTAAAACCATAACAGCGACAAAAATGAATGGTATTGACATTCAAAATAATGCACAAAGAGACAATAGTTTAAAAGTCATCGCATTTGAAATTTCCTTGTTTTATGGAACATCACGTGCAAAGAAACATTCTCCACACAAAATAAACAACATTATCCTTGAACTTAAAATGTCTTAACAATTTCACAATAAGACTGATTATTTTTTTCAACAACACGAACTAATCGCCTCTTTTTTGTCCTGAAAAACTACTAAACTGTACAAAATACTAAAATGAAATAATTAGTGAATATATCAAAAGTTATAAAAGCGTATCACCGTCCGTATCTTTTGTAATAAAAATGTTACTGGTAAATACTTTCACAATCAGATTTTGAAACTAAGGAATAAAATTTCATAAATTATGGATGTTTTTGTGTCTCTTTTTGCCAAATGTAAAAGCAACACTTAGAATGCCTTAAATAATGGTTCGTAATTGTTTTGATTTTAAAAAAAATAAATACCTGATTTATTTGATTTGAAACAAATTTTTTTTATTTAAAACGGATTTTCTTTTTAGTTTAGAATTATTTAAATTTTATAAATATAGTTATTGTTGGAATGTCATTAAAACATATTATGACAGCAACATTATTAAAAATTGTTTTATAGTAATACATATAAATGCATGCTTTAAAATTCAGAAATATATTTTCAATTTTAAAAATAGAATGTGGTTTTGGTGGTTTAATAACCAGGATTTTAATAACCATCATATTTTTTAATAAAACAATCTGATTCAATAACTGCTTTTTACAGTCGCAAAACTATGAAAAAAACTCGATTAAATTTTAAATTTGTTCTTTATTTTCATTTTGAAAAATCCATCGGAATCAAAAAATTTAAAATGCAATCCAAAAATTCAAATATCGTAGAAAAATATGCTATGTCGAAAGTACAGTCAATTATTAGAAACCAAGTATTTAATTACTAATGTAATTTTGCTAATTTTGCTTCATGTTTTTTTTTTTTTTTGTAAAAAAATATTATTTAATAAATACTTTTACAAATGTAAAGGTATGAAAAAAGCTGCAGTAAATTTTCTCCTTGTTTTTTATTTGCAATCTGAAAAAGGCATTAGAATTAAAAGATTTTTAAAAGTCGTTTCAAAATTCAAATGTCTTTGGAAAAAAAACTATTTCAAAAGTACTGTAATTTATTACAAACCAAGCAGTTACTAAAGCAGTTTTGCTTTTTTTTTTTTTTTTTTTCCTTTTCATTTTATAAACAACGTTGAACAACTGACCCAATTCTAAGTTTACGAGTACCGCTGTTTAACTCCACAGCCTTGTAATTTTAATCCCAACCTAGAAAACGATAAAACTTCTGGATCAAAACTGTAGAGAAACTAGCCTTCTTGGAGGACTCTTGAGTGATACTAAGCCGAATTTTCGTTACAATGTGAAGAAAACCATAAAAACTCCCACTGTTAGCCGACGGTAAGTGGATTCTAACCCGTGATCCATCTACCACTAATGATATTTTATGTCAGCACTGTGGTCAGTGAGAGCCGGAGGCAGAATTCGTATCAATCAGACACATCTGGGGTTCAAACCTGGATCATTTCATTGAGATGCGAATGCTTTATCCTCTGAGCAACCACGATTCAATTCTGCTTAGTTTATTTTATATCATATAACCGTCGTTGAACAGCCGACTCAATTTTGGGGTTACTACTACTAATGCTCAACTCCGTAGCCTTGTAATTTTGAACGAAATCCAGAAGACAAGGGAATTCCTGGTTAAAATTTATTTACTCAGCTGTGTATTATCAATTTATTTTAATAGTTTAAAAATAAGCTTTAAAAAAATTCAAACAATCTCATATTAAATGCCTTATAAAATTCTATGTCAATTGAAAAATAGCATTTGATTTAAAGAAATCACTAGTTTTAAATGCATGATTATTTTATAAAGAACAATTGATTTAAATCATGATTTAAATAGTTTATAATTTAAGTCAAGCTGATTTAAATCAACGAAATCTGCCTTAAACTCGAAACAAAGCTATAATTTAAAACAATAATTTTGAAAAAAAGAACTGATTAGGCCTTGAAACAAGCAAATTATTTGAAATTTATTAAACTGTTTTGAAAATCACAAATTTAGCAAGATTTTCCCTTCTAAAAAAAAATCGCGAAAACCAATAAATCATTCTCAATTTTTGCATATTATTTATGAACCTAAACAAAGTAACTCAAGCAGAGTAATGAACCCGAAGAGTAATTTTCATATATTAAAAAGTTACGTCACAAAAGTGTTTTTAATTTTAAAAAAAATTGGCATTTCTTCATATTTACATTGTGGGCCCTTTTTACTTTTTACTTCATTGGCAAAATGCGTCTTGGTTTGGATTTGATGGCGTCCTCACACTTTTGAACTATGAACGCATGCGCGATAAGTACGCATGCGTCGTCATTGCGTTGCTATGGCGACCGCTGCTGTTTGATAATTGTTTTAGAATCCTTTTTCTCACTATTAATTTTGTTATGCATTAAGTTGGTGAGTTTATTTTTGAGAGCTGGGACCAGAGAGATCTCATAAATATTTCTTGAGTGCTGAATAAAAGAGAATTTCATCATTTGAACAATATTTTTGTTTTTATTGTTTTAATTTCGAATCATTAATTCTAACCTAGAGTTCAAACTGGATCGTTTTCAATACTAGTTTCAGGTGAATATCACAAATAAATAGGTTCCAAACTGATTGACACGGTACTGAGGATGAAAAGGCCAAAGGACGTAGACTGATTACTTTAAGCGTTACACACAAACAGAAAAACGAAAGGATTCCGTTCGCAAACGTAAGCATAAAGTCAGTCCCTCACAAAAGTACCAAAGTGGTTGAGGGAATTGAACCCTACCGGAGAGCAAATGGTGGCTCCCCGTATTCCTTTCATGCAAATACGAGAACTGGGTGTTGATCACCAGTTAGTGATAAAAGGATCCACTATAAACTTACCCAATAACTTGCAAAAGACCGTAGACTGTCTTTCACGCAATATAAATTATTCATTCACTGTTCATTGAAAAAAAGCCTAGCGTTCAAATCATATTTCATGTATGAACTTGTGAATCCGAAACGGGTGTGTTAAGCAGCTTACAATCTCCATCAAACACCATTGTACCAATCCGAAAATGCTAATATTGATCACGATTGGCTGTTTAATGTCTATTCAATCATGAAAAGAATTTACACAGAATGTGTCTGAGCTGCATTTAAATATTTCTGCGAAATGGTGTACCGATCAGTTCAGGACTTACAGTTAAAGATGTCCAAGATAAAAACACAATAAAGTTTCCTCTCCAAAAAACAAAAAATAAATAAATAAAAAAATTAGACAACCATTTTGCCAATGGTTAACCTGTGATTGCCTTGCGGCGATCAGGATTTTCTTCATTTTGCAGTGAATCGTATTTAGATTATAATACTTTTCATATTATTTTTTTAATATGCTTTTCGATATTTTAACGTGAATAAAGTGTTCTATGTGTAAAAAATAATTATTTTTCTTTGGGAAAGAGAGAATAATAGTTTTTTTGATAGAAAGAGCCCTCGTAAAATAAATTTCGCAGTTTTATACCTAAATAAGTTTTTAAAATAAGCAACTTTTTCTGAGTTCAGACATAACGAAGAAACCAAACCGCAATAAATAAAATGACATAGCTTCATCGAATTGTAAAGATACTAGATGATTTGCTTCAAATAAAACTGTTTTCTTCGTAAACTCCAGTATATGATTTGGTTTGTCTCAAATTATACACTAAGAAATAATTTTTACAATTTTTCATTAGCTTTCAACAAAAAAATTGCATATTATTTCCTTTTATAATTAACCTTAAATTCAATAATTTCTGACAATATTTTTATTTCTACTTTGAAATTTGTATAATTTGTTAGTTCATATGTTTTTAACATAAACAATGCAAAAAATATTTTCAACACGTCTTAAATTTTTATATTTAACAATATTTGTCTTCAGCAATTTTATCTTTCTCAAATTTCCCTTTAATAAAAGTGACTGTTTTAAAACTTATTATTTAATATTAATTCGAAATAATATTAATTCGAAATAATATTAATTCTATATAATATAACTTTTTTATCGTTTTATAAACAATTTATACCAAAGCAAGACAATTTAAAAACTTATATACTTATATCTAAAACTTATAATGCTTAAATATCTTCATTGACATTCAACCATCTAATTTTATGAAGTTTACTTATATCTAACTTATATCTAACTTACTGAAGTATACTTATATCTAAAACTTATAATGCTTAATTATTTTCATTGACATTCAACCATCTAATTTTATGAAGTTTAAAAAATTTTTAAATTTAAACAATGTAATTGTAAATGTAATTTACAATATTCCACATGATACATTTAAAATATATAAATGACGAAATGTTTAATCAATCTTAAAATTAACATTTCCTTGTTTAAATAAAATTATCATTAAATTATTAAGTTTTAATTTATTAATCTAAATTAACGTATGAATTTACCTGTATTAAATTTTAAATTCCTTAACTTTAGTGACTTGTTCAATTAGAATGTTTCCCTATCTACTATACACAATCATTTCATTCTACATTTTGCCATAGCTTAGCGAAACGTGAGGGAAATTTAAACAAATGAATGTTTCGTATGAATATATAAATTAAGGAAAATATACGAAAATGATAGCAAACAGCATTGTTTACGAAGTTTCTTCGAAATTCGGAGATTATCTAATGGAAGAATGATCTAGTTTTCATTATTTATTTATTTATTCATTCATTTATTTTATTTATTAATTCATTTCTTCAATTTTTCATTAATTCAATCGTTCATTCATTTATTTATTCGAATATTTCCTTCTTGTATTTATATGTAGTTTAATTATTGGATCTAATGCTTTGAAAATATTATACGTTGCATAATACATACTATTTGATTGTTCCATGTAAAATAAACATTTTTGATAATAAAAAAAATTACAAATTAAATGTCAAAAACACAAATGTTGAGGCGCATTTAATCATAGCCAGTAGCAGATGACACGAATGCAATTTTTTTATTGTTCTATTTTATTACATTATATACTAAAATTAATATAACATCTGATTTGATAACATTATTTGTATTTATGATACTATGATTATTCGATATGATTTTCAAGTCAATTGCAAACAGCACTTTCGATTTAAAGTCAAAAATATTCTAAATATTATTGGTTTTAATTAAAAATTCTGCAGTGATTTAAAGATACGAACATTTAAGTCGTGTAATAAAATTTTCGAAATAATGAAAACCTAGTGGTGGGTTTATGAATTACTCTCGGATTGCATTTACACTTCGATTCTATTCTATAATTTACAAAAATTTTACATCTGACATGATTATATTATATTCGATCATATTCTTTTTGATTATATTCTTTTTGATTTTATTATTTAAAATTTCATTAAAGTAAACTAACCCCATGTGATTATAAAATTATGTAACCCTTTGATATAAATTAAATTTATCCTTTAAATATTAAAGGATTATTAAGAAATATTATTAAAGGATAAATTAAATTTCTCCTTTTTTTTTACTTAAATTTATCTTTTACGAGAGTAATTCTTTGTAATAAAATTAAGTTTCATAAAAAGCAACGTTTAAAAATAAAGAAATGGTACAGTTTTTAATAGTAATAGTATTATTAAAACAACATTTTGATTTTTAATGAAGGGTAAAATACCCAGTCACAATAGTTATGTAAATTTCACACATAAAAAAAGCATTCTAAAATGCACTAAATACCTACAAAAAGATTGATAGTTTTTTTATCGCGATAATAGTTCGTGAAAATTTTCTTTACTTCTCTGAAATTAGAGGACTTAATTGAGGAGGACATGAACCCACCTTTTCCGCCGCTAGAACCACCCAAGCACTGTTTGTCTACGATAGGTACTCTGCCAGACATTCGTCTGGAGCTGTGGCGGCGACTATGGTAACGAGGTATGATTATTTCAAGTAGGGATGAGGGGTCCTTCTTTAAAGGCCTGTTTACACGGTCCAACTTCTCGAATCCGAGAAATTGGACGGATTTCTCTGTCCAAGAAATTGGATGATTCGTTGACACTATCCAAGTTCTTGAATGTCACTTATTCGTTGAAAGTAAACCTTGCGCATGCGCATTGTTCATATTCAACATTATGAAATAATACTTACATAAGTTTAAAATTACTAAATAAATTTCAAATAAAATCATAATAACACAAATAAACAGCAACAGATCAATTTATTTGGACTAAAATATATGAAAACAGACAACAAAATGATATAATTTGCTGCCTGCTTGGTGACGTCACAAAACTTAAGACGCTGATTGGTTAAGGGAGAAAAAACTTGGATGGAAAGTAGAACATGCTCTACTATCGTCCAAGAAGTTGGACCAAGTTCTTAGATGCTTGTTTACACGATCCAAGCTCAAAGCAAAACAAGTTTCCATCAATATCAATCAATCTCTGTCCAAGAAATTGGATCGTCTAAACAGGCCTTAAGACTGGTTTCGGCGAGAGAATAGGAGACCTCTTCATCGAAGCTACTCTCCCTAAAATGCCCTCTTCTTGTTTCCATAGCACCAGACTGCCGCAGACTTAGTACCTATCTTAGACAAACAGTATTTTACATTGTTATTATTCAAACAGGATATAACATAAGCATTCTATCATTAGATTTTATAAAATGTAAAAAATCCACGTAGTTTTTAATGATTGAATATGCTTTAAAAATTATGGACTCCACTTTTTAAATATTAAAAAGAAAAATGTTACACAGTTGTTTTTGTTTTATATGATTCCTGGTGAGTATTCAAATTAAAGGCGTTTAAAAAATCTAACACTTGCCTTCTTTTTAAAAAAAAACAACATATTATTTAACCATATTGTGTTTTTCATTAAATAATAATATCAAAAACAAATGAAATGTTTATGATTTACACTGATTTAGTATTTAGGTAAGTTTCTTGATCAAGTACAGACAATATCTTTCATCTGCACGACATCATTATCTTTCAAGTGTGTAATAGATTTCAGTGGGTGAAATAAGGTCGATAAAATGGTTTCAGCTTCGCCGATTTTAGGATAATTATACTCATTTGAAGCTCGCGAAAACTTGGATCTGAATTAAATCTATCTAAGTTTCACCACTGCTACTTAGATATCTAGAATTATGACTACATTTGCTTTCTGCATAAGTATAAACATTTACTTGGCATCAAGTATCAACATATATCAGCACATTTAACTATCGTAAATATATAAGATCCTTACTCAACAATTAAGCCATTCATTTTAATATAATCAGTTAAAAATGACTAATGATCAATTGAAACTGACATCCCTTATAAATAAATACGACGAATAAATTTAGGTGATTATTCGTGGCTTTCGCATTTACATTAAACTGAGAGGAAATATCAACAGTATTTCCTCTCAATTTAACGCAAATGCGGGTTAGTTCCATCAAAAAGTCTTCCACGAAGGCAAATTTCTCCCAATCCAGGAGTTCCATTGTCTTCTGGATAGAGTTCAAAATTATAAGGCTATGGACTTGAACATTAGTAGTCATAAACCCAAAATTGGATCGGCTGTTCAAAGACGGTAATAAAATTTTAAATGATTACATCAGAGCCATGGTGGGTCAGGGAATAGAGCACTAGCCTCCTAATAAGGTGACCCAAGTTCGAAACCCAACGGTGGTTGGTTGATACGAATTCTGCCCCCGGCTCGCAATGACCACAGTGCTAACATGAAATATCCTCAGTGGTAGAATCCTTTTGCCGCCATGCTAACCGTGAGAGGTTTTCCTTTTCATGTAACGATATAATTATAGTGATATTATCATTCATATATTTATATGAAATAAAAGTTATCTTTCCCACTATTACGCCTAATAACAGATATATCGCTTTTGCTTAATGTAATAGCGTAAAGTGTGATGAACTTCGCGGTGACTTTACGCTATTAGATTAAGCAAAACACAACCGTATTAAAATAAAGATTAACTATAATCATCATTATTTGAAGTGATGCTATTACTCGCGGCTAAATTTACTACAATCAGGCAATTTCCTTTCGGAACTTATTCCTTTCGGAAGTCCTACGAATCGCAAGTGGCACCTCAGTACCCATCTTAAATACCCATAATTGATATTTATGTATCTATTAAACAGCACTCACTATCACACTACTTGTAGTACTAATTATCAAAATTAATTAAACGTCATTAGTGTTAATTACATTTTCTTATAGTCCCTCAAAACCTTTTTTCTTATCATTATTATTAAGTTAGCTTTTTAGTACATAACTTATTTTTTTATTGTTTTTTTTTAATTTGCATTTTTGCTTTATACACACACTAATTGCTCTAAATAACTATGTAGACGACAGTAAAAAATTAATTTAAAAAGCAGCATTAGGCCTTTTTCAGAACACTGATGGAAAATGCATAAAACTATAAGGGATTTAATAGAATAATATAAATTTTTTTTTTTTTTTTTTAAGGCCCAAATCCTTTCTTTTCCTCTACTTAATTCACTTCCAATGACTAGTGATGTTGCAGTTATAATAAATTTTATAGTATTTTAATTAGATTAAAATTGGCAGATAAATAAGCGAAAATGAGAAAATTAAAAATTCATATATTTCAATTGTTTTACAATTTCGTCAACAAAAAAAAACTTTTAAATACATGCTAATTTTAATGCAATAATAACGTTTATGTGACTCAATTAGCATATTCAAGTCCTTTTTAAATAGTCCCCATTCCCGAATTTTCACCAATTTAATTCTCCAATTCTTTTTTTTTCTTTCTTAAATATTCGAATATTTTCTGAAGAAAAAATTTTTAAAAAAAAGGAAATTTTGGATTGAGTATACAATGATAATGACAATAATGGTAACTAAGAAAATCGAATCGATTATAGTAGAGAAAAAAATAAACATTCTTTTAAACTTTTTCGCCGAAATATTCATATTATAAATTTTTAACTAAAAATAAATTTGTTTCATTATTCCAAACAAAAGAGACATCGCAGTTAATGTACATTAAAAAAACGTATTATAAACTTTCATTTCCTTTAGGTAATTGCGGTTTCCGCAAGTTGTGAAAAAGTAAATAAGTCTATTAGCAGATTTCTATGCAACTGATTTAAAGGAGATTTTTAATACATTTCCTCTTTATAATTTTCTTTTGGGTCCAACCTTAAGTTTAAACGTTCATTTAATTTTGGAGCTCGAAGCAAATATTAAAAATTTTAATATTTTAAAGAAAAAAAGGCAAACAGAAAACGACATGATAATTTAAGTTTTACAATTGTGCGAATTTTTTTTTTTTTTTTTTTTTTTTTTGCTTTCATAATTTTATAGGTATTGCAGTTGAATTCCTTTGCTCATTTTTGTACCATATTTTAAAGATTGTTACCTTGTAATAGTTTAACCCTATGACGCAGAATTTTTAACAACACACAAAACATATTTTTCTTACTACATTTTGTATTAATTTAGGTCAAAATAAATAAAAAATACTACAGCTAGAATTTTAAGAATTTTTTTTATTATTTCTAGTGCTCACCTGTGTTAACATTTCGTGAATTCAGGCATTTACAGGGCAGATTTGTTGATCATTCTTTCAGAGGCAACATGTTCGGTGGGTCAACGTTGCTCCCACAGTTAGGACAGATAGTACAGAGAACGAAAGAACATCCATGTCTTGCCCGGGATTCGAACTCAGAACCTTTCTGATTCAAGGCCAACTTCCTAACCCCTACACAGTTCGGCCAGCCATTTTAATAATTTGGTTATGAAATACAGCACGACACACTGGTATCTTTTTCGCGTTAAAGGTAAGATCTTCCAAACACGGCTCACTTCCAAAAAAATATGGAAATTATAAAAGTTTAATAGCAACAATTAATCTAAATCTAATAATATCATAACAAAATGCATTTCTCGAATTCTAAGTTCGAAAAATTTTAATCAAAAAATAAAATTATTCAGAAAATTTTGAACATTTACTTGATGTTTGACTACACCAAGAAAATATATCAAAAGAAAAATCAATGTAGGTATCAGTAATAGAATAGTAATAAATAGATAATGTAAGAAAGTTTTTAACTAGTAGGTAAGAGCCCAAGTTTTAAGCGCTGTGGCTGTTTTCCCCTGAATTAACAAAACTTATTTTAAAATAAAATTTAAGTACTAAAGTATTTTATAAAAATTATTAAAGGCTAAGTTTTATATATTTATTTTTAATATAAAAAAAAAATTCATTTAACAATTTTTGGTTTTTACACATCAGATAAAAACTCTCTAATAAGTATTGTATATTATTTTAATTTTCAACTATTCATGTTTGCTTTCTAGCATATCATTAGTTCTAACATTCTAGAAGTTTAAAACTAGATCAAAAGCTTTATTTTTATCTTCAAATTAACAATGGTCAAACGTTTAATGATAA
This sequence comes from Parasteatoda lunata, assembly GCA_949128135.1. NCBI lineage: Eukaryota > Metazoa > Arthropoda > Arachnida > Araneae > Theridiidae > Parasteatoda > Parasteatoda lunata. The sequence goes on along the minus strand of OX421973.1, from coordinate 58,228,709 downwards.
AAGGCATTAATCCCGCGAGTTTAATATTAGAAGAATTCAATGTGACATGTGACTAAGGAAGAAGAAAAATATGAGAATCAGATATTATAGCATGCCTCGCAGTAGGCTAAAGAAAATATCAGGACAAAAATTATTTTAAAAATCTAAAGTATTAGAGGAAAAATTTCTAGGAAACTGGTATTCCATTAACTTTTCTCGTGAAGTTAAGCTTAGCGACATTAAGCTTAGAAACGCACAATGCTTACTCTGTTTAATGCTGAAAAAATAGTAGCTTTTTATATTTTTTCAACAAAAAAAACTCCCCTTTTTTAATTTTAATTAAATTGTTTTAATTATTAATCTAATTTACTTAAAAATGAAAAGTAACCTGTTTTGTAAGTGGTTTTTTGCAAGATTTGAAAAGTGTGTCACAAGTCTTGTGAACATTTGATTTCAAAACATTGAAAGAAGTTGAGAGTTTGAATTGTGGAGAATTTCAAAAAATTCATGATTTCGGAATTAAACAAAAACTTTCGTTTAAAAAGTAAGACTTTTAAGGATTTTTTAAGGATTTAAAATGAATTTCAATTGTTTCTGGAAGCTTTTGAAAACTAAAATCAAATTAAAATACTGCTCAAAACATTTCAAGGCCATTGGAGAGGCCCAATTTCCTGTAAGCTCCAAACAGCTGATAATCAACAAACTAAATATGACTCAAGTAATTTAATAATTAATAATGCAAATTACAACAAAGAACACAAAAGAAAAGATCATATAAGTTTATTTAATTACCAATAAACATTGAATTTTAGTGTGACTAGGCAAGTTCTTGTAAAATATTAAGTCAGTTAAAATCAACAATTAATGCTCGCAGCAGATTAGATAGGTACAAAGTTTAAAATACCAAAAATAAGTTATCAAATTTGCTATCTACTATACATGACTGCTTCACATACAATACAGTTTTTAGAAACAACGAATACGGAGACTTAGAATATACTATAAATAAAGGAACAATGATACACACGTAACTGTTTAACTCTATGTAAAAGCATTTAAATAACAGATCTTAAAGAAAATTAGTTTCTTAAAACAGTGCCGTAAAGACAATTTATTTGTTTACTTTTTTAAAAAAAAAACTTTGAATGAAAATTTGATATTACTTTAAAACTTTTGTCATTTATACAAATAAAGAAGACAAATCTTTATTAGGAAAATAGTAACATGAACTGCAGATCCTAGAAATTGAGCTAACAGTTATAGCTTTTACTGACTTCAACCAAAAAAGTTTTAAAAATAATGCCAATCATATTTTTATGTGAAATAATAATTTTCAGTTATAATATTTATAAGAATAAAGTACCTTACTATATAAAAATTCATATGGACTAAATAAAGCACAGTATATGCATACAAAACTATACACAAATGCAAAATTCATCTCAAACAAATGCAAAAAAATAAATACAAATCATTAATAACAACTAAGATATTTTAAAATTCTTCTAAACTAATAAATAAATATTTATCTTAGAAAAACAGATCAATGGCATATGATAGCAAACAGGATAAAGATATAGTTGTTAATAATATTATTTCAAAAAAACATTCCATCACATCTTACAAAAAAATTAAAAAAGTAGTGCTGTTAATTTAAGTGGAAAGAAAAATATTTTCTTAATGAAGTCTAAGCCATTAAACAATGGCACAATGGTCTCTAAATGACTAAACCATAGTCTTATAGCCTCAAAAACATTAAACAATAAAATAATAGTCTGAATAACATTTAATTTAACCATTTTCACTAATGGCATTTCAAGACGGACAACTAATAGAAAAAAATTTATTTAGCTAATAAATACAGAGAAAATATGCCTTCTGCCTTACTTCAAAAATTATATAAATCAAACCCACTCACTAATCCTTTCAATAACTAAACGGTTATTGTTAACTTTTTAACCAAACTGAACTATTACAATACAATTGAAAAATTCATTTTTATTAACTGCTGATTAACTATTGATACAATTTACATATTCAATTTAATTCACACATGCACACCAATCACAGAAGAATTTTGAAATCTGATTGAAATTCTAAAGTTGATTTGATATGTGTTGTTTGATTTTATATTCCAGAATTAAATTTGACAAAATTACATTGTAAAATAGTTTTGAGCATTTTGATATAACAAAAGTATTAAAGCATAAAATCAAAAATTAATATATTTTCCAAAAACAATCAATCCAGAAATAAATTTAGAGGAAAAAATTTTTACATTTAGTTATTTAGGATAGGAGGAAAAAAAACCTGTCAAATAAAAAGTAAGCAAATAAAAATATATTTATGTCTACTACTAATCATTACCATGAAAAAATTTTATTTGTTTAAAAAAAATTCAGTTTATGATTGATTCAAACGAAAGCCACAAAATGAAGAATATATATACTTATGAAAATATAAGCATATTTTCAAAAAGGTGGATTCGGTATTGTTTTGAATACATAAAAGAAATTGCAAAGTTTAAAGCAATTTATGTAGGATTTTATTCTTACTTGTAGACAAAAAATATAACAATCTCATGAATATTACACTTAGATGATTATTCGTATTATAAAATTAGCTTGATCAACTCATAAATAAAGAAAAGAAAAACTTTTTCAGATAAACTCAATTCTTTGACTGCCCCTTCACGTTAACAGGCACATAAGTTTTCAGTATTTATTATTAAAAAAATTACATTTAATTCGGCTTTCATCACAAACTGAATACAATTTCTTACTAAATATAGACAAGTAATTTTATGATTGCTTTTTTTTCTTATTTTGTTTATTTATATTATATTAATTGAGGTTTGAGCAGTCAGCGATAATAAAAATTTGGGGTGTTAAAAATAAAACTTTTACCAACAGATTGTTCTTAAATTACTGACAGTTTTTTTTTTGTATAACAACAAACAGCACCAGTAAACTTGTGATATTAACAAATGTTAACAGTGCATAATTGATACATTTACATAATTGAGTAGTCAAATCTATAAATAGGAAACAGTTATGTACAATTCTGAATTCAATAACTTTACTTTAAATAGCAAATAAATAAAAAATTGTCTCATTATATATCCTGCTATGACATAACATCTAATTCTAAAAGGCAAATATTTTTAAATCATAAGGCAATTCCAAATACAAAAATCATTAAAACTGGCAGAAAGCAACATCTGATCTAGGAAACAAAAATTGCACAAAAACAAATTGACAATAAAAAATGTAAATGCCCAATTATCAATTACATACATAGCACATTAAAGACAGAAATGGTATACAAAAGGAAGCCGATAAACATACCTTACAATAAATATGAAATATAAATTCACTTTCTTAAAATGATTTAAATCCATTTTAATTTCATATTAAAAATATTTTAGAAAAGCACTAAATTTGGCAATGGATAAATCCAAAAAGAAATGTTAAAATCATACTTATATATAACAAAAATATATTAATTGAATATAGAAATTATTTTGAAAATGAAAGAAATTTAGCTTTAGTGAATATATTACTCATTTTAGCAACAAAAAAAAAAAACAAAAAAAATTTGCATCAGAAAATCTCATTCCTTTAGAAACAAACTTTTTTACAGACTAAAAGTGATTTCAAAAATTAACAATATTAAATTACAAAATTAAGACTCAAAATTTCAATTATAATTTCAAAATGTTTTAAAATCTCATTAACTTAAACAATACTTTTACAAAAATTTAACGGAAAAAAGAAAGAAACAGCACTTTAAATATTCACAAAGTAGCTTAAAAAAGAAACAAAAAATCTTTGAGAAAAAGTCAAGGTGTAATTTGGACAAAACTAAGACATACATATAGCTGCAAGAAACATGCAACACGCTTTACTGACTAAGCAATTTTTTTTCAGCTTTGGTTTGGCTTAAAACAACGAAATGAAAGTGATGTACCAAAAAGTATGTGCAATTAATTGAATATTTGGTTTAATGACACAATCAAGTAGGACAGATTGCACCATAAAATAAAAGATGGAAAAACTTGTTTACCTTCTTTAAAATTACACGATTTAATTATATATAAAAATTATACTAACCTTAGTTCAAAAGTTCTTAGCATACTTGTCAAGTGTTCCATTAAATATATTTAAAAGTATGAGCAATTCAAAACTAATACAAATCTGACTGCATAAAAAAAATCATAGCTAAAATACTGTATAAAAATCATATAAAGAACTGAGAATAATATATATAGGAACAATTACATATAATTCTAGATTTTATAATTAGCTTAAATGTTTTTGGTCATTAAAGTAATATTAGATTATACTTAAAATAATACAACAATTAATATCTACAATAACTATTTTACAATATTTATTAATCATAACAATTTATAAAAATGTTTGTTCCTTTTTACTTAGTCTGCATATAATGTGTTTATGTTTACAGCAAAATAAAAATTGTTCCTTAAATAACAAACAGACCAACGACAAAAAAAGAGCATTTCAGAAGCTCTTCTGGTGACAATAATCATGTTTACTGACATGTAAATTCTAAAAATTTATGTAATTGGTACATCACTTAATGAGTGGGCTGAAAAAAGTGAGAAATGTATATAAACCATAAAAAGAAATATTTGGCCACTTTTATTTTATACTAAAATTCTGAATATAGATTTTTTCCTCGTAATCTAAACTTAACAATTATTCCTTAGTTTTTCAATTTAATTTAAAAATGAATCAAAATATACAAAAAAAATTTCATTTGTTTAAAAAATAACACTTAGTTATTTTTAATACTTTCAAGAATAATGATATAACTTCTTTCATAGATTTTTTTTAAAAAATCACTAAATTCAGCCCACCCCAAAAGATTTACAAAACATTTCAGAAATACAAAGTATTCAATGCAATCAAAATGATTCAGTATGTCATGACTCCATCTTGCATTTTATATGTTGTACTTTATATATATTTTTACACTCTAATGTTTAAAACTGTAAAACTACACAAGCTTGCACTTTCTTTGTTGTCTTTTCTGAGGTTCTGGACGCAATACTGCTCTAACTGCTTCATCAAACACCTGAGAGAAAGTTATGTTTTTATTAAATTGAATGAATTTAAAAAACTGTCTAACCTTTACAAATAAAAAAAAACTAAATAAATATATGGTTTTAACAATCTATAGAAAAATGTTTTGAAAAATTACAATGTAACGTAGAAGTGACAATGTTTTGTTGTACAATTTAGAAAAGTTAACTTTCTTGCATCTTTAGTAATTATAAACAAGAGTGCTCTTCACAAAAATCATAATGAAATCTTTTAAATATAGAATGCCAACCAACAAACATGAAATGTCACTGTTAGATGAGAAGAAATGTCACTGTTAGATGATAACTAATTCATTTGCTGTGATAATAAAATTATAAATAGGAATTAAAATTTTTATTTTTGAATGAAAATAGAGCTTTTTTGAATGAAAATAGAGCTTTTTTAAAGATATTGTAACAGACAAGAAATTATTACAACCAAATGAAAAAAAAATTAAACAAGTAAATAAAAAATTTTACATTTTTAATACTTCTTAAATACGAATATTTTAAAAACAAAAATACTTTTTAAGATTTTATATTTTTATTCTAATTTTCAGAAATAGTTTAACAATATAAAAAATAATAATGTTTATTAGCCCCTTAACTTATAAGCCCAAGATAACTCTGTCTTTTTCTATCTTTTACAAAATAATTGTAAAGTTAAAGGGTAAAAGTTGTTACTCAAGTAAAAGTTTTGAAATAAAGCATGTGCAAATTAACATAATACTACATTTTTTTACATTTAAATAACAAAAAGAGCTTCTGTAGACTTTTTTTTTTAAAATTATTATTTTATTATTTTAAGCTTTTGAAACAAAGAATAAAAAATTAATTATTGCACACAAATAAAAGATTTAAACTTTATTTTAGATCTAATACCTGTTTAAGGCCTCTTTGTGTAAGAGCTGAACATTCAAGATATTTCACAGCTCTAATTTTTGATGCCAACTTTTGACCCTGCTCCCTCTTAATGGGAGATAAGCTTTGCTCTCCTAATTGTTGCAATGTCTCTTTATCTTCTCGTAAATCAATTTTTGTTCCTAAGAAAAAACAATTAGATACCTCAAAAACAATATATATATATATACATATATATATATATATATATATATCAAACCTATAATTGTAAAGATTACTTATTTTTTATGATATTGAAGATAACTGGACAACAAATAAATAAAAATAACAAAAACGAAAATGTGATACATATCTTCCTTAAGATTGCTTAAGAGGCAAAGAGAAATAATTACAATGGAGTCAATAATGATAAGACAGAATATTGTGAAAGATTTCTTTCTAGGCAATTTGGGAGCATCAAGAATCTGGCTAAACTACAATCATATTCAATTGGAACATCCTAGGAACATGCAAAGAAATGATTCACAGCTCTGACCAAATAAATATGAGCCAAGACATTTTGTACTTAACATGTTTTAAATTTACTTGTTATTCGTTAGGAAACAAGAGTAAAACAATAGAAACACAATTATATAAACCAATTTTTTAATCAATTCGTTTAAATCTCATTTTAATGTCAGAATTTTATTAACAGATCATATAATTCTAAGAAAATAAAATAAATAAAATTCATTTAGTTATATTTTGCTTAAAAATATAACTTAGCTCTTCCTTTTGTTTAGGTGATTTGGATACTTCAAGAATCTGTCAAAATTATGATAATATTCTCTTAAAACACCTTGAGCGAGGTCTTGAGCAGGAAAATAATCTACAATTCTGTCCAGCTTCCAAAGCCAATTTTATAACGATATTACAATTATGTAACCACATATTTTGTACTTAACATGTTTTAAATCTGCTTGTTATTCATTAGGAAACAATAACTAAGCACTACAAACAAAATCATATAAAACTGATTAATTATTTTGTTCATTTGTTTGTTTGTTAAAATCTTACTTTAATGTCTAACATTTATTAACAAGACGGGAAAATAAATAAAATTAATTTAGTCACATTTTGCTGAAGATAACTTAGTTTTTCTCTTGAGTTAAACTTATTAACACTTGTAATACTCAGGGCATACAATTTTAGGACAGTAAATAGATAAACAAAGAAATTTATTTGGTTATATTGCGCCTAAAAACATTGATTATAAGTTTTTACTATAATATTTTTTGATACACAATTTGAGATTAAATATTAGAAAACAACTAAGAAAAACAATATGCATTGTGATAACTAGTAATATACAAAGTATACATTAGTAATTTTGTTTGATTAATAAAAAAAAAAATTTTTGATAAAAAAATTATATAAAAATGCTAAAACAATTAGAATATAGAAGGGAAGAAAAATAGTTAGCTAAATTAAAATTTAACTTATAATAATTTGCTTTAACACATTTAAAATTGTTGCCTCAAATTCAAAATCTATTTAGCACACTAAAGTATTGAAAAATTCAATAAATAGTTACAAAAAGCATGAAAAGGAGGGAAAAGATATATGATTTTCAAATACAATTCTAAATTTAATAGTGTATCAAAAGAAAAATATTTTTCAGATGAAACAAAAATTTTTGACAAAACTTTATAGGGAGTAAATATATGATAAAACAGATTGCATAGCCACATTTTCCCACAAAAAATAAGTACTTTTTAAGCACTCAAAAAATATTTTAAGCACTTAAAAAAAATATAATAATTAGGATATGCACACTAAAAAAAAATTTCTTCATATTGTTGAAAGTTCTTCACATATCTGTTAATAAAATGCAAAATAATTTTCAAAGTTACATGATCATACATGATAAAATAACTAGTTTCTGACAAAGAATTCTCTTCTTTACTATATTAACACCACCAAAAAACAATTTATGCACAATTTTAAATATATTCAATATTGATTGAATCTTTCTATTTCTTAAATTAATAATTACTTTACCCAATTATGTAAAAAACCTTTTTTCAAAATTAAAATTAATTTAACTATTATTTAAAAAGGTTATCAAGTGTATTTTTTAGATTTGAATAAAAGTTATCTATCAAAGCATATCCAACAAAACATTAACAAGATTACTATTATTGATCATACCAAATTTAAAAAAATATGTAAAGAATTAGGCAAACTAAGAAAACTTTTATAAATACATAACACAAATGTAAATTAGTGAATGGACTCAAATAAATTTTTATTAAAATTTATTATTTGGTTCAGTATTTCTTTAATGAAATGCTTTAAAAATATGTAAATAATTTTTATATGTAAATACAATGAGTATTGAAGCTAAATAATTTTGTCTGAAGCAAATTAGCATACGGTCCCTAGGCTCATAATAATTAACAAATCTGAGATAACTGATTTTTTTGTTATTTCAATTGTTTTTAAATGAAATCATTAAGAGATGAATTAAAGTGTTTTGGAATGACAAATATGAATAACAAGAGGTTTTGCTAATTTAAAATAGCGAAAATCCCTCACTTCATACTTTTTTAAAATCTTGCCAATAAATATTATGTAGTTTCTTTATAAAACAACTTAAAAATAATGAAAATTTTAAAAGTAATAATACAATAATAAAAAGTAATAAGTAAAAAAAAGTAATAAGTAAAAAAAGTAATAAAGTACAACGAAAGTTTAGAAACATTTTATCCAATTGGTGAACAGTCCTCAAGTAAAGAATCATACAAATTAAAATCTCAATTAATTCTTATCTTTATTAAATTAAATGAATAAAAGAGAGATGAAAATTTTGGGATGAAACTTTGTGATTCTTCACTACTCTGGGGACATACATGAAAATACGTAATTAGAGAATGATCCCCAAGTTATGTTCACGGATTATGGTATTGATCTAAAAAGAGAAGAGCGTGAGAAGGTCATTAGCTTACTGGTGACGAAGACGAGGGTGCTTCACCAATGATGAAATTACAAGAGAAATAAAAATTTCTTTTGCTTTTCAGGGAAATAAATTGGCAATGTAATTAGTGAAAATTTGAGATTTTCAGTTTGATTTCAGAGGTCAAAAAATGACGCCTAAATTTCAGAATCTCTTGCAAAATGCAGCAGAGTTGCTCATGAGAATGCAAGAATTCTTCCTGCCGAATCCCGCTCAGTATGCGCACGCGTGGACCCGCAACAATTTCATCAAACATTTAAAATAATTGGCACTTTCACATGCTACAGACCGATGGTATGCTAAAAAGGAATTGCAGTTGAATGAATTGTGAAAACATTGAATAGAGCAATGCAAAAACCACGCATTTTGCGTGATTCGTGGCAAAATCTGATAAGGCAAAGAAAAAATCTCATCTTGGAAAAGGGAAAATCGAGCACTTTTTAAAAACACCCAATAAAAAAAAAGCACCTTTAAGAACTTTTAAAAAACAAAAATCGGAAACAAGCACATTTAAGTATTTTTTTAAAAAGCTGTGTACCCTGTAAAAATTATAGTAAACTATTATTATATAGATTCCAGGACTGGAAGCAATTTATCTTAGTGTGCCCCCTTTACCTAAAAATACAAACTGTTGTGATAAATACTTTATTTTCCAGCACTTACTATTTGTACTGTTAAAATACTTTTTTTTTAGTTAAAACTAAGATTTGTTTCTCCATCAAGTAAATTTCATTTTTGCTTTACTTGTTTTAGTATCATTTAATATCATCTAATATAGGGCCTACTTAAAAAGAGTCACAGTAAAAAAAAAAATAGTTAATTAATAGTTAGTAGCTGATATAAAAAAAATAATTGAAAATAAAAATTTGTTTACAGAACAAATGATGTGAAGATATGGTCAATGATTTAATTGTGAAAAATCTACTACAGTAAAATATATAACTGCATAAAGTTTTTCCCCCCTTCCCATTATGTCATTTTGCGTAATCAGTTGACTATACATAGAGACATATCTAAAAAGGAGGAACAGAAGAAAAAAAAAATACCAACGGCAATACTTACCAACTAAAATTATTGGAGCATCTGGGCAGTGATGTTTAATTTCAGGATACCATTTAGAAGTAACATTTTCAAAGGAAGACGGACTAACTACACTGAAGCATATGAGGAACACATCAGTCTTGAGAGCAAAAATAAAAATGAAGTTAGAATAATAAACAAATTTTATAAGACAAATAATTTTAGCTTATCAAAAATAACTTTCTTATTGATTTTATGTTGGATAACACTATCTAGACAAACCCGAATTCCCTGAGATTTTCACAGCAACAAGTAAAATTTAGAAGTTTCACGGTTAAAACTTACACAGTTTAAATTGACATATATTTAAAAGCAATATGTATACACACAAGGATATACAAAATTTCCACGATCCCTAGAAAATCGTAGCTGTGCTAAATATTTCAAGAAAATGTAACATAAAAGCAAAATCTGTTATACTACTTTAATTCTATTATATCCTAACTCCTAGAAATTTTATAAATCCCCATATTGAGGCCGGGATAGCCTGGTCGGTAGGGCGCTGGGCCCATATCCAAGAGGTCGTGGGTTCGATCCTCGCCGGCCGAAGACTCCCCGTGTAGTAAATGGTGACTGATGCACGTTAAATCTGTCGAGTCTCAAAGTCCTCCATGTTCCCATAACAAATCAATACCTCTGGGGGTACTGATCCAGGAGTTTCCTTGTCTCTGGATTGGTTCAAAATTACAAGGCTACGGAGTTGAACATTAGTAGTTGTAAACCCATGAAATTGGGTCGGCTGTTCAACGACGGTTATAAAATAAAATAAAAAATCCCCATATTGAGAATTTACATACTAATTATTCCTTATTTCGTACCTAAGTTTTTCATGATATTAAATTAAAAATCGTAATTGAATAAAATCATTATCAATTTTATGCAAACCTCAAGATAAGAATTAATAATCAAACATGTTTATAATCTTGATTTTTTAAAAGCATTAATTAAATACGTTTTATATGCAATAAAAAGTTTTACAGGTAATATTTGTAAATGTAATAAAAACACTTACAGGGTCATCATTTTTGTAGGAGCAAAGGGAAAAGACTACTGTCTGAGAATCAATAAAAAAGACAACCATATTTTTATTTGTATATGTAATAGAAAGTTTGTACACGTAAGAATACATATAATATTTGTACATGTAAGAAGACACTTGTGTTATACCTACTGGAAGAAAGCCTGTGTAAGTTGACCACTTGTGATGCATTGCTTTAGTGGTTAACTGAGACAGGTGGTCACCTTATAGAAGGGGATGAGTCATTTCTTTAAACATTTATTTTTACATTATGTTACTTTCATGTCACTTTGTAATAACTATAAATTTCTAAATAATTTTACAAACACTAACATTTTAATTGATTTTATTTTAGATATTAGCTTCTATAAGAGATAGTTAAATTTTGTAGCAAATGTAAAACTGCAACAAATAAAAGAAACATATGTATTTTTTTATATTATGTTACCACCATGTCACTTTGTAATAACTGTAAATTTCTAAATAATTTTACAAACACTAACATATTAATTGATTTTACTTTAGATATTAGCTTCTATAAGAGATAAATTTAATAAACTGTAATAAATAAAAAAACATATGAATTTACCTGTGGGTAGGATAAAGGCCTTAACCTATCGTAATCTTCTTGCCCTGCCGTGTCCCATAAGCCTAAACTTACAAGTATTCCATCACACATCATTGCTGCTGAGTAATTATCAAACCTGCAAATAGCAAATTAAATAAACTATATAATACTGATAGTTTGATTTTGCTAGTGAAGTTACTAAAATATCAAATGAAATGAGTTTTAAAGAACTTTTTTTACTAATACTTGAACGTTAGATTTTGGAGCATTTATCTTTTATTCTAAAATGATTGCTTCAAATGTCAAAATAGTGTGCAATAAAACCAAGATATATTGAGCCTAAATGTATTTAAACCAATAACATATTATCTACTACAACCATGAATAAGTTATTAAACCTCTGATACAGAATTTTTATAAAACATACTTTTTATACTTTTTTCATTATTTTGTATTAATTTAAATCAAAATGAATAAAAAATAATATATTTAGCATTTTAATACTTTATGGTTATTAAATACAGCATGCAATACTGGTGTCTTTTTCTGGGTTAAAAGTAAAATCATCAAAGCACAACTCACTTCAAAACAATAATTTTTCAAACTTGCACTTATTTACAGTTATTTAGATCTAAGAGATACGTTTAATCATCAATAAAATTTTTTTAATTTATAAAATCAATTATTGTCAAATCTTTGACAGGGTGCATGCAAATCTTTCAACAAAAAAAAAGCACCTCTTAAGTACTTTTTAAAAGGGTGCGTAGCCAAATTATTCAACAAAAAATAAGTATCTTTTAAGCACTTTTCAAGCACTCAAATAATATTTTTAAGCACTTAAAAAAATATCATAATTAAGCAGGTTTGGAAAGTTTTTTACAATTGATGGTTTTATTTGGATTTAACCGTCATGTCAAAAAAAAATCATTTGGCATTGTTTTTGACAACTGTCAAAATTTTTGAATCATGGAAATAGAATGGCGTTTGCATACGCTACGGACTGAAGATGCGCCGAAAAAGATTGGGGTGGAATTAATTGTGAAAACGTTCAATAGAACAATGTAAACAGGGTCTTTCTGCATAATTTGTAGCGAAAATCAACATGGGTAAAGAAAAATCTCACTTTGGAAGAGGGAAAATGAAACACTTTTTAAAAACACCCAATGAAAAAAGCATCTTCGAGGGATTTTAAAAAACGAAAATAAGCACCTTTAAGCATGTTTTAAAAACACTATGCACCCTGTTTAAGCACTCAAAAAATATTTTTAAGCACTATATACATTAACAAAATGCAAAATAATTTTCTAAGACATTACAAGATCATGATAAAATAACCAGTTTCTAACAAAGAACACTTTTCTTGATTATATTAGCCATTATAAAAAGATGAAGAGGTTTTTCGGTTCGATATCAGACGGCAGAAAATGCAGCCTTAAATTGAGAATTGCAAAATGCAGCAGGTTGCACATTACAGTGCAAGAATCTCACCGAACACAGTTCAGTAGACGCACATGTGTTCTCCCGAGTATTTCATCAAACATGTAAAATGATCTTAGCTTTCATACGCTAAGAACCGACGAGACGCCGAAATAGATTGTGATTGAATAAATTGTGGAAACGTTGAATAGAACAATGTGAAAAGCATGCTTTTGCATAATACATGGCGAAAATCGACTTTATAAAGAAAAAAAAATCTCATTTTCGAAAAGGGAAAATTAAGCACTCTTTAAAAACACCCCATGAAAAAAGCACCTTAAGGGCTTTTAAAAAACGAAAATCTAAAATAAGCACTTTAAAGCACTTTTAAAAAACGCTATGCACCATGTTTGAATATGAATTAGAGAATTTTTTTCAAGCTTTTTTTTTTATTTTATATTTTAATAAAAATATAATTCCGATAATTTAACTGATTTTTTTTAGTAAGTATCTATTAAACTATTTCTCACAATTAAAAAATGACAAAATATATTTTTGCTTGTAATTAGAATGTCAGAAAAGAAATATATGAAAAAGACACTGGTGTCCCATCTGTGTCAAAGGTTAAATACAAATAACTTAAAAAAATCAACTATAACGTATATGTCCTAGTATACCTCTTTTTTATTAGTAATGGACTTTTTTAAACTTATTTCAACTTTTCAAAAAAAAAAAAAAAAACAGATTTGTCACGATAAAGAAATGCCTCTGGTAATACCTAATCAAAATCACTTAGTATAAAACCTGAATAAAATAACATCTAGTGTGGACAAAGTAATATCGCAAATCTCTGAAACAAAGTGTGGGAAAGGTAATAAATTGCAATTTTTCTGAGGAAGGCTTTGTGTCTGTAAAATTATACTATCCAAATAAGTTTTTATCTACAAAATATTTTATCCTTGAACTAAAGTACAGTTATGACTGCCCTGCAAATAATCTCACTAGAAATGAGAATCACAACAGATATCCTAAATAACACTTAGGTTATTAATGTACCACAATTTTTTAGATGATAACAAATTTTTCTATGCAATGAAAATGATGCTTTATCTACTATTTGTAGAAATCACACTGTTTGCTAAATAAGCTATTTCACTAAAACAGTATTTGAACCACAAATTCAAAATAATCCTTAGTAATCTACGAGAATAGTAACCAAAGTGTTATCATACTAACATAAAAAAAATGAACAAACTAACTAAAATATACAACTCACAAACATTTAAACCTGTAATAGATTATCTACTAAAATAAAACATTTCAATTAAATGAAATAGTAAAAAGAAAAATCAATAAAAATATCAGTTTTTTTTTTTTTTTTCATTTATAACATTGCTCTGGATTTTTTTCTTTTATTCTTAAACAGTGATTTTATTAATTACTTTTATTTACTTCAATCTTTAAGACACGGTCAATTAACTATGCATGATAAATAAAAAACTGTGAATGGAAATATGCTTTTTTTATTAAAGCAGAATATTCACACTCATTGTCTATGGATCACTGTGCCTTCATGTTTATCAGATCAGTAAGATTTTCAAATTTCTAATGCTAAAGATACAGAATTAATTAAAAACATTCAGCTAAAAAAAATTAACTAAGCAAAGGCTGTAAAGAAACCATTTTTAAAAGACAAAAATAGTCAAATGTCTTGAGCAGTTCTTGATATTTTGTTTTAACTTATTCTTTATAAATGAATTTGTTTTGGGTAAGAATGAGTATGGAAAATAAATTTTCTGAAAGAAATATTACACTAAAAGTAATCCTTCAGTATTCATAAAGTTAACACTTTTTGCTTTGCAAATAGTAGTCAACAAGATCTAAATTAAAATCCCAGAATTTAAGTGGTTGCCAAATTTTTAAAGTATTAAGAAAAAAGGTAGTTACAACTAAGCACAATTAATTATCTTTGAATAAATCTGTTGGCAAAAGGCTTCTAAAAAATATTCTAAGAAAAAGCAACTATTTATTAAAACACCAAGATGAACTAAACTGCCGTTTGAACTATACTAATTGAAAAAACAATGTAAGTATTTTACACTAGATATTAAGAAAAGTGGTTTGAGAACTATGTTCTTTTTATTGCTATGCTAATAATATGAAAGCTAAAATAGAATTTCAAAAAACTGATGAAACAAAATTTATTTTTGAAAAAAAAAAAAAAAAAAATATGTAGCTTATTATAAAAAGTGACAAATATATAAAAATTTCAAATTCTGAAATTTCTATCACTTACATTGATTTTTCTATTGCACAATAGTATGTCATCAATTCTCAGCCAACTGATACATTTATGGCAAAGCTTTATCTTGTACCCAACTAACAAACAAGTACAACTCATCTAACAACTAAATTCAAACATTTTTTAGACAACAAATAATCAATTAACGTTTACTCAATATACCAAGAAACATATCTAACAATAAAAGCAACTTTTCAAAACGCTTTACTTTAAAACTAAAATTTTACTTCCAAGTACAAATAATTAAATTATATAAGTATAAAATAAAAAATACATACACAGTAGGCACATATTCACCAGGAAAACTGTCTGTAGTGTATGATATCAGCATACACGTTTTACCTACTGTTCCATCGCCAACTACAACACATTTTATAGGTCTTCCGGCGGAGACACTACCTGCTGGAGCCCTCTGCATCAGAAATATTAGATGTACCTATTAAGGGAAAAAAAATCTTTAATTCTATTATCATACAAGTTTCATAGAGTAACATTTTGCATACTAAAGAGTTTATTTTTTACTTCTTAAGAACTTAATGCTTATACTTTTTTTTTAATAAATAAAAGTAATAAAATGAATCAATATTTATTTTAAAATTTAATTAATTTGTTACTCTTTCCTTAAGTTAATTGGTTTTTATAATTTTTTGACTTTTAATTTAAATGAAATATAAGTAAAGTCAGTTTATATTACCAAGTGAGAATAAAAAAGAATTTAATGTTAATACCAAGTTTTAAATAAGAAAATAAGAAAAAAGAAGAAAATTTTAATTTTTTGGTGTTGTAACAATTATTATTTTTAAATCTATTGACAGATAATAAGTAAAACGTTACACGTACAAGAAAAAAAAAATGTGATAAATTTTTTTTTTAGCGATCTAACTTTTTAAGTGGTCCAGAGTTACAGTTTTAAACTTTTAAGTTATGAGAAGCTTTATTAATACCCATACAACATAAATACTAATTTATTAATAATACAACAATTGGTAAATTTACCGATTCATAACTCTTTTAATAAAGAAATAATTTTTTTGATCATGTCTAGTAGTTTTATGAGCAATGCCATTTTTGGGTAAGTTGTGACAAAATTTTCTTAAGTACAAAGGAACAATTACAGTAATAGAAGAAGTTTCTAGCATTCTTGTACAAAAAAATACTTGTTTTAACTCACATTAGAGCCTCACTTAATGATTTAAAATACAATAAAAATTTTAGTGAGTTTAATTTAGAGGTAGCACTAGATTAAAACAGAAAAGGAAATAAAAAATGAACAAAATAATGAGTTTCAAAACAGATAATGCAAGACAAATAAACTGGATTCTGAAATAAAATTTAAATAGAGATATTTTCAATTAAATCATGCTGTAATATGTTAAATTTAAAACAATTAGTAAATATATGACACATAAAACACAGCCATGCATAACAGTTTATGAAATTATTTATGAATCATTGTATAAAACAAAAACAAGGTGCAAATAATATCTGATTCAATAATATAAAAATCATTTTAACGAGTAATCTACTTTCAAATAATTAATTTATAGAACAGATTATTATATTAAATGACTGTACCTAAAATCTGCTTCTATATTATCACAACATTTTAAAAGATTTTTTGATCAATTATTCATTCTTTTCACCTGTAATTATTATAAATAAACAATGATGTGAAATAATTAAAGTTGAAAGTGTTGCAACTTATACAACAATATAAAATAACGTTAAGTAACAAAATCTTTGTGGTTGAGTATTTGTCATTGTGTCAAAATATGTATTTGAATTTTAATTTAATTGGGCTAATTGTCAGCATTCAGATTTAGTCTGAATCAATACTTCAATTTCAGGGACATTTTTGTGATTGGTTTTCGTATTAAAATTTTACTACAACTAAGCAAAGGTAATATAAAGGCAAGATTTTTAGAAATTAATGAAATACAACATCAAAGTATATATTATGTACAGAATATGAAAACTAATAAATATGCAATATAATATCGTAAGTTATGTTACAAATAACTCAGCAAAAGTTTTTCAAGCTATGATAATTGAAAATTCAATAAAAAAATAGCTAACTATAACAAAAGGCAGCAAACAATAAAGCCGATTGTAGTATATCCACCAATTTCAAAACTTTATTTACACTACAATTAAATTTAGTTTAGCGGTATTTCTAACTCTTGAAACTTAAGGTGTTGATGAACAGAAATAAATGAAGATTGCAAGAATAAAAGAAAAGTGTTTCTAAATTGTTACAATCAATAAAAAGCACATACCTTTTAGTTAAAAAAAACTATTTTAAATTTTTTATCAGAGCGTCAAGCAGAGTTCACACAACACCAACCCCAACAAAGATTTTCTGTCCGGCATAAATTTTGCAGTTACCACCCAAAAAATAAAATTTCGCATAAAGTAAAATGTTATTTTAATCCTTCAAAGTAATCAAACAAGAAGAAGAATCAAAATAATATACAATTTAAGTAAGAATGTTCGTGCTATTTTTAATTATTTAAAAATTAACAATGTCGCTTCTGTTTCATGATGACTCATTCTATATTGTGTTTGAAAAATTGGCAACTGAAGTGTATGTCACTTTGAGTCGCGAAATGTAAACAAACAACCTAAAAAGTCGACGTTAGTTATTTTTGTTATCTATTTTGATAATTTTATAAAATTTATAGAATTCGAAAAATAGTTTTTATTAATAGCTTTTTTAAAGAGTTTTTTCTTATAAAATTCATATATATTGTTTTTCGTTTTCTTTTTAGGAGTAATATAATTTGTCAATACTATTTTTACAAAATAAATTTTACCTCTTTTTTGCGATAAAAAATATTTGTTTCCCACCACTTATCAGAACAATTTTGTATATCAATCGTGACACAAATTTATCTTTATGTTATTTTAAATTAATGTAAAGAATCGATAAAAGTGTGTCGTGAAGGAGGGATCTCCACAATTTAATTGATTACAAATATACGCTATACTTTAAAAATGAAATTGTATCTACCTATATTCATTAGCATTTTTCAGCTTACTAAATATATATTTTTTTACCATATACTCTTATTTAAATAACTGGGAATAAAATACCCTTTTTAATTGCGCGATCTTTGATTTTTTAGAATAAATTACTGCAGGCTTGTTGTTGAAGTAATTCTATCTTTTTAATTTTTGGATGTTTATCCCGCTGTTAAATACTACTGTTTATTAATTCGAAAAACTTGCCCGTAATTGCCAAAAATAATGAAATTGAATTTTCCTAAATTTAATAATCTAAATTATTTTTCGGTAATAAAAACTAAATATTAAATTTTATTCTAATTTTTTTTTATTGATATTGTTGAAAATTTATATTATTATTGCAAGATATAAAATACTTTTTTATTGAACCAGAATTAAATTTTTTAAATGAATACTTTGACTAGCAATTTACCACATACCCATATTTTTTTTTGCACATCACACATTAAACTATTTAAGTTATAATATTTCATTTTCTTTTATTATTTAAAAATTAGCAGCTCAAATATTGAAGTTAACATTTTTATAATTTAATTTACATTCTTTTAATGACTTGAATTTCAACTAAATCTATCTCTTATTTTCTTATTACTCTACTTTGTAATAATACAATAAAATATTTTATCTATGTTGTTATCATACTTACTTCTTATCACTGATTCTAATACAAATGTTTTATTTCTAAAATTTTAGTTAACCAAAATTAGCAGGACAGCCATGCCATTTAATAGTTTAAATGGTAAATATATTAATTCTAAGTCAATTGAAAGACTTATTTCAATAAAAGATGAGGAGAACATACCAGGTGTTGAGGATATTTCGATCATTACTGCTTCTCGAGATATTAAACAGGTAATTCTTTAATATTTCTGAATGATTTAATTTTTCTTATTTCTTTAACAGCTTTAAAAAATGTTAGAGTTTTGTCTTTTTTTATTTTGATATAATTTAATAAGCACAAAAATCTGCCTTATAAATTTAAAAAAAAAAAAAAAAACTTACTTTAAGATTCATAGCCCATTGATTATAACACTTAGCATGGTGAAGCCTGTAATTTTGGTCCTCTTATTATACCAGCCATAAGCTAAAGTTAATTATACCTTTTCTTATGTTTTATAATATTTTTGTACTCTTTTATCAAATGCTCCAACTTCAATTACAAAATTATTTCAACTCAAATCAAAAATTTCAACATCTTTTAAATGATATTTAATACCATGAATCATTAATGAGAATAATATCTAAATTTACTGATGTATTACAATGCTACCTGAAAATTATCTTATTGAAATCAGGGAATCTAAATACTACTTAACTCTAATAATTTAACAAAATTACAAAAATAATTATTTCTTAACTTTGCTCAATAATGTTTCTGACTGCAAAAATGTTTTGTGTTTTTTCCATTTCCATCGTGGAAGCCTATTTAGTCTAACCTCTTTTTCCATTAGCTTCATATCTATTCAAAATTATCCTTCCAAATATTTTTCCATGGTATGGAAAATAGACTAAAACTATTTTTATTAACTGTATCCATTGTATTAAATTTAGTTTTGTTATAAATCAGAATTAAATTTAAATTTTGGTACTGATATTGGTCTAATATCAATCAAAAAATGATATTAATATCATTTAAAAAGTTTTTCAACTTGTTTATTGACTTTTCACAAAGTTAAATATTTTTGAAAATGGATTCTTTATAAAGTAATATGGTTGGGTAACATATAGCCAGATTAATAAATTAATTTTGTTATTCCATAATATTAATTAGGCCAGTGATTCTCAACCTTTTTTTTTGTCGCGGCACATTTTTAACGATCTCAAATTTTGGCGGCACACAAAGAAAAATATAAGGTTTTAAGTTGTTTACTTACCTCTAATAAATACACTGTGTAATATAGTTTATGATGATAATTTGGAATGTAAAATAAAATAATATAATATGTACTGCAAAAACAACAGTACGTTTATTAAGAGATTAATTACAAATGAATAATAAGAATACTTTTAATGCAAAATTTGAGCTTGATGTTTTTTGATAATTTCATTTATATTTGGTCGTAAAAATGACAATGCTACTCTCATATGGTCTTCTACATTTAACAATCTCAATATTATTTTCGTTTTTATGTTTGTTAATACTGAAAATCCGAATTCACACAAATAACATGTAGAAAATTGTAATAATATTTTTAAAGCTTTTTTGGCTATCATAGGATAATTGCATCTAATGTTAATCAAAAATGAATTAATTTATTCTTCCGAATATTTTAAAATTAAATCTCGATTGTTAGAAAGCAAAATTAGTACTTCCTCTTCATTCAAAGTTAATTCAAATACAGAAGTATTTGTTATCACAAATGGATTACGAACCCAATCAAATTTTTTTTATATCTAAATTTGGGAAATAATGAATAATTATCTCCTCTAATTTTGTCAATAACAATTTTATGAATAGTTTAATTAAAATCCTTTGGGACTCTACTCGTAATAAAAAAAGCATTTTAAATTTTGCCATATACATTTCTAAAATTTGGCGGCACACTTTAAGAATCTGGGGGCACACTTTAAGAATCTGGGGGCACAGTGGTTGAGAATCACTGAATTAGGCAGTAGATAAAACAAACACTCTCATGCTTAACATTAGAGAGTTTCAGTAAACCCCTGATAATCTGGTGAATGTATTGCCACTTCTTTAGAAAAAAGCTCTACTCCTTTATGAAAGTAGATTAGTCCAGTGGTACTCTTGACTAATGAGTGGAGTTAGTCAACAGTGTCAGTCCTGGTAAAACAAACCAAAAAATAGATATGGCTGATTTTTTTTTCTTTTACCTTACCGGAAGTAATATTTCTCAGAACAGTAGAATCTACATCCAAAAAGCACAAAGCGATAAAGTCAATTTTAAAATGAACATTTAGTGCTCTATCATAACATTATACGTCTCTCTTTTTTTCATGCCAAAAAGTATTTTCTAATATACAGTTTCAAAATTTTTCAATAACTTAAAATTTTTAAAACCTATGTAATTATGCATAGATTATTATATTTCATTTATAAATAATCAAGATTCTGTCAATAAAATAATCTGACTTTCATTGTCTGAACTATGTCAATTACTTATGACAGATTACTGTATTTAACTGGATGAATTCTTAAATATTTCCTTTTGTGGTTTAAGTTTTTATCCTCATTTATTATCTAAATGCAGTTTAATTTATACATTCATACTAATGCTTAACTTTAACCTTAATTATGCTTATGACCAATAGTTGTGTCAATGTTTAAACTAAGTACGGAAAAAATAACTTTTTGAAAATTCCCTTTTCTCAATTCGTATTTTTCTTTTCCAGATTAAAGAAATAATTCGAAATAATAACTGGAGTATTGACCATCCTATTCGTCAAAATTTATGGGAATGCTTGACTAATCAAATATCCACTGATGAGCACATTGATATTTATCATGAATTAGTAAAAGATCTATTTGGTAAATGTTTTTTTCTTTTATATTTTGTTATTCTTGTTTTTTTTTTTATAGACAAATTTCTTGGAACAAGAAATCTTATTTTTTACTGTTGGTTGGTTGGCTATTTTTAAATCAATGAAATATTGTTTTCTTTTCAATTCTTATAGTATGCTTTCTTTTTCTTCCCTCTCTCTCTCTCTTTTTTTTTTTTTTTTTTTTTGCTTTATAATTAAAATTTAAGTAAAATTTCTTTAAAAATCCACATATATGTTCAGAAATTTTTAGAAACAGTATGTCAAAACTTTTGCTAAAAAGAATAATGTCAGGTTTTTTTTCTATGTTAGAGTTCCTGCAAACTCACCACTTTTCTAGGTTATTTAGTTATTGTAAATTGACTTACTTTACTGACACACAAATGACAATGCTTTACAAACACACAAATTCTAATTATTGGAATCCATCTCCAATGGATCCATATTATAATGGCTTTCATTTCTATCTTTTTTTCTTTTTTTTTGTAATATCCTGTCAACTAAGAAATTTAATATAGCTCAGAAAGTATTTATACCACATGGTATTCTGGCATGTGCCGAATATTTCATAAGCATCTTAATATTTTGTACTTTTAAATTATATCTTACTTATGCAAATGGGACTTGTCGTTGACTATTATTGATTATTATTGACTATTTAATTTTTATTTTTAGGAGGCATTTAATACAATTGCATTTGCCTTGGCATTTGAACATTTTACTTACTTAATACAAGTAAATAAAAGGAAATTAGATTTTTACATTTCTAAAGTTAAATAAAATACTTTGAAACAATACTGTTCAATAATCAATTATATAATTGTTCATTTTAAAATATTCTGTTATTTACATTGTTTTCTATTCTTGACGATTTTATTTTCAGGTGACAACTACTACAATTGCAGTTTGCCTTCATTTGTGGATCCAGCCTACTGCATTCGCTATCATCTGAATACAGATGGAAAGCAAAGGGTGGAAAAAATCCTTCAGATTATTCGTCAGTCAAAGCCAGATATAACATATTGCCCTGTTTTATACCCGTTAATAAGCATCTTTTTACATTACATGTCTGAAGAAATGGCTTATTCTTGCACAATGAAGATATTATCAGACAAACAGAATTACATTTCACAAACCAAAGGAGATCATACAGCTTCTGCCTATTTAGTCATGAAGCTCTGTAAAAAATATGCTGTAAGCATTTTTTTTTTTTTAGCTAAAAAATCATAATTTTGTGTGTATTTGTTTGTTTAAAATTAATATCAAACTCTGTCATTTTAATTATTAGTTGAAATGCTCAAATATTATTATCTAACTCTCAACTTATCTTACATTCTGAGTACATATGACAGTAAAAACCTTATTTAATATGTTAAAATATCCAATGAATAGTAATCTATCATAACTCCCACTATCTTCAAAATTTTTCTCAAGTGGAAACTATTTATAATAACTTCTTTCATATATTTATTTTTAAATTCAAGATCGATTACAATCTGCTATTTTTGTTCTATGATAAATATTTGAAGTAGTGGTGAAAAATTCATTTGTTAAATTTGGAATACTTTCCTTTTCAGTAGTCAAGATGTTGTTAAGTATCAACACAACAATTAGTTATAGTATTGTGATGTTGTCCCTGGGAGCCAAAAATTATTATTAGGTAATGGAATTATAAACAGACTGTGGGGGTCATATCTGTGTGTCAGAAGTAAAGGTCACCATGTCCATTTGTTTCTAAAATTGAGTTAATACCATGCTCATGTTGTAGATTTTTCACTCTGTCTTATGGTAAAGGACACTAATGTCCTATCATGGTATTTGACAAAGTTAGGCAGTTTGAAAAAACACCATGTCCAACTTTCTCTTGAGATTGATTGTAAAATCTGCTTTCCTCAAAAATTACATTTCTGTGACATGGTGTCCTTTACCTCTGATGTACAAATATATCACTTATTATTTTTAGAAGTGTTTCAAAATTAAAATTGTGCATATCTGAACATTAAAATATATCTTTTGAAAATTTTACATAAATTTAACTCTCCACTTTAAATGTTGTCAACATCATATGTCTAAATATAGTTTTTGTATCAACAGCTTTTCATTACAAACCCTTACTTGAGGATCTACCATACATCTCTACTTTTGATCTGTATTTTCAGTTATTTAAAAATTTTATGACCTTTTCAACAAAACCAAGCAATTCTATTTTCTATAGATTCATTAAAATGGTTCATAGAAAAAAATTTGTCTCATGGAAAATTGTTTGGAATGTCTTCTATTTGTATCCTCTTTCATGTTTTTCAAATCATATATAACATGCATGTCAAAAATATGATAGCAAGGCTTCTTTCTGCTATTTTAATTTTGATGTTTAAGTTATTTAAAATGAGAAAGCTATTTAAAAATGGTTTTATCTTGTTAAAAATATTAGACTGTCTTATACAAAAAAAAATATGAACTCTATAAATTGACAAGTCTTATCAAAATTTTTTTACATAAAAGAAGTTTTTTTTTTTTTATTAACTCCTTTTGTTATTATTATTGGATTTTTTTAATGACACAAAATATAAAGGTTTTGTATCCTTGTCAAAAAAAGAAGTCTAAAGATATTAAAAAGTAGAGAATAACGTTACCCTTAAATATGCATTTACATTCAGTTTAAACTTGAGTATTAATATTTTGTATGAAAGTTTGTAATGTTGCTGGCAGTCCAGTTAAAATTCCTTTCAAAAGATGCATTTTTAATTATTTTTTCTTAAACGAAAATTACTGAAAATTCTTTTATAGCAACTTAAAAACTACAATTTTTAATAAAGTGCCTTCAAAAATCCTATAAAATAGAGTTTTTGTGCTTTGAGGAAAGGGCCTACCATAAATTTCTTCCTGGAACCTGTAAAACCTGTATCCTACCTTGTTCATTCGCTCTCAGAGAACCAGAGATAGTGAGTTAAGTCCTTACAGTAGACCAGCAACTGATGTGTGCAGCAAGGTGCATCTTAAACCTGTTGTGGCTAAAAGTAGTTTTTTCAGATGTGAAATTTTAAAGAGAAGGTTGTAAACTTAGATGCTGTCCACCTTCTTTGACTTGGTCTAAATTACATGGGAATCCTATTATGGCCATTCATTGATAACACCCTGAAAGACAGGGTTAGATGCAAAAATAAAATTTGTTATTTTGTTCACAATGAAATAGAAAAATTAAGTGTAATATTAAGCATGCTTTCTTATTTAATATTGTAATATGAATAATTTTTCTTTAGATTTCTCATCATTGTGTTTATTTTCATTAAATAATAATGGTTTCTTTTAAATAGAAAAATGCTTATCTTCAACTTGAAAAAGAACTCAAAGAGCATGAAGACTTGGAAAGCATGTTTCAAAATTGGTTATCCTGGATTTTTAAAGGATTACCATTCACATATTTGGTATTTAATTCTTTTTATTTTAAGCTGATGTCTTACTTATGACTCAAAAGTTATATCTCTTGCTTATGCTCGGTTAATGTACTGGCACAATTTTGTTTTTGCTGTAACTCATTCTACTTTATGATTCTTTAAAACATTTAAACTTTATGTATTTAACAACATTATGTTTTTAAATAAATATTTTCAACGTTTCTAATGTTTTTTAAAGTTTAATAAAAATTCATAATTACAATAAAATGCACACTTATTGGAGGTGGATTGGTAGCAGTAAATTTGATACTTTATACTTAGCACTTAAAAGTATGAAGTACTTTAAATGAATATATCATGAAATCGACGAGTTCAATTAGTATAAATTATTCTTTCAAAATACCAAATTTTGTAAATTCTCTGAGAATTTTTTTTAAATAAATCAAGCAAAAGTAACATATTACTATTTATTTAACAATAGAGAGTAGTACCATTAAAGAAAGTTTTATAATTAGTGTGAGTTTGCAATAGCTATTCATGACTGTTCAGTCAAGTTTGGCATATCTTAAGTCAACACCTTCTGTGATAATTCTGAAAATGGCACAAAACGTTAATAAAAAAAAAGGCCCCAAATTAATAAAATATAAATGTGACCTAGTTTTTTTTTTTTTTTTTTTTTTTTTTTTTAATTTTTAAAAAGTTATATTAATTCTCATAAAAATTCAGCAAAAGCTGAGAATTATTAATTTTGATAATTTTCATTTAGGTGGAAAAATTTTGCTGATTTCGCTATTTTTTATTAAAGAGTTTAATAACTTTATTTTTTAAAAAGTTATTAAAAATTACTTCTTAAAATCTCTTTCTCCGCAGGAGATATGTTGTGATCCCCCATTCTCCCTTTGATTACTTTCCTGAAGTGGGAGAGGCTAATTTTATCTATCAGTTAAGTGTAAAGTAAATTTAAACCACCTTTATTAAAATTTACATTAAGGGGAAATAGATTCCACACTTTTTTTTTTTTGTAATCCGTATATTAGATTACACGTTTCCAGTTTATAAAATAGTTTTAGTTTGACCTTTATGATTTCAGCAACACAAATTGTGTTAAGTTCTTTATTTGTGGTATATTGAACTGAAGCCTTAAAGTATCTGTATATCTTGTAAAAATTGATGATGACAAATAGTTATTTGTTGTTTCAGTGATATTGATGCATTTTTAAATGTATGGATGTTGTGATCTAGTTGAGTGAGGCACAGGATCTACATAATTTTTTTAAATATTATTTTAAGTTTTATGTACTTTACAGCTTTAGCTTCTGCTATAATTACCTCCAATTATTTAATATTTTCCTGCACCTTACTTTTTTCACCATATAAATTATGTTTTATATTTTAAGGCTAGGACGTTTTTTTTTTTTAAAAATCAATTATCAACTAAACTTACTCTTTTTCAGATATTGTGTAATAGTGTATGTATACATTTTGTTTTTTTTTCAATTATTAGTGATGAGCAGTTTATAATATAACCCATGCAATTTTTTTTAAATAACTTGACAGTTTCTTCTTTTCTAATAATATTTAATTATTAGATTTTTACTTTTTTATCAATAAATTAATCATTATCATTCGATATATTTTGGATTACATTGTAAAAATTACCTACAAATAGAATAAATAAAATTAGTTATTCCTAAATTTTGTAAAAAAAAATTTCTGCATTTATTTATTTATTAATTTAATTGCTTTCCTCATTTTAAGTGTGGTCAACTTTTATTTTTCCTTTATTTCTTGATTGAAATTTAAGGAACAGCAAATTAAAGTTTTCCTCTGTCATCCACACATTTGGCTAATATTTTTACCAGGTAGATTTTGTAAATGCAGAGTTTTCTTAGGAAAATGTATTTTTTTAACATTTGTGTTGCAAATATAAGTAATGACTTTTTTTTATATAATGTTTTGATTTCCCCTTTAGATATAGGTGAGTTGGAAAACTATTTACAATTTATATTTGTTTTAAAGTATTTATAAAAAGCTACTCAAAATAAGTGATACTGCAAAGGGATAGCAATCTCATTAATAAAAACATTTATAGTTGCTACTTTAAAATTTAATGTTTTAAAATGAATTCAATATTATTTCAGTTCACTACTCTTCTACATTTCGTTTCAATTTAATCATTATTTGATTTATTAATTTAATTACATTTATTTACTTTGTACTCCAAAATTAATCAAAAAAGGAAAAAATTTGCTTGAAAAAAATAGGTGGTGATAAAAATGTGTGACTTGGGTTAAGGGAACCAAGGGCCAAGTTTTAAAATACAGTGAAACCTCTCGGAAGCAACCACTCTCCGTTCCACTGTAAAATGGTCATTGATGGAGGTTGGTCACGCTTAGAGGTTACCTCCATTGACTTCAAAATTGTTATAAAAGGTACATGATTTTTCGCAAATGAATTTAATTTTAGTCAGTGTCACTTTCTTGGTGCGGAAATGTTCTGTTGACGTCATCAAAGGATGTATCTATGAATGAAATTTAGAGTCTATGAAAAGGATCCCAACTGATATAATCATGTGTAAAAACAAATTTACCAATTATGAACGATAAAGATATTTTTAATAATTGAACAATTATGTTTTGTTTTTTTTTTTTGTTTTTTTTTTTTTTAAGTTTGCATTTAATTTTATATCACAAGAATTACTTAGCTTTAAAAGATGAGAAGAGGCTTGTTTGTTTGAGATGCCTGTTTTTTCTGAAATAACTTTTTTTCTTTATATTTTAATTTGTAACTGGAGAAGTAAATCATCGTCTTTACTGCACTCTGAATGCAACGTGAGGTTGTATCATAAAAAAAGAGCTCTCTATATAAGAGCTTCACGCAAATATTTTGAAAATATTTTAATCTACTAATTTTTTTGTTAAATTTTTGGTTTTGTTATTTTTTCTTGTTTTCTTAGTTGACCTTTTCTGCATTTAATGCAGATGTTTGTCCGGTCATTGGGAGAGGTTTTAAAGGTCTTCAACAAAAAGTCTATGGAAAAAATTCTGTGCTGCCCAAAAGTAGTGGTGGTTGCTACATAGAGGTGGTCTTTCCTGTAGGTTTCACTGTATAAAGTTTGTCAAGGCGCCAGTAACTGAGAACAACTATAATATAGTATTTTCAAAATAAATACTATTTGCAACTAACACGGTAACATTTCGCAATCAGAATGAAATTGAAATTGACAAAGGACCTTGCAAATATTTTAGCTAAAATAGTTTGATATGCTGCCCAAAACAATATTTTATTGTTTTTTTAATCAGAAATGCCATCTCTTGACATTTTGTGTTACTAATTTTAAAACCTGGTTCACTAAGCAGAACCCAGCGAACCACACATTACTATCTTTGTACATTTTTTTTTTATTGATTTCTCACCTATTCAGAATTATATATAAATTATACAATTTATTTTTTCGACATTTAGTATTACTCCCTAAACTTTTTTGTAATTTATATGTGCATTTTTTTTTCATTGATTTATATTCTTATTTTAGGTTCGCATTATTGATTGTTTCCTAGTGGATAAGAAGAAAAGCCTATATCGAATAGTTATTGCTTTGTTGATACTATACAATAAAAATGTTGGTGAGTATCGCTTGTTATGAAGAAATTTCATATGTTAAATTAGTTTTTATATTAGTATTTGTTATTATAGTATAATGAATTAAAAATCCATCAAAGTCAGTTTTTTAGTTAACTTTTTCTCTAATTTTAGTGAAATGAAAATAGTATGAATTTAATTCATTATAAAAAAATTTTCAATTTTATATTATTTTACTTGCTGAAAAATCACGGAAACACTTCAAGTTACTTTTTATTAATAAGTTAAGTGTATAATTATATTTAGCTGCTCGTTATACTAACTAGCTACTACATTATAATAAGGAGAAAAAATTACTGTGTCTTTAACCTTTTGTAAGTTCTATATTTTAGAGAGGGGGGGGGAATCCATTACGTAAAATTAAATTATATGTATTTTTTGATAAAATTTATGTATATATATTTTTTGCTACTTGTATTTTTAATTTGTGAGTTGAAACTAAATAATTCCTTTGAGATTTAGGAAATTGCTGGTATTTTTTATTAATATCTGTTTACTATCATATAGTGAAATAATTGTATGCATCCTTATTGGCCTATTTTACTTTATGCCTGAAAAATTGTTACTTAACAGCCATATTTAGGGCTTTATTAATGATTTTTAGTTTTATGCATTTTTAAGTATAACTATTTATATAGGTTTTTAATGTACCTTTTTCCTTGTATTGAGTAAAATTATATTTTCATAATGAAACTGGGCATGCACTTATAGATTAACATAAATAAAAAAATTAGTCTAAGAATATTTTCTAAAGATTTAATTAACTGTCATCTAAAAATATAACTTATCTAAAAATTACGCTTTAACTGTACTAACTATTATCTAAAAATATAAGTATCATTTTTATTATTTCTATATTAGCTCCATTTTAAAGAGTACAAATATATCTCAATATTTGAATTTGGAGCATAGTCTCGTGAGGGGTAGTACTGTCTACTTAAAAAAGATGTATGTAAGACATTAGCTTTTTTTTTTTTTATCAGAAATAATAAACTTACGCTAAATTTTTAACTTTTGCATTGCATTTTCTAAATTGTGTTAAGACATACCTCTAGCCAATTTATCCTTAAAAGATATTTGTGGTAATATACACTGAATTTTTTTATTTGTTATAAGCAAAACGTTTTTAAAAAATGTTTTTAATCACAGACAAATCCACTTCTGAAGATCTTGGAAGTTTACAAAAGTTAATGGATTTTTTCCAAAACATTCCTGTTCCTGTTGAAAAAGTCCTTAAAGTAATGTATACATTATAGTATAGTATCAACTCTTTCTTTGCGTTGTCTTTTTTAATAAAGTAAATGTTTGTTGTGAAAAAATTTTTATCTACTTACCCATGTCAAATGAAATTTTTTAAATTATTGCGTCTAATAAAATGCATCTAAAATAAAACAAGATTTTGCACCAAAAAAGTGAAAAGCTTCAATAACCGTAGGTAAACACTTCATTTTATTTTGTCTATAACATTTGAATTAATTAGTTATATTGTAAAAATTATTATTATTTTTTTTTAAAATTCTCTTGACGCTAGACACATAAACAACAATCAACTTATTGTTTTTAAGAAGGTTTAACAATTTCAGAGAGTAGACATATTGAAAGTATTTTATAATTGCTCAAAATAATTCTATTTTTAACAATAAACACAACAACAGTAATCAACTGATGATTTTTATGTGATAAAGATGAGTTTAAGAGTGACCGATGTTTGTAATGTTATACATTTCTTTTTCCTCTGTGTTATAAACAAATGAATGGCAGGTTTGTTCTTTGTTTAAATTTATTAACCACTTACGAGTTTCAGGTGGACGTTGCTTCAAGGTTAAATTTACTGGTATTTTCTTCTTAAATAAAGTGTTTTTTACACATACTTTATTTTGAAATCTATCCTTTTTTTTAAAAATTGCTTTTATTTTCTTATTATTTTAGCAAAATTTAAGAAGGTTAGAAAATATTTCATAACTTTAAAGTGTTTCCATCTTTAACTCACAACAACAATATTGTATTTTGTTATGTAGATTCTTCATTGTTACTCAGTATCTATATTTTTAAATAGTTATTTTTCTTTTTTAATTCCTATTTCAGATGGGATATGGCATACGAGGATTCAGTGAAAAACTTGTGAACCAACAGCTAATCAAAGTACAGATGACCTTAAAAAGTCATACAAATCTACCAGCACGATCACAATCTGCAGATAGATTGTCCCCTTCGCAATCTGGATATCATTTGGGAATCAACTCATCAGATCAACCTATTATCAGAGAAGTATACTGATTTTAAATATTTGTTTTCTCATGCACTTTAAAAGTTCAATTAATTTATAATTTTTATATTTGTAACATTCATATAGCTCTTCAATAATTATAAGAAAAAGCAAATTTTTTCTATATTTAAAACATTTTTTTATAAATGAAATATTTTTATTATAAAATATTAAAATTTTTTATTTTATTTAAGAATCTATAAACTTATGCTCGATTTTCCATTTTTCTTTCTTTTTTTATTCACTTATATCAAGAAACATATTTTTCAGAAAGTACATTGTGGTTAGGCTTTAAAAGATCATTTTCCCCTTATAACTCATATTTCACTGTTTGTTTATTTTTCTTGAAGTTGGTGTGAATTAATTTTATTCTTTTTTTTAATTGTTTCTTATAAATAAAATTCTTTTCTTTCTTTTTGTGTCCATTTAGTGTTTGTCAATTTATCCTAAAATTTTTTTATAGTTGAAAATCGATTCATCTTGTCGAACGAGATCTGTAGGTGTTGTGGCTTTGGGCAACTTCAAATCTTGCATTATCACCCCTGAACAGGTAAATTATTTATATAAATTACTGGATAATTTTTTTTTTTAAATTAAATTTATTTTATTTATGACAGTAACAATTTCAAGCTATTTAATAAAGCTGTATTTGTTCTGCTTTAAAGAATTTTTAATAAAAGTTTTTTACATTAATTTCATACAATTTCTGATAATCATTTCAATCAATATATAGTAATTTACATTTTTAATCCATGCAAACATTATTGCAATGATTCAGGATAGCTTCTATAGCTCATATAATGGTAAGATGAGTGATATTCATGAATGTTAAGATGAAATAATATTCTATCTTAATTTTAAGATTAAATGCTTAAGATTAGCTATTCTAAGATTAAACTAAATAAATTAAATTTTAAGATTGAATTAAGCATTTCATAATTATGCTAAAATGTAGAATCTGGTTTTCTCCTAGCTGAATGTAGTAATTGTATTTCGTTAATAAAATTTCATAAACTTTTTATATCCTAATCTGAAACACCAAAGAGTCATGCATATGATATATATATTAATTCATTGAATGTAATAATCCAGTGTGTAGAATTCATGAATAATGACTGGAGTTTTACAACTACTTGGCTCTTGCTGCAATTTATTACTTGCTCATAAAAAGAAAATTCTTCTATGAACATGAAGGTACATCTACATCTTGAATACTTTTAAGTTAAAAAAAAATTTAAGGCAATGATATAAAATAGATAAGATATATAGATCTATAACCATGTTTAATCTATGTTCCATATTTTAACACACCAAAATTTCAGCATTTACAATAACTTGTTAAAATATTATTAGTAAAAACCATTGTTCAGAATAATTTTATGCTTTTTAAAAATATTCATATTGGGTGTACAAATTAGTTTGGTCCGTTTTTTTGTGGTCAACAATGCATTTATTTCAGAACAAAATGAATCAACAGATTATTTAAAGTATTGTCCATTGCTGGCTACTACTTTTTCCCACCTCTCAGGCAATTTTTACGAATTCCATCTCCAAAAAATGTCTTGTCTTTTGAGGTGATCCAAGTTAGGAGTCAATTTTCGATTTCTGTGAAATAAGTGAACCGGTGACCTGCCAAATCATACTGCATCCGTTGGAACAACCAGTAATCAGAAGGAGCAATGTCCGGTGAATACCGGTAAAATATCCCACTTGAGCGTTTCCAAATAAATTTTTGCGACATGAGACTGACCATTATCATGTAGAAGAATAACTCTTTTATGTCTTTGCTCTTATTCCGGCCGTTTTTCTCGTAATGCACGGCTCAAAGAATCAATTGTAACCTATACTGATCGCCCGTAATGGGAATCATCAGGTTGTAGCAGCTCATAGTATACAACTCCATTCACCATTCTTGAAACGTCGAAACCATTCTCTACATGATTTATCAGTTGGAGCATTGTCACCATAAACTTCTACAAACATTCGATGTGCTTCAGCTGCACTTTTCTTCTAATTAAAGCAGAAACACAAAACCTCCCACAGATGCTGCTTTGTTACCACAAAATTTGACCTATTCAACAAATTATATATATTTACTAACAAATATATGCATCTATGCTTTTTAATTGAATCTCCTTGAAGGACATATTCATTTAAATTTAATTCAATCTATCACTTTTATGACAGCTGAAGAAAAAAGTTTCCACTAGCTGCCCAGATAACTTGTTACTATAAACTTTTAGTAATTGAAATTCAAAGGAAGAAATTTAAACTAACTAGAGTTAGAATTAATAAAAATATACATTGATTAAACATTATGATATACTGAAACATATTCAACTAAATTATTTCAGAAACTTACATTAAAATTACTTAATTTGGCATTAAAAAGCATATAGTTATTGCATGATATGAAACAAGCACTGACTTTTCATTGCGAAGAACTGGGGTTCGATACTGAGTGACAGTTTGAAACTCACTCAGCCTCAGATTAATGGGTACCAGCTTGTCTTTAAAGTAAAGGCGCTTGTGCGCAATGCTGATCGCACGATCATGCCATTGGTCACCAAATTGAGTAGCCGTTATCTTCATTACACCCCTCTCAACGGGAATACTTTTTTCCTTGTTTTGAAAGTTTTTGCATATTTAGCAGATATGCAAAAATTGTTAAATGTAAGCATATCCAAAACTGCTAAAAAGTAAAAATTATATCCAGAGAGATTAACTCTTGCATAAAACAATATTTAAAAACTTAGGTTAGTGAAATGATAAGTCATATTTTTGAATTTATTAGGAGTGTATTTTTAGTGAATATAAAAAATAGAAGCATAGAATATACAATATTTCTGTGTAATATTCTGTTGAGTGGAAATTCTGAAAACTTGCAAAGTATATATCCGTAAATAATACTATGGTTAAGTTTGATGTAAAAATTTCACATTTTGAAAAAGTTAGACTTATTTCTTTATATTATTTGTCAAGCTCTTCATATGAACATTTTATTTGAAACTATTTAAGTTAACAATTTTCTTAAATTGTCTATTTTTGGCTATTTTTAAAATCTTTAACTTTTAAATTAACAAATTAGAAGCAAGATGATTTTACTTTGTTAAAAAGCTACAAAATTCAAAGGAAATAAAAATTAACGGAAAATTTCAAATTAAAAATTAAATTTCAATATTGATATGAATGGGTATTTTAGAGGAATTCATGTCACTATAATATATCCAATCTTTTTAATTATTTATGTTTGTACAGGGGTCGAAGTCCTGCTATAAATTTGTAGCCTCATTTGCAAATTTGTAGCCTCAAGTAATAATTAAAGATTCTATTGATAAAGTTACAGATTAATAGAATCTGTGGGAAGGAATCTACTTGAAGAATGGAGTTACTCTGGAAATTATTTTTGATGGAATATTTTTGGAACAAAATTTTTGAATTAAAAGATAACCGATTTTTTCCCTGGTACAGTTTTCTATCTGTACTTGCCATAAGCTGTAGTACACTTTCCCATGGATTAATTGTGTAATTTAAATTTAGTCAAGTAAATGAAAAACAAAATATGTTTTTTTGATATTGGTAATCTATTATTAGAATCTTTGTAATTTTGTTAATAAAATTAATGCTTTTAAGTAATTAATAAAGATGACTTTTTAATTATTATGATTATATTTAAAAAATATGCATAAAGCAATATGTTTTTAGTTGTGCTATATTTTTAGTAAAAAAAATCCCATATATTTTTATATTGTTACTTATATTCCTGTATGTATTAAAGAAAAACCATTATATTTATTTTAAATGTTATAAATTTTTTTTAACTTAAAAACCTCTATCTATTCAAGCTTTTCTAAAAAAAATTGTGCTTAGTAGATTTATATTTTGTACTCATTTGGTTCAATTTTACTTAATATTTTTTAATATAATGTTTCCTTATATGTTTGATTGTTATAGATGAGTGTAATTTGGAGTTGGCTACCTTTAAGAATTTCCATGTCTCAACCAGAAGTAATTTATTCTTCAAATGAACATGGTGTGTGCCTAACAGCATTTTACATGACTGTAGGAGAGTGGGAACCTACAATTTTACTTATCAAGACTACCAATGATGAAGTAATTATTGTACAATCATTAGTATTTAGCCTGGTCGGTAGGGCGCTGGGCCCATATCCAAGAGGTCGTGGGTTCGATCCTCGCCGGCCGAAGACTCCCCGTGTAGTAAATGGTGACTGATGCACGTTAAATCTGTCGAGTCTCAAAGTCCTCCATGTTCCCATAACAAATCAATACCTCTGGGGGTACTGATCCAGGAGTTTCCTTGTCTTCTGGATTGGTTCAAAATTACAAGGCTACGGAGTTGAACATTAGTAGTCGTAAACCCATGAAATTGGGTCGGCTGTTCAACGACGGTTATAAAATAAAATAAAAAATCATTAGTATTCTATAGTTCACATAATATTAGGATAAAACACATACAGTGAAACCTGCTGTTATGGACACTCCTGCGAAATGGACGCTTCTCAATACAGATATATTTTAAATTCCCCGTGAATCTTCTATGAATAAACCATTATGTACATTCTCGCATGGCGGACGCTTCCATACCCAGACGCAAACAGTCATCTTTGCCCTGAAACGTTATTTTCTATCTCTTCAAACCGGACACTATTTTATCTAAATTTGAAAAGAATAAAACTTTTTCTTCTTTAAATTGCAAGAAAAAATATGCAACTTTTCACCATTTTTAAAGCATATAAATTTTTTGCCTTATCTATAACTAAAAATATTCTTAAGCTATTTTACTACTAAAGAATCAATTTTTATCCTGTCACTTTGCCTTATCTTTGCAAAGAAACGAGAGAAAATGATACTGTTCATTCCCACAGCAGCATCTTTTGATCTTTTCATCTGGATGAAGCAGGTTATGAGACCCCACAAGCTGAAATGACATCTTAAATGTTCTCAATGCATCTTCCCCACTGAAAATATTTAAAAAAAAAAAAAAAAAAAAAAAAAGATAATAGAAGTATAATCTCTGAGGTGTCATATAAATCAAACATTAATTCAGACTCTTGATGGATGATTAATTGTGAATATATCAACTCCATATATCCTCATACCTTACAGGTAAGCATTGATTTATTTTGTTTCCTGTGAATCGCAGGAGGTTTATTTTCAAGGAGATATTAACCATGTTTCCTATCAAGTGATGATGGGAAGGTGTTAAGGGGTGTAAACGTAACAATTGAAAACAACTGAGGAATAAGAGCTCCTATTCGGTATCATATGACTAACTTGAATATCTGTTTAAATAGAAAAATTATATTCATTATCTGTAGTTACATCCAGAATTATGTATTTACATCGACTTTTTCACATATTCTTTTTGTATTGAAAAAAATATTTTTTAGTAGCTTATTTAATTATTTGTATATCATTGAAAATATTCTAAAAACGATTTAGGGGGATAAACTTCATTACTAGGATACCCTTCCTGTAAACGGACAACTCTCGTAAACAAACAATTTTTTCAGTCGTCCACTTACCCGAGGTTTCACTGCATATTTTGAAAATTTGTTGTATGTTATAGTAAACTAAGAAATGATAATTTTCTTGCTTATAATGTTTTCCAATTACGAAACTTGTGGAATCAGTTTAAAAACTACTTTTTTATGAAAAAAGGTTCATACAGAGTCAGAAAAACTTGACTTTGTCATTTGGTTGTGACAAAAAACAATCAGAATATTTACACAACATCTGGCAAAATGTTGAACAAATATAGAAAATAACCTATTGTCAAATTCACTGTAACAATAAATAGCCAATTTGACTCAAAATGAGTAATTCTAGTATTTATTACAGTTATTTTGTATAAAAATCCAACTGAAACATGGTTCACTAGAACTAAAGTTTTGCGAAGTTGGAAATTTAGTTTTTTCTTTTACAAGCTGTTGTTTCTTTAACAACTTTTTATTACAAAATGTAATTTGCTGTTCTATAATATTATTTCCTAGACCTATGTTTTAAAAAGTAGGCTTTCTGTAGAAATTAATTTTGGTTCTTAATCAATTAAGATACTTAGATGATAGCTTTATGAGTGATGTGGCTCTATTAGTAAACTGTATTATATTATTAGTTTGTTTGTTTTTTTGTTTGTTTTTTTGTCAGTTTTTTGCAAAAAAGCTAATAAATAAAATTTATCATTGCATCTTTATGCATTATAAAATTTCTTTACTAGAAATTCTGTTTCTTGCATAATTTATTCTGTGACACATTTTCTGCCAAAAGTTTCTCTGAAGTTTTTCCTTTGTGGGATAAAATATATCTTTAGGAGGTAATATTGCTAAATTATGTAGCAATATTACAGAATATATAAAAGAAATGTTACCTGGAATATTGCTCAAAACTTTCCGGCAAGTCAGATAATTTCATTTCAAATATTGAAAGGAAACAAATGCTTTCAAATTAAAATATAATCTGTCTGTTCAACATTGGCTAAAAATAATGTGCTATGTACAGTACAATTTTTAGATTTGTTTAAATAAAAAGCAAATTTAGTTAGTTTTGTTTTGAAAGGTTTTGAACTTCTTGTTTATCAGATTATTGGAGCGTATTGTTCTTCAGCTTGGAATAAGAGAAATTCAAGTGATGTTCAGAACAAAAAGTACACATATTTTGGAAATGGGGAAACATTTCTATTTACTATTTCTCCTGAACTGAGAAAGTATCACTGGGTTGGATCTGTGTCTGGTGAGGATGTGCCTCATTCTGCAAAATTATTTATGGCAGCAGATAACCATATGATCAATGTTGGTGCTGGGTAAGTTTACTTATGCTATTAATGTTTTAACCAGTTATATAAATTAATCTTTCTTTATCAGTCAATGCCATTAATTTTTAGTATAAAAAGTTTTACCACTTTTTAAATTGGAAATGGTATTTTTTTTTTTTTTTTTTTTTTTTTTTTTTTTTGTTGTTGTTGTTGTTATTTTCAATCTGAAAATGAAGCTAAAAAAAGGAGTTTAGTTTTAATGGGTAACACCAGGAAACAACTTTTTTTTTGTACTATGTTGCACGAAATTTTTTAACAGATCTTAAATACCTTCATATTGCTGCCTTGCCTTCAAATCTGCAATATATTTCTATCTCCAAGCTGCAGTTTTTTTTAATGACTTTTTTAGTTTATTTTTTGTCTAAATGTATAAGTTAGAAAATCTTATAAATAATAAGAGGTCACATAAATGTTACGACATATTTCTAGGGGAGTTTGATCCCATCATCAAAAAATTGCTTTGGAACCCATATCTGGAAATGTCACTAGAGAACACTTCCATATTATGAACTGTTTTTTCGTGTGCTTATGAACAGATTACTATAGGGAAGCGTTCCTAGTCGTGTATGACAACATTTCTGGGCATAGGTTCTAATGCAGTTTTATTCCTGATATGTGCCCTAACTCCTCTACAAGTCCGATGCAGCTATCATGTGACCCCCTGTTATATACAATGTTTTTAAACTTGTACATTTTGCCAAAAATACTCTAAAAATGTCATTTTAAAAAAATCTGTAGGTTTAAGAGCAAATCTAATTTCAGATTTTAAATCCCCACACACGAGTTCGGTGATATGAAGTATTTGTGTAAATGCAATATAAAATTTATTTCCTTGTGTAATCCACAAAGCCCCACCAAAGAGGACACCATACTGTGAAAGGAACCTTTCATGACTAATTATCTTTCAACGGAATTACTGATTTAAAATTTAAACTATATAAAAATATGAGTTCAGATATGACAATAGTAAACTATAAAGTCAAAATTATTTTTTTTAAAAACTTATGGTCAAATTACAAACAAATAATTGGCAGAATTAGTTGCTGTTTTGGAAAGGTGAATTTATCCAGTCATAATTTGCTTGCAATTCAATATTTTTCGGAAAAAAAATGTCTTCTTTGTAACTTAATAGTTTACTTTTGGGTTACCTGAACTCATTTTATATTTTAATATTTAAATTATTTTTGTATTTGTAAAAGAATTTGCCATAAAGGGTTTCTTTTGTGGTAAAGTGTCTTCTTAACTCCACTGCATAATTTGCAAAATTTTCCTTCTATCCAGCTATAACAGAAAAGCCTTCCCTATTAGTTCTTTCTTAGATGTGTTCTTGTCAGCATCTTCGATTTAACCGCAGAGTTTTTTAATGATTCAATGTAATCATACGATCTTTAAAATTATTAATAAAATTTAGAATTAACTGTTTAAAAATTAGGAAATATTACTGTCTAAAAATAGCCAATTATTGTTTTCCCATGCCCTTCCTTTTTATTATCTAATTTATTGATTTTCTTGGTCATACAATGCAGATTTAAATCTATTATTATGTAAGCTAATAAATTTGTAATGCTATTGTATTTCTTTCTATTTTTGCAATAAATGTAATATATTAATTCTTAGTTTCCATGCATCTTCAGAGACTGTTTCACCTTTATTTCTATTGTATTTCTTTCTTCTTTCAGATATTTAAAAAAGTAGAATCAAAACAAATTTCATTTTAACAGTTAACAGTCCATTCAACAAATTACAAAATTAGAAATGTTGTTAAATAGTTTTTAATGATTTATTTATAAAAATATACATTTAATACATATTTGTATTATAATTAATATATTTATATTAATTATGATAGCAATGGACAGGGCCTTTTACTGGATGACAACCTTCTTTATGGAAGAACAGAACATTGTGATACATTCGACAATGAGCCACTGTGCAGCTCAAATAATTTTCAGTGTAAAGTAGTTGAAGTTATTGCCTTCAAGTAATCAATTTTGATTAGCTGAAGATCTGAAAAAAATATATATTTTACATTTTTGCTTCTTAAACTCACTTGTAAACCATGACTTTATCTATAATCAACATTATATATTTTATATTTATAGCATTAAAAATACTTATGCTTAAAATATTTTTTACTTAAGATTAAACAGTAGAAAGATAATAAAAAAAAATTTAAATAT
Organism: Parasteatoda lunata; assembly: GCA_949128135.1. Lineage (NCBI taxonomy): Eukaryota > Metazoa > Arthropoda > Arachnida > Araneae > Theridiidae > Parasteatoda > Parasteatoda lunata. The sequence goes on along the minus strand of OX421973.1, from coordinate 58,188,546 downwards.
ATAAAATTCATGATTTTATTTTAAAACAAAAATTTACTTTAAGTCAAAAATCTGTATTATTTTTTATTTTGCTTGTAAGCTTCCTCTAATGAAGTTGGATAGTACTTTTTTTTGAGGAGTTATATTCTGTTATACTCAGATCCTTGTTATAATTTAGTAAATGAGTAATTCAACATTTGTTTTAGTGATTAATGACTTTTTAATCATATTTCCATTCCATTATTAAAGTTTAATTCAAGAATTTATATTGCAGATTTAGAAAATTGTAAAATATTATTTTTTCTAACAAAAAAATATGTTTTTGTTGTTTTAGATTTACAAAATATTGTTTTAATTTAATAACTTGTTCCAAAATCTACAAATTTGCAATGTGGAAGCGCTATTAAATTCTTTGCTCAAGGGAAGCATTTACAAACCTTTAATTGATTTGAGGACTTTTTTATCAGCTTTATTATTTATTTGTATCTCTAGTTAAAGTTCAGTTTTTGTTGTGTAATCTTTAGTATAGGTTTTGGATTTTTGCAATGTTTGCTCTCTTTTACAAAATTATTCATTTGAAAAATCCTTATCTGATAATGATTTATTTCTTTTCATGTTTACATTTGTAAAAATTTGAGTCTCATTCATTAATATTTATATTAAATTAACAAAATAATATTATTTTTTCATCCTTTATTTACCATTTCTTATTGTTAGAAAACAAATACCAATAGAAATAGTTTTAAATATATTGTTTAAAAGTATTCATTTAAAAGACATGTGTCTTTAAATTATTAATTAGGGAAATGATTTGAACTTTCTAAGTACTCTGCAATTCTCTTTTGATTATATTTGCTTCTAATAAGATTGAGCATGTGATTCTTCCTCTAATTCATGGAATTCCACGAGGCCATTGATTTGTCTGCTTTGGTGGATCAATAATTTATATTCTTTCTATTATAATAATTAATCTATTATAATAATTTATATACTAAGGTAAAATCTCGTTTTCAAGACTTTTATTCTGCACTTACCAGCAATCTTTTTTTCTTTTTTTTTTTTTTCCTCTAAATTCTCATTTACGCACCTTGACTTTTTTGCTCAGATTTGTTAAAGAAAAACGCAACTTCGAGAACACAAGACTGAAAAATAAAAATCTATAATAACTTCGTCTGGAATTAATGAACTACTGAGGCTAACACAAAAGAATAAAATTGATTACCTGAAAAGTTATCCCAAAATAGCAAACATTTCAAAAGGTCACTTCACTAGTAAAAATTGTGTTTTTTTTCTTTTTTTTTTTTTTTAACTTATATTTTAATGAGTAACAATTTTGTTTCAAAGAGTTTTTTAATAAATATGATATAGTTCCTACTTTTTTTATTTGGCTATAATTAGATCGAATTAGTTTTTAATATAATTTTACGACATGGAAATTTCAAAACGAACATTTCAGTAATCTCTTCTTCTTTTTTTTTTTTAAATGCGATGACTACTTGCAAAGTGCGATAAAGGAGGAATATGTTGTAATTTTTTTTTTCAATATATATTTTTTTAATTCTTTACTGTGTTGAAGAGGAAAGAAAGTTAGATAAAAAAAAATTTCTTTCTTTAAATTCTATAAATGTTACTTTTGTGCATAGAAATGAGCTTTTTTTCTTATCTACTGTGTACAAATATATATATATCAAGTATATCCAGTAACATTTGGAAAAAATTTCAGGTAATTTCTTCTTCCAGCAATCACATGTCTATAAGATTTTGTAGAGGTTTTAACATGTTGATATTTTTACTGGATTGTTAGTTAAGTACAGTTTTTAATGTTTTAGTGAATTAAGTGATCTTTAAACATTCCTAAGTTTTGCTTATATTTATGAATGTTTTGTTTTTGAACATTTTGAATGCTATTTAATGTACATTCTTGTTTGTGATTTATATAATTTGTATGTTATTCTGCTTAAATCAATATGTTTTATCTAGTCAAACTATTTAAAACTATGCCTGGTTTAAAGCGTTAAGGTATATTATTTTAAAATTTATTTAAATAACACTAAATATGCTTTACACACTTTTCATGAATTCAAAACTGATGTTTCCCTATACTTAATTTGCAAAAGCTCCTAGCTAATATACTAATTTTTTTAGTATCATATTATCTGTGTTATTTTTACTTTAAAGCTCAAAATGGAGAATGTTGAAAATTTACAGTCTTAAACCGTTAACATTTTTCAATTTTTTAAATCAAGATTATCAAAAAGACTGTTTTATTATTATTGTTATTAGAAGTATATAAGTAATAAAGAAAGTATTCCTCCTCATTAAACATTTTCTTTTCTGTTTGTGATAGTATTTTTCAGATTATTCTGACTCCTTTTTTTGTCTCAGTATGTCAAATGATAAGAGAACGTTTATGTGCAATGAGATTATTATTCATTCATTATGTCCATTCATTTTTTGTGTTGTATTTTATGTTAAAATTTTATTTACATTATGAATTTAACATTCTTTATAAAACCATGTTAATGATATTTTCCTTTTTATAAAAATTAAGATAATTTTATCATATTATTTTTAATAATTTATATTATTTATATATTTATTTTATTGACTGCCATATATTTTATATAAAGTGCACACATTTGATAACTGGAAAAAAACTATTGATAAAAAATACCATTGTTCGTATTATCTTAGGTAATGAACTGACCTAAATAAAAATTTAATAAAAAACTGGACCACAGTTGTTGATAAAAATTTATGAACTTAATATATTTATAAATGTTATTTTATGAGCATACACATATATTCAAGTACAATGAAAAAAACTTGCAAATATATGAGTTATTTGATATCAAACAGTCCCTTGCATAAGGTACTTTTGAGTGTTAAGTTCGAAATTGTTTCAATCACATTGATTAATTTTGAAGTAATTTCTGTCTTGCTTTCTGCGATAAAACAACCAAATTATTTTGAGTAAATGTTTATGAAGTAATATGTCTCCGTTCTCCAATATTTAAAAACAATTTATTGGTTTATTAATTATTTAGTTTATTAAACAGGGTGCGTAGCATTTTTAAAAAGTGCATAAAGGTGTTTATTTTTGATTTACGTTTTTTAAAAGCCCTTTGTGCTTTTTTTTTTTATTTGTGGTTTGTAAAAAGTGCTTAATTTTCTATCTTTTAAAAAGTGTTTGTTTTTTTTTAAACTGTATTGATTGTCGTTTCTAAATTACAAAAAATTCATGATTTTCACAATTTTCTCTGCAATATTTATCAGAAACTAGTTATTTTATCATGATTGTATAAAAGTCTTGAAAATGTTTTTGAGTTTTATTGATTTTGATGTTTATAAATTAAGAACTTTAAACAATAGAAAAAAATAATTTTTATCACTGCATAGATCCTTATTATGAATTTTTTTTTCGGGGAGGGGAGGGTAATGATTAAAAATATTTTTTTAGTGCTTAAAAAGTACATAAAGGAGCATTTTTTTTCGTTGAAAAATCTGGCTACGCACCCTGTTAAAGTAAGATATAATTGGTAAAATGTTTATTCCTTCTACTTGAAATACTTTTTTTCATTTGCATGACTCTTAAAGTAACATATGATTGATACAAGTATTTACTTCCATTTTTTTTTTCTCACCTTAAAGTGTTAAAATTTAAAATAAATATTGTTATTAGAAACAGTTGTAGAAACAGAATTTTAGTACAATTTTTTTAAAAAAATAACTAAAGCTTTTTTATACCTTCTGAATCTTTCTTTAATAATATGTGCAATTTATCCCCTCTGCTAATTAAAGATTTTTTATTCTCAGTTTTATAAATTTTATTAGTTTGAGAACTATAAAGGAAATTAAAATTACTATATAAAAATAGGAAACTAAATTACTATATATTTGATAAAAGACCTTTTTTTACTCAATATAATCCCCAAATAAAAAAGTCTGAACACAATAGTTATACACTTAAAGACTAATACAAAACTTGGACGTTAATCTTTACGCATAATATAGGAGATATATTATAAAAATTAAGGCTAGCATATTTTTTTTACTAACATAAGCATTTGTTTTGTAGTTAGAGTTTTCCATCTTTTAAATTGTTTAGAAACGATATAGCTTTCATCACTTGATTTGGTTCATAATCTAAACTGAATAAAAAAATTAAAACTAATTGATTTAAAAAATAGGTCTTGGGAACATTTTAAAGAAGGATATATATGCGTTAGAGCCTTAAAAATGGATGACTTTTTAATATTTTTTTGATAAATCAAAATTATGCCTGCCCGTGGCAATATAAATACATCTTTTTAAGTTCAAAAATGATTTATTAATAATCTAGTATTCTCTTTTGCAAACCACAGTTGATAACCTGCTCTTCAAATGTGTAATCGGTGGAAGCGATGAATTGGTTAATTTTTATTAAAATACCCAAAAACAATTTTGACCCCGACGAGTGAAGTTGGAATAAATTTTTCACCACTTACTTTAAGAAATGTAATTAACAATTTGCTATTTTTTATATATATATATATTTGGGTTTTTGAATATCTGGGCTATCTTTACTAAATCTGTATGATTAATGAATATTTAGAAATAGAAATTGAAAGAAAAATGCTGTAAAATATGCTGATATATGTTCTAAAATAATCCTTATGTTAATATACGCAAATATCAGCAAAATGGCAGATTTTGTGTGAAAGTTATTCAATGTTTCTAGATATATCAAAAGCAATTGAGATTATATTAAATGTTTTTGATAGATAAAACAACCTGTGTTATACCTATTAACGTATTTTTATTGCTCATAGAGATATTTTAATGATGGTTATTTATCAATTTAATATTTTCTTATTGATTTAACCATAGTATTTTGTTATGTTGTGCCAAATATACCTAATTATTGACTTTTTATTTACAATTTTCATTTTAAGTGAGATTATTTTATGTCAGTAAACATGTACTGTTATGTTAACCCTTAACGCTTGAAAGTTTTCTTGCTTACATTCAACTATGTAAATGTGATGTTTTATAGCAAAAACTTGCCTAGTGTTAAGGATTGGTAATATGTTTATTTATATTTCTTTAAATATTTACTTAATTGATGTTGATTATCAAATTCATTATCTAAATAAAATATATTTGTCACGTTTTATGTTTTTGTTATTTAAATGATAGTTATTTTGTTTTCATTTTCTTTCTGTTATTTTATGAGGACATGCATACCATTCTCACACTTTAATTTAGATCAATTACGGAAAAATTAAGCTTTAAAAAAAATTTAAATACCACGTTTTTCAAGTGGACTGAAAAGGAGAAATTAAATTTAAATTTTTGTCAAATGAAAAAAAATTAACACATTACAATTGAAAAACTGGGACGAATATTACGTATTGATGTGTTCTATATTAGGTGTGACAAAAATTTATTTTCACCTTTTGAAAAGCTTGGTTTTTTTTTTTTTTTTTTAAGAATTATAATTAATTAATATAATTATATTTCCTGTAATTTTAGTTTTGTATCAGTTAATTTTCTTTGGTCGAGAATCTTTCGAAATTCCTGTTTGCAATAAATTTTTCTTATAACAGCCAGGAAATGATTGAAATTTGCGTATTATTCTGTCACATAACTTCTTGTGAAATTTGAGCTATCTTGTTAGTCAAAAAGTGGTCGAAATTAAGATTGCTAGGACAAGGTTTACCTCACACAAACAGACTCAAAAGCAAGTTAAGTAATACGTGGTTAAAATAAATAAAAAACAATAAAAAAAAATTTTAAATAGAAAAAAGCAGCTTCTGATTCCACATTCATTGATAACACGGTGGCGTTCCATGTGACTGTTTTGCTAAGTTGTACTAAATTAAATGGTTTAAATCTTAAATGGTCAGTTTGACCTTTTTCCCTTACTTAAAAATTGGATGAACAGATATTTTATGTACTAATATTAGAAAGTAGATTGAATTCTGTCTAATTTTGAGAAACAAATTTAAATGAAAATAAAAGTAGTATTTTTTTTTTTATATGTATACATATTTCTTTTTATATTAAGATTTTTTTTTCTTAAACTTATTTAGGGGAAACTATTTTCAGTTATGATTAACCAAACATCAAAATCGATTTAATCTTACTCCTGTTTTACTTGTTGTGGTAATTGATTTGACACTTAAAAGTTTTAATGTTGGTCAGCAAGATACAACAACCGCAATCACATTAAATTCAGTTATTTATTTTTTGAATGTTTATTATTTACTTTTTATTTATTTGTATTCACTATATTCCTTTTCTGCCTTCACATGATTACATAATTTGGTTTATCATTTGAATAGTAAAATTAATATTTGTGTTAGAATTAATATAAATTTTATTTATTTTAAATAGGTTTAGGCTAAAAATATTTTTCTTTGTAGAAAGTATGTAAATGATCTGAATCAAACCGGTCAAGAAATTGTTTTAGTGCCACAATCTTGTATATGTAAATATTACTACAATACACAGCGGGCCAGAAGACCGTGATCTTTGGCCAAAAGTCAAAATTTAATTTTCAACTAAAATATGTGCAGGCAGTTTTAATATCGCCCAAATTAAGTATTTATAATCATTCCTAACATTGTAATTTACTTTTTGGACCGACAAGAGCACAATGTAATGAAAAATATGTTGAAAAAAAAATTTTTAATGTAACTTTTAAATTTTTATTTCAGAAATATATATAGGAATTTCACCTTACTGTTACATTTTTATCAAAGTAATTAGTCTGAAATTATAGTACAATTTTTCAGTTTGTTGGATTAGTTAATACTCTTGTCAAACTTATAGTTTATATCTTATCATTTGACATTTTACAATGTTTGAATGACTTTCGAAACTTAGTTCCAAAAAGTTCCGCTAGGTAATTAGCTAAACTTTTTTTTGTTGCCTTCTTTGATGTTTCTTCTTTCGAAAAAACCTGCCCCATATTGCAAAGGTGGACTAAATATACCGAAAAACAAAAATTATGTTTTTTTTTCATGTTTTCGCGTTATTTTGTAATATTACTTCAGAAATATAATTTGCTTTTCTTTTTTAATATATAATTACAAAAATCATTATATTTTCATTGGTATATTTAATTATTTAAACGTACTATATTATTTTTTTTATTTTTGCTCGCCATATTTCAGCTGCCATTTTGTTTTTTGGGGTATTTTTAGTGCATTTCAAAATTTCAACTATGAATTAAATTTACCTGCACATAAAAATCCACATATTTTGAAACAAATTTTATCGAAATACTAATTTTGGCCACGAGACCTTGGATGCTGGCCCACTGTGCAATAGTCCAAATTACTAATCTTACCAGATCGAGATAAAACATGGAAATAATTCACCTGTCCTCTGAGTAAATCGGGTTGAAAAACACCTGTAATAGGCCATTTAAGGCTTTAAATTATTTAAAAACATTGATATTTTTTTTTTAAGAACTACACAAAATTATAAAGTTTGAATTTTTAAACACAAGGAATATTTTTAGCGCCTCTTTTGTACACTGACCACAGTACAGACATAAAATAATATTCCCAGTGGTTGTTAGATAAAGATTTAAATTCATATTGTCTTTCACAATAAATACTGTAAGGTGGTCAGCTCGTACTGGTATATAAGCATTACTTGGACACTGGACAAGCTGATTATTATAGGTATGGTGATAAAATAGCAAAAAAAAATTTCTAAAAAACATTACTAAGTCTAGTGATTCCGTAATTCATTTGATGTTAAAAGGTAACTTAAGCTTTGTTTTAATAGAGTGGTTTAAAAGTGTCTTTTCTCTACTTTAACCTTTTATTAGGTCGTGGGAAATAACCTTTTTATTAGGCCCACCAAATTCATTAATTTTAGAATGTCAATGGGAAGGTATTTTTCCGTTCATGATTTGTGCTGCCATTTGCTGATAACTTCTGAAAATACAAAAAAGAATATCAATCAAAGACTTAGTTTACATGTGTGAGTAAAAATAAATTTTAACGTGTGGGTACAAAAAAAAAGGCCAACACTGGAGATCTATTTTATGTGTTCGCTCATTTGATCATTTCTCATTGAGTTTATTTGTAGTTATACACGCAGATTTTATAAATTCGTTTCTTTATAAGCACAGAGTTTCAAGTTAATGACCAATTCTTAATAGAAGGTAAAATTTTTGAAAACCCCACCACCTTCCTCTAAAGAAAATGGTCTTAAAAATCTAACTAATTTTAGGTAATAAGCTATATGAATTTATTTTTATCAATTAACTTAATGCCAAAAAATTCATGAAGAATTAAATAAAACAGACTTGTCTTTGTTAAACTATATAACCACTCGAAGATCATGGTCGAGTCAACCTGCTATGATTAATTTGAAATGTAATGACTTAATTTTATTTATTTTAAACAATTTCAGGTTCGATAAAGTATGACATAATAAAAGCTTTATAATTTGTCTGACAGAAAACGTCAAAACTGCTTACAAAATTTTAATGGCAACGGGGAGAAAAAGACCCAAATCTGTATATATTTGTTTATTTCTCACAGTTACGTTATTTTGAATCTCTATGGATAGGCTTTTAGATGTTAGTATTCCGACTTTTGTCATAAACGGATTTTTAATAATAAATAGTTTAGTTTTGTGGGTGAGTATTGCTTTTCCTTGTTTTTCAACTTTTTTTTTATGATTTACTTTGTCACCCCCTAGTGTATTCCCAACGTTTTTTTTTTTTTTTTTTTTTTTTCTTTTTCGTTTTTTTTAAGCTCTTAGTATGAATGTTTAGTACTTTTTGATCCATTCAATCTAATTATTTACGTGCCGTTAATATCATCGCTCATGTCATCGCCATTTTTTATACTCTTAAATCATTGTTTATCAACCGCCGGTCCGCAAACACTATTACCTTAAATGTGTTATTTGTTCAATATCGAATACAATAAAGTATAGCAAGTTCTAGTACAGGCTCTGGAGCCCCTTGGTTTGGCGACGAATTTCAATTGTCAATTTTGCTGAGACACCATTTCTGGGTATCCTTTGTTTACATTGACGTAACTTTCGGGTTACCGCAATTTTTGTTTGTCGTTATGCGATTGGTTCTTGGTTTATTTTCATACGTATTAATTTAATTTCAAATTTTAAGAGGGAAACCACACCTCCAATTTCTCTGGGTGCGAGGCCCGTCCCAGTAGAAAAAAATTTCAGCCAAAGAATACACCTGCTACCACAGCTCACCGCCTTGTTTCAATCGTGAAGGAACTGCAGGAAATCCTGAAAGACCAAGAAGTGCTCAGTTTACTTCAAACTTTACTCAAGGGGTCTTCCCCTTCAGAATGATGATCTACTACTACAACTCATGCCTAACTCCAACCAGGACTTGATATTTTTTATCTCTATGGACATTATTTTAGGCGCCTACGGGCGTCACAACCGATGAAGAAGTGGAGTGCCCGCTTCACGGACAGGTACTTCGAATTCCATCTTAGCTCAAGCTCAAACATTCGTTATTCTTTTGCAATTAGTTGTTTGCTTGTTGTCGTTGCTATATGTTTGTCGCTCATCACTACGATGAATATCCGGAAAGATAAAAATGCGTATATTTTTTTTTTTTTTTTGATCTAGAGAAAAAGAGTTAAACACTATAATTAACTGACTTATGCATGAAGGTTTGATTAGTACTCATTATTTTTGTTCTCTTTGTACTAAAGATAAATGCGTTTGTTGAAAGAATGGGGGGTTACGAATGGATTTGTCGTCTTTAAGGTAAAAATGCTCATCAGTGTAAACGGTCTCTGAGAAACGACACATGGTTTGGAGAAAGTTGTTGTTGTCGTCTGCCTTTAAGGCAGAGGGGGTGCGATTGTTCTTGTTTTCCAGTGACGCTATCTATAGCCAAGAATTCGACTTCTTCCACACACATACGTCACACCCATTTATAGGGCGGATCTATTCATACATCCATTAATTCATCCACAAATCGTAATTTTGACCTGAACCAGAGAGCGATCAATGTCCAATTCAGTATCCCCAGAGGTATTCAGTCACCATTTACTTCACGAGAAGTCTTCGGTAGGCTCGATTCGGACTCCCGTTCTCACAAACGTGAGTCCAGTGCCCTGCCAACCAGGCTATCCCGGCCTTTGAAGAGAATAAAATGAATATATAACTGAGATTTTAATATTTTCGTATTTGTGGGAGTATCGCAGACGGGTGAATAGTAAATGGATATTTGATGGTATTGAAAGAGTGAATGGTAAATATTTTTACAAGGTCGTAGTCGATAGTTCGAAAGAAAATTTGATCAGCCTGCGTAGGGACTGAGGATGTGTGTTATCGGTTCTTTTTAAACTGTTTTACTGTAAAATGCTCGACTTCGCACGCAGATCGTTAGGCTACCAAAGCGGGGGGTACCAACCCTTCTGCAGAGGATCAAAATTGCGATGGCATGTCGGATCCTCCTCGGGGCTGTTTCCCAAACCGTCGCCAATAGCTCATTGTGCAGCTCTAGTGTGACGTAAATAAAGTACCTACCTACATGTAAGATTCCAATAGTGTTTTGGTTATTCCTCACTCCAAGATTAATTTGTGGCCCCTACTAAAAAGTCTACTTATTTTTCACTTTATTTTAAAAATATGCATTAATGGTGGTCATTACAGAAAACAGTGCATATATATTACTAAAAACTTCATCAGTGAGCTTTTTATTATAAGCATAACTCAAAATGTGTTTTAAGAAAATGGACACAACTGGAAACGCGTGTTTAAGAAAATGGACACAGTTCAAAATGCGTGTTAAGGAAAATGCACGCTGCTCAAAATATGTGTTTAAAAATTGGAGGCAGTTCGAAATGCATGTTTAAAAAATGGAGACAGCTCAAAATATGCGTAGAAGAAAATGGGCACAGCTCAAAACGCGTGTTAAAGAAAATGGGCTCAGCTCGAAACGAGTGTGTAAGAAAATAGACACAGTTCGAAACATGTGTTTTAAAAAAATGAACTCAGCTCAAAATATACGTTGAAGAAAATGGAAACATCTCGAAATGCGTGTTTAAGAAAATGGACACCGTTCGAAAGGCATAATAAGAAAACAGACTTATTTAATAAAATGAGCATAATATTAGATTCCGTTTTTCAAACTTCTTTTATAAAAATTGTTCTTCAAAGAAAAAAGTACAAATGGATTCAGAAAATGACGCCTAAACCATTATAAATATTTTTCTTAAATTATTCTTTTTTGAAAAGATATTAAAAATCAACAATTCTTTTTACAAGTAATAAATATACATTTATAATAGTGATATTAAATTGACGTTGCGTGAATTTAGATTTTTTAAAACCATTTTATCGCTTAGTGTTCTGAATACGATGAAATGCCTGAAAAATTACATCCGTAATATACCCAGCCACCCTTATTCCGAAGTTGGAGACTTAGCTCCGTAATGAATTTATTTTATTTTACAACCGTCATTGAAGAGCCAACCCAATTTTGAGTTTACGCCTACCAATGTTCAACTCTACAACCCTGTAATTTTGAACCCAATCCAGAAGACAAGGAAACTCCCGGATTGAGTATTGAGAGAAATTTGCCTTCGTGAAAGACTTTTTTGATGGAACTAACCCGCATTTGCGTAACATGGAGAGGAAAACCACGAATTTTCCTCGACTACAAAATTGCAGTTCTCCTTAAGGATTATTTTTTCTGCCACACGCGTAATTTGTTACGAAAGCATAACTTTTTTTATGTATAATTATTATTTCATTTTAGATACAAGGATTACTTCTATTCTGTTGTGGTGTATTGCTATATACTGTACTGAGAGACTTTTTCGTTGATAAGACTGGCATCAATGAAGTTGGAACGTTCTGTTACTATTGCTGTTGTACAGGAATCGCCTTATTGGCTGCTAGTTTTTTTACAGGTCATGTTCTTTTCAACCAGAGTATTAGTTATTTTGGAATTGTAAGTAATAAGTTTATTTTATGTGAACAGTTATATTATAAATATTTTATAACTAAAAGAACGTGGGAATAATCCAACTGTAAAAACTTGGTAACTCTTTTTCAGTCTTTTTACTTTGTGGGAAAATAATTTCCTACATAGACTTGAAGAACAGATTCTGTTACTGACGTACGATAACTTACGCTCCGTTCTGTTTTTTTTTTTAAACTGGTGCGAAAAGAATTTTCATTAAAAAATAAGCTTTGATTTTATTGTTCATGTTTTTTAAATTTTTTGTAATTAGGTTTTTTTTTAAATTATTTCTATTTCACTTATAGGTCTATACGTCACAATGGCACAATAGTAAATGCACTTTATAGTCATTATATGAAAGGACCGAGGTTTTATCTCTGGTAACAGCTTGGGATTAAATTTCTATCATCGCTACTTTACTCAAAAATCATCGCTACTTTACTGAGCATCATATCGAAGAAACGACACATGATTGTTTATATACATTTTTTTAAGTTAAATTTTTCTTAATAACTCTAGTCAGTACGGTACTATAGAAACGACTGGCTCCATGTTTTTTACAATTGCTTCAATTTTTCATATCATTATTGTGCAATACTTTCATTATATTGAACTTTATACGAGTTGAGTACTTATCAACAAAATTCGAATCGCTCTATCCATTCAGTTAACCAATCCAGAAGAAATTAGCAATAACACCGAAATTGCAAGGCAGGAAAAGAAATTTGGTTGCTTTTAAAATGCTGTGACTTGAAATCTTTAACATACAAATTAATCTTGTCACTTATTCACTATCTAATAATATAATATACATTTATTTTTCAGCTTGCTATGACCTATGCTTTGCTATTAATTTTTCAAGTTCTTTTCTTCATTGCGGGGTTTTACTATACAGACAAACTTCAAGCTACATTGCGCTTTGCTGTGAGCACCACTATGGGAAATTACAATGCCAATAACGAAATAAATGTCATGTTGAACACTTTACAATCTATAGTGAGTAACATAACCATAATTCAGTTATAAATATTAATATTTTATTTTAATGGGTTTCCACAATCGACAGTTTATGTGCGTGAGAACATTGTCAAATCGTAAGTCATATAAATAAAATAGATACGCACGCTTAAATATCGATATAAATAAAGATAGATTTTTGTATGGATGGTTGAACGAGTGTAAAATAACAAGCTTCCTAAGACCGGAAGAAATTCTGAAAACTTCTATTGTATTCCTCCGCTTATGTTATTTTCACGAGGTGATGTGTGAACAGGCTTGATATTCTAGGAAGCTTTGTTACAGTGATAATTTATGCGTAATTTTACCATTCATAAAAGTTTTCAAAAATTCTAAAAGATCGTTTGTCGTTAAAAATGTGAGAAAATTAATATCACAAAAGATTCGGTATGTTGTGAGTGTTATTCCCTATTTGTGTAAAATATCACCCTTTGTTATTTTTGGATAGTATCATAGTATGCTTGCTGTGTTTTTTTAATTAGTTTGTTTCTTTGAAAGTTAAATTGAGAGAACGCGTTATAAGAGCTACAACTACAAGTAAAATAATATTGAATAGTCCCCTTTTCAAACTTAGGCGTAAAAATAAAACGGAAACCAGGAACATTGGCCCAAGAAACCTTGGCTTTGTTTGCCAGGCCCGGAACCAAAAGGCGAATTTCAACCCCTAGCGCCACCTGTGCTTATCTTTATACTGTCAACCATTCATAAACGCAATACTGATAGCAATATGATACACTGAAAACTTTTTTCACAAAAGTAGACACAATAACTTTAATTTTCATTAGTTCAGTTGGAAATTGATCAATGTATATTACTGTGAAAGTCTAAAAATCGGTAAATGTCAACTTTCTTTGGTAAATATCGACAGTTACATATTCACTTCGGTGAATGTTCGAAATTTAGTCATTAGTTTAATTGTTCCACTCCTACATAGGAAAATATCGGTATTTAGGATCGAATTGTTGGATAATAAAAAAAAGTTTTTTTACGTTATTTTTACCATCAGTATAAGCTAAATATCGGCTTTTATTGGTGTAAGATAGAAACAATGGCATTTTCTAAAAAATACATTATTTAACATTCACCAACAGTGCATTCTGAATGTCGACATTTGCATGCAAGATAAAAAATAATGATATTTTACAAAGAATAGTTTATTCCACATATATGCGTGCTTAATGTCGATATTTTCCAATAAAATATAGAAATAATGATATTTTATAAAAATATTTTATTCAACATTCACTATCACTGCATGATGAATGTAGACATTTGTCAGTGTAATATAAAAATAATGAAGTTTCGTAAAAATATTTTAGCCAACATTCAACGTCAGTGCATACTGAATGTAGACATCTGCTGCTGTGAAATAAAAATAATTACCAATAAATCTTTTCGAGCCTTCTCCAAAATGACAATGCGAATATCAAGATTCAAGTCCAACGAAGATTATAGAAATTAATTTATTTCGATCTCTCACAGAAACGTGTTCGACTAATGTATTAGATTAGTTCATAACTTCATAGAATCAATAACACAATTTATATTTAAAATTTAAGAAGAAATTTTCTTTCGCAGAACTCAATTAATTGGTTAAATGCAAATTATATTAAGTGAGGAACCATAACATGAAAAATCGCATGATTGCGTGTATCTCTTTTGACTAAATTGTAAAATTAAAATAACGATTTCTTAACGTAACTGCTGATTAAAACATTTTGATTTCATTTGTATTTAAAGCAAACAATTGTTTAAAATAAATATTTAATAAATTTTTTTTTCATAAAAATTTATTTTTTAATTCTTTATTTAAAAAATGAATGTTTCAAGATTATTAGGTCTGAATAGTTCAAAAAGTTCTCTTCAAATCCGCCAGTTGGCTACAAGAAGTTATTTTATTTAAGTCTCCGTTATTACACTTAAAAAATTTTATTGCATCAACTGTTTTTGATTAATCAAGTGCTGAACTTCAAGGATTTTTTCTAATGCAAAATTGCGCCATTTTCTTTAGAATAATAGTTTTTCTTTATTGTAAGTAATACATTGTATTGTATTAATAGTTTTTGACGAATTAAATATTAAACCCTAACTTAGAAATTTTCTATTCAAAATTCCGCGAACTTCAAAATAGTAATAATAACAATAAGTGCATAATAAATTTTTTTTTTTTTTTAAACGTGCAATAGACTGTAATAATTATTTCAGTTGTTAAATTTTGTTTGAGTCTTGAGACAGGATAGTAATTAAAGGAGTTCGTGCCATTTTCAGACAACTGGTAAAAGAGGTCTTACATTATCGGCCATACGGATATATCATTTCGCATAATTTATTTAATTCAAATAATATTAAAATTAATTTTTATGTTTTTATTCTATCAAAACTAACTGAGAAAATTACTCTTTTCTTTCAGTCAATCATTATTGCACATGGCACACATTAACTTGAATATTTGTAATAACAATTGGAAATTAAGATTTCCGTATACATAACCCGTAGGGGCACTACGCAAAATGTGATCAATGTATTTAAAAATGTATAGGCACACAGGGTTAATATAAGCAAGTTTTGAATTATTATGCCGGCGTACATCAAGTTTGAAATGTAATTCTTGCTAAACGTTGTACATCATAACCGCATCGTTGATGGTGATAGCAGTTGAGATATTGGCTTTCAGATCAGCCAGGGCCGTTGGACCCGGAAGTACATAAAAACTATCTTCTACGATCACGAACAAGAAAAAAACATGAGGTGAGATACGGGGAACGTGGTGGATGCGCCGCCATTTTACGAAAGCATTGTTTTTAGCCCGTTTTATTTCCACTGAAATACCGCGGTAACTATAGATCTTCCAACATAATCTAATGACGACTATTAAAAACTTGTTCATGCAACCTCTGCATGTATTTGTATTTTTAATGAATACATTTATTAAATATAGCGTTGTAGAACACCTATGAAATTGGAGCATTCATTTTGACTTAACTTTGTATATCTCCAGTTCAGAGACAAAGCACTGATGCACAGATCTTATTTCATATATATATATATATATATATATATATATATATATATATATATATATATATATATATATATATATATATATATATATATATATATATATATATATATATATATTAGGGAAAATCTTGCAAAGTAAAATTCGTAAAATATCTTAATTTAGGGAAAGAGGGAAATCTTAGTAATTGTAATTGGGTTAATCAAATAGGTCGAGCGATTCCTACGGAGATGAAAGGGGAAAATGTCTTTACTTATAATTATGCATATTTGAGTCAAAAATAGATTTAGAAACAGGATGTGGCTTTTTAAAAGTATAAGTAAGTGTTTCGATTTGAATGATTAATTAGGATGAAGTTTCATAGCAGAGAAAATAACATAAAAAGATTATGTTACATATTATATATTATTTTAGTCTCAATCAAGGTGTGCGATGTCACACTGGTTGCCACACCTTCCCCTTACAGGGCAAAATGAAGAAATCTTACTGCTGGCCACTTTTTCAAAAATTGAAAATTTTAAGTGATTAAAAAACGCTGTTGATATTAAGTGTATGAGGCATTTTTGAATCATTTCTCAAAAGGATGGTAAACAATACATGGTCCATTTCTGAAATGAATAAAAATTTTAAGAAATAAGCGTGAAATGAATTATTTTTTCAGAATATTATAAAATGTTCACAAGAATTCTAAAGTTATTTTTTTAAAAAAAATAATAACAATAAAATGCATACGCTTATTTTAAGAAAAAACTTTTTTAAGAATGTTAAGAACTCCGAGGAAAATTTTACGAAACAAGCGTGAAATAAAGTTATTTTTAAACTGTAAAATATTCACGATAATTCCATATTTATTTTTTAAAAAAAATAATAATAGTATAATGTACATGGGATGTATTTTTGACGAATAAAACTGGCGAACGATTGGCGACAAGCAGATAATTTTTTAAATGCCATTTTGTTATGCTAAGTGGCGATCGTTAGTTTTACCCTATACATCCCCTCCATTTGCAAACGTCTTCTACACAGTAGTGTTAAATTTTTGAATTAATATATTTTTATATATAGTAATATTCCATTTTCAAACAGTTCAGGTGCTGCGGTAGTACCGGTTATACTTCTTGGTTTTTCACTGGTTGGGCGAAAGGTAAACCACGAGTTCCTGAAAGCTGTTGTATCAACCTGAGATTTTGTCATAACTTAGAGCCTGCTATTGACAACGATATTCATGTAATTGTAAGTATGAACTTCCTTCTCAATGATACCTTATGCTCTAAGTAAATTTAAAATCAGAAATCCGTTATAAATGTTCTTTTTTTTTCACTTTGTGCGAAACTATTTCATTATACGGAAAAATAGAATTTGAACTACGATGCAGTAGTGCAGTGCGCAAAATAAAAAATGGACCACCATAAATAACTTCTTATCTAATGATCAGATCTTCACGTTCCAGAACTCAATTTTAAAGGTTCAAACGGGTGACCGCAAATATGCTAATTAATTAGTGCAGACGATATTTTAAGGTACGAAATCAGACAAAAGAAAAAAACATACTTTCTCTAAATAAACATAAAATTTTTTTGTTTTTGACGGAATTAGGAATTTTGACCCTCAAAATATAAGGGGTAGCCGCAATCTGGGAAATATGGTTCCAATAGTTCGGTCAGGAGAACGAATTCGACCCCTTAATGTTAATTTTACTTTTTGTGTAATTCACACTATCTCCGGAAGTTTTTAAGTGAATTGAAAATTTTGCAACACAATTATAAAATTCATTTATCTAAAGATAATGCTATGCAAAATATAACTTTTAGTAATGATTACTTTTTATTATTTTATTTAATAATAGTCGTAAAAACTTTTGACTTGAAAAGGTATACAATTTTCTATATCATTTTAAAGAATGCAATTTTAAATGAAATCGTTCAAATAGTTCCTGAGAAATCGATAGGATGAATACGACTTTAAAAAAAAAAAAAAAAAAAAAAAAAAAAAAAAAAAAAGACTTTTTTAAAATTTGGTCTTTTAGGAACTATTCGACACACACCATTATCGAGCCTCTACCAGATTACATAGTGCCTTGTTCAATGGATTCGTGGGATCTGCACCACATTCGAACTCTCTCCTCAGCTCTGACCAGCTGAAATCGTGTTTCATCTGGACGAGCTAGTTTTTCAGTCGTCTAGGATTCAAGCAATATGGTGACGAGCCTAGATGGCGTTGGACGTGATGTCGTACTGTTAGTAAAAGCACTTAGTCGGTCTTCTGCTGCCATATCTCATTAGTCAAAATTCGTCGCACTTTAATAACGGACACGTCCTGGTTCCTTCATACAATTTTACTTGTCTGTTAGCTCTGGCAATTCTACGTTGTCCAAGGTGGGAGGTTATGCCTGAAAATAGGTATTCTCGGCCCACTCTTTGACACTGTAGATTTAGGACTTTTGAATGGTCTCATAATTTCCGTTATGGAGTGTCCTGTGCGTCTAAGTCGAACTACCCTTCCATTTTCAAAGTTTGTTAATTCTCGTCTTGCAGTCATAATTACATCAGAAACATTCTCAGATGAATAATTTAAACACAAAAAAGTCGTGCCAGTGAACTACCCATATATGCATTTTTTATGTGATACTATAGTCATCTGTATCATTGCATATTGCTATCCAATGAGTTTTGTCACCTCAGTGTATAATGCAAGACCGAAATCGGCACCTACAGAGAAAAATTTTTATTAAAATTACGACCTTAAAATTATTCATGTATTTTTCGTTTTAACTATCACTTTATTGTTAAAAAAGGATTGTCTTTAAGGTTTTAGCAGTTATTTTACCAAAATATTTTGTTTTTTAATTGTTTTATGATTTAATATTTTTATTCAACCATACTTTGGGGCACTCAAAATCACATAGTGTAGATCAGCTAGCCGAGTTGCAAAATTTTTGAAAAAGTAGTATAATTATACACCGAAGAGCCATTACATTATGGCCACCCTCCATTTATAACAATGGGCTCACCCAGGTTTTCATGGTTTCTAGCCAAGGAACAATGATTTCATGGGGCACATTAGGACCCATAATCCTCGTAGAACAATCCCCGACGTCTGTAAGCTGCTTGACCAGGTTCACCCATTCATGGCAACAGTTTTTCCTGCGGGGAATGATGTTTACCAACAGGATAATGCACCATGTCATAAGGGTCGAATCGTCATGGATTGGTTTGAGGAACATTCCAGTGACTTTCAAGTCATGTCTTGGCCCCCAAAATTCACCTGACCTTAATCCAATAGAACATTTGTGGTCCTACTTGGAAAACCAAATTCGTGCTGCCACGCTACCCCCTCGCAATGTGAGGGAATTGCAGAACAAGTTGGTGAGCGCTTGGTACCAGATACCTCAGACTACCTATCAGCACCTTGTGGAATCAATGCCACGGCGGGTGCTAGCAGTTTTGAGAGCTAAAGGTGGTCCTACATGTTATTAGCAGAATGGTCATAATGTAATGGCTCTTCTGTGTATGTGTAGCTACATTACCAGTACAGCTTTTTCGTTTGTTACATGCCTACCGCCGTTTTTGCAGCCAAACTTGACGTGACACAGATCATCTTTTCATTCTATAATAAGTAGCGAATTAACAGATAATTTCGTTATTTTAATATTTGAACTTATTAAAAAAATAAATACTATTTTACAAGTTCGATGAACTTCTATCGTCAGAACGAAACAGATAAAAAGGCTTGTAAAAACTCTACTGGAAGAAAAAAAAAACTATAAAAAAAAAAGAGACAAATTTGAGTATAATTCATATGGCAGAAGATCGAACACTTTTTTTAACGCATTTTTACAAATGTTAACCTTTACCGCCACTATTTTCCTTATGAACAGAGCAGGGAGCTAGCATAGTTTGTACACAAGTTTCTGTAAAAAAATTCAGGCTCAATATTTTATTTCCAATATTACACTACAAATATATTAATATTCAATAGGGATGTAACTCAAGAATAGATTTCCTTGCTAAGTCAATGCATGCTGGACTTCTTGGACTGTTGCTACTGGATGTTATTATGGCGGTTTGTATTTGCAGAAATTTATCTTTAAGTCTTTCTAATGAACAGTGCGCAAAACAAAACACGGACTACCTTGAATAACTTTTGATTTAATGATAGGATCTTCACGTTCCAAAGTACCCAATCTTAATTGTTCGAGAGGGTGACCTCAAATATGCTAAATAACAGCAGACGATATTTTTAGTTGAGAAATAAGACACAAAAACGTATCGATTACTCTGAATGAATAAACACACCATTTCCCCCTCCGATGAAATCGGATTTCAGACCCCCAAAACATGGGGATCCGCAATCCGGGAAATACGGTCCCAATAGTTTGGTCAGGAGAACTATCCAAAATTTGGACCTCTTAATATTAATTGTTGCGTATTTAGCCATGTCTCAAGAACTTTTTAGGTGAATTAAAAAATCTTTGCACACAATTATAAAATTCGTTTATCCAAATATAATTCCATGCAAAAACCAAACAAACAAAAAAAAAGATTATTTTATTAAATAATAGTCGAAACAATTTTGAATTGTAAGGTTTTTTACATCATTTTAAAGTATGTAATTTTACATGGCAAAATACATAATTTGAGTGAAATCAAATTTTAAAAAAAGTCGTATAGTTAAATATACTTTCTAAAATGATGTAAAAATTGTATACCTTAAATTGTTTCGATTTTTACAAAATAAAATAATAAATTCTTCTGAAAATTTATTTCTTGCATGGAATTATCTTTGGAAAAACAAATGTTATGATTGTGCGCAAAAAGTTTTCGAGATATAACGAAATACGCAAAAAGTAAAATTAAGAGGTCCAAGCTTTGGATCGCTCTCCTGACGAAACTAAGGGGACCATATTTCACAGATTGCGGCTACCCCCCCATATTCGGAGGGTCAGAAATCTGAATTCGTCAAAAAAATATATATTTATTCAGAGAACGTTTTTGTGTCTGATTTCGTAACTAAAAATATCGTATGTACATATTAATTAACATATTTGAAGTTACCCCCTCAAATTATTAAGAATGAGTACTAGAACGTGACGATTCGATCATATGTTATTAAGGTTGGTTCGTTTTTTTTTAACGCACTGTACATATTTATTGATATAATAGGGTGTTTCATAATCACCGTCTCAATACACATTTTTACAGGGTCTCCATCCAATTTCAGAAAAAAATTTCCTTGACATTTCCAGAAAGTTTCATTGTAAATCCAGACCATATTTTATGCATATAATGAAATTTTTATTTTCAATGTTGAATATTAGATTTTTTGTGCAAAAAATATTATTGAATGAAGATGGAAACAAGATAAGTTTAACTAATTTTGTTTGTGGAATAATATTTAAACAAGGAAAAAACAGAAGTCAAAATAAAATTCCTTGACCCGTGGGAGCCCTGTTTTAGAATCCTTGTCAAAAACAATTAACATTTATGTTTGTGTAATAATATTTAAACAAGGAAAAAACAAAACAAAAATCCTTATTGTAAAAGGCGGGATTGGATATATCAAATCAGCTTGTCTGATAAAAGTTGAGAACGTTTTCTCTTTCGCAATCAAACATGTCTTTATAAAGATAACGTAAAAATTTGCTAATCAATATATATTTTTCTTCGCCTTTTTTTTTTTTTTTTTTTGTATTTTGCACTGAAGATGATGTTTCTAGGTAACATTAAAACTTGTACGCAAATTAAATTATTGAAATATATATATTAATTTGTGAATTTTACTGTCGTAAAATGTATATGTTTTTAAATGTTTCTTCAATGATTTGTCTGGTTTTGACATGTTTTCCCCCCCTTTTTTTTCGCAATCGCAAAGTCTATATTCTTTTGACTTTGATGTGATCAAAAATATAAAAGTTTTACAGTGTTCCGTAATCAGCACTCTTCACATGTTTTTTTAGAATCCTTATCAAAATTAAAGTAAAAAATGTATATTTTACAAGTTGTAAAACGTTATTGAAGTAAAAAAAAAAAAAGTTTAAACACAAAAAAAAAAAAAAAAATCAGACAAATCACAATTGAGAAATAGGGAAGAGGCTTAAGCTATATTATAACAAAATTTAAATCAGTATAAACATCAAAGTCGTGCTTGGCCGTAGGCGAAACAGGCATTTTATCATATGGTTAATAAAAATCATGTTTCGTTTAACAATGTATATATTAAATATTGGATTTTTTTTTCCATTTCAAACATATTTAAAAAATAATTGTTTTCGCGTTTAACAATCTGACAAAATGTATAAATAATATTTGATATTAGTTAACAATGCTGCAACTGAAATTCTTAATACCACTAATAATAAAAAGGTTAATATTATTATTTAACTAGCCGCTTAAGGCGGCCAGCTGTCCGCCAGAGTTTTCCTTGTCTTGCCACAAATGCAATCGAGCTTGGGATGTTGCACGATTTTCTTCTAGCCTTCTTCGACGTTCCTGGGATGTTTCTTGGGTCCTTGCATTTCTGGTTGAGACACAATTATTTTCTAACCTTCTTCCGCGTTCTTCAGATGTTTCTTGGGCCCTAGCACTGCTAATAGAGACATGATCCTCTTCCAATCTTCTTTGACGTTTCTCGGACCCTAGCACTGCTAATTGAGACACGAACCTCTTCTAATCTTCTTTGATGTTTCTCTGATACTTCTTGGGCTCTAGAATTGCTTGTCGAAATTCGGTCATGTTCCATCCTTCTTTGACGTTCCACAGACGTTTCTTGGGCCCTTCTTCTTCTTTGAGAATATCTTATAATCTTTTTCTTTGACAAAATACAAAGTTTTTTGGAAGGCGGTTCTGCCATGTCAGTAATCGGGTTTTTAAGAAGTCAACAAATACTTTAGAACAACAATTACTATGAAAGCAAATCATGAAAGTTCAATATTAAAATCTAAGTGCTTACCTGCAAACTGAAACTTTCTGAAAATAACTAATTACGTTTAATAAAAACTATTAAAATAAAGAATAGAAAAACCAAAGAGATCCAAGGTAAGTGTGATCGTTCCTTCAAAAACAATTAAATTCCTATTTTATATATTATATAGCTACAACGCTTAAGAAAAAAAAAAAAACTAAAATTCTAAATACATGAAAAGAACACGAAAACGAATTAATTTTTTTATGGTATCAATTTCTATTCCTATATAATTTTTTATGGTATCAATTTCTATTTCTATATCGCTACAAAAATTATCGTCTTCGCTTAGGAAAAAAAATAGAGCGTGGAAAGAAGAAGAAAAACTTATTATAACAATTATGAACAAATATATCAAAGCGAAGCGTTCTATTTATATTCGATATGTTGCCACATTTTTAATACAAAAGTTCAACTTTTCTCCACTTTGTTAAATGTAAACTAATGCGAACCTTACAATTAAATTATTAATTCCTTTGTATATTATTGGTTTAAGTTGTCGAAAATTAATATTTCAATTGTAAGGTTCGCATTAGCATACATTTATAAGAGTGGAGAAAAGTATATGCATTTTTTAATATGGCTCTTTTAAGACGAAAAAGCATAGATTTTCTTACAAAATGACTGATAACTAAAAAACTAATCCAAACTTTTGAAAAAGAAAAAAAATACTTCTTCATTACGTCAAAACACAATTATGTGCAGAGTTTCGTGCCTGGGCGAGGCTTCTGGGGAGATATATTGTGATTACAGACAGATACACATACAGCCGCATTTATTATTATGAATAGATTATTGTAACTAATTACTGAATAAATGAAGTCAGTTATTATTATTTTTTTTTATCTAACTATAAACATTAATAAATTGCAAAGACAGAGAATCAATTTGTCGACTGAAAAGTAAATTATTTTAGATTAGAAAACATTTTCAAAAATAAATTATCCTTGACAGAACAAATCTTTATTTACAAGTAGATAAGTTTCAAAATTACTTATATTGAAATATATTTATTGATAATAAAACAGTAAATTATATCACATACTACAATGAGCACATTAAACTATAAAAATGATAAATTATAATTTGGACATTTCAGCGATGAAGCAATGATAATAAAATGATAAATGTTACATTCTTATCTCAGTTAAGCTCTTAAAAAAAGAGATTTTGTTTCTTAGTTTATTAACTTAATTCTTGATTCGATGAATAAAACATTTATTATCAATGAGATTTGATATCAATGGCTTATTATCACAGCCTTAAGTGTAATATATAAGTTAATGGAGTACTGTATAAATAATATTTGTAGCATAAATCTGTGATTTTTTAAAAAAAAAATCATCTGATTCAAATCAATGATTTTTTAAAATTAAATATTTTTAAATCATTCCAACCCTGCTTTTTATTTTTGATATTTAGGGCAGCAGTTCTTAGGAATTGCCCTCCACACACATTCACAAATCGGCAACAGTTTAAATTTTTAATTGAATCAATTTATATGAAATAAAAGTTTATAAAAAATTCCATGTTATTTTAAAAATTACACTTCTGATATAAAGGAACATTAACTGAAAAGAAAAATTCACATTTGAAAATATAAATTATAATAACTCGTATGAATTATATATCCAAGGAATAGTAAAACTATATCCAAGAATTAGCAAACGTAAAGTAAAACTATTAATCAGTTTGGAATTTTTGGTGGCCATGCGTGGTCGACCAGCTCGCCCACCCCTGTAAACATAAATGGATAAACTGTCTTGTTTTATGCTGATTTTAATCTTAGTAAACTATTTTGAACTTAAGATAACTTTATATCCATTATATTGGACCAAGAAAACATATCTATAACCATCAAGAATTTAAAATTCAATTTTAACGTATGTCTTTTTAAAAAAATTAAAAGTTTTTTTTTTAATACTACGCCCGCCTGTGGCTACTCTGCTATTAGTGGATGAGCAACCCAGTAAAACGATGAGGAACCATAAAAGTCAGAATAAAATCTAGCATCTTCCAAGTTTTCATTAAAAACTGAAAAAAAGTGGGCCAGCACTTGAGAGGGTCATTGCTATATCAACCTAATGACACAAAAGACAACAAGATGAATCATTCAATATAAGTGTTTTTGTAAATAGTCATCTCCAGGTGAACGAAAGCAACTCAAGCATACCTAAGCAAGGTACGGTAGATTTTATAATGACATAATGCTTAAATGATAATTTTAACATAGATAACAAATTTATACACAGTGTTAAATGTGAATATAATGCGACAGGTTTACTAAAAACAATGTTGAGAAAACTCCATTCAAGCTAAAGTGTCTGAACTTCTTTGTTTCTTTTTAGATCTGTGCGATTGTTGCAGCAGTTACAATGTCCCTGCGATTCAAACGATTGAGAGAACTGAATGCTGTAATACCTATAATTCCAAATCCTGAAAGTTCTTCAGCAGATGCAACGCCATCATGGCAGCACCCCTACCTTCCAAGCAAGAAATCTATCGGGAATCTTGCAGCAGATGCATTGCGAACTAAACGAACTATATTCAATGCATGAAAACAAATTCTATGTAAAAAAAAAAAAAAAAAAACAAAGATATATGGTTTAATATTTTTAACATAAATAAATTCTGAAACTTATTCACTAATACAAAATTATTCAACTGTTGAAAAAATGGTTTTGTTTAAAACTAGGGAGGGCTAATACCCCTGTTCGCTGCCACTCATATACTACATAACAATTGCTTCATAATAATTGTTGTTTCTAGGGCGCATGCACATAAAGCAGCTTTTTCTATAAAATTTAAAATCCAATTAAAATATATGTGCTATAAAAATTTTTTTTTGCGTGCACTGGTGCCTCCATATTCAAAAATTTCTCTTATTATATTAAGATGTATTAGTGAACATAAATAGCTTCTTAAACATTTTTTAACATTTAAAATTAAAGGCTAGCACAAGTAAAGGCACATAAATACAGTGAGCCTGAAATTTCTCATGACTGAATTTTCATGACTTCAGAAATAGAATCCTCAATATAAAAATAAATTGGGTTAAATTTTTTTTTTATAATTATAGATATTTTTACAATGATAAATCACTTCAAAGTTAAATCTTATATAATCTACATATTAAAGAATAAATGTATACAAAATAAGCAAATGCTAAGAAAACGTAATGCATTGTAATTCAGAAACAAAGACCATCAGAACATGAATGGTTATGAAACCATTAATTAAAGTAAGTGGACAATTAAAAGTATTTTAAATTTTGCAATAAATGAGATTGAAAGTATAAGTTTTTACTGAAATATGACTGATCAGATAAAAAAGTACTCAAAAGGTTTGTAAGTTTATCTAATATCATTTTCTAATTAGCAATCAGACATATTCATTATCAAAAAATAAATTGATTATCAAAAATGCCCTTTCATTTTATAAAAACATTTCTATATGAAGATTAACAACTTGGACAATTGAATTTTGAGATTTTTACAAGCATTATTAATTATATTAGATAATAAATATATCAAAACCCTAAGTTTTCTGATTTTTAAAATCTATTATTTTAAGATCTGCAATTAGAAATTGGGATATGCTGAACACAAAAAACTATGAACTCTGTATTTTTACATATTTTGTATTTTTCAATGTGACTAAGGCTTTTAACATTTTTTTTTATCTTAAACCCAAACGCATAAATTTCTTACAAGCAAATCTTGCTATCAGCCGATCACTTTCTGACATAGGTATCACAGAATTAAACTGTATAAAATAAAATTTGTACTGAAATTGCCTATGTTTACATAATAAACAAAATAAAAACACACAAGTTTATTATAACTTTTATAATGCTTTATCACAATTCATATTAACATGAATTATGAACCTTACATTTTAATGCTATTTTTGTTTTTGACACTTGAACAACTCTAGTACTCATGGAAATTATGCAAATTTATTTTAAAACCAAAATTTGCAAGGATTTCTCATTATTTTGATTTCTTATTGCATTATTCATCAATTGGATAATCCATTCAATTTTATAAATATTTTTACACAAATTTCGGTTCTTACGTATTATCGCAACCAGGTTGGCGCGATTTGTATGTTATGTTTTTTGTATGTATGCGATTTGCACTGATGTTTTTTTAAGTACAAGTGCCACTGCCCGGTTTATCCTACACTGATGTTTTTTTAAGGTCAAGCGCCACTGCCCGGTATATCCTACACTGATGTGTTTTTAAGTTCAAGTGCCACTGCCCGGTATACATTTGCCTAGTATACCCTACACTGATGTTTTTTTAAGGTCAAGTGCCACTGCCCGGTATATCCTACACTGATGTTTTTTTAAGGTCAAGTGCCACTGCCCGGTATAAATTTATTCAAGATATGTGAAGAAAAATATAAATCACTTGGGGTTGCCGTAAGTAGGGTCGCCAAATTTTGCGATTTATGTGAATTTTGGCCTGGCTGCGTTAATACGTAAGTACCCAAATTTCTTTCATTTATAATTTTAGAGAAGTAATATTGGTTCTGGAATTTTGGATTTGCGAGGTTACACTATATATTCACTTCATAAATATGTGTTCATAGTAAAAGATTAACGATATGGATTATTTATAAATATATATAATGTAATACATAAATTATGACATAGATGATTTAGTATAAACGAAACATGCACAATAGAAAACAAGAAAAGAAAAAAAAAATTCTTTTTAATCATATATACAAGGATAAAACAGTTATTTTTTGCCTTCTACCATTATAATATGATATCCAAATTTGGTTTTAATTGGGGGATCAGTATATACAGGATTTTGTAAATTGCTAATAGGAAGTGCAAAAGCTGCATCTTGAAATGGACCAACCATGCTTCCTCTAATCATCCACCCAAGATCGCCCTAGAAAAAAAAATATTTTTTAAGAACTCATTAAAATTAAATGTTTTTTCAAGTTGCACAATAATTGGTAAAAAGAAAAAGAAAAGTATCAAGAAGCAATATTCAGTAACAATACAGTTAAGAAGTTTGTTTATCTGGAACATTATTTAAGTTAGACAATCTGGCATTTTTATAGTGTCTGCTTAATATCTTGAAAGGAATATATGTATCTTTCCTGTATAAATTAGTATATAATCATTGCAATAAAGAAAGTTTTATGACAACACATGATCTTTTGTGATGTTCTCAATTGACAAATGGATAACCAAATGTTAGTATATTGATGATTCAATTAAAAAAGGCTAAAAAAATAATGATAATTTTATTTTAAAAATATAAAGACACAGAATCATCAGGACAACATATGAATTTATCATAAAAATACATATTTTTAGTTTGTTTTCCAACAAAAATCACAATTAAAAAAAAAAAAAATATGTTATGTTTTAAGAACCATTTAGCAAAGCTATGTTAGAATTTTTTCGAAATATTTGTGACAAAACTTCTAGTAATAATATCTTTCTGCAAGATACTTTTAATAATAACAAACATACAGTGTGGCTTTAAGGAGAACTCCAGACAAAAAGTCTGCTGCTATGGTAACAAGCGAGAGCACATTTCTAATGGGGGAGGAATGAAGGTGTTGATTGGTTCACTCACGCTGATTTATACCAAGATCAAGACAAAACTATTCACCCAACACCCCTATTTGAAGTGACTTTTCCTCGTAACTATGGTACCCACCATGATGCGAGACTGATGTCTGGAGGAGTTCTCCTGAAAGCCAATGTTACAAAGTAATTGTTACAGTTACTAATTTAAAATAACAAAAGTACTGTGTTTACAAATATATATATATTATTTTTTTAATTAAATATATAATAATTTTTTATTATAATATTACGGGGGATATTTTCACATTTAGTTGGAGGGGGTGGGAGAAATCAACTAATTATTTCCTTCTTCGCATTTTAAAAATAATCATCACAAACAAAAAAAAATAATTTAAAAATCATGAAATCCGTAGTAGACATTGCCGAAAAAAGATCGGCAATGAAATAGTGTGAATTAGACTCCTAAAAAAGGGGTTACTCAAATGCGTGTTTCATTTCAAGATTAGGTTCTTATAATAAATAATAATGTATAAAAAATATTGAATTTAAAAGCTACTGAGAAATCAATAGAAATAACAGCCAAAAAATCGATAGAATTACTGCCTTAAAAAGGTCAATACTTAAACGCACGATTTGAATTTTCCATGTTGTTTGAAATTTATCAGGATATTTAAAAACCATGTCAATATCAATAACTGCCAAAAATACAATCAAAACATTTTATTGATTTACAATATTATTGGCGTAAATTGAGCACGCCAAAAAGTGATTATCAATCTTCTTTCTTTTATAATTGCTGTATTTAAATCTTTCATAATTGTTGGTCATGTTTGGAACAGACAGCATTTAAAAGTGTTGTTTATCAGAAATCAACAATTAAACATATTTCTGAATATAACTTTTCATATATTATTCAGGAGAATTTTGTAAAATTGAAACAATCTAGAAAAAAAAGTAAAGCTAGACTACAGGCGTCTCTTAAAATAAATTAAGGATTAAAACAAAGAAAATTTAAATCAAATAAAGAAGTAGAATTTTTTTCCTTCAAAATTTAATGTGTATATGCTTTATTATTACTAAATAGTTTATTATCTTTGTTATTGACATATTTGATATTCAGAAATTTGTATAAAACTAAAAAAATTCTCTTCAACTTTTAAAAACTTACATAAAAGCTTTCTTTCACTTTTTTTCATGGTTTAACATATTATAAAATAATTATAAACAATAGGTACTATCCAGGGTTGGAGTTTTTGCCGGCAAAAACCAAATTATTTAAATTGCTGATTAAATATTACAGTAGAGAACCAATTATCCGGGATGCTCGGGACCATCGCTATCCCGGATGTCTGAATTTCCCGGTTTTCTGGATCAACCAAAAAGTGTCGTTAATCGATGTTTTATCGCACCCGAATTACAAGGAAAAGGTGTAACACATTTTAAAGTAAAAGAGAAAAGGTAAGCAATCCTAAATTTAAAAAGAAAAAAAAAATGGTAGAAAAATAAAATTTAAAAGAATAAAAAAAATTTGCAAGTTTAGAAAAGAAAAACAAGTTTAAAAAATACAAAATTCTCATATTTATTTTTTAAAAATAATTACAATTCCTAAATTAACTAATATAAACAAAACAAATGATTAAATAACGCAATATATTTCATACCTAATTATACAGCGGGGAAAACTATAAAATAAAAGGAAAACTTATTAATCTAAATCAAAACAACGAAAATTATCGAACCGAAACGATCGTTAAAAAAGGCACTAACATAAATATTAAAGCCCGGAACAAGGCAAGATCAGCGAAATTAAAAAAATAAAGAAAAACCTAATGATAAAATTTATGAATAAAAAGAATTAATTTATTAAGAGCAAAATTTATCGTGAAAAAAAATCAAGCGTAGTGGAATCAGAAAAACAAAACTGCAATCTGCTTCATAAAATAATCGTATGTTTAAATTAATAAACAATTCTTTTTTTTTATTCATAAAAACACGATTTTTAACGAAAGCAGATGTGATTCCACATCAAGAAAAACTTGCAAATGATACCAAAGAATCAGAATTTATTCAAAAGAAAAATATTTTATTTTTATTAATCGATGTCAAATAGATAAATATATTTTTCTTTCATCTTCCGTTCACTGATATGCACGTGCAATGCATTTTCCCCACCCCCTCATAAATCAGAGAAAATGAAGTCAGCATGCCACTCCTTTGAGTTTGATTGACGGCCTAAAGGAGAAAATAAAACATTCATCCCTTCCCTGCCTCCTCTCGATCTGAAGATCGTCAAGGTCAGAGAAGAAATGACGTTTCTCTGGGTAAACGGGGAAAAAAATTCTCCCCTTCCTCACATTTTCCTCTACTCAACCTTCAAGGATGAGTCCAATTTCCGCATTTTTTCATAATCGTTCTAGTTTAAAATGGCGGGAAAACCGAGCAAATTTTTTCCCGGTTTTCTGGTTTCCCGGTTATCTGGATACCGGATAAATGGTTCTCTACTGTATTACAAAATACTTGAAGCAAATTTAAATCAATCATAAGGAATAATAATTTTGATACATTACATGAAAAATTATTTTTAAAATATTAATATAAGGGTAATAATTTTTAAAGGATTGAAAGTTCTTGACTTCTTTTCATTTTAGAATCCTTAAATAAATGTTTTTTTAACAAATTGTATTTATTTATTTTTTTTACTTCTTCATAATAACTTTTGGTATGTATTATTTTACATATCACTCTTACACTATATTTAAAGAGAGACATAAGAAAGCTAAGATGGATGTTTTATTAGATAGATTTTGATAATCACCTCATTTCTCAATATTACTTCAAAATGCAAACAAAAACACAAAATTTAAAATCTTGTGATATTTCCAGTGAATTTTGGGAATTAATGTCTCATTTACACTCATGTTCTTTTAGTAGTACTACCATTGAAAGAGTGTTCTTGAATTTTTCATTTGTACATTCTAAAATTTGAAATAAGTTGACTCTAAATAATGTTTCAAAACTAGTGTTCTGTTATGCTATGTTGAGACATCACAAAATTGTATTGTGATGATTAATAAAGTATTGAATTTGGGCAAATTTAGAAAATTGCATTGATACTTCTATATTTTAATTAACTACACATGTTGATAAATATTTTATGTTTTAAATTATAGTTATATTAATTTAAAATAAGTTCATTTCACTGGAAAAAAGAGAATAATCACTAATTTTCCAATCAATAATGCTTTAAACTACTAAAATGATATTTAATACATTATGATTTAATTATGGAATAATAATTTTGTTATTTTTTTTTATTTATATACATTTATAGTATATATTTCAATTTTAGGAATAATTTTGTATCAAAAATGTGTTTTTGTCCTCTCATTTTGGAAAAATATAAGTTTTTGCCGCTTTGCTTGGCAAAAACCTGTTTTTGCCAGGACGGTTTTTATCACGGTTTTTTCCACCTGCAGCAAAATCTTGCCAACCCTGGTACTATTCACTTCAACTAAAAACATTATTTTGAAAACAAATGCCCAAGTATTTAAAATAAATGCAAACTTACACCTTGTCTTGCTTTATCTTCACTATATTGAGTAGCTACTTCGTTAAATTTTATACCAGATTTTAATTTCTCCATTGCCTCAAGGACTTTGGACTGTTTTTCACATAAAATATGCCTTACCTAAAATGAATAATTAATAGTTATGAGAGCAATATGTGAATTCTTTAAGAATATAGCAATACTCACTTTTTAATGTAAGTAGGTTTTAGGATATAAAGAAAAAGCATTTTTGCATGATCTAGCATCAACAAATAGAAAACTAGTTGAATAATCACTCATTCTTTATATTTATATGTTAATTTTTTGACGGAAAAAAATGACAAACATAAATCATCTTCTAATTTTCCAAATATATTTAACTTTATTCATGTATATCAAAAAATAAATAAATACAACATTATATTTTATATAATCACTAGTCAACACTTTCATTTTCATCAACTGCCATTACCATATGAAAAATATATCATGTCATTAATATCATTGTATTCTTTTATTTAAACCCTACTTTTAAATAATAAATATGCGGTAAGTTATAATGTCAAAAACACTAGCTTTATTTATTTAATATTATAGCACCTTAACAGAATTGCCCCCTTTAGTCTGTTTTGAAGCACCAGCCTCTTTAGATTCTGCTCCAGCATTACTTTTATTTTGATTTTTCCCTTTACCTTTTGGTGGCATAATAATTAAATTTATATAAATTTAACAGGAATCAGATAATTATACTTAGCGCCTTTCTAGTTTAGAAAGCTTCGCACTACCTCCGATACTTTCAAAATCAAAATAAATAACACGATTTCACTTCACTCAAGTTTTATATTATCGATGCCAAACTAAAAGCTGTCATATAAGAATATATAGTTGAAACTACATAATCTTTATTTCATCGTTTTTGACTCTTCAAACAGCACTTCATGTAAATATAAGATTGAATCTATAAAATTTTGTTTGATAAGGATTTTTATATAAAGATTATTTTTACTTTCAGTATCATAAAATATCGATACATATGTCTGCTAAAATATATCGATTCTATTTGTCCTGAAGGAAATGTGATTGCTAGTACGTCAACATTAGCAGAAGTTGACAGGTCCTAGTGCAGCAATTAAATTTTTGTTTAATAAAAAGTTACCCTTTATTAACCAGTAATTGGGTACATGAATTGTAACATCTTATATTTAAATGTGTCAATCGCTTATCCGCCTTTAAAGTTGTAAATGAGTGCCGAGTTTATAAAATGAAAATTGACATTTTGATACAGGCAAGTGATCTGACAGGTCTTGCTTCTTAAGTGACACGTACTAAATTTTTTTTAAAAATTATAGCTGATGAGATTTTATCATTTCTGATGGATAAATATCTATTTCTTGAGAACTACTTTGTGAATCGTGTCATTCTTTTAAAAAGTTTTGTTTGTGAAAAATAATGGAAGACATATGTGACAGATACGGTGGAATTTCAGTTCCAGCTGTTGAATGATACGTGAAAGAGAAACCAAGTTATTCTTCTAAAATTCAGTTAATTCTAGTATGATATTATTCCGCATAAAGTTTACCATTGTTTGATCACCTTAAATAAACTTCAAATTTTAAATCTGGTAGTTTATTTTTTAGCTCGATTTTTATTTTATTTGTTGTTAAAGTTTTAAATTCCTTTGAAGTGTGACATTCTCTTTTAGAAATAAATTCAATGTAATTTTCGTGTAGAAGTTTGGTAATAGATATAATATTTACGTGAATCCTTAGTTTCGATGTATTTTCGTCTAAAAGAAATAAGTTAATTTTTTATAACAAGTAAACTATCTATAAAGCTACGCACTGTATTATATTGTCCAAAAGGTTTCTATAGTATATTATTTTAATGTTTTATGCTACACCTACTGTAACCATAACTTATTTTATTTACATTTTAATCTATGTTATATGAATAATGAAAAGCTTTTTTATTTAATGCAGCATTTTTAGATTAAAAAATTTGTATAGAAATGTTTTAAGTGTGCAAGAGTAACTAAATTAGGTTAGCTTCTCTAAAAAAAAGAACCTTAAGCTATAAAATTGATTCAAATATTAAAATTAAACTGATAAAACATAATTATATATAGTTAGATGTAATACCTATAAAAATTAGAAGAAAGTAATTTGAGTTTTAGGTATATAAGATAAACTAATTTTGTGCTGGACTTTTTGACACAAATTTTGATTTTAACTTGTTAATTAAATGTTTAGTTTTTTTTAAAAATATTTAACTTTATTTGTTAAAGTTATCTTTTATTTATATAAATTTAAATGATATTCACATGTTTTACTCTTTTCATTTTCGATGTGTGCCTAAGTCGGTATTGTAGTTGCTTCTAATTCATAATCTTGTAAAAAAAAATCTATTTTTCTCCTCTAAAAAAATGATATCCAAGGCCCGATTAAGAGAATCTGGGACCCTGGTCAAAATGTTAATTAGGAGGCCCTAACATTTTCACTGACTTAAATTTTTTTTTGTTTTTATTTCAATAAAAATTTCATGCGACTACACTAGTGTGCACTGTACAGATTGTACTATAATCATATATGTTTTGAGGCTGCATCATCTGATTCTCTATTTCTGATTCTGAAGTCTCTATTGATTAAGAATATAATTGGTGCTTTGGTTCTATGCATATGATGTATATAATATGGAACCATACTTAGCACAAGGACAAGAATGCCATTGAAGATTTTTAATTGATTAGAAATATATGGTAGCTATAATTTTTAAGAAAATAAAAATACACATTGCTACTTGTATTATTAGTAGGATATCTCATTTTGGATATAAATTAAGCTACTGTAAAAGATAATGAATTAGCTGGGTTTGCCATTGAATAAAGTATGAAATTCTAATTTTTTAAATATTAAAATTATGAAGCCTTGGACAAGTCTCTTCTGATAATCTGGGACTTTTACCAATTTTAGGGAAAGCCATTCTTAAAATTTTAAGTAAGAATTTTGAATTTTAAGTACATTTGTGATAGAGAAGAGGTGATTACACCATTTACTGTCAGATTTAAATTGTATTAGTGTGATGCCTTTATGTGCCAGCATTGTTTGCAGAGCGTCAATCCAGTTTTGAGGATGAATCCAATCCTTTGTTTATAGCCCATTACTGTAGCTCTAGTGCAAAATTAATAATTAAATCTACTTTAAATTTAGCCATAAACTTAAATGAAAAAATAAGCATAAATTTTTAAAAGAAAAGGGATTACTATATCTTGAATTAAATTACTGTTTATTTTTATTAATAAATTGATAAATGCAATGTTAATTATTGTAGGTTATTATGTGATGATTTAATTATGTTTATTAATCAATTCAATTATGTTTATTAATCAAAATATCATCATACTAAATTTTTTAAAAAATATCTATTAAACTGTCTACAATTAATACAAAAGCAAGTAATTTAATTTGCTTGTGAGGAGACTAAGTATAATGCTGATAATTTTCCATATTCCTAACTAAGATCTATTGGAGCCTTTTGTAAGCAAAAATATGCTTTTCTTTAAATCATTTAGAGTAAGTACTGTCATTTTGACTTTGTAATTTATTCATTATTGGATTTTGCTTTTGAAAAAGACTAAATTTTAACATAAGAAGAAAGTACTTGTAATATTGCAATTGTAAATTTTTTGAAGAAAGAATCAATTGAGTATTTTTGTTGGGTTTTTTTTTCTTAAGCTGCCCTATCTCACCAGTTTTTGAAAAGTATTATATTTGATATTAAAGTAGGGCTATTGAGTCATAGTCATGGAATCAGAATCGTTGTTAGGCAGGCAGATTTCTGTACAAATTAGTCAATCATGGAATCGCTATAAACACTTTGACTCTAGTTTTTGATGAACAGTTTGAATTTGGTATGAAATTAAAGTATTTTAGAAAATAAAATTTACCGCAAAGTTTTACATTAATATATATTAGTTATTTTCTATTTTATTAACATATAAATAAATGAAGGATAAAGAAAATAGAAGTTTATCCCTTGTTAAAGTATTTGGTTGCTATTTCATAGATTGAAGTGCAATATCTAAAACTGCTGTACTTTCTGAAAAAGAAAAAAATTTTTCTTTTTGCTTCTAACATCAAAAAACATGTTATAAGAAAATGTATAGTTTTATCCTCATTAAGACAACCGTGAGCGTATAAGCTTTCTGGGGATTCCAATAGAAGCAGAGCATGTATTATTTAGGTAGAATTCCACATAAACAGAAGTAATTTTTTAAAAAAGTACAATAAATCTGCATGCTTGAAAACATAATTTTAAATATTATATAATTTAGTTATTCTGAAAATATTTTTTCTTTTGACTTAGTAGTTCTGTGATCTATATGAAGCTTTTAAATTCATATTTATTTAATATTAAAAAATAATGCAGTCAAGAGTATGCAGGTACACATATGTGTACCTGCGTAGTATTTAAGTGAAATCTCATAGAATTATGAGTTAAAGTTTATATCTATTTAGTAATATTTTTTTTGTATATTTTAATTATTTGTTTATAAAGTATATACATACATTTAATAACTTATTGTGTTTTTGTCCATAATTTTGAATTATTACCCCCAAGAATTAAATATTTTTTTTATAATTAATGTTAGATTCTTTTCAATAATTTATTTTGCATGGTTTGCATAATTAAAATAGCTTTAAAACTGAGACTTAATGCAGTATTGTGATGTGCTTAGATAAAACTTCATGTTTTCTAAAATTTATTTTATTATTATAAAATCTATTAAATATTGATTTAAATAAACTATAATATAACAATATGCATGCTTGTTCCTACAGTAGAGCAATTCAGCATTTGAAATATTCATATTATTTTACCTAGCTAAAACCTAAGGTCAACATGAATGTAACCTAAAATTATTAGCTCCGTGGCAGTAAAATTAGTTTTTGTTTGCTTGTCTTATTATGACTTATGGCAGTAAAATGGAAATTCGAAACTAAAATATTTTTTTTGCTATATTCCATTATACTTTAGTAGTGAGGAGGTTAAGATTTGTATCTTTAATGATTTTTTTTCTTCATCTCAACATCTTCATTTGTTCCATTTTCATAGGGGTAATTTTGAAACTCCTTATTTAATATCATAAACGTAACAGAAATTCCTTGCTTAAATTTTGCTTAAACTGTGACTTAGTTTAGATTAAGCTGGAATGAAGCTTCTTATTTAGGTTCTGGAATCTAGTTTCAAATACTAACTCAGATTATTGAGACTCTACTGAAATTAGTATGAGAGATTTGGATAATTTTATAAATTCAATAGAAATAATTTTGCGTTGTCATGGGGAATTTATTATAATTAAAACTAAAGTGTAATTATCATTTTCATGTAATTTTTTTTTTTCAGTTTGTATTGAAATAAATTAACATTTAATATTAACTATTTTTTTTTTTTTTTTTTTTTTAGAAATTCCTCAAAAGGATTTATTCCTATGGCAATAGACTATTTTAGTGATGGCAAGCTCTACTGACATCTCTGCTGGCACTTTAAACTTGGATAATAAGGAGCAAGATTCTGTTTCAGGCAGTTGTGAAGAAACAAAGTGTGATGAGATTATTTCTGCCCCAAAAGAGGAAAATAAATCAGAATCTTCCTGTGAAAAGAAAACGGTGGAAAAGAGTGAAGCATCTAGTAAAACGTCTTCCAGCAGTGTCGATACTCTAAATGAAAATTCATCGAGACAAAACTCTAACTTCCAGGCTTTTGATGATAAGCGTGTGAACGGTGTCAAACATTTAAATAATGAGCCACGTATCAATGTTCTTGGCAACTCCTTACCATTTACTCCTGAAACATGGACCGTCACAAGTGACAGCCAAATTTGGTTTGAATGTAATAAATATAATAACAATTTGAGAGCTTGTGGTGGAAATGTTAGAGGATTTCAACCTCATGTATCAAAACTTGGCAGTGACCAAATTTCATGCAACAATATATTTCCTAATTTGCCAAGTACATCATCATGTCCTCAGATACCTCACAATGGCAGTCCTAATTCAATGAATTACAATAGAAGTTCGCAATATGTTGTGCATCTACATGTAAATCCTGGAGAAACTATTTCTTTTGATATGGGAGACCATGTTCAACTTATTCAAGGTAATTATTATTTTTTAAAATTTGTTTAAATATTTGGTTGTAATTTTAAAATGTTTATTATTTTCCAATTATTTTCAAATAAATATAATTAATTACCTCAAAGTTAAAGGACATAATTTTTTTTTAATTTTCTACAAAAGTACTTATAGGAGGATATTTTGATGTGTGTATGGAAAATTCCTATTTCGAGTTTTGGCTATGGGGAAATAAATAAAGCCATTGGCTCTACTCTAATGATATATATATATATATATATATATATATATATATATATATATATATATATATATATATATATATATATATATATAAAATCAAAGTGATAAGATTAAAATTGTTTTGAAAAATTGAAAGGTTTGTATTGTGAAAGATTTCCGTATCTTGATTCAACTCCAAAATAATTCTCAAATTTTGGCAATTTCAGAGCAGTGCCTTGCAAGAAAGGATAAAATAAATCACAGAAGGAAACCAACTCAAAGAGTATAACTCTCAGCCACCCTCAGTCAAACCTCTAGAGAATTTTTTTTTAAAATTTGCAATATTTGATATCTTTTTGGTGCGACAAATCACAATATAGAAGTATCCCCTAGTATTAAAAGTTAAAAAATTTTATTCTATTTGTACACAAAGTATGCAAAAAAGTGAAATGTTATGAGGCCCAACATTTAAACATCTTATGTATGCTAGTGGGATCATTTTTTTTCCTATATGCGGCTAAATACCTACCTTGATAGTTAAGAAACCAAATTTGTTTGAAAAAAAGTTACGTCTATCCAGAGGTTTTTGTGTCTGATTATATAATTTAATTTATAATTATCACTAATTAATTGGCATATTTGAGGCAGGAGGAATTTTATGTCCGTTAAACTATTAAGAATGGATTTTAAAGTCTAAAAATCCAATAAATGCAACAAAGTTATCCATTTGTAACCTTTTTTTTTTTTTTTGCTTACTTGATTTTAAACTATACATTTTAATGTCTTTGGTTTTGGGAGAAAACATGGTTAATATTCCTTGAAAAATTACTGAGTATTATACATGTAAAATCTTTATTTTGATAAATAAAACTTGCTGTATGTCAGTAATTTATTTCCATACAATTTCTGGATTATAAATAGCCTACATAAAAATTGAAATTTCTGTAATTTTATTTTGAAAATTTTTATTTTGCTAATAAATATTATAAATGAAAATAATGAACTTATTTTTATAATATGAAATTAAATCATTTAATTATTGTAAAAATTCTTGTTTTGGAATATAGGCATAAAGGCCTTCAGGTTTAGGTAACAGTATAGTTCAGCTTAAATATTTTAAGTGATATGCCTTTCTTATTACTGATATAATTAAATGCAATGATATGTTTTAAGTTCCTTGAAGTAATTTAATTAAACTTAAATTTTCAACTATATTTGGGTAAATTGCCAAATTTTTTTTCTATTTCTACTTATTAAAACATCTTGTTTATATCTAAAATACAGTTTAGAGCTTCTAATTTTACATTAAAATTTTGAACTTGTTATATTTAATTAAATATAGATAAAATATTTTATATTCATAGGACCTGCTACCGTGCGAATGGTTTCTAGTAATAATACTCCCCCAGTGCCAATGCCCGTGCAGGTTCCTCCTGGACATATGGTGCAGCAAATAGTTGATGAACATGGTACTTTAAGACACATTATTCTTTCTCCTCAGCCGCCTGTTGCTGTAACAGTTGGAAATCCTTATGTAAGTTAAGTTTTTATTTTTAGTTTTTAAGTTGTTTCTTTAACAAAAGTGCTTTTTTTATTTGACTTGTTTAAATTACACATTTTCGCTTCATAAGATCTTGAGAATTAAAGTTTAAAATATAGGTTAAAACAGGTACATTTATGTGTTTATTTTTGTGTGATAGTAGTGATAGTTACATTTAAATGCAGAAATAGGATGTATGTAATAAATAATTAAATCTAATACAAAAATAGTTTTTTAAAGCAATATTAATCTGTAATGATAAAAGGAAGAGTGTGCCTGGGACAAATTAGAGAGTGTGCCTGGCTCTCATTACTCCAGAACCAGTTGTGCGAGGGTTCTGAAATTCAGACAGTGGGTGCATGGGACAAATTTAGCCTTGTTTCTAAAAGTGTGTTTGCTAATTTATATTAGTCTGGTCTGGATGTTTGAAATTTTTTTTTCCACATTTGTTGAACATTAGCTGTTGTTATAAATTCTGTTTTTATGAATACATTCGAACCTCGTTAATACGAAATTGGAGGAACTATCATAATTATTTCATCTTATTATTCTATCTCATCCGATACATCATGAAAACATTTTATTACTTACTGACAATACATAATATGTAGTTCATTAATGTATGTAAATAATACAATTATGTATCATACAAAATAAGCTTCACAATTTTACTAAATTTTTTACTATTTTATAAAATATAACGAATGAAAAATATAATGTAAAAACCAACAATTTATACATTTCATTTCGAGCTGAAATAATGTGTAACGATATGAATTGATCGTTTACCACAGGATCAAATATGTGTTTCACTTAAAGCCATATTTCATATTTAACAGTTTTGTGCTTACGAGGTTCGACTATATTTTCAAGATAACAGTATTAAAGTATGGGCTCTTACTGTTAGGTGAGCTCAAAAATCAATGTAGGTGGCATGTGAAGGTTATGTCATTAAATTAGTATTCCTTATGTTATCTGAAACCACGTTTTTATTTTGTTTATAATTAAGATTTGTGTTTTTACTAAACTCAATTATTTGAATTCAACACTTGAAGTAAAAAAATAAATGAAGTCATTTACTTAAAAAAAAAATTTATGACAAAAATCGCTTACTGTGGTAAGTTTGACAATCTCCAATTGACTATGATTATGCATCATTTTCAGAGCCAATTGAGACTAAACTTTCTTTTGAGAAAATCTGTTTTGCTAAATATAACAATGTTAAGTGAACCAAAAGAGTAATACTAAATAAAATTTAGATTATTTAGTTTTAACAATTGTGATACTATATGCCTTTTAGATTTGTAATGTTAATTAATACTGATTTATTGATTGAGGTGAACCGGGGTTCGATCCCGGCGTTGGCTGGTTGATACGAATTCCGCATCTTGCTTGCACCAACCACAGTACTGATGTGAAATATCCTCAGTGGTAGACGGATCATGGGTTCGAGTCCCCTTGGCATCAGGCTAACCGTGAGAGGTTTTCGTGGTCTTCCTCTCCATGTAATGCAAATGTGGGTTAGTTCCATCAAAAAGTCCTCCACGAAGGCAAATTTCTCCCAATACTTGATTCAGGAGTTCCCTTGTATTCTGAATTGGGTTCAAAATTACAAGGCTACGGAGTTGAACATTAGTAGTTGTAAACCCAAAAATTGGTTCGGCTGTTCAACGACGGTTATATATATTTTCAAAAAAAATCTTTTGCCAGTAAAATTATTTTAAAATTCCTTTGACCTGAAAACAAAGCAACTCGTGTACCGTCAATATGTTTAATCCACAGTTGCAACCAAGTTCTATTCATTGTCCAAGTTATCAAGACCTGACTCAGCTTAGATTAATTCAAAGTAGACCACTGTAGATCAAGCCCTGGCTTTCCATTTTCGCAGTATTTCATCAAGATTTTTGCTGGATGTAGACTGGGAACCTGAAAACAAAAAGCTCTTAACGAGACAAGGGCCTTGTCTGAATAATCGGCGAAGTTTTCTGGTGAGCATCAAAATGAACACCACAGATAGGAGTTTGGTCAGAGCGGTCGGTCACAAATAACCATGCTCACTCAATACTCTCTCAAGATATCAAAACTCTTTTTTAACAGCAAAAAAAAGTATAAAATCATGCACAAAATTTTAAAACGTACAGCAACACCATAAACGTTAATATAATCCCAAATATGGTGAAGTAAGAAAATATTTTCAAAAATTGTTAATACAAATAAAAATAATTTATGACTGGTAAATTTCCGTATATTTTCAGCCATATATAAAAAAAAATTTTGCTATTTTAAAATTTTGGGCTTAAAATTGTACCCAAATTAAAAAATCCACAGAAATCATTGTCCATAGTTAAATTTGAACTTGAATTTAATAAAAACATGCATTTGAAAGTACTAGCACTAAAAGTTATTTCTATTATGAGCACATTTTCGACTGGATTATATAGAAAAAGTTTCAGAGAAAGAAGTTTCATAAAAAAAATAAAGGTCTGTTAGAATAAATTTAATTAAAAATTTTTTTAAGATAATAGTTCGAATTTCGACTTCCAGTAAAGTTGACAGAGGGTGAGCCTCATAGTTTTATTTTAAGAAAGTTTGCAAAAAAACCCACCATAATATGGCGTAATCTACCAGTTATGCTTACCGCACCTCACTATCTAAACTAACACTGGCTATCTATTCCTAGAAGACAGCTGGTGGAAAAGCTCCTTTTTTCGATAGATTACAACGAGAATGGGGTTTGCATGGTACTAGCGCCTTTTTTCCACTTCAATTAAGGAACGGGGTGGCTGACTTCCTTTTCTTCCACAGTGTTTCAAGATCCTGTCATGCTCTCAGCCAAACATGGGGAGAAAAAGCGCTCTTCTGACAAACCGGGAACGAATTCTTCTACGTCATAATAGCAATCCTTCAGGGTCTTCGATTGCAAGTCGAAATGTGTAATTAACCAGGGATTTATAGTTTTTTTAAGGGGATGCTAAAACAAAATTTTAAGAGGCGGGGTGGACAATCTTAGAACTTGCTTTTTAAAAGTATTTTGTGAAACTACCCTTTTTCTTAAGTTGAATTTGTGAAGGCACTGCTGAATGGCAGTAAGCTTGACCTGGGCAGACCACTGTTTATAATTGTTTATTGCACTTTCTAGTGATTTTGTGATATTAGATTAAGCTAAGCATGTTTTTAAAATTTCAAAAGCATCACACTAAAAATTTAACTACATTCAGTATCATTAGGCTTAATGCTATTGTGTTTGTGTCTTATTCATGATAGTAAAAATTTACTGCAATAAAGCAGTTTGCTCTGTTATATTTCCGTTACAGGGACCTTAAAAACCTATTACTTTAGTACCTATAGTATTAAATTTGGTACCTATAAAAACATTATACCTATAATCACAATAATAGTACACAAAAATAAATTAAGCATCATTGATGTCCATAACAGTATTAACAGCTTTTTTAAGTCACTCGAAACAAATGAGTACTTTTTCTCTTTTAATTTTGATTTTTATTATATAACCTACTTTTATTTCAAATACCCTTATTTTTAAGTTATTTATTTTATATAAACACATGTAGAAAAGGTAGTTGTAAACAAAATAAGCATGTGATTTTGGATAACTTTAAATTTACTATTTTGGTGACTTTGGCTCTAACATGCTATTCATGTTGATCCTTGAGCTTCTCTGACATAATGAATGAAAAATAATTGAATATTTAAATTTGCACTCTTTTTACTAAGTATAGCTGTAGAATAGCAAGTATTACTGATATTATGTTTTAAATAATTAATTGAAATGAAAGTGTTTGCAGTTTAGTTTGTAACAATGCCTAATGTTAAACTGTTATAAAAATTCATCTTACAAACCTGACAAATTAACTGATTTTTTTTTAAACAATTTTTTGCACAAAGATAAAATTGCTGTTTTACACTTCACGTTTCAGGATTCTAAAATAAATTTTTCTGGAGTTGAGAGAGAAACACTGATACTCTTTTTATTATTCCGGAATTTTTTAATGTAGAAGCTAGTAGAATATAAAATTTAGCTTCATACTTTTAATTCAGTTTATTATTTTTAATTTTAGACTTCTACATTATTTTACAATTCTTATGCTTTTAATTTTCAAATTTAAAATTTCTTGTGCAGGCCGTTAGGCTACCGAAGCCGAGAATGCCACCCTCCCTACAGGGGATCAAAATTTTGATGGCATGTCTTCGGATCATCCTCAGGGATGTTTCCCAGACCGTCGCCCATAACCCATTGTGCAGCTCTAGTGCGACGTAAATGAACTACAACAACAACAATCAAATTTGAAAAAATAAGATTTTTTTTTCTGATTGCTATTATTAAATTGAAAGAATTTTTCATTTCAAGCTAAGAAAGATATTTTATTGAAATATTGATCTGCAGTTGACTTTTCTTGTAATAAACGTCATCAGAATAAAAATGAACTCATTCAAAAGATAAGTAACAGTAGAAGTGTTCGCTTAAAACCTAGATGTGCTGATTGAGAATTTTAATACTATTTAAATATCTTATAACTAAATTAATATAATAGTTTATTAAGAACAGAATCTTCCAAATGATCCTAATACCAATATGAATGCTGAGAATTTAATAAAAAATTGAATTAATTATATTTTGGGTTTCTTCTATATTATCTAGTTTCTCCTATTCTTTTCCTTTTCCTATTTTTAAGTTTTTTCTTGAGTTCTTGAAATTAATAGGTTTCTTCTGGAAAAAATACAACATTTTGCTAAAATTGTGTAAAATATAATAAAAATTTTGAGCACTGTATTAACATTATTGGATTCATTTTTCATTTGTTTGGAATAATTTAAATTGAAAAAATAATCCAAATTGAAAAATTTGAAGAGATATCTTATAGAGCTATAGTAATATTTATTT
The DNA here is from genome assembly GCA_949128135.1 of Parasteatoda lunata. Taxonomy (NCBI): domain Eukaryota; kingdom Metazoa; phylum Arthropoda; class Arachnida; order Araneae; family Theridiidae; genus Parasteatoda; species Parasteatoda lunata. Next base: position 58,143,700 of record OX421973.1, on the reverse strand, counting down.
GAAATTGTGATTAAAAAATTAAAAAATACTTTTATGATAAAACTGAGTCAAATTTAAAAGTAAAAAATATCAGATTTGTGAACATTGGGAATATTTTGATAGATTATATAAAAATATTTATATAAAATTGCATAATAGAAAAAAAATATCTGACCGTCCCATTATGAGAGGAAAAATGTGTGGGTATATTTTTTATTTTAAAAACTAAATGAATATTTAGATAAAGTTTGGAACAAATGATTATTAATTTTTTCAGGTTATTCATTTAACTAAATTTTCTGAACTATTACAAAATTTATTTTTCAAACATAGTTCTGTTCCATATGCAAACAAGATATCTAAATTATGGGGAAGTTGATGTTGAAGTTGATCATTTTTACTGCTCTAAACAGTAAAAATGATCATAAAAATGATTAGAGGTTGTGGATTGAAATCGAGGTTGCCAATGGCAGAAATACATCTCAATGTTATCTACGATTGTCTGAAGTATGTGAAGAGAATGTGTTACCTTATAGAATGGTTACTAAATGGGTTCCTCAAAATGTGCAGCCAAATCTCTGGTAATCAATTTAGCTACCATGAATTTATCATTGATCACATTACAGCCTGAAGACTCATAGGTGACATTCTCAGAACTTGACCTGTCTTCCCATGTCTCCTCCCCTGAACCAGAAACATGAGCATGAAATACGAGCTGTAACTACTGCTGGATTTCACATGGTTGAGTGCTTAGGAAAAGACTCTACTCATGTCCTCCTTTTGTCTCTTAAGACCAGGGGAAGAGTAAGGTCCTGTTAATAAAAGTGTTTATACATGTTGCAAATGTTTCTTTAAAAAAATCCTTTTTCTTTATTTTTTCTTCTGTGAGTCAACTTCAAAATTTTCCTTTGTGAACCATTACCATTTTTACCATTGGCATTATTGCTCCCCATGACAAGACCTTTCCAATGGCACCACTTTCGTTAAAACCTAGAACTGCCACTTGGGGTACTTCCTTAGTAAGTACTTAGTGCTCGTCTCTCTTCGGTTGCAGATCTACACTGCATAGGTCGACCATCATTTCTCATACATAGCGTTAACATCGTGAACATATGAATGAACTGTAGTGAATTGTGAAATTAAATTTAAATTACGCAACTGGCGGAGACTAGTTTCCGTCAGTTACGTAATTTAAATTTAATTTCTAACATTCGGTTAAAAGCGAAGGATAAAAAGTTTATAGTCAGTGCTCGTCCATCGACATATTCTTAAAACGTTTAATTGCGGAATATGCTGGAAGCAACTTGTCAAAAGCACTATATTTGGTTTATAGGCCGGCGTTAAAGTTTTAGAGAAAAATCTTATGGATTTGAAACCGATTTGAGGGACTTTTATTTAACGATGCACCTAATCAAAAATAACTTGCGTTAACTGAATGTTAAGGCAAGATCTGCATCATAGAAAGGACGAGCTTAAAGAGTAACATTAGCTTGCTGCTTATTACACTGCCGAATATGTTAATTGAATCTGTTGCCCATTTTTTTTCTCGCTCATCATACTTTTTAAAATTGTAAAGGAATTCATGCAAAGGGACCTGGACCACCGCAGCACGAAATACGAACTTCAAATAGAAATTCAAGATGCCCAAAAAAATCCTGAAGTGATGTACAGTAACTGCTCTTTTACAATTAATAATGATATTGACTTTTTCAGTTAATTTTATATTCGGTTATTATTAATATTATAATTCGGTTCCGATAATTCTTACCATCCATGAATTTCGGTTTTCGAAAATATCATTTAAAATTGTTATATTTTTTTATGTATTTAATAACAGATTTTTAAAAGTGGCATGTTTAATGTTTCAAATATTAACCTTAAAAACCGCATTTCATACAAATATACATTTTTTAAAAACTTAAAATTGTTAAGCCATTAAAATGGAACCAAACCATTAAAATTAATTTAAAAACATTAAAATCGAAAATTTTCAAAATTTCATTTAAAAGTCGAATTATTTGTGTTAGAATTTAAAATTATCTGTGTTAAGAATTAAAATTATAGATTTTAAAAATTAAACTTATCTTTATTTTAGCTTTAAATAACTTAATTTGTTAATACATTGAAATTTTAAGATAAAATTAATTGTAGCGCACGCCCTCTACTATCTGCGTCGGTGTTGGAAATCATATCTCTGGGCAGCCGGTTACGAGTGGTGAAAAAGAAAAATATTGTGAGAAGGGATAAACAACTCACCTCCTCTTCCGTTTTAGAAGACGATCCGATAGCGAAAGCTGAGTGAAAGACAGCTGTCTTTTTGATAAATAAAACACGTAAATTCGAATTTGTTGACGTTTCCTTTTCTGTGTATTTACATTCCATGCATCTGCTGGAAAACGTATTAAACAGCAAAGTTTGTAAAATTAGAAGACGTGTGACTTATTAACTTCGTATAAGTTCCTTATTTTATAATATCGTAATCTATTAAACAAGATATCTAGAAGCCTGTGTTTACTCTAATTAAGGATTGGTATTCTTTTATTTATTTATTTATGTGATTCAAAAACTAGCTTTTTCGTCAGATTCATTTCCCGAAACTGAGAAGTTACATATGTTGGTTTTAATTATTTACAACGTTTTATCATTTCTTTTGTTCGTTTGACGATGTATCCCTACATTTAAGAGAAATATTGTAAATCCTGTAAAATCGTTGTCTACGTCAAGAGGTTTATGTTTTAAATTTGGGAAAAGTTAATTTTTTTATTTTAATATTTCCGTTATCATTATACAGGATAAAGTTTTTATTTTAAAGTGTAGGAATTATAAAGACTGCTCAGTTCTAACAAATTTTTAAGAGTGATAATTTAATGTGTAAAAATGGAATATATACATTTTTTAAACTTTACGAATTCTAAGCATTATTATAAAGTATTTGCTTGTAGCAAAACTTTTACATGAACTTAAATTTACCAGGGTAATTGATGCTGGTAATTTGTTTATCATTCAGGACAAAATTTATTACAAATGTTAGTGGTGCTAATAAAAATCTTTATGATATTTCGTAAAAAATATTTTTTCCCCACTGATTTAAAAATAGTGTTAATTAGTACTATATGCAGTATAAAAGTTAATATGTTATCTAGCAGTATATAAATTAATTTTAAATGAATTTCTATTTAAGTTACATAATATGCTCATGCTCTTTCTAAATTACTTGAAAAAAATATCTTGCTAAATATAGCATTTTTAAGCAATAAATTTGTTTAATTTTAAAATTAATTTTTTTTTATTATCTCAAAGTGAAGCATTTTAACTCTTTGATTGTCATTCATAATTTCATACACAGTTGTTTTTGCTAAAAAATCTGAATATTCCTAAGAATTAGCGTAACTGTGCTAATTTTCAGAATTGTCATTTAACAATAAGTATTTTTATATAACATAACATGTTATTTTGCATGGTATACATTTTCCCCTTAAATTTTAAATCTTATTTTGAACTTTCATTTTAGAAGTTATGGTTATAAATTATTTTCATATGCTTAAAGGAAAGGAATATAAAATTTTGACTTTAAATCTTGGACACTTAATTACTTTGAGTTCTTTTAATTCTAATCAAATTGGGAGAGTAAGTTGATAATATAGTCTTATTAACTAAAAATGGCAAAATATGTTAATGTGCCATATTACACCTTTTGCTGCATGTATTTACTACATAGATTTATAGTGTAAAATAGATTTATAGTTACTGTTTTATTTATAGTGCAAAATATTTGTTTTAATTGCAAGATTTAAATGATTTAAAGTAATTTATTTAAATCATTGATGTAAATTAGTTTAATCCAGTGATTCTTTTATAAATACACTAAAACTTTGGAAGGAGGAATAATTTGTCTAAATTTGTAAAAGAGTTTGCGTAAAAAATTTTTTTGGTACTTATTTTAAACATATTCACTTAAAGATAGTGTAATGTAAAAAGTATTTTTTAACAAATATTACCTGCAGCTAATCGAGGATTTTGAACGTAATACCCATTTTTATAAAACATTTTAGCATCATTAAATTTTGTGAAATTTTTACAAATGATTACTGTGTAAATGTGAAAGTAAAGATTTAAAAAAAAAAAAAAAAAAAAAAAAACATTGACTTATGCACATGTATTGAATTTTTTCTCTACAAATGGGCCATTTGTTTAAAAAAAAAATTGCAAATCCAATTTTTTTATTTTTTCTGGGAATGTCTCGATTTTGCTTGTATAATTAAGAGTTGTAAAAGTACTGATTTTTCTACTTTTAGTAAAGGTATTGTTTTTGCTAGGTTGATTTTTATGAAAGTACTAATAAATGGTTGTAAAATCCACCTGAATCCTTGATTGTTTTTCTTAATTCAACTATCCATTTTTAAAAATAATTAATAAATTAATTTTGTTATTAATATTTTAAAGAAATTTTAAATAAAAACCTCCCTTAAAAACTTACCTAATAAGAGAGATAGCAATGTGAGTTGCTTTAAAAAGTTATCTCTTATTGACAAAAAAATTTATTATCAGAATTCACAAATTTAGGACTTCTGGTTATTTTTAAATAATAATTAAAATTGTAGGATATTTTTTTTATATTTTATGGTATATTTTATAGAAGTTTATATTTGTTACTTTTCTATTTGTATGTTTTCTATCCTTTCATCCGAATATTGTAGCTATGCTACTCAATAAAAAGTATTCTTCGAAATGTGTTTGAATTTTTTTCATTTTTGCTTATAATGCACAAATTTTGTAATTATTCAATTCATTTAAGGACTTAGTAATAAAAAATGTTGACAAGTGAATAAAAATACAGTAGCAAGAGCAGTATCAAAATTATAATTTAATAAATTAATAAAGGTGTTCCATATACTGCATATAACTAATAACCCGTTTAAAAGTAATTGCCTTATTCCTTTGCTTAGTTGTCATAATTTATAATTTTTCTATTTACCATTTTATCATTAACCGTAGCAATGGATTCATGGGCGATTGTAGTGTTAGCTTGTCTCCAATTTGGCAGATATGACATTGATGAATGTCCTTCACTGAAACTTTTACAATTTTTGATCACAGTAATTTTATACACAGAAATTTTTTAGTAATTTATTTATTGATACAATTTAATTGATCACAGTAATTTTTTTAGATTGGATTCGTCACAATCAATGAACATTTAGAAATTAATTCGTGTTTTGTGCTTACTTTCTGCTGCTAATGCTGTACATCAAGGAGTTCTGCTTTGAATGTATCCATTATAGTATGACTTTACTTTACTTTAAATGCTTCCATGCTAAGTGATTAATCAGTTATTCATAACCTACAGCATACTACTCTTATTTATAGTTATGAACGGTAGCGCCGCTATTACTAATGTCACATATGTCTAATTTTCATTTGGGCAGCCTTTATGTTAATTTCGAAAGTTACCTTGCTAAAAATTTATGCTCCTTAACTCTACAATGTACTTGGAATAAATTTTTTTAAGCTAATGGTCTGTCAAATGTTAGTATTCAGTAGATTTTGCTACCATTTATTGTATTATTAATAATAATAATTTTTATGAGGTGTGTTTAATTTTGAGTATTATTTAATTGATGTAATTTTTATATATTTTAAATAAAACCTTCATCCTATCTGACCTAAAAAATTGGTTTATTTTATAACAACACTCAAATAAGTCATTAAAAATATAAATTTTGTGGTTAAAAGTTAGTTATAAATATTGTTACTGTGATGTTTTAAACACTTAATACTTTAATGTATGAATTGTATAGCTGTGCTTGAAATGTGTCTTTAAAGGGAATTGTTTATTTTTTAATAGAATGGTTCCGCTAGTGGCTCCATCACTTCTCCTGTAACTGGCACTGCACCATTTTACCTCTATCATCATCCTTCATATTCTATCCCTCCTCAGTTTCCTCCTCATATTCAGCCCGGGCTAAGAGCCCAGGGAATGCATGCATCTCTTGAATCTCTGCAGCTGCATCAAACGAATGGTCATTCTCCAGGTATCTATTTAAAATAATATTAAAGTGTTAAAAATTATATCTTAATATTTCTTATTATTTCTAGTGTTTATAAGTTTTCAATTATTGAAAAAGGTAGTTATTCTTTTTGAATAAAAAAAGTGATAATTGTATTATAAAAAGCCTGTAATCAAAGTGTTTTAATTTAAACTTTCAAATAAAAATGTTATCCGGGGTCTGTCTAGGTTTTTCTGAGAAGTACCTATTTTGTGAAAATTTAGACATAATTTGTGAAAATTAAAAAATATATTAAAAATCAACACAAAAATATGAATTTATCGTTTCTTACAGGATACAAAAATAAAATTTTAAGAAAAAGTATTTGAAACTACCGTTTTTCCTAAAGTTGAATTCGTGAAAGTGCCGCTAAATGGTAGTAAATTTGGCCTGAACAGATCCCTGGTTTATTAGAGAATTTATTTTTCCGGCAATAGGCATAGAGTTGGTGATCCCAGATTTAAATTATCAACCAACTGGGTTGTATGTGTAAGCTTCATCATCAGCATTGGCACGACAGCCCTTTGTGAGCCTGGGCCTTCCTCAGAAGCTTTTCCCATTCTGCCCTTCTCCCAGCAATTGTTTTCCAGTTCTTTACTCTTAGGATGGCAAAATCCTCATCCACACAGTCCTTCCATCTCTTTTTGGGCCTTCCTCTAGGCCTTTTATTGGAGGGGGTTGCATTAGAGACTCTCAATGCTGTTCGTTCTGGGCTCATTCTCACTACATGCCTGGCCCATCTCATTCTACTTAGTTTAATAGATTTAATGATATCATCACTATTAAAGATCCTATATATTTCAAAATTATATCTTTTCCTCCAGTTGTTGTTATCGAGTATAGCGCCAAAGATGGTTCGTAGGACCTTCCTCTTGAAGGTTGCTGATAACTTCTCTTCCCTTTTTGTTAAAGTCCATGTCTCTGAAGCATAAGTCAAAACTGACTTTATTAATACCTTATAAAGTAAGATCTTAGTCTTTCTTTTTATTAAGTGAGATTTCAATAATGATCTTAAACCATAGAAGCAGCGATTGGCTGCGATGATTCTTTTTCTGATTTCAGGATTAATGCTATTTTGATAGTTTATTTCTGATCCTAGAGAAGTAAATTTTTTTACAGATTCAAATTTAAAAGAATCTATTTTAAACAATTTAGGGATGGTTTCCATTGTACCACAATACATATATTTTGTTTTCTCCACATTCACTCTTAAGTTAATTTTTCTAGCTGATTTTTCCAGTGCCAAAAAATTTTCACTCAGTGCAGTCCTAGATCTTGCGATGATTTCTACATCATTGGCGTATGCAAAAATCTGCACTGATTTATTAAATATAGTACCTGTAGTATTTATATCATCATCTCTAATAACTTTTTCTAAGGCTATGTTAAACAGAAGACATGCTAATGCATCTCTCTGTTGAACTCCATTATAAATTTCAAAAGAAGTAGATAGTTCCCCCTGAATTCGTACCGTTGAAATGGTTTCAGTGAGTGTGAGCATTACAAGTCTGATTAGTTTTGATGGAATATTAAAATCATATAGGGTCTTCAATAGCTCAGTCCTATTAATACTGTCATATGTCGCCTTAAAATTCAGAAATAAATAATGAGTCTCTGTTCCAAATTCTCTACATTTCTCCAAAGTTTGTCGTAGGGTGAAGATTTGGTCAACTGTGGACCTTCCTTTGCGGAAGCCACACTGATAATCACCAATGACGCTGTCTACAATGGGAGACAGTCGTTCAAATAGGATATTTGAGGAGTATGTGAAAGCTTACTAAAAAGAAATATTGAAATGAGTTTTTTACAATAAATAGATAAATAAATAACTTGGTAATGGGAAATTTGAAATACATAGATTTATTGTAGGGTGACCCGGGGTAATTCACGATCACTCTGTTTCTGGGGTAAATAATGATCCCCTAAGTTTTATTCTGAAAAAATTATTTTTTTTAAAATTTGAGACATGGACAGGAATACTTGTACACTTTACTAAAGTATAACTACATTTATTTAATAATGGTTTTAATAATAAGTATTTAATAATAAGTATCTTTTAAACTGCTTTCTCTATTTTCCATTTCAAAGATGGGTTTAATGTGCACATTTCTGCAAAGATCCCCCTTCTCTTAATAAAAAATATTCTTACTTTCTTTTACTTTCTTTTTCTTTGAAATAAAAATAGTGTAGGCTTTTGTTTAATTGTTTCACATCTACTCTAAACATTATAATTGATTATTGGAAACTATATCAAATGTTGCCCCCTACAGATGGGGTAATTATTGATCACTGGGGTAATTCCTGATCATTGTAATTTCTTCTTATAATAAATAGTATAAAAAATAGCTAATAAATAGCTAATTGCCTTTTCTTAAATAACAGTTCATATTTATTAAGTGGAACAACCTGTAATCACAAAATTTGTTTTTAACTGTATACAAGACAAAGGTGTTCTGATTTGCACCATTTCTGGTTTGTTTTACCTTGCTTTTATCTTAATTATATGTGTGTACATTGTTAGAATAATTTTTAAGTTTATAAATTAGCCTAATATAAATATGGTGAGAAATTATAAGCCTAAAAAGAATAATAAGCTTCTAGAAAGCAAAATTCGTGAATTTCTTTTAATGATTGAAAATGAAAATTTCAGTGTGAGAGCTGCTGCCAGAGCAGTTGACATACCGTACTTAACTTTACACTCTCACTAAATGAAGTTAAAATATCCAGCAAAAGTCACCCATGTGGGAACTCTTTCTTATATTCCAGCAGAACATGAGAATGCTTGCCTAAAATGTATGGCACGATGCAAAAAATTTTGTAAAATTTAATCTTTAATCTTTAATCCACTTCAATTCCACTTTTAATTTTTAATCTTTATTATTGCTTTTAAATAAATAGTTTTATTAGCTGCTTAAACATATCTTTTATAGTCCAACCTCCTCGGAGGCAATGGCAACCAATATTCCATGGGGGATCATTCAGGAAAATAGAGACCTTACCAAAACTATCATCCGCCTTAGAACTGGTCACTATCGAGGTATGAAGATGCTGGGAGATGGCAATAGTAGAACCTACCGTCTCTGCAGTAATTGTGATGATATTCCACTAACACCAAAACATATTTTTGACTGCCCTGCCATTTCAAGATCCCTGGCTCTGCTTGGGGAATTCTCTCCCTTTGACATCAAGAGTCTGTACTCCGACAACTTCAAGGAGTTAGCCGGCTGTGTTTTGCGCACTCGTGGATATCTATAGTTCTCCCCATGGACACGACACCAACCAACCAACATGTCTTTTAGGTTTATTTGTTTGATCTTGATGTCTTATTTGTTAATTACCATTGTTTGATTATTTTTAAACAGCTCCTTTACTATAAAAACTGATGATCAGTAATTACCCCAGAAGTGATCAGAAATTACCCCAGAAATGATCAAGAGAAGGGTTAATTCCTGATCACTAAAAATTTAAAATCTTTTAAATTCTAATTAGATTTTCAAACAAAAGAAGGTAGCATATGATTCATCTCATATAGCCTCAAACTTCCAGTAAATATTAAAATTCTATCTTGAATAGTTTTTTCACAAAATAGATGTTTGCATTTTTTTAAAAGGAATTACTCCAGGTCACCCTATGAAATGTACAGCTTTGCTTAATGTATGGCCTTAAACAATTCACATTTTTTCCCTGCCCTATAAATTTTGCGTTATTGTGAAAAAATAGTAGATTGCTGAATGTTTAAAAAAAATGTTATGCATAAATATTTTTAACAATCATTTTTTCATAATGTAGTCTGAATTTAGGCTAGGGATACATTATGGAGGTAAAGTTTAATGTTTATAAATAGATTTTTAGTTTTTTTAAGAATGTTTGAAGAAAATAAACCAAAAAAATTACTAATTGCTGAAGTTTTAGATTGTGGCTTTCGTGCAATAAAAACCTATTTTTCTCATGTTTTATAATGAGAAAGAACAGGAGTAATAAAACTTTTGTACAATATTGCTCTAAGTCATAATACTTAGAGAATTAAGAAATTTAATTATATATAATCTATGACAGTTACTTTTTCTGAAAGGTTACTTTAAGCAACAAATCTATTACTTATTTCATTAAACTTTACAATGCATATAAATTATCTTATATTAATACATAGTATAATTATAATGAAGTATACATTAAGATATGCGAAAAACAAGTAATATTATTATAATTATTTTTTTTTTTTTACTTTCTCGTTTTATAATAAGTGGGATAAAAAATATAAATTCATAACATATGCTAGATATGATATGGTGTAATACTTTTAATCATTTATGTTATCTTTTTAAAATTTCAAGATTATTTACAAAATTTGTAAGTCATTTCTGTTATTTCGAATTATTAGTTATAGTAAATATATTTTTACAGAACCAATGATTGTCCATAATTGAACAATAATCATTAGCAATTAATTTCAAACAAGAGGAATTAAAGTATTTTTAGTTGAAATCATTTCCAAGAAAGAAAAAATAAGAAAAAAAGAAACTTCCAATAAAACACAAAATTAAAACCAACTGTTTCCCTGGAGAAAGTAAATAATGGATAACTTAAAAATTAAAATCGAATAAAGCTTAGTTATAGTTTTCACTTTTCTTTTTACAAAATTCCATTTTTCATTGATTGTGTTGAAACTAATAACTCTTTAGCTAAAAATAACACATTTATGAATTGCATCTTTGTTTTATGTTAAGGTAATTTTTTTTTTTACTTTAGGGATAAAAGCTAAATTTAAATTATTTGTAGGATTTGGAAAGACTTTTTTGGTGTTGTGAAATTATTTGTACTTGCATAATATATACAGTATATAATATTAGCATTAACCATTTTTATACATTTTCGTTATACATCTCGTCTAATGTACTTAATTGAAGAAAACTATTTTTATCTTTTCTTTGATTTGTATATTAATTGTTTGTATAAGTTCATTTAAAGTATTATTATTGGAAATTAATTGCATAGGTGGCTTTTTATTTTCATTAAATTTAAAAAAAATCAGTAATTTTTTTTCCTTGATAAAAAAAAGCTTATTTTATAAATCCATCTGCACTGTTTTGGAATTGCAAGCTGCAATTTGTCTATTTACAGGTATGGCTGATTCTTCATCTCATCTAAATTCCTTTAAAGATGAAAGGACCCAGAGGCAGTTTTTTAAATTAAAAAAACGTTTAGAAGCACGCCAAAAAGATGGAAGTACTACTTCTAGTAGTAGTAATTTTGGTCAGTATATTAATTTTTCACAACTTATTTTAAAAATATATACTCCTTTTTTTAAATATCAATCAGACATCAAATAGAATGATCTTAACATTTTCATATGCATAATGTATGTTACTATAGACTATGCTCATTATAATGAGCCCTGCTGTCCAAACAAAAACTGTCATTACAATTCAGGATCCCTATATCGTGAATACTCAAAACTATTGAAAATATTTACTCATAGCTAAATAAATATATTTATTTCAGATGTACAGTTGATTTGCAAATCCGATGAGTTCTGTTTTTTTTTTCCCTTCTAATTTCCATCATAAAAGTATAATTTACTATTATAAAGTTTCGTATGTTAGATTAAGGGATCATCTACAAATTGTACATAAGTGATTGAAGTATCTATTCTAACCAATTCGTAGGTTCAGAACGCTTACATATCTGCCAAGTCTCCTGTTTGTTAACAAAGACTCCTATATTTTACGACTATCTTTTGTGTATCTGTATATTCTTAAATTTCTCCGGAGCTGAAAATATTTAAATTTAAAAAAATGCTTATCTTATTCTTCAACAGGTGGGTGGTATTGCCAGTTTTGTAGTATGTTGAATTTTAATAGTTTAAGTAATTATAAATAATGATTTAAAAAACTCTTCTTTAGATTAAGATTTATATACCTATTTTTTACTTCGATAAATGTAAGTGCTTATATTGTTTCCAGTTTTGAATTTCTTTTTTTTTGGGTTTTTTTTTTTTTTTTTTGACTTACATGATATTGTAAGTCAAATGTATCAAAACTTGACTCGTAGCTTAAAAAATTTTGCTAGTAAAATCTCTGTTATTTATCTTCTCCAATGTTGGCAGATATGCATTTAAATCTCTTAACTGACATTATAAAGAAGAAAAAAATCAAATAATTTTTTATCAAGAATTTTATTATAGAAAATTGGGGGTCATATACTACTATTCAGATGATGAAATCAAATCTTACATGATAGAGATTAGTTAAACCTATTTTATTTAGACATTCTTCTATTCACTTTCCAGAAATTTAATTTATATTCTAAGCATATGGTGTTGAACTGATATTCCTGATAAAAATATTTTGTCCTTACTTTAGCTTTCTGTCTTGGTATTTCTTATTTTTGTCTGTCTATGACAGCAGTTCCCAAATGGACCCCACTGAACCCTAGAGTTCCGTGGCAGAGTAAAAGGGGTTCTGTGAGTTAGTACTTTTTATTATCAGTGATAAGATTTGAAACCTCGGATTATATTTAGATCCAACCTATAATTCATAATTTATTCTTCCGGTTTCCTTTGTGAAATGCTAATGAAATAGAAAGGGCATTTTTTAGAGGAAAATGTAATGTATCTAATAATAATATATTGAACAATTTAAGAAAATAACAAGCATTTATAAAATGTTGCATTAGTATTTCTTATTGCGATATTTGAATAAAAATAAATGAACTAAATTAAAATAAAATTAATAAATATGTTTCCCTAATAAAAATTTTAAATGTTTAGCAGTTTTTTTTTTAAAGTTTTCATTTTGAAGTAAACCATAATTCTAATAATTTTATTCATTTTCAGCTTATGTACATGTATAGACCAAAGACAAATTCATAACTAGAGTAGATAGAGTAAAAGGACTACAAACTTAACTGTCTGATACAAAACTTAGTTTAAGATTATTAATGGTAAAGCAAGGAAATCTTTCCATTCCTGTAATTAAATATTTTAAGAACTAGTCTTTTATATATTATCATGTTCACAATTACGTTAATAAATTTTATTTATGAAGTAAGTGTTCCGTCGAAAGAAGGCTGATTATTTAGGGTTCCGTAGCTGAAAAAAATTGGGGACCATTGATTTATGGAACATCTCATTTTCTATAAATACAGATATTAAAATTATTGATTGGAAGAATCAGTTTTGATCCAACATCTTTTATATTTTAATTAATATGGTTAGTAATTATCCAAAAATTCCATTGTTCAAATTTGGTGACTGCCTACAAATTATAATGTATTGTTCAGTCTAATGCCTTTATCTGCAAGAGTTGTTTAAAACTTTTGGAAATTCACTAATTTTTTGGAGAGAAAAAAATCATAATTAGCAATTTTAAATTATTAAATTTTTATGGTGATGAATTCAGGGGTGTTTACTGTCACTTATTATTTTCTGAAAATGCAGTAAAATTTTTTTAATATAATTTTAAAAATGATTGATTTCAATCAATAATTTAGTTATCATGACATAGAATTTTTAAATAATGAGTTGAGGAATCATCCACTAACTTACTAATGTCCAAACATTTTAAGTGAAATATTTATTGTATTTTGGTCTTGAGATTTTCGAAACCCTACTTTAAAATCTTTTGGTTGAGAACATTTTGAGTTTGATTACAAATTTTATTAATTATTGGTATGAGATAATATAAACTAATTGTTGCTACTGGTTATATTTTTAATGCAATAGTAACATAAAAATTTTCTATATATAAATATTGATCTTAAACTTTTATGTGTTATGCAGTGGTCTGTTTATAAGTTTGTAACTGGAAACTTTTAAAACTTTTTGCTCTAAGCAAAGCAGAAATTAATATTAGATTTTATTATTCTCTTGTGATAAAGATAGTCTTTATTTATACTTAATGACAAATAAAAAAAATGTAAAGCAAATTATACTTTTTTCAATTTGTCATTTTTCTTTTTTGAAAGTTGTTTAGTTTATTATTACTGTTCCAAAAAATCCTGATTTTTTTTCTTCTGCTCACTGCAAAGCCTGCAAACATCCAAAGCAGGGAGAGAGGCAGAATATTCCAATCGCATGAACAAGCTACGGAAGAAATTAAGGCTGCTCTAATGAAATTTTGGTCCAATTTAAAAAAAGAGAGAAAATTCACAAGAATTTTGTTAAATATGACACAAATTACTTTATATGTTAATTTGTTTATTTATTAGTTTCAATTCTTTAAGTCTACGAGTGGTACCTTGAATTTAAATTATAATACATTAATACTATTTCAATACATTTTGGTTTCTATTTTTAAAGCTAGTTTTTTCAAGAATTCTGCAAAATCAAATTCTTTTTCTAGTAAAAGTATAAATTAACAAAAAAAAAAATTTTAAACTTAAAAAACATTGATTTTTAAGAATATTTATTGAAAACTATAACTGTAGCTTGAGAAAAAAATTTATTCATGGGGAAATTTTAAATATTAAAAAAACTGTTCTAGGGAAGTATTATATTAAAGTTTTGAGAATTTCCTGCAACCATGGTCCAAAAAGCCATAAAGTCTCAGCAAAAATGAAATCGTAACCTTGAGTACCGCATGTTTTAACTAATAAATAAACCACAGGACAATTGAATAGAATTTTCTTAGAAAAGAAAAATATGATTGTACAACTTATTGAACGTGTTGAAAAGTTTCCACAAGAGGATGGAATATGCAGATATAATTCTCTATTTTAAAAAAAGTTACCAATATTTTGCTATCTGTTTAACCATAACCACCTAGGTTAAGGTAAAAAAGTTAATTGAGCAGTAACATCATAAGAAATAGTTGTTTCAATAATATCCTCCAGATATTTTTAGATCCTGTTTATAGAGAAATTTTGGTCCATATATTGAATTGAACAGTTCGCTTGAACCTTCTAATGAGCATTAAAACTACATTGTTGACACATCAGTCATTATAATAGTTGGAAAAGCTGCAGCAATGGGGACAAGTTTGAAAGATCTAGTCTGTAGTTACAAGTATAATAACATTGCATTCTGTAATGCAAATTAGAAAAATTTTTTATTCACTGTAATACACCGTATATATTATTTATTAAAAAAACATTGAGTTCATTATGTAAGCATTTTTTTGTTTTGTTTTGCAGAAACATCTGTTAAGTCTTATGAAGACACTTCCCAAAATGATATTGCAAGCAAAACTCCATCTGAAAAAGGTATAATCCTTAATTTTTTAAAAATTTTGATCAGTTTGTGTTATGTTAAATTTTGTATAATTTTATCAGTTTCTGTTATCTTATTCTGATTATAATGCCATTTTATGAAATATATAACATGACTAAGTTATTTTTCAAATTCCCAATTTTACCTTGTTAATTCAATGGGATTATGAAAATAAAATAAAAATTCTAATTTAACATTGACATTAATCCTGCAGTTTTATGAATTTATTTATTTTTTATTTATTTTTAATTAGAATTTTTTTTAATCTGCACATAATGTGACTTTTGTTGTATGATTTCTCACTGTTAAATTGGGAATTTTTTTTCTTTATTGTCTTATTTGACTGACATGGATGTTAAAATTAAGTGCAAATATTGTTAAAAAAAGTAAAATAAAATCTTTTTATTTCAAAAAAATAAAAATTTCAGTTTTGAGCTTTTAATCGCTCTCTAAATTAAATTCTCAAGTTTCAGCTATTTTACAATTTTTTTACAGTTTTAAAATTTTTAATCTTTACCATTTCAAGATTGTAACAAATGTAACAACTCAGTTACAAATAATGCATAAAACTGAAATTTGGTATTTTCATCTGTTTTGCTTGTTGTAACTTATGTGCAGAATCATCGAACCCTTTATAATTTATTCTAACTGGTGTAGTGATAAATTTTGCTTGTTGAAAAACTAATGTAAAATATGTTTCAGGAAAAATATAAATTTCTTTGGATAATAAAATGAAATATTTTCTTAGATTATAAAACTGTATAATTTTTCAAGTTGCTTTACTGCAGAAGAAAATTATAAATTAAAATTTCCGGAGTTAGAGACCTGGAAATCTTGAATTATTATTCGTGAAATCTTTATTTTCCTTTCTTTAAATTTTGTTTCAATTGTCTCAACAAAGCACATAATTATAAAAAGTAACTAAATGTAACTGTTTTTACTACTGATTGATAAAAACTACTTACTAAGTACTACTGACTTACTACTACGACTTATTTTCTAAATTACTAAGTTGAGAAAAAATTGAGAAATTATAGTTCTGTTTATGAAAAGAGGGAAAAAAACTTAGATATTTACTAATTAAGATTAATAATTAAAGAAACAGAAAAGCTAAAAAAAAAATATGTATGAATGTACAAAAAAGTTTAATAGGATCTATAAATATTTAACAGGCTATTACACACTATTAAGTTGTGGAACTATGTGGCTATCCTAAAAAGAACAAAATAGTAGAGAAAAGTTTAAGCATGTTGATGATATGTATTTATGTGTAAGCTTTTTAATTTTTATATGAATGAAACTTTCATCTAGTAGATATTTTTGAATTACATCTCTTTAAACATTAACACATTTTTTTAAAAAACAGAAATAAGTGAAAAGAAAATCACTTCTCTTCAACATCTTGAATAAATTGTTTTTATTTGTGGTTTATTGATGCCTATTGTGATAATTGAATTGAAAAAAAAAAAAAAACACCAATTTTATATACTTGCATGATTTTTCATTAAATTGGTAATTGTGCTTAAATAGTGATGTTTTAAATTGAATTGCAGTTATCCAAGTGTTTCTTATCTATAATTTTAACTGGGCATTTCTAGTAAGTTAAGATTTTTATTTCTTCCTATGTTTCATTTAATTTTTTTCCTTATAGATTTGCTTCTAATGAAAGTACTGTCTGCAGTTCAAGTCCCTTCAGTAAGCTAAACAATTTTTTAGAAATTGTTGTTAATTTTTATTTTTGCTCTGACATTTTACTTGTTTATTATTATAGGCTTCGGATATCACCCCTACAAGTGCCTTGCTAGAGTGGGCAAATTTGAAATTAAATTCTGAAGAAAATGATTGTGATATTCAGCTATCAGAAATTTCATATAATTTATTACTACTAGATAAAAGTAAAGATGCCAAACCAAAAATTTCATACAGGTAATTTTGTTTAATAAGTTATGAAAATAAGTAATTAAAATTAGGTTAAATTTTTATTTGCATTAAATTAAATTTGGGTATTAAATAATCATACATATTTCTGTTACTCTTTTATTATACAAATCAGACACATTTATCATTTTTGGAATTCTATTGATATTAGTACTAATTTATATTACGAAGTTAACTTTTTTTCAAGCATGAATTAGAAAATTTCTTTGAAGTTACTTCATTATTTAGATAAGTTGTTCTTATATATGATTAGCAAACATATCTCAGGATTTAAAAAATTATTTATAATTTTGCATTTATTTTCAGTGGGATAGAAACTAAATTTTTACTAAATGAATTAAAGCCAGCTACTTCTTATTCTGTTCAGTAAGTACATCAACTAATTTTGTTTTTGCGATATACTTGTTATGATGTTTGTTTCATTATTTATTTATTTCCCCCCCTTTAGGATTCAAGCTTGTTATCATAATACTTTTGGAAATTTATCAGAAAGTAAGTAGATTTATTTGAAATAACATATTTACTCTTAATTTTCAAAAAAAAAATTTTTCAAAATTAAATTATTTTTTTTATTATAGGTATTACTTTCAAAACCTTGAGCTGTGAGCCAGAGGCTCCACAACCACCTAAGTTATTATCTAGGACTAAAACGACCATTTCACTTAAATGGAATGTAAGTTGAATTTTCCACCATGTGCTTCTTTTGGTAGTAACCTTATAATTAGATTCCAGCTTCTATATCTTGGAACTGAAAGGGTAATGCTGAAAATTTTGTTATTTAAAGTCAAATATTTTAATATTACTTTACATATTTTAATTGAATATCAGACCATTTCATTAAAATGATGAATTTGCTGAGATTTTGAAAGTTATGTAATATGTATTTGCCACATGGGTGCAAAATATGTTGGATCGTGCATTATAGTTCTAGGGAAATTTTTGATCTAATCAACAAGAAAAAAAAAAAGATTCACAATTTTTATTGTGAAAAAAATGTGTTGCTTTTATTAAAATGCATTGCTTTAAATTTATTAGTGCTGATTGGTAACTATTGTTAATTGGAATAATCATTTCTTGTCATGCTCGATTTGTGTCAACTACATTGTAGATCCATACAGAGTCTTAATTTTGTTTTGCATAAGAATCCTATGAATTTTCTCAGTTTTTTAAATCCCCACTATTTTTATACGATATTGTGACATGTAAAATATGAATTGCACATTTAATCATTGACTTTTTGACATGACGATTGCCCCGTTTTTATGATAAATTTTTCGATAATGCCATTGATTTGTATGTGGTTTTTAAAATGCCTATATATTTATGGTTTTAAATATGGTTTTTAAAATGCCGACTTACGAAATTCTAATTCTGCATTTGAATAGTCAGTTGTACATACTGGATTTGTGAAAATTCCATGATATATCCATGTGGTGATTAGATTTTTTTCCCAGCTGTTACTGTTATTTATTTTCAAATGTGTTTATTTTTTAAAATTCTTGTATTTTTTATATATTAGCATTTTTTTAACCTTGATATTTTTCATGTGTTATTATTAGGCATGCGAAAGTTGAATGTGCATTTAATTCTTCACATTTTGTGCGATAGTTCCGTCATATTTCTAATTGATTTTTTGGCAGTTATTGCTAATGATTTCAGAAATTTTTTTTGAAATCCCAATATTTTTAATATATTATTTATAACAACAATGTGCAAGTCTCAAATTGCTCATTTAAGCAATCACTTTTTAATGCGCCGTATTAACCAATTATGACTGGGATACCCTGTAGGGCGGTGGATGTGAATTGTGGTGAATATATATATTACATTTAAATATATTAAATTAAGTAATTCATGTTGCAAAAAAAATTTCATTCTGAAAAACAAATTCTGATTATTTAGTTATTAATATTTTTTATGTTATTTCTTGCTCCAGCCACAGTCCTCAACAAAAGTATTCAGTTTGACAGATTGCATCATGAGATGTTAATTTCATGTTCTCTAATTAATAAAGCTACAAATAATAGTTTGAAGTATTTTTTTAACTTTAGTTTCAAATTTAATTGTAGAGAAAGATATTACTTTACATTAGTTCGTACCATTATCCAAAAAATATGTTGTATAATTTTATTATTATTTAAAATATTTATTAAAATTGCTAGTCAATGTATTAGAATGTTTAAATTAATTTAGTTAATAATTGAAAGTTATTATTAAAAATTTTTGTTTAAATGTTTTAAATTAACTACCATATCAACCCTTAATAATAATACGAGGGCGTTTCGAAAAGTAAAGATACACCGTACGCCAGAGGAAAAGAAAAGTTTTGGCGAGCAAGTTGGCAACACAGGTTTTAACCTTGAACCGTTAGCTTTCTCCGCGCGGTCGTTCGGCATTTCAACGTTGATTCTGGTTGGAGTAGGTCGTGTTTAAAATGGCTGCGGCGATTCAGAACCCCGCTAAATGCGAAGTGCGCTCCGTCATACTTTTTCTTCATGCAAAAGGTCAGAGCTCAGTGGACAAAGAAATTGCTTCTGTTTATGAGAATGTTATGAATAGACAAAATGTAACGAAGTGGTGCCGTCATTTCTCTGAAGGTAAGACCGATATTCATGACGAACAAAGAACAGGTCGGCCATCTGTGATGCCCTTCTTCAGAGAACGGAGGAAGCAATTCGAGCGAATAGACTTCTCAAATTGAAAGAATTACGTCAGATCATACCAGAAGTGTCAATGACAACTCTTTATGAAGTTGTGACTGTCAAGTTAGGGTACAGGAAATTGTGTGCGCGCTGGGTTCCAAAAATGTTAACAGAAGAACACAAAAAGAAAAGGATGGGCTTTGCACTCGACTTCCTCACACGCTATGCAGAAGCAGGTGATGAGTTCCTTGATCACATTGTGACAGGTGAGGAGACGTGTGTTTATCACCATACACCCGAATCCAAGCAACAATCAATGCAATGGCGCCATTCGAATTCACCTAAAGCCAAGAAATTCAAAACTTCGATTTCAGCGAAAAAAATCATGGCTTCTGTTTTTTGGGACAGACAAGGCATTCTTTAGTTGGAATTTATGCCTTCCGGAGCGACAATTAATGCTGCTGCATATTGCCAGACTTTGAAACGTCTTCGAAGGGCAATTCAAAACAAACACAGGGGAATGCTGACAAATGGAGTCCGCTTACTTCATGACAACGCTCGTCCTCACACAGCGCTTGTAACCAAAGCACTACTCAAACAATTCAAATGGCAAGTATTGGACCATCCGCCATGCAGCCAGGACCTTGCGCCCAGCGACTTCCATTTGTTCCTTTACCTGAAGTCACATCTTGGTGGAAAATCATTCCACGACGATGATGAGATCAAAGATGAAGTTGAAATGTGGTTCCGACAACAGGCGGCAACCTTCTATGACTGTGGAATACAAAAGCTTGTGCACCGACTTAACATATGTTTGGATAACGGGGGTGATTATGTCAAAAAATAATAAATAATCGAGTTAATAAGATGTAACTGACGTTTTATAAATAAATGTTTTTTTAAGGAATGCGATCCATTGTATCTTTACTTTTCGAAACGCCCTCGTAATATAATATATATATATATATATATATAAATATTAAGGTTTTCATGACCGTATTTTATGGTATTTAATGTGATTTATGTTTTGAATAGTGGGTTTCCGTTTTTCAGTATTTAATGTGGAAAAAAGGTTTTATATTTATTCATTTTAGTTAATAGATATTTATTTAATATTATTTAAATAGATATTTGTAAGCTGTGAATTTTTTTTTGTCAAATAGTGATATTGGTTCCTCTTATTTTCATAGATAAACAAGTATTATGGACAAAGAGTTATGTAATTTAATTTTTAGACTTCGTTATGTTTTATTTTTATGATCAGAGAAATGGTTACTCATGTCAATGCATTTCTAACACATATAAATACTGAATTCCTACATTGTTCAAAAAGCCATGAAACAAAATGATTGAGTTTAGCAATGTGAATAATGCAATGAAATATTATATGGATAAAAGTTGCAGGACACTTTTGAACTTAATAAATCAAATATGTTTAAAAAAATGATAAAAGATTAAAAAAAAAACATGACATCTTGTGCTTTCAAAAATAGCATGTCATTTCTTTGACAGATTACTTTTGTTTTGAAAATACATCTGTTTTTTTTTATGTGTTGTCTATGCTTTTATTGGCTTCTCAAACATTATTTTCGTAAATGTATATTTCTGTTTTTAAATGAAATATTTGCTGAATTTTTCGATACTATATTTGAAAGCGTATTTTAAAAATGAGCTTCAGTTTAGAAGCATTTTAAAATTGTTAGAAATTGTATTTAAAATCCTTTTTATTTATGTAATTGCCCATTATTTTTTAACAAAACCAATTACTTTCAGGCTGCTGTTGACAATGGTGCCAAAATTTCTTCATACCTCCTGGAATATGACGAAGTAATTGTTTTAATTTTTTTTTTCCGGAAAGTGAATTGGAAATGCTATTAAATAGCTTTTTTTGTAATATGTATATTTTATTGTTTCTATTTCATAAATTTTTAAAATTTAATTCCAGTATTTATTATTGGAGCATTTACATGTAAATATTGTGTAAAAATTTAACATCAATATATTACTTTTCTGAGTTCAATATAGTTAGAGTATAGTGTTACGCTATTTTGTTGGTTCTTTTTTTTTCTTTCCGAAAAATGTTATCTTTCTGTTTATAATTTGATTTTGTTAGAAGGAAATTAATACAAAATGAGTAAAATGCATTGGATATATTTCTTTTATCATCTGATAAAATATATACAATCAATTAAAATTTCTATTTCTGAAAAATTAAATTGTTTTTTCCAAAAGTAAAAAGTTTAGTATTTTTATTAATATTTTCTATGAATTGTCCGTAATCTAAGGTTCAAAAATTCTTTTCTTACAATGTACATCAAAATAGCTGTTTGTTAAGGGTATCAAACCACTTACCATTTATGTTTGCATAAATTAGTTCGTCAATCCAATTGTAAAATATACAAGTCATATTTTTAAAATTCAATTTCTCAGGAATTATTTGTCCGATTTTGCGCAAAATTTGTATTTTGCGATTTAAAATTGCATTCTTTAAAATGATGTAAAAAAATTTTATATTTTAAAATTTAAAGTTTTTTGATTATTAAATAAAATAATAAAAAATCTACTTTTTTTTTTTGCATGGAATTATCTTTGGATAAATCAATTTTATAATTTTGTGCAAAATTTTTTACACTCGCTTTAAAAGTTCTCAAGATATGGTGAAATATGCAGAAAGTAAAATTAACATAAAGGGGTAAACTTTGAGCTGCTCTCCTGGCCAAACTATTGGAACTATATTTGCAGGATTGCTGCTGCCCCCTATATTTTGGGGGTCAGAAATCTGAGTCTGTCAAACAAAGTTACATTTATTCAGAGAGAGTATGTATTTGTCTGATTTAGTAACTTAAAATATCATCTGCACTAATTAATTTGCATATTTGTGGTCCCCTCAAACCATTAAGAATGAGTCCTAGAACGTGAAGATCTATTCATTAGATCAATAGTTATTCAGGATAGTCCTTTTTTTTTATTCTACTTACATTGTTATTTCTTGTTATTTTACGGTGTCCAGAAGGAATCCAAAATTGCTGATGACAATGGCACTTAAGAAATCCTAGCTGATGATTAGCATTTGAACCTGTTTTCTTTAATACAAAATTCTGAATATTTTCATTTGTATAACAAAAAAAAGCAAAAAACTTTTATATAATTGGAACATTCTTTTTTTAAATTTGATAATTGTATTAGATTCCATCTTTTGAGCTCTGTTTAGTAATTTTATTTGAAAATTGAGACAGCTCTACAAAATATGCTTTTATTTTTAAAAATTTAAAAAGAAATTCGCAATTGTTGAATACTATACTGGTCTTCATTCTTACCCTGCAAATGAAATATTGATGAAGATAAGAATCACATAAAAACATAATAAAAACAGAAGTAGACAACAGAATTAAAATAAGTGTTTATTTGTAACAACAACAAGTGTTGCAAACAAGTGTTTATTTGGTCTAAGAAAGCAATTAAGATCAAGCCTAATTATTCAGAAAACGAGAATTAAAATTTATAAGACTCTTATTCTACCTGTATTGCTGTATGCAAGTGAAACATGGTTACTAAACGCAGACACTCAGCGTACTCTTGGTGTTTTTTAAAGGAAAATCCTTAGAAATATTTTTGGCCCAGTACAGGAAAGAGGCTGTTGACGAATCAGATACAACTTTGAATTATATAGACTCTATGGACAGCCACAGATAGTGCAGGTCATCCGAAGCAATAGATTAAGATGGCGTGGCCATATCTGGAGAGGTCCAGAAAATAATGCAGCCCGAATCGCCACCTTTTAAAATCCTTTGGGATCTCGGGCTAGAGGAAGACCTCCAACTAGATGGCTGGATAACACTGCTAAAGATCTAAAAGTATTAAAGATAAACAACTGGAAAAAAGTCGCCATGGACAGGAGGCAATAGAGGCAGCGTTTGGTTGAGGCAGTCAAGGCCTGTAAGTGGCTGTTGTGCTGAAGAAGAAGAAGAAAAGAATCACATTGCTAAAAACAAAGCACTTGTGAAAAACCTTTCAATATAATATAGTGATGTTGTAAGAGCATACACCAGTTCGTTAAAAGATGTTATCTCTGTTCAAATTCAAAACAAAAGTTATCATACTTTTGACTACTTTATTATTATGTCATGTAAAATTAAATGCAGTGAATCTACAAGGAAAGACCACCTCTATGCAACGACGCCCTCTATTTACAACGACTTTTGGGCCGTTCTGAAGTTTTTTCCATAGACTTTGCATTGAAGAATACCTTCAGGAGAGACCATCAAATCCTCTCCCAGTGATCAAGTATTCCTTAGCACCAAATGTGGTAAAGGTTAATTAAAGAAGATCGAGAAAATATCAAAACTAATAAGATTAAAATTTATTCAAAATATTTGTGTGATATAGAGCTCTTTATGAGCCTCTTCGAAAGAGATCTACAACCTCATGAGGCAGTCAGAATGCACTAAAGCCAATGTTATTAATGATTTATTTTTAGAAAGAACTATCTCAAACAAGCAAATCTCTTCTCATATTTTAAAGCTAACTAATTTTTATGATATAACATTAAATGCAAATGTAAACAAAAACATAATTTTTTATTTATTTAAAATAGTTCTATTTTTCATAGTTGATAAACTTGTTTTTACGCATAATTTTATCAGTAGGGATCATTTATATTGACGCTAAAGTTGATTCATCAATCTGGTTTATGACGCCAACACAAGTGACATTTCTGCACCAAAAATTTTGCTTATTAAATTTAAAATCTCTTGCATAAAATCAAGAACCTAACATTTTGAAGTCAATGGAGGTAACCCCTAAGAATGACCAATCTTCATTGACGACCATTTTTCTGTGGACACTACTTGTTACAAAGATACTTTGTAACGCTACTACATTGACACTACTTGTTACAGAGAGTGATCTGTCCTCTGATAGGTTTCACTGTATATTAATTTACTATACACAATTTTATAAAAACAAAACATTCATTACATTGTATACTTGGATATCTTACACAACCCCCCCCTCTAGAAATGTTTAAAATAATGAGTTACTTTATTGTATTTAAAATATCTTTTATATTAAAAAATATTAGTTGTAATATGTTTCCTTTCTATTAATATTATATATCTTTACTTTAAATAGGGTAATGGATCAGACAATTTCATTGAACTTTTTAGTGGCCTTCAAAAGCAATATAAAGCAGTAAAATTGAAAGAATCTACTTGTTACAGATTTCGACTGGTGGCTGTAAATGAACATGGAAAGAGGTATGTTTTTGCTTATAATTCCTAGCATAAACTTTTTAGGTTCTTTTTTTATAATTAAAGTTAAAATTCTTTGCTTGAAATTAATTATGAAAAATATATAATGGTTTCAATTTATATATGTATTGAAATTTACAAATGCCAGAAATGATGCATTTATTTCTAGATTATTTAATTCTTAATTCAATTTATAAACTTGCTCAGCTAAACAATTCTAGTTGGGAATTTATGGGAAACACAGTATAATGCAATGGGGAAAGGTTTTAAATATTAGAAATGAATGTTATTTAGTAGAAAATCTTATGTTTTTCATTTTTTTTAATTTGAAGATCATGGTATTGTCTTACATTTTCAAGTTTAAATTAACTGTTTTAAAAGTATTTTAAAATGAAACAAATATATTTGTGCTATAAATAAAATATCAATTCTTAGTTCTACTATATCATTCTTATTTATATATTATAAACATATTTTATTGGGATATTAAGTGAAAGTATATTTTTTTTAGTGGATACAGCAGCATAAGTTGTTTTTCTACTTGTGGTAGTACTCCTAGTCAACCTGCACCACCAGTATTAAAAGAAGCTTTTGTTACAAAATTATGTCTAGAATGGGAGCAGCGGCCAAATGATGATAATTACACACTTCAAATGGAAGATATGAGAACCGTATGTTTTACATATATTGCATATATGAATATAATGTTTGGGGGTGTTATGGAAGTTTGGAGGTGTTATATTGTTTTTAAATTTTCTTTTAATCAAGGTAATCTTCATCCTCGATTTATTATGACAAACTATTTTATAATTTTGGATAATGTATTAATTATTAGGAACATAAGTTTTTTTTTATCGTCTGCTTTCTTTATTTGATATCTATTAAAGAAATAATATTACTTTATTTAATGACTTCTGATTTCCCAGAAGTGTGGTATAATTTGCAAGTTTTGCCTGATGTGGAATGATATCTGCTTTCATAACGTCAACTTTTATGAATAAAAGCAGAAGACTTAAACATACAATTATGTACTAAAAGCAGACTTATGAAGCTGATTGTAGCTTTCTCTTTTTATAAGTGATACATATCTGATTCCTGATTTCACTACATTTTGAGTTTCTTTTCTCCTTTTTTTTTTGGTTTGCGATAAATTTCAAAGTCAATAAAATAGTTATTATTCATGAGTTTTAAGATAATTAAAAAAATTTTTTTTATTGCTCTCATTATATCTTGCCTTGTCGAGGGGGAATAATATTTATGCAAGCACTTCCTTTAATTATTGTTTCTATTTGTTAATTAAGTGTTTTATTTTATTTGATGAATAAGTTTTCCTTTTATTTTATCATTTTCTTTTTTTCTCCATATGACAAGTCATGAAATATATTGTATTTTTTATCATTAATTTTGTTTTATTTTAATTAATTTGGTGATTTTTAATAAATCTTTAGTTAACTATAATCTGACTTAACTTCAGTTAAATGAATAACATCAATTAACTGATATGTTTGCTAATTTTTTTGTGTGTTATTTTAGTATTAAGCATGAGAAAAAGTTTTTTTAATATTTTTTTAAAATTTTTAGGGTTTTACCATTTTAATTTTTATTTTCTATCTATTTATCATTACGATTCATTTTTTAAAATAGAAACATATTGCATTTTTATTGTTTTTTTTCTTTTTTTTTTCTCTTTTGTTCTTAAAAACGTTCATCAATTTATTAAATTTCAATTAACTAATTAGCATGGGAAAGAAACCAGTCTTACGTATTAGTCTGTCACTCTAGTAATATTTTAATTTTGATCTGAAGGATATAAAACCCCGTTCCAAGATCAAATGCCAATCCAGGAGCCATTATGTGAACATCTCATCTTTGAGGGACCTGGCCTCCTTTGCATTTAATAAAAGTAAAACTTTTTCCGTGTTTTTGAAGTACTACCCTTTAAAATCATATGTTAATACTGTGAAATATATATTACAATACTGTTAATACTGTGAAATAAATATATATTTATTCCATCAAACTCCGTGATTGTTTTTCTAGACAACTTTGTAGTTTAAAGTTTCTAAGTCTTAAATATTTTGAGCAAACAAAATGTAATGCAAATAAAAAAGTGATGGGATTTCAAAATTCAAACAAATTGAAATTTGTTTGAATTTTGAAAAAAAAATTATGCGTTATGTTCATAAACAAAGCGTGACAATTTCTGCATGCCAAATTTCAACTATGTATTTGCGCATGTATGGTATCTCTTCCAACAAGTATAACAGTTAGTAATTCTCGACAAGAATATCGATTGTTATATATTTTTTATTCCATTGTGATCCCTGTACACTTTTCTACACAAATTAGTAATTTCAAGTTTTCTAAGTTTTGTAGTTCTTGATCAGCAAAATAAAATGTAACGTGAAATTGAACCCCCAAAACTTCTTTGGCGGTACTTACAATTTTTTAATATACAGAGAAAGTTAAATTATTAGTTTATGTCTTTATTTAAATGTGTTATGGTCTTAGTTTCATGAACTTTTTTTTTAGCTTCATGGTTTTCTTCCTGTCTACAATGGCAAGGAAACATCTTACACTTGTACCCGCTTGACTCACAACACCACTTATAAATTTCGAGTAAGTATACTTTATAAAGTAAGTTTCATTTATTAATAGGTCTTAAGTATCTTATTTTTAAAGCAGCATGAAATATACTGTTTATATTTTTTTTTTCAGTATAATGGGAATAGTTTAGGACATAATATTATCAATGATATATAATAATTAACATTGGGTTATATGTAGTATCCTTTATTGCAATTTAAAATTAATTTTCTTAAAATTTTTAATTGCCATAGAATTGTTAGAATTAAAATATTGTACTATTCTATTTTATTGCCACTTTGCATTAAGGGCTATAGCATTGGTGGAAATGAAAAAGCCTTAAGATCGCTTGGGGAAAAAAAGGGGAGCAATTTCTTTGACGAAGTTTAATAAAAATTAAAGCAACGTTGAATTCCAAGCAACTATATTATTAAATTTTTTTTAAAGGTGTACACAATTTATATTATAAAGTATTATTTATGGCAACAACACTCTTTCCTTTCAAAAAATTTTTCGATGTCCTGAAAAATCTTTATCTTCCCATTTATTTTAACAGATTTAAATTTTGCATTATTGTATCATAAAAATGATATACAGCACAGAACCTCTTATTCGGAAATCAGAAAAACTGAATGAAATTCTATAAATTTTCCAGCCATTTTTTAAAAAACTTTTTTTTCCTCATTAGATTTTAGGATTTTTCTTTCTTTTTTAAAAGATGTTTACCTTACCATCATTTTAGAAATAATCATTAGTGTATTATTTTACCGTTTTTTCTTCTTTTTAAGATTATTTCTAAATGTTTATTTTTAGTTGGGTTTGACAATAAAAAAACTGCTTTTTGTAGCTATTCAGAAAACCGGAAAAATCAGTTATCCGGAATAGCGATGGTCCCTATCGTTCCGAATAATCAGTTCCCTACTGTATTTTGTTAAAGATTTCATGATGTTTTTTTTCAAATGTGTTAGCAATATTGTCATACACATTATTATAAAGATTCTACAGAAGAGAAAATTAGAGTTAAGACATTAAAACATTTAGACATCAAGTAGCATTAGGCATTATATTGTAACAGGCATAGCAGTTGAATTTTTAATTTTTTAATTTTTTGTATTAGTATGCAATAGTGAAATGCGGTTTGTACTGTTTTTGAGCTTAACAGAAATATTCTGCTGTAAGATGTTTGGATTATTTACATTCTACTATATATGTATTGGAAACATTTCATATTATTCATCATTTATGATAATTTATGATTTTAGCTCTGTGCTAGTAATGATGAAGGGTTGAGTCCTTGGAGTCAAGTTGTATCATACTCTACTTTGCCAGATAAGCCAGGTAAACCAGGAAAACCTAATGTAAAAGGTCGATCACATTCAACTTTTTTCAAATTAGTATGGGGTAAGTATGGCATTCATTGTTAGTTTTAATTTTCATTAAACTAGAGAAATAAATTCTTAAGTTAAAACTATCAGTTTTACAAAAATTAAAATTTTTTTAATGATTAAGTAATCGTTATTCATTATGTATTTAATCATCATTCACTGTAATCATTAAAAAAATTAGCATTAAACTTAAGCATTAATTTAATAAGCATGATTTTAAATATAAAGAAGAAAACTGAAGTACTTACGGTGTTTACCTTCTCTTATTCCTCAATTTAGATCTTGTGCTAAACAAAACATACCGAACTTCTTTTGTTGGATCTCATCTTCTACATAAGAACTTTCCTTTCAAATATTTCATTCTTCCATTTACTTGAAAAAAATATTCATTTGTACACTGAACTCAGAAAATAAGATAAAAGATGGTTTAATGATAATCAGGGCTCACGCTATTATTAACCAATATATTTGACAAACATCAAAAATATTAGCCAAGTTCCGAAACTCCAAGTTGCCGAATTTTAAAACTCTTATCCCAACAATTTTTTTACATAGAGTTTTATATTTTTTTACATTAAATAAATATAAAAATTTGCTGAAAATTGAATTATGTTACAAAATTCAAATTTAAAACAAGAGTCACTTTACAGTTGAAGAAGAGTAAATGAGCAATGAAGAGAGGATGAAAAATGTAAATGTTGTTTTATGGTCTTTGTGGAAAGGAAATAGGAATAGGTTGGGGTTAACTTTTGATAACATCTTAGACTGGAGGCAGTAATGTGATATGTTAGCCTGAAACAACATTATGTTATTGTATATGAGAAAATACAATATGTACATGAGAAATATTGTATATGTATTTAAAAATGACATATTTTCTTCAAAATTGTTGGAGGATAATATGCATCTGGCCACCACTTAATTCTGTTTTATTGACGCAAACTGTATGAAAGAATTTCGTAGCCCGCTATCGTATGATCTGACAATGAACGTGGTAATCTGTATTTTACGGTAGTTCGTCTCATGTTTGCACTATCTGGACTTAAGATACTATGCGTAGCTAATGAAATTATATTATTTAATGGAAATTACTGCAATCCAATAAAAAATTATGTTCAGAATAATTTTTTTAGTATTGAGGGGAATATATATATTTTTCTTCTCTATAGAAAAATCATTCGCCCAAATATTTTTTTCGCTGAATTTACAATTTTATCTCATTTCTCCAGGTGCCGAATACTTAGGGTGAGCCCTAGGTAATGTAAAAATAGTTGGTCTCTTGTGGTAGCTGAACAGTACATATTCCTATGTTTTTAGTACAATACATTTGCTTTCAGTTTTTACTTTCAGAATTTGTATTATGATTTGTATTATGATTAATCTCTGTAAATTTTTGAGCTTTTCTAAAACTACTATTATATTAATTATACAAAATCTTTATTTCGTACTAAATGTTTTTATAAATGATTGAATGTAATTTTTACATTGTTTCAGACCCACCAAAAGAAGATGGGGGATGTCCTATTACTGAATACAAATTAGAGATGGATTCGGGAAATGGTAAGTTGAAATAATTTTTGATTTTAGAATTTTAAAAAGAAAGAAAAAACATGTTTTGTAAGTAAGGTTTGAATGTGATAAAAATTGTGTTAAAATACTTGTAGGGTTTTGTGAGATATACTGTGGTGAAGAACTAGAGTTTACTTGTGAAAATTTGCAGCCTGGAAAATCTTATTCTTTTAGAGTGTCATGTCAAAGCCTTGGAGGGACAAGTGATGTAAGTTCTAACAAAATCGAATTTGAATTATTTTTTCATTTTTTTTTTTTTGCTGATACGAGGGTTGCTCTGAAATTTTTGAGATACACACAGAAAAGAATTTACAAAATAAAAATAACGGTTTAATTTTAAAACACAAAGTATTTTAACACAGCAGACGACTTTTTACTGACTTACTTCAACTTGTTTGGCGTGGAATAAATTTTAAACTGAAGAGAAAATAGAGTTGATGCAAGAACATTTTCGGGCTATGATTTCAGGATTAAATCAAGAAGAATGCGTTCAACGGTTGCAATTAGCATTTGTTGATGAATCTCCAGCTCATGCTACTGTATTCAGATGGTTTAAAGAATTTAGCAGAGGTCACAATTTTCTTCAGGATGAAGAACACACAGGAAGGCCGCCGTCTGCAGTAATCTCGGATAATGTGTCTGCCATACAAAAAATTTTAAAGGATGATAATCGCTGTACCTATCAAATTATACAGAAGGAACTTAACATTGGATCCGCTGCCATACACGAAATTATTCATGAAGAATAACATATGAAAAAAGTAGTTTGCCGTTGGATTCCCCATAATCTAACTGAGCACCAAAAAGGAGCATGTCAGAATCAGTAAAGAAACTCTTAAATAGCTAAATGATGGTGGCCACCACATCATTTCTAAAATTGTAACGGGTGATGAAACATACATACCGTTTTTTGACGTTCCAACGCATCAAGAAAGCAAAGTATGGGTCTTTGAAGATGATCCCACGCCAACAATGGTAAAAAAACAGCACACACTGAAAAAAAGTGATGTATGCTGCTTTCTTCAGAAGTACGGAATTGGTCAAAGCCATCAAGTTGGAAGGACAGAAGACAGTAACAGCAAACATGTATACCACTAAATGTCTTCCAGAAACTCTACTAGAAGTGAATGTTAGGGGACTAATGCTTCACCATGACAATGCATCTTCACATACAGCCGGATTATCAGTTGAGTTTCTTAAACAAAAACAAATTAAAGTGATAGAACATTCGCCATATTCACCTGATCTAGCCATGTGTGACTTTTGGTTATTCTTTAATCTAAAGAAGAACTTACGTGATCGTCCTTTTCATTCAGAATAAGAGATTGATGTGGCTATAAATGCATTTTTTCATCTATTCCAAGAAATGAATGGCTTGAGGCATTTGATCTGTGGAAAATTCGACTACAAAAGTGTGTTGATGCTGGAGAAGACTACTTTGAACACGCCTAAAATTTTTTAACTGTAACTTTAAAAACCTAGTTGTATCTCAAAAATTTCAGAGTGACCCTCGTATTTGTTACTGTAATTATTTAATTTATTATTACTTAAATTGGAATTTAAGTGAGTTACACTATCAATAAATTTTTAAGTGATTATAAATGCATAATATCACTGTACAAACATTTTTATAATGAGCAACAAATTACTGTTAAATACTTTTACTCTTCTTTAATGTTTGAACATTTATTTTCATGTACTTTTTCACTGTGCTAGTTTTCTGTTTATCTACAAAAAACGTATACCAGTTAAATGTAAGAATTAGCCTGAAGCCAGAAAATTGCTTTTGTTTCATTCATTTGTTTTACATTATTTATACTGTGTAGTTTTTATATAGCTTTCCCTGGAAAAAAAATTTTAATTATTGTTTTTTAATAACAAATATATATTATTAGCTTAATTATAATATAAATTTTTTTATTTTTATCATGTATGAATGCTAATTGTTTTTCATAATTTAGTTTTCAGAAATTGGAAGTGGTGTGACATGTCCTGTAGTACCAGGTAAATGTCAAGCTCCTAAGCTATGTGGGAAACCTAAAGCATCATCTCTTCATGTTAAATGGGGTTAGTGTTTTTTCTTATTGTATTTGTTTCAAATTAGAAATAAATATTTTATTTGTGCAATTCTAATGAAGATAGATTAACTGATATCTTTTTTTTAATTCTGTGAGTTTAAAATTTTTCCTTCTAATATATCTCCATCAATAGTTTCTCCTGAATATGATGGTGGTTCTGAGATGACCGAATTTGAAGTGGAGATTACAAATCCTGATGATTCCTCCAGAACTGCATACAAAGGTGTTGGTACAGACTGTGTTGTTGCAGGTTTATTTCCTGGACGTCTGTATGGATTTAAAGTTCGAGCTTATAATAAAGTTGGGGTAGGAATTTAAAATTTTTATATATATATTTTAACTTTCCATTATTAGATATCTTAATAGTTACTTAGAAAAAAATTTTCCTTTTGTGATACAATTATTTTCAGTAAAATTGCAGTCGATATTTGGATGTCCTTTTTTTTTTTAAAATTTTTTTTCTGTTTTTCTCACAATTTATTACATTAAAAATAAATCTCTATTCACTTTTCAATTTTTTTTTTTTTTTACAAATTGTTGATGTATAAGAAATTTTTTCTATGTTAAGGATAGCTAAAAATATTTGCTGTTTAAATGCTCACCTTTAAAGAGTTGTTGAAAAAACAAGAGCTTTTGAAGAAACTAAACTTTGATGGGAGGGATTAACTTTGAATATAATGAAAAAAAAATATTAATAGTTTATAAGGAACAGCTGAATTTGAATAAAACAGAGAACTGACTATAATAAAGTTGGGGTAGGAATTTAAAATTTTTATATATATATTTTAACTTTCCATTATTAGATATCTTAATAGTTACTTAGAAAAAAATTTTCCTTTTGTGATACAATTATTTTCAGTAAAATTGCAGTCGATATTTGGATGTCCTTTTTTTTTTTAAAATTTTTTTTCTGTTTTTCTCACAATTTATTACATTAAAAATAAATCTCTATTCACTTTTCAATTTTTTTTTTTTTTTACAAATTGTTGATGTATAAGAAATTTTTTCTATGTTAAGGATAGCTAAAAATATTTGCTGTTTAAATGCTCACCTTTTAAGAGTTGTTGAAAAAACAAGAGCTTTTGAAGAAACTAAACTTTGATGGGAGGGATTAACTTTGAATATAATGAAAAAAAAATATTAATAGTTTATAAGGAACAGCTGAATTTGAATAAAACAGAGAACTGACTATGTTTTTATTCAAATTGGAAATGCTATCATTAAAAAATACACTCAAATCTGTTCCTTATTTAATATTTTTTTATAAATAGGATTTATTAACTTTTCAAATTTGAATTTTTTTTTGTTATTTTTATCTAAATATCTGTACATAAATATTTGTTTCAAATAATGTGAAGAAAGAAAAAGAAACCTGTCTATATTCCTGTAAGCGGAAATTCAATTACTTACTTTTCCTTTTTTTTTAATATATATATTTTATTTTACATTCATCATTTTGAATATTTGCTAATTAAATATTCTTTAACCAATTACAAAATTTTTTTGTTTGAAACTTAAATATATATATTTTTTAATTCAAAGATACATGTTTTGATCTTTGTTAATCTAAAAAATCCTTGTTCACAAAAATATATTTTCCGGACTTGCAGACTTCCTGAGGATATCAGATTCAGGGTACTTTCTACTGTAAATGTTCTTTTAAATATTAATTTTCTTTTTTAAAGAAAGCCTTTATTTGTTTAGGCTGGCCCATGGTCTGATATGTTTGAAGTAACTA
The DNA here is from genome assembly GCA_949128135.1 of Parasteatoda lunata. Classification (NCBI taxonomy): domain Eukaryota; kingdom Metazoa; phylum Arthropoda; class Arachnida; order Araneae; family Theridiidae; genus Parasteatoda; species Parasteatoda lunata. The sequence continues at coordinate 58,109,281 of OX421973.1, read as the reverse complement.
GTGGTGCTGGATCACCAGATGCTCCTCAAAATATTCAAATAATCCCACGTTCTGCACATGTAGTTTTCATATCTTGGACTGAACCAGCCAACAATGGTGCCATCATTACGGAATATCGATTGGAGTGTAGATGTAATGAAAAAGATTTTGACATGGTAAATATCTAATCAATCACATTTTTTGTAAAACGTTAACCCTGAATTTTTCTATATCAATTTATGTTTTATTTGTATTGAGAAGATGAGATATTTAACTTTGATCGTATGTTACATTGAGAATTTTTAATATTTTCTTTTTTTTAAAAAAAAGGTGGTATTTTACATGAAATTGAGAATTTCCAAGTATTCTATGCTTCTCAGTTATGTAATTTTCAGGTATACGTATTTCATTTGTTGACTTATTTCTACATGCTCTTCATTATTATTTTTTTTTTTCATTAGTTATGAGAAATTGTTAATGGTGAAACACATTTTTATTAAAATTGAATGTATGTTAATGAGTTTGAGTTAATTGTTTAGTTTATATAGTTGCCAAAGAAATGTGTTTTTATAAAAAAGAACTGTTTCTTTAATGTAGTTTCATTCGTTACAATATCATATGGTTTACTGTTCTTTATTTAGAGTTATATAGCTGTGTTGTATGAACCAGTACCAATTACAGTATTTTATTAAAAGGATGATACAGCAGCAGTAACAAAGTGCATCAAAACTTATTTCTTGTGACATTTAGTTACAAAACCCAATGTTTTATACTTTTTTTGAGACATTTAGCTACGAAACCCCCTGCTTTATGCTTTCTTGTGACATTTTGCACCAAACTTTGAAAATGTCTAACAAAATGGAAACTGATTTTGAACCAAAACTAACTCTTGGGAAATTTGCACTACGTTCCTCATTGTGTGGAGATCAAGATACATGGTTTGATCTTTTTTTTTTTTTTTTTTTTTTTTTTTTTTTTTTTTGAAGTATACATCTTCATCTATCTATTTTTTCTCAAAGACTGAGGTGATTGTATTATTTGTCAAAAATCCGGTATTTTTTGCAGATATGCGTTTTTTCCCCCCTCCTTGTTTTGTGTTCTTGAGAAAAAGGAAAAATTCAGTTACTTCAAAGACAACTTAATTTTCTAGACTCCCGCAATCTGATTGGAAGATTTTAATTTTTTCCAACTAAAGAGCTTCACTGGCAGAATTTCTCGCTAATAATTTTCATTTTTGTATTTGGTTTTAACTCCAGATGTAATGTTTCTCCGAGTTATAAAGTCAATTGTGTTAAATTTATTACTCTTGATACATGACTACTTGTCATTTTGATTTTATTATTACCAATATAGGTGTTTTTCGTTTTTCTTTCGATTTAACTTTTAACGTGTTCAGAAAACGTAACGAGGTAACCTTTGTAAAAACCGCTTAAAAAAGTTCCCTCATGTCTTTCGAAAGTGATGCGTTCCACGTTTTTGTTTTAAGTGTGACAAAATCATAATTATTTTGTATCTTTAGTCTGCTTGAAAAAAAAAGATAAAATTATTAAGAACCAAAATATTTTGTTACAAAATGTACTTCGAAAAGCTTCTTTACAATCAGTGAAAAAAAATTGCTAATAATTCACAAAATATAAAATGGCAATCTCTAGTTTTGTCATTTATCTAACTTGTATCTATATATGAAATAAATTTGACCCAGGAGTTTTGAAAGTGAGCTTGAACTCATCTCTAGAAAGTTCATTGAGCAATACTACAGACTAAAGTTTGATAAAATAAACTCACAGAAAAAAGGTATAAAAGAGTAAGTGGGAAATCATTTTGTGAATATGTAAGAATAGAAAAAATTCTTTTATGTTTACATGTGATATGATCATATAAGATAATGTCTACATGTATGGATCACAAGGGCCAGTAGTTTAAGATGCATTTACTAATTTCTTATGAATTAATTTTTTATGCATTTTTTACTTTCTTATGTAATCAATATTTTGTTCTTAGGTTTATTCTGGACCTCAGTGCAATACCGAAGTAAAATCATTAATTCCTGCCACATTATATCACTTTCAAGTTCAGGTAAATTGCATTAATTTTCATGAAGACCAACACTTTTATGTTTTTATTTTATTTACTGTAATTTTTTTAATATAAGAATTTGAATTTTTTTATCTCTATTCAAATGAAACTTTTTTGAAGGTAATATTAATGTTTTTAAGCCAATTTTTTCAGTGCATTTATTTCATGTTTTCTTAAATTTTTTTTTTTTTTTTTTTTTTTTTTTTTTTTTAAGGTTTTGCAAATTTTATTTAATTCTTGATTCAATTACATTCATATTTCATTATCACAAAAATCCTATCTTAAAAAGTTTATCCTTTGATAATATCAAAACTTTGCCTGGGTTTGCTGAAAACTATTATTTTTCATAAACTTTGCCTTTTCTTTTACAATTTGATAGTAATTTCAATGTCAAATCACCTTCAGTACTGGATAAAAAAGAGTTAATTTGATAATAGGAAGTTTATTTCAAAAGTGTTCATTTGAATTAGCTGTTTATACAGCAACTGATTTGCAACTTATAATAACATAAAGATGACAGATCAGGGATGTTCAGAGAAACTTGATAGTTTATCAAAAGCTTATTATTTTTGTAATAGGTATTTTATAAAAATACTTATTTCGTATTTGAATTTCTTAAAAGTTTCTTCAACTGAATTTATAAAAAAAATTCGGAAAAGAAAAACTAATCAAGAAAAATGTGTTGTAAATACACAGCACATGCATTGTATTATGTTCATCTGCTCAGACAATTTATTATCTAGTTCTAGTGTTATGTGACTTAGAAAAAATTCTTCTTTTGATAGTCTTAATAAATTCCTCCATTTATTATTTGGAATTCCCCATTCTGGTTACAGTTAGTATAGTTATAATATGTGTCCTTTTCTGTGAGGAAACACCCTGACCTTTTTTATTCCTAGGGAGAACCCCGTAGTTATAATTAAGAAATCAATAAGAAAATATTTTACAGTACCTAGTTGTTACAGAAACTAGTGAAATTTTTCTTAAAATCAGTGAAAATATTTAATAAAAGTTGGGAAATTTAGAATACCAAATAAGGAAATATTATTAAATAATTGATTAACTGTGAGATTAATTGTTTTTTTTTTTTGTAAATGAGTAATTTATTCTTGGAGTTAATTATTGAAATGTTCCAATTCAGTTTATGAGCAATATTTGGTCATAATCTAATATCAAATTATTTGTTTGAGAGTTTAACTGTATAAAAGTATTTAGCCATGAGAGAGAATCATTATATATTATCACTTGTCCTCTCTGTGAAATGAATGTAGTAGTGTTTAGAATTGAAATTGAGTCTGCAAAGGTTGTCCTATAAAAAATGCATTTGTTTGTAGCTCTAAACTACAAATTTTGTTTTTTGAAAGTAGTGTTAAAGAAAAGTTTCTTCAAACTTAGAATTTTTTAACTTTCATTCTCTCTTGGATGTTAAGTTACGAAGGATATTGAAATAGAGTTCTGCAGAATGCTACATTAATTTTATGCGAACCAGTTAAATTAGCTTTATTTCTAAAAACTAGTTAGTTTTTTCTTAATTAATGTGAAATGTTAAACTATCCTAAAGTTTTGAATTTCCTAATGATTGTTAAATTATTTTATTTATCTACACAAAGGAGATAATTTATATTTTGTTTTTTAGGCTGTTAATTCTGCTGGGGTAGGTCCTTTTAGTGATGTCATATCCTGTCAAACACTTCCTTCATCACCTGGAGTGATATCTACTGCAACCATTAAAATATCTGTTGCTGCTTCTTCTATATCTCTCTCATGGAAAGAGCCCAATAATCATGGCTCACCTATTCTTAGTTACAATGTAGAAGTTGGGGATGTATTATACACAACAGAAGGAGATAAATCAGAAATTTGCATCGAAGGATTGGTACCTGAAACCCAATACAAGTGATTAAAAAATTTTATCTCATATTTAAATTCTCATATTAAATTCTCGTATTAATTATCTCATATTAAATTCATTTTTTTCCAAATGTTTAAATATTTAGATGTACTTATATTCAATTTTACTATTTATTTGCAATTTAATTCTCTGATTTACATAGATTTTTTAAAGAGAATATTTATTTTTCCAGAGTTCGTGTTCAAGCAATAAACAGTGTTGGTCCAGGACCTTTCAGTTCGCCCATGAAAATTGTTACCCGAGGTTTACCGCCACTGCCTCCTCTTCTTGAATGCTCTGGTTGTTCACACAATAGTTTGCGTCTGAAGTGGGGTGATGGAAAGAATTTGGATTTAAAAAATTACACTTTAGAATTAGAAAGTCCACAATCAAAAAGGTAAGTTTGGTTTGCATTACACTTGTAGCTGTAGGCTCTAGTATTTTTGGCTACCAATATTAATGCATTAAATTATTATTATTTTTTTTGTAGATTTATACCAGTTTATCAAGGAACTGGACATACGTTTAAGGTGACTAAGTTGCAAGAAATGACATCTTATAATTTTCGAATATATGCTTCAAATGAAGAAGGAGATGGCCCTTCTTCCGATGTGTTCACTTTTACAACGCAAAGGGCATTACCTCCGGCTGTGAAAGGTATTGGTGTAGATTTTTATGTTTGTTAATTTCTTTGTAACACTGTTACATCTACCAAGAACTGTTACATCTACCAAATTATTTTGCTGGTATTTTTTTAACACAAGGTGTGATAACATTTCAGATTTTTAAACTTTATTTAAATATTTGGTTTAATGCACAAAATTTTTATGCAGAAATATTTGTGATAAGAATTTCTGGATCCGAAAGAGTTACCTCTTACTCCTTTTTTGTATGTGCTACAACAAGGATTCTGAATATTGCCTTGACATCCATCATATAATATTTATCTATGGTATAATAATTATAATATAGATGTATAATGTATGTTTCAAGTGTGTAAGATTATGAAACAAAAACTATGGAAGTAAGTAGTGAGAATATAAACATAGTTAATACTAATCGTGCTTAAAATCCACTGAAGTATTTTAATTGTAATTGATAAAAAGGTATTAATGTGAATGTATAATAAATTTCAATAGATATAATATGAGATAAATTATAAATGAAGAGAAGAAATTACATTTCTTATTCAAAGGTATTGTAAGTTTGTTTTGTCCAAGCAATGGTTGAGCTTTCTGCTTATATTCTGACTTTTCAAAATGTTGATATAGCTACTCTTATTTACTTTTTTTTCGATATTTATTTTTTGACATTATTTACTCTTTACTAATGTCAAAAATACTTATGCAAAGCTGGATTGCTAAAAATCCAGCTTTGAATAGGTATTAATTAGCTGAGAGAATGAGAGCCCTCATGTCTTTTTTACATTGGACTAGGTACTCATATCTAGCCTGCCTATAAAGTTCAATCAACTCTTCCATAAACCTTTTTTTTTCTTTTGGATATCAACAGATTACTTTAAAGGAGGAATATTAAACTTGTGCTTAATAGGAAAAAAAATGCAAATTGCTATTTTATACAGATTTTTTCCGTATAATAGACCCCAAGGTAAATAAAGCTTAAAATGATCTAATAAACGATCTGAATGTAAGAAGAAAAAAATAAATAACATTATTTTTCGAGCAATAATGTTTTAGTATTAGATTGATATATAGACCGATTCAAGCAAGAAAGGGAAGTTCCAGTCATTCATTAAGGTGGGTAGGTGGAGGAGAAAAATCCATTTTCTCTTTATTTGTGAGAGAAAATATGCCTAAAGAGGAGATTGTTCAAGTTAAAGGCGGGGAAATGTCAAATTCTTATTTTCTCTCTGATCATTGGCTATCAATCAAGCGTAAAGGCGTGGCATGCTGATGGAGTTCTCTTTATTTTTTCTTGCGTGTGTGACTGAAAGAATCTACTAAGGAAAGAGTGTTGACTCCCTTTTTCTTCCCTCGCCTCCTATTATTTTACATGGTCAGGGGAAGAACAAATGTTTCTGAAGGATGTGTATCCTTTTAGACCTATTCAAATCCTCCATTTTGACTCCCCTTCCACGTTAACCTTTGCTTCCACAGTATTTCTTTCCCCAACACTGTAATTAAAAAGATTCCAGGAATTCCCCCTTTACTAGCCAGCTGCATAGGAAAGAAGGGGGGGGGGACTCAGTTGCCCTCTTTAGAAAACAAATCTCCCTCTTTTCCTGTGTTCCAGAGGAGGGGAGCGTCACTAACGGTCACTCCCTGGTAGATCTTCTCTTCCCCTTTTTGGTGATTTATGGGTTCAATGCATAAATCACAAGAAGCTAGAAAAAGAGAAAACGTGTCAAAGGACCTCTTCTTTTTTCTTTCTTTTTTTTTTAAGAGAGAGGAAGATGAAGATATGTTTGTTTATATTGATTGTTAAAAAGTGTCCTGAAAATCGACCTTTCTGTAAAAGAAACGTCCATGTAGAAATGTTACACTGTAGTTCATTTGTTTACTATTTTTTTCAATTTTATATGTAACGATCGAATTTAGAAGAGTACATTTAAGTTGTGATTTGAGAGGGACATACTCTACGTATTAAGGTTTTTACAAAAAGAAAAAAAAAAAAAAAGCTTGAAGTTTATATTATATTAAATTTAATAGGCGATTTATTAACAGAAAATTATTTTTGATTAAATACTTTTTATCATTTGTCAGTTTTTTCTAAAATAAAATTTTACACTGTTAGGAGATAAATAATTGTTTCAGTCCCTTCCTTGTGTATATATACCTATTATAAGCATTTACCAACTATTTATTACCATTTTATTCAAATTTGGGACTTGTTATTGAAAGTTTTTACTTTAAAATTTGTAAATTATAATGTGCTATTTATTTTTTACAGCTCCTAAAGTTACAAGCATAACAGAAAATTCCTGTTTTGTTGAATGGTCACCAGCCAAACCTATAGGAGATGACATGCTGTCTTATAAACTGCAGCTTGGCACAAAAGAATCAGATTTCCATGTGGTAAGATTATTTTTATACATGATATTTTTTTAATGATAAAATTGTTTTGCTCATTTATTTGAATTGATTTCATATATAGAAAGAATCTTTTGTTTGACTTTATGTAAAATATTTTATTTTTGAAGCTCATTCAAAGGGTGTGGGTTAAAGATAAAATTTCAAAAGTTTCATATTATCAATGCATTAATTTATGATATATGTACTTTGTTTCACTTGTGGTTCTGTTTTTATCAATGGCTATAATTTTTTTCTTATACACTTACTTTTAAGTAGTATGTGTCAAATTTTTTAAAACTAAAATAATTTATGTAACCTGCAACAGTTTTAAATAAAAGCCACTTTTTATAAGGATCTGAAGTGTAATAAAAAGCTAAGTTATATTTGTTAAAGATACTATAATATGAACTTATAGGAGATTGCAGGTAATAAAGGGAAGCTAAGTTATCTAGCTTGCACCCAACAGAAAAGTGGCAAGTTAACACATTACAATGTTATTCTTTTTAAAAATTTTTGTGAGTTTGGAAATAAACTCTTATATGTGAAAGACTAGAGGTCTAGATCCTTTCATTTCTACTAATGAACATAAGTTAGCAACACTTATTTCATATAGACAAGTTTTGGTTAAATGTGTTAAATTTATATTTTTGCTTATGTATGAAATTTTATTCATATTAAGCTTGAATAAGACGTGTTTATTATTTAAAAGTTTGACTGATGTAATTATTATTTATATTGTGATATTTTTAAAATTAAACATTTTCAGTTTATAATAGTCATATTTGTGAAATAAAATTTCATGTAATACCTGTGGTTGAAAAAGCAGGAATTTTAATATCAGAAAGATCCAGAAAATCATTTCAATCTGCAGAATTATACTCCTTATTTATACTATTTTAAAATAGGAGATGTTTTAAAATTTTTATTAGTGAAGTGAACAATATTACTGATAAGCTCTAAAACTGTGGAGGGAAAAAAAGGTAAAATGTGCTGCTTAGTTAAGAGAAGTAATATCTCCTGGACCTCAGGATGCTGACCCATTCTATTTATGATTTCAATCTATTGTTATACATAATTTTAAATCAGTGTTTCCCAAACTTATGACTTTTGTGTACCCTTTCTAAATTTTTCGTAACGCTGTGTACCACTAATAAAAAAATGAATGTATTTTTTACGATAAAAAATTAGCACAAAAGTTAAAAATCACAACTGGCTGTTAACACCACTAATTATTAACTGTTAACTCTGCAAAAGATAGCCAATAGAAAAATACCTAATTGTAAATTTTCATTACTAATTTTGTTTTTAAAAATTTTTTTGTTGTTGATATTTTCGTTTGTTGCAAGATATTTTGCATAAGAACGTGTACCCCACTAAACTGTTCCCGTACCCCTGCAGGTACGCGTACCACTCTTTGGGAAACACTGTTTTAAATAAATAACATATTTCTCAGATAAATATGAACTGAATATTAGAATGTACTGATAATTGTTAGTAGCTATTCTGAATTAGTTAATCAAGATTGTAAAACAATTTTGCTCTTTTGAGTCTTCTTTTTATTTTTGTCCGATAACTCATAAACCTGCCTTGTTCTGAAATAAGAAATATTCTTTTAATAGTTTTACACTGGCATTCAAACTGGATTCACTGTTCATAACCTTGTGCCAGGAACAGAGTACTCGGTTCGTGTAGCAGCTGTGAGGCATTGTGGGGATGGAGAACTTCCTGGTCCTTTTAGTCCATGTACAGTGTTTTGCACAATCTCTAAAGCCTCACCAGAAGCTCATGCTCCAAGAATGTCGACTCTTGTCAGCACTTTTAAAAATCGTGAGCCCCTTACAGACCAGCAGTGGGCCGTTATTATACTGTGCGCCTTTACTTTCATTGCTATCTGTGTTGCCATTATCATTCAGCAAGTTCTTTCCTACACAACGTCTTAGCAGTAGGTGAAAAGAAATTTTTTTGTCAACATTCCAAACTTTCTAACCTTTTCCATTTCCCTGATGTGTATTTTTGAATATAGATTTTCCATATTTGTATATAAATATTATATATATATATAAATATATCAAATATATGCTGTATATGTGTACATGTTTTTGATTCATTAGCAAAAAAAATTTATTTTTTCTTGAATGAACTGAGCTTGAAAATTACTGGAGAGAGAAATAAAACTAATATTATTATTAGGAATAAGAAAAATCCTTTTTTTGAGAGAAACTAAAATGTCCTTGATTGACATTATCAAGAAAAATATTTTTATAGAAAATAAATTCTTTTTTATAAATGTATGTATACACATTCCTATTTCAGCTACCTCTCACGTTTCTATTTGTCCCAGATTCTTGGGGGAGAGGTTCCTGTCTTAGTCCCTTTTTTGTGTGCAATGTGTTTTAGAATACCCATATATGGTGCTGTATGCGTGTGTCATAGTATTAACTCCCTCTATGGAGAATGCATGCAATTGTCAAGGTGCTGGCTTATTCAAAAAAAAAAAAAAAAATTTAAAAAATACAACACAAAAGAAAAAATGCTTATATACCACTTTATTTCTGATCGCACATTTTTTTTAAAACTTTCATTTCTATTTTAACTTTTTTTTTGTTTTCCTCATACCCATCTATTTATAAACGTTATGTGTTTGTTTTTGTCTCACAGTAATGTTGGATCTTATATTTGTGTTTGAATATGTGATATTTGATTTATAAATATTTATCGTATTTGATTTCCAAGTATTTGCATTGTATCTGCATGATGTTGTATAGTTTCTACCCAAATCAGCTGATATGTCTCTAATTTTGTTTTTAAAGCATTATGAAAATCTCTTTTGTGCAATAAAGGATTTTAATATTTCATAGACATGCAATAATTCCTGTGTGTGAACATATAAAAAAATATTATTTTGTGCCTGGTATAGAAAATGTAAAATAGGAAAATATAATTTATCTTGAAGTGCTGAAAGAAATCTAATATGCTGCAAAAATATATATATACTAAAAATTGGAGCATTTTCTGTTATTTATTTTACTGGTAATACAGACAATGCTGTGGTAATTTCTTTGTGACTATATATTAAAGCATGAAAAATATTAGTCTGTGCGTGATATAAAATACAAAATAATGATCTATACTCACAAAAGTATTCAAAAATAAACTTGAAAAGCAACTGGTGCAATTAAATTAGAAAAAATAACATTTAGGTTTGCATTATGTCATAATTTCTCCTTATAAACATAAAACTCTTAAGTAGTATATCAAAATGTTTAATTGAAAATGTAAAATAAAGAAAAGACAATATGCATCTTACTACTAAAATAAATCTGATCTTGAAAAATAGAAAGTGTCACAATTAATTTGATACAATTATTTTTGGTTTATGATTTTTTAAAAAATAAAATATCATTAAACTCCTTTAGTTAACTATCACTGATATTTCATAGCACCTGCTCAGAGCAAAACTTTAGTCTAATTGAACCTCTTTGTTTACAATATATTAAAGTACTCTTTATGATTCTAGTACATTTTTGTGTAGTTTGTTCACAAAGAAATTATTTATATTATATATAGATTAATCAATGTATCTCATGAAAGCACAATTTGCTATTATTAAACTCTACTTAATTATATTTTTTTGAAGCTTCATACTTAGTTATACTGAGAGTGTATACTTAAATTATATATCTTTTTAGAGTAAAATGCTTTATAACTGCAATATTATTAGAGTTATTAAGGGATTACATAAATTCAAAGCTATTGAAGTATTTTTGAAAAGAAAGATATATTTGTGTCTCCATTTTCTATTTACATTTTGTTTCCAAAATTAATAACTCTGTGTTTGCTTTACTTATTTTATGTTAATCTTTGTTTAAAACATGAGCTCAGTTCTTATTAATAATGTTCTTTGATGTATTTTTTTAAATGTAATTTTTCATCATCTTAAAACATTGTTGAAAATGTAAGTGTTCTTTAACTTCATGTTGATATGATGTACTATTTTTTTACTTGAGAAATAAGGTAAGCTGTGTGACATGGAGCTAGTGGAACACATTCCAATCCCCTTTAACTTTCAAAATGTAAACATTCACTTGACTGCTGACTTTTTGAACGATCGGGTCCACGATAAGCATACATTCCATGTGACATTACTATAAACATTTGAACATGTGACATTTTGGATAATCTGGTCCAAGTGACATAATTCTTTATTTGGTAACAATTCTTTTTCAATGTTTAAAATAATTCTGCAAGAAAATCTGAACCTATACAAAATTCAACAAATAATAGCATTCAACTCATTGTTTTCAGAAACTTAAGGGTGTATTTGCTCCTGTATGTAGCTCGACCAGTTAATGTAAATTATTCCAACCAATTTTTCAATGCATTTTAATAAGAAACTTCATTTCAACCGAATGTTTACAGTAAAAAATTAGTCAGCATTTTATTAATTTACCCTTTCAAGTAAAAAGTTTATTAAAATGGTTTATTTAAATCTGAATCATTAACTTACATAAAGAGAGAGATCTTTTTAGCATTTAAACGAATGAAACTTTAATTATTTGAAAAGTTTGGAGTGCACTCCATTAGTTCTATGCTGTATAACTTTCCCATTATCTAAATGTACATTTAGTTCTAACTCTTTCAAATTAAGTGAAAATATATATTTATAAATTTCTTTATTTTTTGTACTGAAGCATATATTTAAAAGTTCAGTTTTTATTAGGTTGGCTGATCAAATGCTTAATGATTTTTGATCGTGGTTCTAATAACATTCGAAGGATATAATGCAGGTATTTTCCGATCTTTAGACATTTTTGGGCATTTTATGTTGAGTGTAATTTAGGAAGTGTAATAACTAATCAAAGTTGTACTCTATGCAATTTCATTTGTTGTTCATTAGCTTGTAGAAATGGTTGATTTTATTTTGATAACTTATAGCTCTATTAAAGTTATATTTATTAGAAAATTTAACAATATTTATTAGTTTTAATAATTTTAATAGTTCGTTAATGTTAAATATTTGTTTTTAGCATACATGAATTTTAATTTGACTTCCAAGAGAAATTTGCAAAGTAATCATCAATTTAGATCTTTGCTATTATTTATTACAAAATGTTTTAATGCATTCATGTCTTGATGACTTAAAATTTATCATTATTAAGTGTCTTTAACTTTGTGATATAGCTAATGACTTTATTTAAAGTGTGAATCAAGTCTTGTTCTTATACTTGAGAAATGCATTTCTTTTTTGTATATCAATTTAAAAATCTGGTTATCTTCATATTATATATTTATATATAAGTGTATGATTTTATTATAAATTTGTTATTATATATGATTTGTTGGGAATATCTATATGATCAAAATAATTTTATTTGTTGCTATACAGTTATGTGCTGGCACTTGTATAAATAAATTTTTTTCTTTTGTTCTTAACCCTGTCTTTATTTATTCATTCTGCATACTTGAACTCTTGATTATTGATATATTATCAATATCCAGCAGAGAAAGCCACCCACACTATCTAAACAAAGTATGGATACTTAATAGTTTTCCTTCTAAATTCTATTTTAAGTTTATTTTTTATCAATAAGAATATACTTTCAATAGTAATTAGTGTATTAGTAAACCCCACTTGCCAGTCTTGATAGGTATACAAGGGTTGCTCAAACGAAAATCAGACATGCTGATAGTGTCAGAAATACAATAGCAATAACTCTTCTCCATTCAGAGTTATAAGCGAAGGTATGCACTGTAGACTATTATGTAACTGATTAACTATTTCACATGAGAGCATTTAAAAGGGAATGTAAAGTCAAGCTAAGAAGGATGTGCTTAGAACAGAACAAGGCGAAGTAATGTGATTTTAGTTTAGAAGGTGATTGCACCATTTCTTTTCTCGTGTTAAAGTGCTGCACAGATGCAATAAATTGTTACTTACTTATCCATTATTTCTAATTATTTTACCAAAAGCAGCAGCAGATTCATGGGAGATCATGGTATTTGCTTGACCTGTGTTTCACAAATTGATATTGAGTTGGTTCATAAAAACTTTTATCCCATTACAGGGCTCGCGTTAAGCATTCGCCATCTCGCCAAATGCGATAAAATCGTAAATTTGGCGAATGATTTTTTCCACTGGAAAGAAAAAAAAATATTGAACTCGATCCTCAAAATTACGTCAAAATGAATTTTTCTTAACAAACTACCGTAAAATAGTTTTTTATGGTGAAAAAATTAATCATAATTTTTTTTTTAATATTTGCATTTGGCGAAGACTTTTGACAATTGGTGAATACTTTTGATACTTGGGTAATTTACTGGCTAATAACTTGAAATCCTTTGTCCGGGCCCTGCATTTGTTCACAGCCGTTTGTCTTAGGCTGTATTCGCGCAAGACTCGCCTTCTGTCACTGAAAATTTTTCTAATTTGTGTTCGGTTCTAAACTCGTACATCTTAACGTTTTTTACATTCACTTTAAATGCTCTCAGGTGTACTGGTTAATCAGTAGTATGCAATCCACTGTTCAAATGGTTAATCATTTTAAGCACTCTTCATACCCTTGTGTTGAAGATTGACATAGTAGCAGACGACGATTCATATTTAACCAGGTTGGCAAAAGCACAAAATTAAAAAAAGGACATTGTATTGGTGGTTCACGTTTTCTCTTTGAAAAAGAATTAGTAGAACACTTTTTCCCCTTTTAGTTGGAGTTTTTTTCCTTATGCTTTTTCTCACAAGGTGAGATTTTTTTTTCCTTTAAATTAAGCAATAAAATTTTATATTTTTTTGTTTTGCAATATTTTGTCTGTGCTACATTTATGTTATTTATTTATTAGTTAAGATAGTAAAAGGTTCTTTTATTTTGGTATTGAATGGGAGGCTACTATCACTTTCCATTTGTTCAACTCTTGAATAAATAACTTTGATTCTCAAAAGTAATAGTTTAAACTGTTTTCTAAAGAAGTTGAGTTTAGCTTATTATTGTTCAGATGAACCAGAATTAAAGTATTTATTTAATCAGATGATTTTACATAACTGTATTTGACTTTACAAAGTAAAAACAGTAACTTTTAATAACTGTATTATTTATTTGGTTCCTAAATTCTATTTTAAATTTATCTTTGCAAACTACAGTCAACTAGTCGTATAGCCCTAGTTTCTTAGTAGCAGAAAGTTCTAAATGAAATTTTCTTTGCGAATGAAGCTTCAAAGATTATCGCAAAAGTTGTGAGCTGTTATTTTAAATGCTTTTTCTCATTCAACTACATTTTGTAGAAAAAAAAGCTTTGCATAATTGTTGAATACAAACAAGTTTTTGTACCTAAAATTTTGGGTTTCTTCAGGATATAACTAGATACTTCTACTAAGCTCTTGTTTTTATAATATTTTTTTTTTTTTTTTTAACCACATGACGTGTTATTAATGCGATGAAAATTGACTGCAATTTTTTTAATAATCTTCTAAACCGGGAGTCTCTTAACTACTTCTCTCTTGACAAAAGTCGCCTTGTCAGTATCTTCCATCTGATCTAATGTGACATTTGTCTGGCCCTTTGCAATTTATTTTGATTATATATGTATTTTATAATTTACAATGTGGGTAAATCTAGCTATATTAAAAAATCTTAAAGGCCGCTGTTTTGGGTGTTCAACTTAACGTTACATTTTCTTTTATATATTATATATTCTGCGCAAAAAACTATAAAATTTAAATTAAAATTATGAAAGATTGTAAAAAAAAGTTCCGAGTGAGCAATTTCATAAAAAAATTAATATTCGATAATTAGTTAAAAAATTATTAATTGTTAAACTTGTATAAATTACCGTACGGGCTTCTCTGCAAACCACAGGAATCCGGCTACAGAGTAGAAATTTGACAAGCAGAAAAGATCAGTTTTGTTTATGAATTTTTTTTAAAATTCTTTTTTACAGTTGCTGTGATTAAGTGCTTTTTTCCCGAATTTCTTCTAATTTTTCTTCTTTGTTAAATTTTGTTTTACTGCGCAAAAATTTGAAATTACAATGGGCCTTAAAATATGTACAGGTAGAACGACGGTAAAAAAATAATTGATATTCTTTAAGTTCGAGAATTATTAACTCTAACAAACATAAACAAACTTGAAAACAAAACAATATAAAAATTCATTTAAATAAATTGTTCTACTAGAGCCAAACTAAAATAATTTTGACAATTCTGGTGCTTTAATTTAAAAAAAAAAAAAATGTCTTTCCTCTCAAAGAGTTGGCTGATGAACTTTGGAAAAAATACCATGTTTGATCAATCTGTTGTATAGTTTGTGGCCCGTCGAATGCAACTGCGAAGTTAAAATTTGATGTACTGAAAACGCCATTTTTATTTTCGAACTTAACGCGAATTTCTTCGTTTTGTTAAATTGACTATCCATTGTTGTAAAAAACTTAGTTTTCCGTAACGAGATTTTTATTTCATAAGTTTGTGCTCAAGTAGATTTCCATCAAAAGTAGATAAAAAGAAAGAAATTACATATTGTCTGATATAATCTTATTAGCAGTCACGGGAGTAAATTTAAAAAAAAAAAAATATCCAGGTTAGGAATATATTATTCAATAGCATAAAAACTTAAGCTTGCTGAGAGAAACCGAATGCAGATTTGAAGTCAGTGATGCGAAAGTATCTGAGATGTGTTCAAAAATCTGATGCAACAGAGAACCTAGTATCTGTAGTGGAAGTCTTTTCTTTGAATTCTGATACAGCTTTTGGAACATATCTATTCGCAACATCATCCATATTACAGTTTCTATTGATGATTGAAAAGAAAATTAGTACACTTAACATTAATTTATTTTCATGAACTGATTAGATAACAAATAATGTGGTTATTTCACACGACGCCAGAGTCACACAATATTAATACTACGTCAAGAGAAAATGTGATCTTCAGCGGAATAATCGCCAAGATTTTGCAGCTGAAGCACCACGAGAAACTGGAGAAGAAAAAAAAATCACAGAAAGAGACCAAATCTAAGGGCATAACTCTTAGCCACTCTCAGGCAAATAAAAAGTTTAAAATCTATTTGCGCTTGGATGATAATTGTTGCCACGATACGGAACTATCCCCTTCCTAGATACTATCAACATAGTTGCTTTTCACTCAACATACTATTTTCAAAATTAATTTTGGATTTATGAATTAGATGACCAGGTTGATAAGTCGCTAGCTATTATAATGAAAGAAAAATGGCGTTGCAGAATGAATAAAGGTTTTTAATAAGTTCTTTTGATTAAGTTAAGTGTGATTTCCACAATTTAATGATGTAAAATATAAAAAAAGAATTTCAAACCATTAATTAATTGATAAAATAATACACTAAGAAGACTTGTTAGTGCACATTATTATAGTCAATTAAGTATTATTGAAGTCAGTAATAGTTTTGACATTTTTTTTACACCAAAACAGATAAATAACTATATTATATTTTAATAATGATATTAATTCTCATCAATTCCTTATTAATAAGAAATAATTCAGACATTTTAAAATATTTTAATTAATGAAAAAAAAAAATTAAGAAATGACTAATTAAATTATTACTATTTAAGAGAAAGTATAAATCCTAAATAATTTGAAAATTGTTTGACTCTTCTTGTAATAAATTCCAAGTATTTAATGTACTTTTAAAGTGATTTTGTAAAAAGTTTTTATTATCTGCAAACTAATAGTGAAACATACCCTACCAAAAAGATAATTCAAAGCATAACCTCTTCATTCATAATATTTGGCATCTCTCTTGTAAATGGAAGTTTCCTTTTTTTTTTTCCTTCTGCGGAGGTGCAGAAGTTAAAATGGAAGGAATTGCTCCCTTGATTAATTTCCTTTCCTTGTTTCTTGAATTTTATAAGTAAGCAGATGGCTTAAAATGAACAGAACAAACACGCATATTTTGAGATACATTTGAAGTTGGTAAGAAAACAACCATAAAAATTATACCTCGTGAAGGTTGTAGACGAGGTGTACGAGGTTGTTTTACATACACTTTTGCTGACTTGGAGGTGGTTTTAAAATCACTTCATATCAACCTGGCTGATGCGGTGTTTTTCTGTGTATACAGGTTGCTTTTCTCACACTTATAATAAACGGGGTATTTATGAGGTATAAAAAAATGTACCTTACTTCAACTAAAGAGAGTCAGGTATTTATTGAGGTGTATTAAGTCATTTTATTTATACCCAAGCTTATTTGAAGGGTTGTTTAAGGCTCACTTCATATTAACTATCTCACTTCCCAGAGTTCCGTGCGAGACACCGAATGTCATGTATGTTGACAATCGAAAGTCTATGCGAAATTCGGTAAGTGTGTTTGACATTTATTGATTTAGTTTTATCACTTTTAATCAAATATGCTTAAATTTTCAAACTTAAATTTTATTATTTGTTTTTTAAAGACATGGCCTGATCTTAAATGATTAAACTGTGGGTTCATCACTAGAACTTCACTTTCAATCATATATATTTTTGTAATTGATAGAACAGAGCAGATTGAAATTGAAATATTTATCTTAAATGAAATGGGAAGTTTTGTTCTAATCTTTAAATGTACTGATCTATCAAAAAGGCTTTTAACTAAAAAAACTTTTTTCTGCCTCATCATCAAAAATATCATACATCGTGTTATTTATTTTAAAATAAAAATTGATTGTACATCTTGATAGGTATTTATTATATATTCATTGATGTATTTTAACAAACCTTAAAGAGATTACATTCTAAATAAATTATGCAATGTGTGTAATAGAGTTCAAATAGAACACATAATAAATATTGTCATCTTTAATTATTTTATTTTTAATTTTGTTTCTAGAAATCAGACAATTGAAAGAAATTTCAGTCATCAATTTACACTTATAAAACTATCGGTTGATAATTGAAAAGAAAAAAATTGTAATTATTTTTTTTTTTGTGTGTAATAATTGCATAAAAATTATAAATAAAATATTTGTGGTAATGCATTTGAAACTGCTAAAAATGTTAAAAGAAAAAAAAAGACTGAGTTTAAAGATAGGTGTCTTTCATTGAGCCTTGGCTGAAAAACCTCGCTAACTACACTAATAACTATTTCATTTTTAAAAATACTAAAATTAAATAATGTTGAGGATTTTTTGTATAAAAAGTGTTTGCTAATGAAATAAATTGTACATTTAAGTTCACTGACATCAATTATCGTATAAAATAAATTTGCCTGGTCTGCAATGCTAAATCAGATCAATTAAATATATAAATCATTTTTGTGAACTATTCTTAGACATTTACAAAGTTTTGTGGATGAGCTCTCTCTCTCTCTCTCTATATATATATATATATATATATATCTCAAATAACAGAGCAACTCCCCGTTATTTCTTTGGGAATATTAGTCAACATGTCATGAAATATGAGGCCAGATTCTACACAATCTTTTATTTACTAATCGATGGTGAAGTCTCAGCCCTGCTCCAGCTGGAGGGGGGGGGGGGAGACACATATCCCGTCAAAACTGACGGAGTTTAGTTGGTAATCATAAAACACAAAAAGCCACGCAGGAACCATCGGTCCTGCGTTTTATACATGGGTAAACAGGGCAGTCATATCGCATTCCTTGTATTCCTACGCCTCATCGCAAATCATTTAATACTCATAGAAAATCGTTTAATCTTTCCTTATATGGAAGTGAAAGATCTTAAAATAACTCCTCTTTTGAAACATAAATCTAATTATAATTCATTGGCATGTTTACTGCCTTGAAGTCCCAAAATAGAATATCTGTACTCTAATTTTTTAACTAAGAAATTTTATGAAAACGAAAAAGTTTCAATGCTTTTATTAATACAAAAGTATTTTTATAACTTTTGTATTATATATATATATATATATATATATATATATATATATATATATATTGTTGGCATGTCTATACCATTTGTCAGGTATCGAGTAGCTCGGTTGGGGGGAGGAGGAAGTAAGAGTTTGATTATTTTAGCATATTAACAATTTATTTACAAACAATATTTACAGACATCAGTAATTGCATCATTCTTTACATCAGGCTCACTCGACGCGCACACCTACGCTCCCTCTACACATAATTGCTACTGCCATCTAGTGGCCAATCATTTTCTTTTCAAATTTTAATAAAATTAAAGCTTGGTGTTAACATTATATATATATATATATATATATATATATATATATATATATATATATATATATATATATATATATGGTTTATTATATTAACAATTTAACTAATGGTTTCTTGAATCCTCCTTTTTTACACATTATTCAAATAAATGACTAAAAAATATTATGTAGAAGCGAAAAATGTGTTATTTTTTTATTACTCTTCTTTTTGAGTTCAGAAAAAAAAAATTTGTAATCTCTAGTGGATGAGCAATCCTCAACATCAGATATGGAAACACTTCCCGACTCTCAGATAATTTTTCCTGAATTTCTGTTATTCCGCTTTTTAAAACTGTCTAACCTCAGGGCTAAAGAGAATAGAAGGGCTAGTTCACTCCACTCTTAGAGCCGAAGCTACGATTTCCCTCCTCATGACGTCACTGTGTCCACAGACCTCGGAGAAAGTGAGCAAAGATATTATGATAACTTTGCATCTTTCTCTTTGTAAAAATAAGATAGACTTTTTCTGGTTATTAGCTTTCAAACTTTACGTAATTAACACATTATTTCCGTTCATAAACATAGTTCAAAAAGTCTTTCTTGGCCATTACATTAAAAAAATACCATTTTAAACTTATTTACTAGTTGGCGAAAATGACACTATAAATACTTTATTTATAAAAAGTTCAGTATTAACTTTAATTATTAAGAAAAATGAAAGCATATTTCGACATTTTTTTATCTACATATTCTTTTATAGCAATAAGTTGAGTTAAATTTAGAATCCCTGATTTTGAAATATGCCGTTAATAGCAATCATTAGAATCGTTAATAGCAATCATACTTAATCATTAAGAAACATCAACCTTAAACGATAATTACTGAAACAAATTAATAATTTAGGTTCATAATGACATTAGAAATTTTACAATTGTTTATATATATTTAAATTTAAGATTATATAATCTATAGATATTTAAATTTAAGAGAATATATTTTTTTTAAAAAATCATAAATATTTAGAATAGCTACATTAAAAAATATGTCATGAAATTAGGAGAATTTCAACTATACACTATATATTTTATTTATACTTTTTACTTACGTTTTAATTTTCTTTGACTTTATCCATTTTTTAATTTTTTTTCACCTGACTTTCTTTTTGAAGTAACGAGGCGGTTTCTATTTAGATAACGAATTTTTATAAAAGTACTTAACGATAGAAAAAACGTATTGCTGTTTTATATTAACTGTGTCATTTCGGAATCCATTCTCTACATAGTTGTTCATTTACTTTAGGGAACACGCGGAAAATTATATTTTTTCCTTTTGTTTTTCTATCAAAATTTTTGCAAGTTGCAATCGCGCAAACTGGCATTTCGTTAAAAGTTTTAAATTTTTGTAAATTTACTGCAAAAACTGAGGAAAGTCATTATAGAAAATAACAAATGTCTTAGAATATATCACAAAAAGAAATGCTCCAATATTAGTTAGAGCTAATAAGGCCGAACGCTCTGTTCTTGAAGTAAAAGTGCGAGTTTTGCGCCAAAGTGACGTCACTAGAGAAAATCGGAGTATTGGCGCGGCGAGAGTTTCTTCAAAGGAGTGAACCAGCCCTTCTATTCTCTTTAGCCCTGGTTTAACCTGCCATTTTTAGCACATAAAAGTAGTCTCATGAAATCGCTTAGCAAATTCATCGACATTTGTTTAGATACAAACAAGAAAAAAAGCTTATCGCTACATTCCCCTCTATAGATGATTTTAAAAATCGGTATATATGTATTCATTTTGAAGTAGAAATTTCAAAATTATTACAAAAAAATGAAGTAAAAAATCAGTCGAAGACAGAAAAAAGTACATTATATCCAACCTCCTCACTTTTTTGGTTCACTATAGCGGGGTTTGACTGTATATAATATAATATACACAAATGTGCAGCAACGAGGACGAAGTGGTGCTCATCCTTCCTCCGGAAATTATTCAGAATTTATACCAAAAATAAAGTAATCTCACATAATAAACTTCTGAATTTATGTAACATCCCATGATATTTGATAATTGAAAACTAACAACTGTACTAAATCACTTATACATGTTTGATTACAGAACTGTTATTTTTCGCCACATGTTCTTTTTTCGAAATCTACCTATAATTATTTACTAAACAGATTCTTATTATTAATTAGAATAATAAGCAGAATTAAATAAACGCGATTTCAAGTGGATATGATAATTTGTTTCAATGTTATGAGCATTTTTATGCAGGTGCTTATGGTTCACTACTTAAAAAATTAGCAAATTCCAGAAGCCTTAAATTTTTTAGTAATAAGTCGGTATTGTTTCTTATGTAATTTTAACGCTGAATCGAATAAAATCAGTTGCGAATCGAAGCATTTATTGTTTTAAAGTTATATGCGTTTTTTTTTTTTTTTTTTTTTTTTTTGAATTTCACCCTATGAGATATGTTTTTATATTTAAACAAATGATTGTAGCAACTAACAATTAGTTTTATTCTGCTCGGTATTATAAGTTATATTGGGAATATTTTACTGAACCTCTTTTAAATGCATTATTTCAAATCGTTCTCTCTTAAAATTGACATTTTCATTTTCCTCTCATAAAATTGTTTACAGCTTTAGACAACCAGCTAGTGGTGGTTAGTTTTATTCGATTGGGTGTAAAAAATGCATAAAAATTGGTACCTAACTTTAAAATTTTATGTTATTAAACGATTGTTGATTCTTGATTACATTAATTAAAATAATAAAATAACTAATTTTTTTGCAAAACTCTGATGTGATTGACAATTACGAAAGTCCTTTTCAGAATCAGCGTTAAAAATTGATTAAAAAATATTAGTTTTATGAAATCTGATAAAGTTTAATACAACAGTCTCAATGCCCAACAACATATCTTGGGTAAACTATTTATTTTGGTTATTGCTGTAATCACTCAATTAAGAAAATAGACAGCTTGAAATGTGTGTTTGAAGAAACAGGCAAAGCATATGATCTCATTTTTTAAAAGAATGTTATGGCTAATATATTTTAAAATAATTAACTAGATTTCAGTCCATGTTTAACATTAGATCGTCAGTTCTCCGAAACGGAATACTTGAAGCTTGCTCTAAACTGTTCTGACAATGCCCCTCGAAAACAAACTGAAAAATTAAAGCGATTTTCCTATTACGAGAAGAGTGGAGATATTCCTTCCTTCTTCTTCTTTTTATTATGAAGGAACGATTTTGAGTAGAATTCAAATGTTTTGGAAACAAACTTTTCATTTTAATATAAAATATTTTCCACTGCTGCACCGACAACATTTTTTTGTCACTTTAATATAAGTTCAAAACTGGATATAGCAATTTCTTAAACTTAATTTTTCTAATGTTTTAAAAACAAATTGATCTTTTTTTAATGAATAATGGTGATAATGTTTTTAATGATCAAAGCCAATGGATTAATTATTTTTTCTTTTAATGATATTAATTTATCTTTCCAAGGCAAAATTTTAATGTTTTAAGCCTTTAATTTATTTTTCTAGTGCAAATTTTAATGATCTAAGTTTTTAATTTGTCTTTCTAATGCAAATTTGTAAAGATTTAAGTTTTTACAAAGCAAAATTTTAATGATCCAAGCCTTAAATGTATCTTTCAAATGCAAAATTTATTGAAATGATTTGCTATAACAAGTAATAATAAAACAAAATGCATATTTTACAAGCTAAAATATGTACAAACATCAACAATGAACCATCCACTCCAGTAGAGCGGGGACAACTAGCTTCAGTTATCACCAACAGTACAAAAGCAAATCCACCACCACTCGGGGCACGCATAAGCCGGCCGGAAAATCGCTTTTCTTTACAGCCGTTATGGTGAGTCAATGCCTTTGTGGAATGAGTTGTTCTCAATATAAAGATTTATAAGAGCCTACAAAAAAAAAAAAAAATGTTAGATTTAAGATACCAAACAATAATCGAACTTTAAACAATGCAAGATTGGAATATGAAACGTAAGGGTTGCTCTAATGAAGAGTGGAGACATTTGGTAGCGCTTTAAATACAATATTCTCCATTCAGGGTTATAAAGAAAAGTAGCGCGAGTGTATCGCAGATTGCAATTAACAGATTAACCGATTCACGTGAAAGCATTTGAAATGAATGTAGAAAGATGCTTGCAGAAAAAAAACAAAAAAAAAAAAACAATGCGTTGTAATTCCGTTTTCGGGGTTGTTTATCAAGAAATGTCTGAGACAAGAGTCTGTGAATAAATGATGCAAAACTTGAAAATTTTTCATGAAAGGTTAGACATAAATATAGGATCTGCCAAAACTTCAGCAAACAAATAATTTGATATCAGTGCAGCACTCTGTGAGTGTATAAGAACGGTGCAATCATATTCTAACCTTAAACACCGTACTACAGCTAGTTCAGTTCTGGGCACATCCATATTTAGCATGACTTTACATTCGCTTTAAATGCTATCACGAGAACTGGTTAATCAGTTATATACGCAGCCTTCTTCTTTTACTTGAACTTTAAGATTCTTTAATTTTAACTTCCTTTGTAATCCTGAATGGGAGAGCACTGCTGTTGCTGTTGTATTTTTGACGCTATATCACACACATTAACTTTTCATTTCGGCAACCTTTATATAAGCGGAGGAATTTAAATAGAAAAACTAAAAAATAATGCCGAAAGTTCCTAGACGTTTGCTTAGTCTGTTGTAGTATATCAGAAAATGCAATTTTTCTATATGTCGCCTTGTCGTTTGAAATATGCAATACATGGTTTTGAAATTTACGCATAACTTCGATATTATTTCCTAAAAATATATTTTTTTCATTTAAAAAAAGTGTCTAGATCTTTCTTATATTATTATTAATTGTTTAATATTGAAAACAACTGAACAATGCCTAATATGCATTGCCTTATTTTTTTGCGTTATGTTTCACACTTTAAACTATTATATATTATTTTAAGAATATAAGGTGTATTATTAATTTTTTTGGGTAACAAAATGATTCAGAAAAATTGTTTATAGGTACTGAGAAGATTTTTTTTATTTTTTATGAACTGATTACGTATATTATAATACAGATTTTTTTACTCTACTATTTTGTAATAAAATTACACAGAAAAGTAAAAAAATATGTAATAATACTAATACTTTTGTAAATGATACTTTTTTTTTGTAAAACTTGTAACTAAAATTTTTTTTTTTGTAAATTATTGCGCATAATTAGATTATTAGGAATCGGCCTTATAACGCACACTTACCATTATCAGAATCGTGAGTCCGCATCCAGTTATTTATCCTCTAAATGGCCTTGGTGGTTGAGGTCGTGGCTGAGAGATAGCTGGTCTGTAAATTGCTTGTGCAGCTCTACCTGGAGTGACAGCAGATGCTCTTGCAACATCTTGTTCATTGTGGAAGAAAACGTTAGGACCAGCACCAAGATTGGCGTTCAAATAGAAGAAATCGCCAGAACTGCCACAAGGAACAGCGTCTTCAGGGAATGTGCAACTGAAAGAGAATTGGTCGAAAATAGTTTGGTTTCCGCACAAGAAAGACCATTGTTGCATTTGAGCTTGGCCATCTGGGTCAACGGTGGTATGGCAAACGTGGAAGATTTGGCAGTTGTTGTCAATGTCTGCGTAATAACCATCAGTGCTGCAGAGAAATGATGTCCTCACTGATCCAATCAACAACTCTGCTCCGTCGGGGAGATCATATGCTGCACGTTTTGACTAAAAATAAATAATATTAGAATAAACTTGTTTCAGGGTTACAACGTGAGAGAGAACATCAGTGTGAAATAATTAGAATTTATTTATTTATTCATTATATTACTTTATAACCGGAGATAAACAGTCGACCCAATTCTGAGTTTATTATTATTTCTATAAATATAAACTGATACTTGATAGCAGATGTAGCCGTTAACCAACAACTATAAAAGTTTGGAAATGAATGAACTTACTTTACAAATGAATTTACATGAAAATATTTCATACATGTTAGTTAATCAAGAAGCAATGCAACATTTTACATAAAAATAACTTAAAATGTGTACAGTTATAATTTTTTACACTTAATATACTTCGTATTCTGAAGAATGAATCTCCTAACAAGTTAAAAACAAAATACTTCGTATTTTAAAGAATGAATCTTCTAAAAAGTTAAAGACGTTTTGGAATTAAAACAGAAATAAGTTCCTTTTTATAGTTTTATATTTTATTTTCCAACCGGCATTGAACAGTCTACCCAATTCTGAATTTACGACTATCACTGTTCAACTCCGTAGCCCTTCAATTTTGAACTTAACCCAGAAGACAAAGGAACTTCAGGATCAAACATTGGGACTCTGAATAATAATTCGTGAAGGACTTTTTAAAGAAACTAAGACGCATTTACGTTAAAAGGAGTGGAAAACCACGAAAATCTCCCATGATTAGCACGTTGCAAGGGGGTTCGAGGAATTCACGAAACGTCAACCGTCTATGTCAGCACCGTAGTCGGTGAGCCGGAAGCAGAATTCGTATCAAACACCTCTGGGTCACCTCATTTGGAGGCAAATGCTCCATCCCCTGAGAATAAGAACCATTTATTGGGTTAAATTTATTTTTTCTGTTCTGTAATTTCCACTGAATGTGTGATAATAAGAACTATAATTTTGAAAACCAGAATTTTCGGTTAACCGTTACCACATGAACGGAAAAAATTATCAAATGCACGGTTTAAATACCTAATTTTTTGGTTTTATTAATAAGAGTTATGTTTCATTTTTTTTAAAGCTAGAAATGTCATTACCATACAGTAAGGTAATTTTACCAGATTTTTTTCCCTCTGTGATGTAAATTGGGTAAGTTTTAAGCCACCAACAGAGATTCCATGTTCTACACAAAGACAGTTCAGTGCCTTAAATACTGTTCAGATCTTGAGATTACTTTACTTAAAATAAGAGGTTTTTTTTAAGCAGAAATTTTCTTGTGTTTCGAGTTGCCATTTCATTAATCAATGACTTTTATTGCCATGTAATTTAATATTATTTAATAATTTTTAGCTGAATCTGTTTTGCTCTTTGTTTCAATATATACCAATTAGTGAAATCGTGAAAATAAGGTCCTGTTTTTATACAGTTGAGAAAAATCTACGCTGTGGTTGTGTTGTAAATCTAATGTTTTCTGAAAAAAGAATTTTGTGAAAAATCTGTTTTTACAACAAAAATCGTTATAAATTTTTAAATTTTTTGGATAAAATATTTTGTGAACGGCTTTTTCTTAAATATATAATGAAGGACCCAAATGTTTCAGAAACAGACTTCTAGTTATTCAGAAATTTAACAAATAAGATATATAAAAAATTTATGCTTACTCTTGAGGCAGCAAGAACGACAGAGACGAACACTAAAACTAAAAATTAAAGGAAAGATCTCAGTAAAAAAGTTAAGAAATCAAGCGTAAATTAAACATTAAAATTTGGGAAAGAAAGAAAAAATCACTAATTATATATTGTTTTAAAAATAGATAATGAAAAAAAAAATGTCAATACTTAACACACTGCGGCCAAAAAGAAAGAGGAAAAAAAGCAGCATTTTAATGTAAACATTTTACAGTGAAATTAAATACCAAAATGTAAACGTTTCTAATGTTTTTGTAAATTTTATATTCTTAAATTTTGTATTCTATAAAATTGAAGTTGAAAAAAAAAGAAGTTAAATATTACAAATTTATTCACAAAGCAAGTTTTAAAAATCCAATTTATCTGAATTTTATGATTTTTTCAATTAGTTTTAATATATATGTCGATAAATTTCTGTACATCTAAATTTTAAAAAAATTGTTTTATTAATATTAAATAAATAGTTAACAATACTGACTTTTTGTTATTATCTATGTGTTTGAAATTTTCTGACTACTTCTTAATGGATTCTGTCAGACACACTTTATAATTAAAATGTGTCAGAAATTTATTTTATCAAATTTTTTTTTCATTAAATAAATTATAAATATTAATAAATATTACACATAATTAAATATTATTTATAAAATTAATAAATATTATATATAATAAATATTACATAGATAGCTGATCCCACAATAATAAAAAAAGAAGTAAATTTCTTAAATCTCTCGAATTAAATTCACATCATCTTGTTTCTAAATTAAATATGAAATGCAATGATTATACTTCAATGATATTTTAATATAATATTCAGTAATAAAAATTTATAATCACTTCCAAATAATTAATGTTGACCAAAATATTCAGTTGTATTATCATTTGAAGTTTTGCTAAAAGTGTACATTCAATATAAATGAGCAAAGCAAACAATTTACATTGCATTATACTGTACCAAAATGTTAAAAAAAAAAAAATCAAACTTTTATTACACGCCTAAATTACAAGCACATTTAAGGTAATTCATGATATATTAACTCAATTTTGAAGAATAAAATAGTTACCCAAAGCAATTGATGCCTTCATTCTTTGATTAGAAAATTATTTCCTGAAATAAAAATGAAAATTTAATGCTACAAATAATAAAATCATTGAATCATCATCGTATAATTTATTCATATTTACAAATATTAGTGCAATTAAATAGACTATGTTCTTAACTAGGTAAGTATTTATGCTGAAATATATATTATTCTAGTAATCTGTTTAAATCCATTACTACATCGTATTTTTAGGTGGCGTAAAAAATTAAACATAAAAAATTAAATTGTGCAAATAAAAGTTTCTTAAAATAGCATTATTATCTATTTATCTATTCGCATGATACCCACAAATACATGCTTTTTCATCCTTTTGTTTACGTTTTTTTAAACATTAAAGAACATTGCAAAAGTGTTTCAAATGTTAGAAAAAGTATTGCTGCACAGTAAAAAAAGTTTTTTTTTACAGTAAAATCTATTTTTATCGTAAAATTTTACGGAATAAGGAAATCTGATAAATCGTAATTATTACAATAATACTTACAGTAATCTTTACTGAATCCCTGTAATTTAGTAAATATTATTGTAATAATTACGGTATAAAGTTTCTGATAAAAATGGATTTTACGGTAAAAATACTGTCACTCTGAGTACCGGCACTTTTTGACATAATATTTCAGGAATATTTTACAGTGTGTGAAATACATTTAATATATAATAGTATTTGTTAAATTTGAAGAATTAAACAATTCAAGAAATTAAAATTTCGTTCTCAGCAATAAATATTTATTAAATAAATTTATGATATAAGTAATTTAATCAAGTAGTAGTCTAAATAAATTTTCCAAAGAGTATTAACTCAAAATAAGAAACTCCAAGTGATTCAAAACATTGCTGATTATAGTAGGGACAGAATAATATACATTAAAATTAGCATGGCTAACATTTTACTATATAGCTACAAACATCTTGCTAACATAATCACTACACACTAACTTATAAGAATGTAAGTCTTTCAAAATATTGCTTAAATTAAAAAAAACAAAACACATTACTGTGAGCCTTAAATTAAACACTGTTTTAATGATAATATGTGGTAAAAATTTTTATCGCATAAGAATAAATAAGATTTTTATCAATAAAATGCAGGTATTTTTTTTTTAAATCGTACTTTTACTGCGTTGTAGATGTGCATCTCAGAAATAGATTTCCGTCTTATGTATCACTGATATTAAGTTTGAAACATTTTAAACCATAATATAGTCCGAGTTCGCTGCAACTTTAATATGGTACAAAGTGGAGTCATATTATTCGACTTCTTAAAACTGTTTATACGATACTATGGTTTAACTTAAATCAAAACATTGTTTAATTTTATACCTTGCTAAGGGTGAAACAAATTTACACTTTATTGTGATTCTAGGTACCGATGATAAATTTTAACGGTGAATCTATTTTTCTAAAAGCATTGATGGTTTCTCATACTTAATGCTCCTGCTATTTTTCAAATATCAAAAACTTAAATCACGTCAAATTAAATCAATAAAATTAAATTAATAAACTTAAACAAATATTACGGAAAATCCTAAATTACAAACTATTACAAAACGACCTATCCGGAAGTCATAACCATTATTAAGGCTGATATTCAAAGCATTTTTGTCATGCAAGAAAAAGCTACAATTTGAGTTTTTTAAATTAGAAACAAATCTTTAATTGTTGTTTAAAAATTGTCTGAAGTTTTCAACTATACAATTAAAATCTTATTCACTTTAATAAAAAACAGTCAATTAGGTGAAATTTTTCAGCTTAGATAAAAAATATGAACATCAACGAATAGTTCATATTTTTATAATATTTTTCCTTAAATTTTGAATATTTAGTTCAAAAAATGCAACGATGATTTAAGATATTAAAATATTCAACTACAAGCACTTTTGATTTTCGCAAAACTATCAACTTTTCATATCTTGCACTATTTTAATGATTAGAATAGAGAACACTGGATAAAGATAGACAAAACATAACCTAACAGCCATAAATAACTGTTACTAACTCTCAACAATTACAAAAATATGATATAGCCTTCATTCGTGAAACTTAACATTCTTCTCTTTGATAAAGTATCCATTGAATGCAAAAAGACAGTAAATTCGACAACTTCATATAACACTCATTCTAATACCGTTTTTAAACCAAAATCGATCTAAGCAAGTTTCTAACTATCCAAGGAGTTATGGAAGCATGCGAATCCTCTTACCTGTCTGAAGAAGCTGAGGAGCAAGAGAGATGAAGATGCTGAGATGAGGCATTCATTATTGCCCATCATTTTATACTAGAATTTATTCCGGGGGTCACCTGACGAAACGGGTTACTCGACCAATAAAAACACGGATTCGGTGCGCCCACTAACATTTGTGTCAGACGGTCTTCCTTGTCTGCACGAAGCGGGATATTTGTAAAAAGAAAATAAAACATCTTTTTTCTTTTTCATGAAGACTATGGAATTTAGAAAGTATGATGAGTCTTCCTGATTCAAGGCTATCGACAGAAGATCGTAATCTCCAAATCTTTTTAGGCTTTTTGTTTTATGAAAAATGGGAAAATAACTTCAACTTGTTCTTTTTTTCTTCTTCTCACACTGAATTGACCCTTATGTTTGTGGTCAGTTTTATGAAACCAGCATAGATTTCTTTTGAAAATGGAATTTCCATTTTATCTTTCACTTTCATTGACAGCTTTGCAATTGGTAGGTGTTTTGACTTTTGTTTAATTGTTCTCCTTTAAGGAATTAGAGTCAAGCCATGAGATGATTACTGTCACGTTTTATTTCATTGCAAAATTTGCTTGTTAGAGAGTAAAATTATAAAATTAATTTGCAAAATTTAAACTTCAAAGAATACTCTAATCGTTTTCTAAACCTTATTCTGAAATTTATAAAATTTAAAATTTTGTATAAGTATTTCGTATTTTTTTTTTTTTTTTTTTTTTTGCGTATGCATCACTTTTGCTTAGAAATAAAATAATAAAAAATATTTCAATTATTACAGTAATTATTTTCGATATAAATGATATACTATCAGAAACATATAAAAGACTAATTACTAGAATATTGATATAAATTTAAAAAATTTGAATTTTGACTTATGTGTATCATTACAAATTTAATCCAATTCTGCTCCCTAATGGTACGAAAATAATGCTCTTTTTGAATTATTACTTTTGCTGTTCGCGCTTATTAATCTGATTACCAAAACTGTTACTGTAGAATTATTTTTCAATTTTCCATTAAAAGACGAACAACACAAACGTAAGTTTTTCCAACATTGCTGATTTAAATAGATAAATAATATAATAAATAAAAGCCGTTACCACGGACATAATAACATGCTTTGGTAATAAATCATCATTACCAAAACAGATACATATTCTAGAATTCTTTTTCTGATTGCCATTAAAAATCGGACACCGCTGACATAAATTTTTTCAATTTTGCTGATAAAGTATGGAAATAAATTGCAGGAACAGGGAGATTTTTCAGATATTTATAGCAACTGTCTATTACACTACTCCCCAAACATATTCTAAAAAAGAAAAATTACCGCTAAAATGACGAAATTTATAATATAAGAAATCTCTTGTAGAATGAGAATTTCTAATGAAACTATCTGAAACAATTTGAAATATGTTGAGAAAAAGGCACGAAGTATTGTAATAAACTAAAAAATAATAAGAGAAATATATATTGCGAATGCTCAATTTATTTGCTATGAGTGAACAACGGAAACTATAAATATGCTTTAGAGACTGTATTATGAAATTTAAGACCTTTCGAAAGCTATTGATTTTAACATTTATTTTTTATTAATGGCTCTATCTATTGTTAACAGTTCATGTGAGACACATTAAAAATAGCCATTATATGGTCACAAACAACGTACATAAAACTATCAAAAATATAATTCGATTTAACCTTACGGTTTTCCTTTCGAAACTGTGAATTTTAACTGTTTTTTTTCCCTCTATTGAAAAAAAATGTACCCCATATTGAAAAAAAAAAATTTATTTTATTCCGTTTCAACAACCAATGATTAAAAAAAGTAACTACAATTGCCATCTATAGTCAGGCATGGACTTTTAAAAACCAAGATTTACAAAATAAGGAAATTTTAAGATGCATGTAATACAGTATCTAAGTATTAACAGTGTACTGAAAAACTGTAAGTAAAATTCTGTCAGTTAACGGATTATATATAATAAATAAAATTATTCAAACTAAGCATTTAAACTATAAAGTAACTACAGTATTTTGCTTTTAACTTTTTGATATTATAACCTTGGCAAAAATGCGATGAAAGGTGTGTTTAAACAAATAACCGAAGATAAGTGTGGATTCGAGATGTGGGCAGTGAGTGGATCGGAGCTTATAATTAAATTAATTAAAATTATGCAACAAATAGTGTTTAGGTTCCACAGCAATATCCATATTTTGCTTTTACACTTTTTTCATATCATCCAATTTGACAATGAACACAGTAAGAAAGCTGTCGAGAAATTAACCAAAAATGAGTATGGAGTCGCTATGTGGGTACCAATTGGGACTATGTGTAGTTGACACATTAAATTCCTAGGAAAAATAATATTTATTTTCCAAAGATGTATCAGTATTTCGTTTTTAGCAATTTTGTCCTATAATCTTTTGGTACATATTTCTCTTTTCATATAATTGGGATTGGGCATTTTTCATATAATCTATTTGATAATTTAATGTGTGTTTAATGATTAAAACAAATAAAAATAGTACTTGTTACTTTCAGCTGCAATAGATTTGAAGTGATGAGAATTATTAAAGTGTAACTGGTCGCTAGATATTTCCGAAAGAAAAAAAATTTCATTCAATTTATAATTAAACAAAACATTGTTGCCTCTAATTTTTGAAGTATTACAGTACAAAGTGTGATGAAAAATACCCCTAAAATTGCTTTAAGTTAAAAGGATTTTTAAATTTTTATAATACCAAAATGCTCTAAATTAAAGAAAAAATCTCTGCTTTTTTCAAAAATAAAAGAAGCTTTCATTGGGGAGACCAGTTTTTCTGGAAAGTAAAAGCGGTCGGTGCACAATTTCGATCACATTACGATGTTAGTCTCAAAATCGTGTTGCCTTAACCTCCACGAATTTCTTGGTCCATAATGGCCAGTTGTAAGAATGCTTAAATTTTATAACTCTACATAATAATATAATATATATGTTTTTATTTTAAAGTGTTTGTTATATGTAAATATATATGTGCTTAAAAGCGAATAAGTCATGGATATTTTAAACTTTCCAAAAACAAGGTAGAAATGTAATGGTTCACTAACAATGTTTTCGGCCTTATTCTAACTTTCCAACTAAAACGACGTAGTTTAATTCAAATTTGATTCATTTTGAATAAATCGTGTTCTACTGAATATTGAACAAAATGGAGAAAAATGAAGTCAAATCTGATTCAAGTGAAGCAACAACTCAAATGATGCTGATTTTTAAACTGAATAGAGTCGAATATGATTAAAATAGTATCACTCTAATAATACTGATAGTCAATCTAAAAGGATAGTAATAAATCTAAGTTTGATTTGAATGATGTACTAAAACTTGAGTTGACTATTTCACTTGAGTGTTTTAACTCAAAATTAATGGGCTGTGATAGCTTGGTTGGTAG
Source organism: Parasteatoda lunata (assembly GCA_949128135.1). Lineage (NCBI taxonomy): Eukaryota > Metazoa > Arthropoda > Arachnida > Araneae > Theridiidae > Parasteatoda > Parasteatoda lunata. The sequence goes on along the minus strand of OX421973.1, from coordinate 58,076,021 downwards.
AGTGTTGGGCCCATGTCCAAGTGGTCATAAGTTCAATCCCGCCGGGCGAGGACTTCCCGTGTAGTAAATGGTGACACGTTAAAGTTAGTTAGCACGCTAGTGTCGGGTCACAAAGTCCTCCATTTTTCTCACTACAAATCATATCTCTGAGGGACGTTGAATTGGAGATTGATCGTTCTGGTTTAAGTCAAAATTACGATCTGTGGATGAATGGATGGATGTATGAATGGGTCCACGGTTTTTAACGGGTAGTGACGTGTGTGTGATTGAAGTCGTATTCTTGGCCATGGATGGATCCACCGAAAAACAAGAAACGGACCCTCTGCCTTAATTTGCTTGGTTCCACCAAGCAGACTTGCTGGTATTGGCAATTGGCATTAGAAACAACAACAACTCAAAATTAGAAAGATTGTTTTAACTAGTTATTGATTATTTTATTTTAAGAGAGTAAAAAGATTGAACATAGGTTTACAAAACCTTTTTACACCTTTAAACAAGATTTTTTTTAACTAGTCAAACATCACAGAAATAAAGCTATGTTATGCAACGCATAAAAAACAGTTATGAATGTAATTCATACATTATTAAACTCAGATTATTAAACTCAGATAAACTTAATTTACTCAGATTTTGCTTGAGATATATTTTTAAGCAGATGAACTCTATTTCACAGTAAAATACAATACCGGGTTCCTTTTGAACTACTGAAAAAGAAGTAAACAATAAATACGCATTACGATAAATACAAAATTACCTTTCAGGAGCTATGAAAGAATCATAAATAATGATTCTTTTAACAAAAGGTTTATTTCAAAAGTGAAAATTGCTTAAATCTGATAACGTAGCTCAATCCACGATTTTCCCCTTACTCCCTGATGAAAGGTGTGTTAAAGAAACATTTAGAAGGTAATAATTTGAAATTTTTTTCTCTATCATATTTGATTATTTCATTTAGAAAGATAAATTATTTCTTTTTTGTCATAAGAAAAATTAAGGTACATTTTACCAGTTTTGAACATGTTAATTTTTAGATAAATCAAAAATTCAATTTACTTGAAAAGAAAAAGCCTTAGTATTTTTCAAAGATGCTTCTGGGAAAATTGTATAAATATTTTTTCCAGAAAAAATATTTTTTTAATGCTATACTTATTTATTCGATAATTTTAGAAAATATTTCACCTCTTCAGTTGAAAAAATTATTCAATTATCACAGTGTTTTTAAATTAATTTGTATTAACGATAAATTTATTAACAACGTTTCGAATTTAATTAAATTGGTTTAATATTTAAATAAAAGTAAATCAGTACATACATTGACAAAAAAATATTTATTTATTTTTTTTAAATGGAAAAAATAGCATATTTACTCGATCTCGTGTACGATTTTAAGACGATGTTGTAGAATGTTTGATTTAATGTTAGCGACGCATTTTAACAAATAAATTACTTATCTTACGGTTTTAAAATGAGAGGCTCATTAATTTGTTTTCTTATACAATCCCGACTTGGAGTAATGATCTTGCCTCTTTCTTTTTTTTTAAAACTTAGTTTTGAACTCTATTTGATAAGCTTGCTTTGAATGCGTACAGTCGTTTACATTTCGCGCAGTATAATCGATTCCGAAAGGGATTGTGATACTACTGAATATTATTTTTTCAAATGTGGGTCATATATTTAGTTTTAGTTAATAAGTAAGAAAGATTTTCGAAAGGTATCTTCATTAGCTTGAAAAATTAGGGTTAATAAAAGTAAATATATTTGAGAATAAGCTAAAAAATTGTTTTTTTTTTCTTCAAGAAACAGACCTTTTGAAATCCGAAAACTTTTTCGGTGTAGAAAATGCGCTTTATTAATTAAAATAAAATCATCAAAATAAAAATGGTATTTTTTTAAAAGCTAATTTTAGCAAATATAGAAATTGATTATATTTACAAATATAAAATAAATAGAAATTTAATAACAACTAATTGCTTAATTATAATCTTTTAGTTTTATCTACTGAAGCAAATTGTAGAGGAGTAGGGTTGGTTGAAATGTATTTTGCTTGATATTTAACATCCAAACAGCAAATTTAAGCTGTTTAAAATTTAAACATCTTTACATCTATAGATTCTTTGAATATTTCTTTGACTTACTTTTATGATAATAAAAGAAATATATACTACACAAAAAATACATGGTAAAACAAAACATTCTATTTGCTTAAAGTAATCGCTTAAAAAAAATCAAATTAATTAGGAAATCAAAATCAATTAGCAAACCAAATCGCCGCTCCTCGCACCTCAATATCACAATTAGAAAATATGATCACAGCGAAAAAAATTCTGTATGGTAATGACATTTCTGGTGTAAAAAGAACCACAATTCTGGTAACACATAAAACAAAAATATACGTTCTTTAAACCATTCATAATTTTTCCGTACGTATTGTAACGGCTTAATTCGAATATTCGGTAACGAAATTCTGGTTTTCAAAATTATTGTTCTTATTACCACACACTTAGTAAAAAATGCAAAACTGAAAAATAAATTTAAACAAATGGTTTTTATACCATATTCTAAGGCAGTGCATACCAACCTTTTTATAGCCACGGACCGTCAATGTTTGATAGTTCTAGCACGGCCCGCTGAGGAGGGAGGGGAGCAACGTTGATTGTTTTCATTTCAGACTATTATTTTGATTTAATAATTTTAATTTAAATGCATTCAAACAATCCTTCAAAATAATATGCAGGATTGTCGCAGGATTGTGACGTCTCTCAACTCCTGATAAACCTCTTGTCCATGGAAAATCACAAAATCCCGAGAAAAGTAAAACCACGGTAAATAAAATAGAAATAATTTAATGTTCTTTGAGCGGCTCGGTACCATTTGATCCCACAATGGTATCGGCCCGTGGTCTGGTGGTTGGAGACCACGGCTCTAAGGCATCAAGGTATCGGTGTGCAATACCGACTACATAATCACCATACTCACCATTTGATTAATAAACTATGGACATCATTCGTAGAAGAATATTTATAGAGGGATTGACAAATTTTGACTTCTTACAGTCTATGATATGTTTCCTTAAGAAGAATTTACATAATAATAAATGAAAAAAAATTTTTCCAAATGAAAAACATTTTTGTCAAATTGAGTTTTTTGTTGCTGTTGTTAATTTTGATTTGTTTGAGAGTGGAATCTTAATTACTAAACAAAGGAAAATTTAAGAATGTCATATGGGGAACACTTGAATTTTAATAAAAAAAATATTCTTATTTTTTCCAAGTTATGAAAATATGTTTGCAATGTAAAAGTAGTAGTGTATAAATTTATTTCGCATAACTTTTTTTGCAAGTATTAAAAACTCAAAGAAAGCTAAGTGATATATGGCTTCGATTAATTATGATTGGGTTCATTCAAAAATCTAAATTAATTAGCATGCTTGCAATTCATTGAAAAGCTAAAGGTTACAAAGTATTTTTACAGTGTTATAAGCAACGCATAACGATTCACAAATTTACTTTATATGGATAGATCTTAAATGTTAAACATTCAATAAAATAAAGATAAATGACATTTGCTTTTATCATTAACTATTACGCACGTAATAGAACAATAACCAAATCGTCCTTGCGTCTTTTTAATCCCTGAAAATGGACTTTCACGAAGGTCCACTACTGTCACACAAAACGAACTCGAAGGCTTTTAACTCACTAATCACTGTATATCTATTTTCGCTTCACTGATCTTCGCATTCAAAAGAACATCAGCCATTCGTCTTTATGTTACGCTATACAGATCTTTTTGAGACTGGTTCCTTTGTCATTGTCCGAAGAAATTGTCACCGGCAAGGCTTCACCTTTCAACAACTTTTCATTTCCCTCAATCGTTTGTTGAAAGATGTCCCATTCAATATTTTGACATTTTTAAGTAATTTTAACTCGCTAAATTCATGTTCATTTGTTAAAAGTCATGATGGAAGGGTGTTGCGCTGCTCAAGGACGATGTGTTTTTTTTAATTTTTTTTTTATGTTTGATGTTAACTAAAGAATGTATCTTGATTTTAACCTTTCAATCCACGTTCCAGGAAGTGAAGCGTGTTATGAAATGAAAATCAATCGTAATTTTATTCCATAAAAATTTCACTTGAATTATTTTTCACTGATTTGTAAGAGGATGAGCAGGATTTTTTGTTGTTTGCATTGAGTTTATGAAATTATTTGGGTTTCCTTTTCATAATCTATGGCTTAAATTAATTGAAATTAAGGAAAGTTTTGTAATAAATACTAACAGAAATGGTTTTTTTTTTTTTTTTTTTTTTTTTTTTTTGTAGTAATATTTTTAAGAATCAAGCTAAACTAATTTCACTTTCAGGTGATTGTTAATTATTTTTTCAGTACAGTGTGTATAATTTAAAAAATAAAGAATTTTATATCGTTGTAATAATCTGTGGTCAAAAAAGTAGTTTAAATATTTTATTCTGTTACAACTGTAAGAGCGCCCACAAGGGGGAAAAAACTGAACTTGTAAACCAGCCTAGAGATCAAACCTAGAGGCCGCTTTGCGAAAAATAACGGTGTTTGCAACGTGTTGTGTCACATTCCATTCGATTAACTAGAACAAAAGTTTTATTTTTTTAATCATAATTTTTATCATATCAATCACTTCAATTATTCAGTCATAAATGTAATAATATTATTTTAATGCTCAAAGATGTTTTTAAATTATAAGTTTTCTTTGATTATGTGTTAAAAAAAATTTATGTTTTATATGAGAAATTAAAATGTCGAATCATTATTAAGTACGGATTTTTTAAATATGAAATAGATATAATATTTTTTGTATAGTGAATTTAATAAAAAGAAATGAAATCAAATTCAATTTTTTATAAATAAAACTTCCTTCCAATTTTTCAAAAAGCTAAAAAATTATTTATTATTTTATTTAAAAAAAAGTGTTAAGTAGTAATAAACAAAACAGATAAGTTAGAAACGATTTTTCAACGATTTCACATTATATTCATCAGAATATCATGCATATTTATCCTTAAAACATGAGAATTATAACTATATAACAAATTTTAGAAATAGTTCAAAACTAGGAAGTTGCATTTATAAATAAAAAGATAGTTAATTGATATGAAATTATTATATTAGTGCTAATGTTTTTATAAAAATGTCTTATTATCAATTAAAAGTAATCGTCTTTTTTTTGGGGGGGGGGAGGGGAAGAATTTTTCTAATTTTTAATAACGAGTATTATTTTTAATTTAAAATATTTTAACAAATTCCAAAAATGCTTTTATTTAGCCTTATTGGTTAAAAATTACCAATGAAATAGCAACATATTGTTTATGAAATATAAATGAAAAACATCTATACATTTACAAATAAAAAGATAATTAATGGATATGAAATTATTAAATTAGTATTAATGTTTTTATAAAAATATTTTATTATCAATTAAAAATAATCGTTTTTTGGGAGGGGAGAAATTTTTTTAATTTTTAATAACGAGTATTATTTTTAATTTAAAATATTTTAACAAATTCCAAAAACGTTCTCATTTAGCCTTATTGGTTAAAAATTACCAACGAAATACCAACATATTGCTTATGAAATATCAATGAAAAAACATCACCATAATTTCTTATTTACTATCAAAATACTACACTTAAAAAATTATACAGCAAAAAAATATAGAGCTTACTTTTCCTTAAAACTTGATGGTTTCATTAAAAAAAGGCCATTGCTAACTTTAAAAATAATTTCAATGTAAACAACGCACTTAATTAAAATATATAATTTAAAATCATTTAAAAAGGCGGAGAACAAACAATATATATATATATATATATATATTCGTATTACTTTATTAAAATTCATGTTTCGTGCACTGTTAGAAATTTCTCGGAAAAAATAGTTAAATAACAATTTATTGAATGATTATTTCACCATATTTAATCAAAACAGTCAAATAACCATAAATAAAAAGATAATCCAATTGTTAAGTTTGAGAAAAAACTGTTTATTAACTGCTTTCACCTAATACGGTTAAACAACCAGAATTTTATCGCATTAACTAGAAGCGTACTTAGTTCTTTGCAAATGCGTACATATCATAACCGAGCGGGCTTGCCTGTCAATCTCATGAGCAGCAGAACTGGAGTTCGAGTCCTAGTGCGGACACCACAATACTTCCTCCATTTTCTTCAACACATGAAGAATTTCCAGCATCCGGTACTCTCCAATGACCAATACTATAAAGAAAAGCCGAGTCCCTATGTCTCGTTAAATAATTTTTTTTTTTTTTTTTTACGTTTTTAAAAAGTGCTAGTAGTAAATGGTTAAAAAACCGTATAGCTTTTTATTCATGGTTTTATAACCTTACTTTTTGTAAATGGTTTCAAAACCATAAAGAAAAAAAATTTTTTTACCGTAAACTTTACGGTTAATCGGATGGACAGACAGCTGCCAGTTATTTTACCATAATTTCAGAAAGAAAATTTTAGCAGTGTGTATGGTGCATTAATGCAAAATTATTTTTCAAATATGCTCTGAACATAAATAAGAAATAAATGATACAATATCTTAGTTTGATCCTTTTCTTTAAAAGATAATATTTCACTATTTTAGAAATCACGTTTCCGTGTATTCCATGTATTCATGACAAGACTGAAAGTAACAATTATTCGAAATTATTTATTAAATTTTTCCTAAACAATATGGAATGAATAATGCATTATAATAGTTAATTATTTTACATAACTTGTGTTCGTTCTAAAACTGAGTCATGATTATTTTAATTCCACCTGTATCCTCAAAAGAAAAATAATTACAAGAATTTCCTTACTTGAAACGCCTTTAATTATTGAAAACCTTCACCTGATCCAAATATAAAATTATACTTTAAACTAAATACATCACTCTTGAAAACTAAAATAATTCCTCCCATGCATATATGCATATTTTGAAGTCAAATTTGAAGAAACTCTAGAAAAAGAATTAAATATTGTACATAGTTTACTTTCTATGAGAACTGAGGAAGCAAAAATACAATTGTAAATTTAACATTTAAAATATTTGAGTATTTTTTCAAGTGTGTATAAATAGCTAATTAAAATATATTGTTTTTTTTTTAGCATTCTTTTAAAAAATTAAGCAAAAAAAAAGATTTTTATTTAAATTAACTTTTGAATTTGCAAAAAATATCAATGAATTAATTTTAAAAATGTTTGTTTTATTTAAAATATAAAATGTTTTATAACATAAAAACTTTTCTAAATTTTAAGGAAGACTGCAGGTGTTGACTTAAATGCCATATTTATATCGATACCAGCATGTTATTAATATATAATATGCATTTATTTTTATTTAAACTCAAATTTTAAAAAAAATTAAGTTTTCGAAATAGTATTTCTGATTTTTTTTCTGTCTATACTGCATAACTAGTGCATTTGCAAATATTTAAGAATTTAAAAAAAAAATTTATGAGGAACGTACGTCTTTTATTTAAAATAAAAAATATTTATTCAACTATAGTTCTGATTTTAATTTAAAATTTAAATAATAAGCTCTAAATTGAAAGGATGTAAGTAATTTAGAATTCAGAAACACTTTTTTTTTCGTTTTTTCCCCTAAATATAATACAATAAAGATAAGATCTTGTCTTCATTACCTCTGTTTTCATTAAAAAAAATTTTTGATTAAAAAACATAGTGATGTCTTTTGAATTAAATAATTTGTTTTATAAATTTATTATTTAAATCGGTTTTCATCGCAGTATTAGATAAGAATAGAGTAAACAGCAGCATGATTTGTCATAAAGTAAAATTGGTTAAATCTACATAACTCATTACTAATATCAAGGACAAAAGGCATTAAACATTGAATAGTTTGTGTTTAAATTAGCAATTTAAGTTTCTCTGTATTGGTTTTCCATAATTACAAACCCACTTAGGTTTCTACGAATTATGAATCTTCAATATACGACCATTCATTAAATTAATCCTATTATTTTCCCATTCCTAATTCGTAATACAAATGGTTTTTCGTAATCACAACAGGAGATTGATCACGACCTCCACCGATTCATCTTCGTTCAGAACTTGTTCCATTGACACACGTTTTATTCCCGCTAACATGAATGCTATACGTGATCCTTAACCCTTTTTCTAAAAAAAAAAACTAACTAAAATCACTTAATTGAATGTTTCGGATTCCTACGCCTTTTCTAGTTGCGTTCTTCTTTAAATTATATAATAGAACGTTCCCTGAATCCCATTGAACACGATTGTTCTTTTTGAGAATGAAGGTTTTTCTGAGAAGTATAATAACGATATTGAAGTATAATAGCACCCCATTCACGTGATGGGTGGGCATGTAAAGCATATATTTCATATGAATCATCTCACGTCTTATCAATCAGGTTAGAGGCATCGTCAGTCAAACAGTCTTGTCAAATGTAATACTTTGTATATTATAGATGTATTCTAATACTACAAAGAACAATATATGCATTTAAAAGGTGTGATATTCTTCTGACTCTGAAAACAACATATGTAATTTCATATTCAAGATTAGAATCAGAATTTAACATTTAGAACTATAGAGAATCTTTAAATAAAACTTGCAAGTTTTAAATTTAAGTGTTATAGCAAAGGTTTTTGTAACAATTTGGTAGCTTTACAGTATTCTGCTTAGGATTTACTAACATTAAAGCTACATTGTGAAAAATTAGTACTTTATAATCTATAATTAAATTATAGCAGTTTGTTTTAATAGAAAGAAAACTAATGCCATGGATACTCATTTGTGAAGTCACACGTGACTTCTGCGACGTCGATGCGTGGTGCGTGAATCTAAATAGGTTACTACGTCCGCCTTTGGTGACGTCACTTTATTCGTCACCTAAACGTCAACATGAGACAACATTGAGACATTTGATGTAGTGACCTCACCATGTGACCAAAATGTGACCTATTCACGCCACATCATGGTCACGGTGTAATGAAACTGTTATCTATTTTCGTCACAGCAGGGTCACCAAGGGACGAAGATGTGACAGATTCACGTCTCAACTCAGTCACCATGTAAAAGAGATGTGACTTATTTATTTCTCAACAGAGTCACTGTGCGATCACATCTCAATAGGGTCACGGTGTGACTAAACTGAGACGTGAATATGGCAGAGTCTTGTCACACGGTGACGTCACTGCGACAGTTATATGTTAGGACATTGTGGTCTCGAGTTGACGTCTGAATGACGTCCCCAAAGGCGGACACAGTAACCTTCAAAAACCGTCGCATCAACGTGTCACGTGTGACCTCACAAATGAGTCTCCATGACTGCCACATTTTTATTGCTATCTAGTAACCATGCAATTTGGGTACCTTCATTCAATAGCAAAAAAGGTAACCGAATTGATTCTCGCCAATAGAGCTGAATTTTTTTTAACAGAAAATTTTTTTTAGGTTAAGAATTAGTATGTAAAATTTATTTTGCCTATTTTTAAATGATTGTTAGGTTATAAATATCAAAAACTACAATTTTTTATCTTAAATACAATGCCAAATTATACTAGTCTGGTAGATAGAGAACATTATTGAGTGTAAAAGCTTGCTATAATTAAAGAGTCTTTTCTCTTAAGGAAAAAATTTAATATTTGCATTTTAAAATTCTAAAACTGAAAGATGAAATTGAAAATAAGAATAAAAAACTATTTTTTAGCTATAAATTCCAAATCTCATAGATACTTCTGCAATTTGCAAGTTCATTTTTTAAACTATAATTTATTTGCTTAATTAGAACTCTCACTTAGAAATCGTTTGCAATATATTTCTATTCTATATTTAAAGGCAAATCAGAATTCTTTTACATATCTTTTAAATTTTGATATTTGATAAAAAGTAGTTCATTAAAAGAATGCTGAATTTATCAAATATCATTTCTCACATTTAAATTTGTTTGTGAGACATATCGAAAACCAATTTTCGTGCTATCAGAATCTGAATTAAATATATTAGTGAAAAAATTCCAATTGTATTTGTTGTCATGCATTTGATGAAATGTATGCGATTCTTTATAAATTCTTCCATCCAAATTTAAATTTTAATGAATTTTTTTTTCAGAAAGCAAAGCAAATTGGAAAAAAAAAATAGATTCACATAAAAATATTATGTTAAAAAAAAAACGTATATTATGTTAAAGAAATTCCAGCTAGTTAGTAAATTATATTTTGGTACCTTCCTTGTAAGATATGAAACTTATACGTTTTGCGAGGATGTTTTTTCCTAGTGGGCGAAAGGGCAATTGGATACCTGCAAGCGACGTCCTCATAGGCAAATCATGGCATTTATCGATTCAGAATCCAATCAGATTCCATAGACCCGTGAACAGTTGAATAGAACTATCCAATTAAATCAGATTTACATCGCATGGTTCGGCATAATCATTTCACTTCTTCTTGAATAGCAAGTACCCAATTGAATTATAATTGTAAGCAGAAATATTTATGTAGTTTCGATTGAGCTTACAAGCAGCATCTGACTGTTGGAGTGAAGATTCCAACTTGTTTGAAAGTCATGACAATTTCAAATGCTTCTTTTGCAATTTTTCTTCTTCATTTTTTTAACTTTGTTCACGGGGGAAATAGTTCTACCAAAATTACTGCACAGTATAACATTTCTGGTAAAAATAAAAATAAAAAGTCTGATTAATCAAACCGAAATATACAGTATTTAAACCATTCGTTTGGTATTTTTCCGATCACCGGTTTCCACTTCACCGGTTCCGTTCATCGTTTTTTGTTTATCGGAAATTCTTGTTTTCAAAATTATAGTTCTAATTATCTCACATTTAGTAAAAAATACAAAACTTAATCATTTTTTAGCTCGTGCTTGACTTGATATAAAAAGTAGCTAAAAAATTGATAAATAAAATAAAGGAATTAAGAAAAAAAAAACTCAAATTTTGCAAGATATGAATCATAAAATAGATGGGTAATTTTTTAAAAGTATAAATATCTCAAGAGAGATAAAAATCGTTTGCAATTTGAATTGTTATGTAATCGTTTTCGTAGCTACAATCGCAAAGATTATCGTTTTATTACCAAATGAAATTACATCTCATTATTACTTCTTATGGTGTCCCACATTTTTTTTTCTTCAGTTTAAATCTTTTTTTTTTTTTTTCAAATTAATTCTGTTACGAATAACATATTAACTAAATGTTTTCACATAAAATTATATTTTACTTTTTATTTTATATTCCACCCAGACACATCTCTGAACCATAGAGCTTTTGCCCCCCTCTCAGTTAGTTTGGATGTGCTGGAAGGAATGTAAGAAACAAAAGATTAAATAAAGAAAAAAAAGGTGCAAAGTTAGCGCTTACCTGGTTAAAATTGAAAAAAAGAAAAGAAATTAAAGACGTATGTACAGAAGGAAAAAAATTTATGTTCGTGTTATTGCCTTTTGTACCATGAAAATAACCATAAAATGCTAAGTACTCTATTTGGAGATTTCTTGGAATTTTAAACATTGCAGTAGTGAAATTAAAGATTAAAAATAAAAAGTAACAAGAAATTTGAAAGAAATGCGCACAACGTAATTTCTTTTTGATTGTTACATAGAAATTTTACATAAATTTAATCACGAATATGATTTACAACAAAAAAAGATAACTTGTCATTAAAATTCCAACTCAGAGAAAACAGTACATCAGAGTTTTAAATGGAAAATTGTATTTGAAAGATTACAAAAATAGGTTACAGTAAGAAATGCAACCAACCTTAACTGAAATGCATTGGTTGCATAGATTGTCAATGTTGCCAATTAAGTTGTATAAGGCAATCAAGAACGAGCTGTCTAATGCACAATTTCTCCTATTTCATTCGTTTTCAAATTAGGTACTGAAAACAAATTGAACCTTAACTCTTTAAGAGGGGAGACGAATGATCTAAGTTGAGATTTTTTTTAAAAATAAAATTCAACAATTTAGAGTTTAAGAAATTTGCTCAATTTAGTCTATGATCCAGTTTTTGTAAGAAAATGTAATTCATATTTATTGATATTTTTACATACTTTCATGGGTCTAATAAAAGCTTCTTCCGCAATTTTCAAGTGATCAATAACTTCGTGAAATGATAACTCTCTTTTATTTCATTATCCTGTTCTTTTGCGGAAATGTTATTTTTTATTTTCCCCCCAAATAAAATAAAACAATTTCTAGTCATGAAAAGAGAACAGAACTGTCGGAAGAAATTGATTCCCTCACGTTATAAGGGCGTTAAAAATTACCTAATTTGAATTGTCTTTTTGTGTTAATCCATGATATGCTATGGTAGGCATTTTTTAAAAACTTTTCTGGGATCATTCATCTTTGAAAATAATAGATTACCTCAGCAGGATATCAACGCGGAAAAAAAGTCACATAAATAAAATACAAAAAAAAAAATTATAAATTAGAAATAGGAGTGAAGAAGCATATGTGAGGAGAAACCTCAGACGATACTCAAATCTCATGTAAATCATCGAACGAAAATAATTGTCAGTATTTTTAAAATCTACACGAGATTTTTGTGAAAGATTAGCTATTCATGTAAATTAGTTAAAGACTGTTAAAAATAATTTGGATTTTCGTTTAAATTATGTCATAAAATGAACACATAATGCTTACTAGTTTGTTTTTTATTAATTAAAAAAAAAAGAATAATTTAAGAATTTTATAAAAAGAAAAAGCGTTTATTATATTATATTGTGTCAAGATATGCAAAACATGAAGCTAGTTGAATGATGAACCTGTCAGATAAAAGGATATGGTTTAAATTTATAAAAAGTAGAAAAAAAAATATTTTTCTTTCTGTTCGAAGTATTGATTACTTTAAAGTTAGGCTTAAAGATAGAGTTAGATTAAATTTAGAAAGATAGATAAATCTTTCTCCTGAAAATATATTTAAATTCATAAGGCTACATTTAAACATGCAATTTTTCCCCTAGATTTTGTATAAGTTAAATTTCTATTTACTTAACTTTTAAGTAAAATGTTTGATACAAACTCGGTACTGAATGTAAAAAAACAGAAAATTATTATTTACAAAGGGCATTATAGAATAAATTATTTAAAAATAACTATTCCAATAACTATTCATAGTGTATCGCTGCGATTATTATTTTTTTTTCAAAAGTAAATAATAAATTTAATTTCTTAGAAATTTAAATTAATATTAAGAGAAAGAAAAATAAGAACATTCTTTTCCGTTCCAGAAATGATATTTTCCCTCATATTAAGTGTTTTGAAGCCTAAAATAAATTTAAATTAATTAGAGAAAAAAGTATTATTCAAAATCAATTAACTTAAAATTAAAATAGATAATAACTGTTACCAATAACTTCTTAATGTTTTAACAAATATCCGAGTAGGATTTATGCTCTTTTTATTTATGCTTATTAATCAGCCAAAATGTAAAATATAATAAAGACTGTTACCATTGAAAAAATAGGCTACAAATGATTGTCTTTTCCCAACCTTTTTATGTGATCCCTTATTACATCCTAAAATAAACTAAAATTAACTAAACATAATATGTACTTAAAACAAAGAAGCTATTCTCTTTTAACAAATATTTGAATAGAAAATTGTTCTTTTTATTTATGCTACAATAATCGCTCAAAATATTAAAAAAAAACTTATCTAGGCTTTTTATTTTCAACAAAAAGTAGCCTCAAATCCTCGTCATTTGCTCCTCTTTATGACTTCTAAAATATAAAATAAACACATATTAACTAGAAAAAATTATATTCTTCAAAATTGGTTTAAGGATGTTGAATATTAAATTTACATAAATTAAAAAAAATCTAATATTTTCTTGCTACAAATACCCGGGACCCTCCTTTTATTTATTTAATCTTGCATTTATTAATCAAAATGCATAAAATAATAAAAACACAATGATTTTCAACGAAAAAAAAGGCAAAAAATAGTTTAAAAAATAGGTTTGAAGCGAAAATATTCCTTTTCCAATTAATTTTTAAATTATAACATATTTTAAAATTTTCTAACCACTTCATTAATGATCAACCGAATATATCTGCTTTAAATAACGTATGCACTTTTTAAAACTATCACAAAACATTTGTTTTTTAGATTTTTTTTTCTAAACACTACAATAATGAACTGTGTTTAGAAAGTACATCACAGATCGATTTTTGAATAAAAGATTTTTGAATATTTCCTAATAAAATAAAAGCTATCAGTCTTTTCATTTAATATAACTTAATGAAGCTTTCAGAAACTATTTTCAAAATTTAATGGCTGCTTTTCACCCTTTGTAATGCTTGTTTTGTCTTCTAAACAAGAAGTCTTATTTTTATTTACTGTATCAGTGAATTATAATAAGATATTTACAAGTTTTTGAGCCACAATGGCTCAATTAATAAAGCGTTCAGAATGAAATTCTAGCAATAGACTGCAAAAAATTCAATAAACACCTAAGAAAGCAACACCTTAAAACACCTAAAACAAATTCCGTTTTAAATTCCGTTCCATTTTTACGGGAACAAAAAAAATCTTATTTGCCGTAATTTTTAGAATAATAATTGTCACAAAATCACTGAATTACTCTAATAAAATAAATATTACAGTAAAAAATACGGTACTACTCTTTCGAAAGTATTCCTGCAACTTCAATATGGCATGTGGTAATAATATATAGAAAGTATAGTTATGAAATATGGTTTATGTTATGGTTGAAACAATGGATGACGAGAAGCAATGTGATTAACTTAATATATATTTTTAATCATGAAATCAATATTTTTATTTAAAGTACCACGTTTGGTTTTTTCCATTATAATCAATTTGTGATTTCTTTACAAATTTTTTATTCTCTTACTTTGATAAATGTTTTGGATAACTAAATGCAGGTAATATTAGTTAGTGACCAACCCAAAGGACTGTGAAATTAAAAGGTCGTGTGATTGCTTGTCATTGCTGACCTTTCAACAACTCGTGATTAATAATTTCTCTACAATTTAATGTGTGGGGTCAAGCCAAAGAGAAAAGAGCAACTTATCTTATCTTGATGTCATTCTTTTTTCATACATACGTACATGCTAATTAATCATTTTATCTTTAAAAGATATAAAGCATTCAAGCTGTGATTTGTCCTAGTTATGAATTATTAACGCTAGTAATTTGTAGTAATAAAAGTTAACATATATTAAGCAACTTATGTTCCGAAACGTGAGATATAAGGATATTGTTTATAAGCTTCATCTATCATTAAGTGGTGAAAATGGGATGAATTAAATTGAAGATCCATCGTTGACTTTTGACTTTGTAACCTTTTACTAGCCTTTTGCAACTATTTAAACTGCATTTAAGGTCAATTGAGAAAAATTCAATGCAATCACGTTTATTTGATTTCAAATATCAAAGCCAATTATTACAAAGTAAAGGCCATGATGTTTGATAAAATATTTAAATAATCTTGCAGATAAAGTTTACAAGAAAAATTAGCTTTATTAGAAACTCGATGAAACCATCGAAGGTGAACTTTGATTCGAAAAATATACCTATTACTTTAATACAATATAATGTAAAAAATTTAGACTATGACTTTAAAACCTTAAATGTTATCTGATACTTCTTAATAAGAATTTCGGGAAATTATTTTTATAAAAAATAAATTGAGAAAAAAAGTCTGGTCAAAATTAGAATATATGAATATATTGGAATATATTACATATATAAGCAATATCTGCTAAAAAAAAAGAATTCAAAAATAACATTAGAATATGGTTTTTGCCTCAATAGAAAAAAGCTCGGAAATTTTTACCGAAACGTTTTGGTAAGGACTTTAGGGGCAAAATTAACAATTAAATAAGGTATTACTACCATGAAGTAAAATAGGGTAATTGCATCATCAGAGCATGGCATAAAAACCATTTATTCGGTTAAATTTACTTTTCAGATTTGTATTTTTATTATATGAACCATAATTTTTAAAACCATAATTTCCGATAAACCGTTACCATAAGAAAGAAAAAATTCCCAAGTAAAAGTTTTAAATATCAAAAAACTTGATATTATTACAGGATTACTATTATTATTATTAACTATTATTATTATTAATTATTATTATTATTATTTATTATTATTATTATTTATTATTATTATTATTTATTATTATTATTAGAAATGACAGTAACGCAAAAGTATATTTTACCAGAATCGTTTTTCCCCATGTACCCCAAATTTACACCAGACGTGGTTAAAATTTGGTGGTGGACTTGAACAATAAGTTTTTAATTTTTTAAAAAATAGCTTTTAACACTATCTGATTATAAGAGTTCGTTCCCTCTGAATTGTTAAAAAAAATCTTATTGCGTACCCTGTGATATTACAGATACAGATATGATCAGCGAACAAGTGATGAACTAGGGGTAATATAATGGTGAGTACTGTTTCAAGATGAAATTTTTGCATCGCAAAGTGAATAAGTATTGCTTCCAAATAATTATTTTACAAGTTTCTGAAATTTCCACTAAATAATAGCACAATACGCAGAAACATCTTTTTGCGTTCATGGAAATCGTGATTTTTTTTAAAAAACTAAAAATGATCTTTCAAACAATTTAAAAATATGGTTGATAATTATATTGCTCCAAGCTTTAAACTAATAGAAAAATGCTGTAAGTAGCGGCGTAATTAATTCAATGTTGAAATACGATCATAATATTCTCATTTGTTCAGTTAAAAAGACAAAAATCAATACTATCTTATCGACTTTCGAAGATAAATTACGCAATATCTACTCAAAAAAAGAATTCAAAAATAACTAAGATGCAAATTGACATTTTATAATTGAAAAATAGATTATTTTTTAGTGAAAACGCGTTGCATGAAATTTGGTTTAAAATAAGGCATGAACTTTTGTAATAACCTGAAATAAAACTTTCACTTATGGTCATAATTAATATTTTGTTGTATTTACACTGAATAGTTTAAAATAATACATTGAAAAATATTTGCTGATAACTTTCAACCACGTCGCATAATAAGTAGCATCCATAAACAATGGCTAAAGTTTCAAAAAATGCTACGGAATATTTATAATTTCCATAAAAACAATTAAGAAAAAAACTTTTATTTCTGAATACTGCAATGAAGTTTCGAAAGCATTGTAATATTTTACAGCTGCCACCATTCAGAATTTTTTCACGTTAGTTAAACAAACTGTGCTTTAAAAAAAAATCAAAATTTAAATAATTTTTACTGCCACATAAATCATAGAATTACTTTTTTTTTATTCTTCAAGCTTCAATGACGCTTTTTCTAGTGTGAAACCTTTAACCCCGTTTTTCTAACACTTTATTACTACTCTTTGCCCTCATCTAATGAAGAAAAAGTCTTTATTTCTTAGTTTTAGTAATTATACAACCCACTTCTGCTTAGAAAATAAACGCAGTAGTATTTATGTCGTTAATGATTAATGTAGAAGTATGGAAAAGAGAATACAAATGTGCTACAAACTTTAAATTTAAATCTTTAGACTTTGAAGAAGACATCAAACAAAATATAAATATATTGATAAATCTTAAGGTGATACTCGAAGATAACCGGTAGTCAAACTTAAGCCGGTAAAGATAGGAAGTGTAAGCAGCTATTGAAAAGTTCAACCGCATCACTGGTCATAAACCTATTGATCGGCTCGTTTTCTTACTTTTCACCCTTTTAAATATTTTTATGACCTTTTTACGATAAAATAAAAATCTAGAGTCTATCAGTTACGTGTTGTATAATAATAAACGTGCAAAAAATAAAGATTGTAATATTTTTCATTAATATACATAAATTCAAAAATTTTTTGAATTTAATAATATTTCTTCAAAGTTTACAATCATTTACAAAAATTTTTTTTACATTTTTTTGAATAATAAAATTTATCAAGAACATTTCAATACAGGAAATAGTACAGAAACCAATGGAGCGTATGGGCAATTTCAGATATTTATGAAATTAACTATTTTTTATGTAATAAAGACTTTATCCTACAAAAAATTTAAATTAACTCCACAAAGAATTTGAAGATATTGGTCACAGTAGAGAAATTAGATGCTCCAGTTCTAAAAATACAATACTTTGGCCAATCATACATTTTATTTTCCCTCTCAAAATTGAAAATATTTAGGAAGTTTGTATAGCATTGCTTTGACAGGAAATTTTTTCCAGATTTGAAATCCAATACACTGTCTTTAAATAAAAAATCTTACATTAAAAAAATTGGGTCAATTTAGTACAATGGACAGAATAAAGTATAAAACTAATGTAATAAATTGTCATTCGACAACAAAACAACTTTGCAAAAATCTAGAGTTTATAAGTTGCCTATTGCCTAATAATAAATGTGTAAAAATTAAGGATTATAAGTTCTTTTATTACTATAAGTTCGAAGGCTATCTTTGTTAATTTATTAATATTTTACCTCAGTTTATTATAATTTTTTACACGTGTTTTTACGTAATACCATAATCCATTAAAAAATGTGACAAATTCATTTTTTTACATATCTTTGTAATAAATTCAACAAAGCAAATACAGAAACAAGTTAATAGAGACACTATCCTTCAATAAAAGACTTGACAGTAAAATATTTATCAATTTAGCATAATGCTCAGAAAAAAAGTACAAAGCTAATGTTACAAATTGCCATCCAACGCAAGAAAATTAAATCAAGACATACATAAAATGAAATGTTTACTGTTGCATGCTTCAAAAAAATACTTTTGTATATTTTTATAAAAGTTTTTTAAATTTTACAACAAGGTGTAGACTGTAAAAAATTCCGGATCAAATAACGGTATAATATGTACTGCCTCTTTGGGTGCATCATCCGTAAATCCTTTTTACCGTAAAATTTATTTTTACCATAAAATATTATACCGTAATTTTTACAGTAACAAATTTAATTAGAGTAATTCAATGATTTTACGGTCATTATTACTGTAAAAATTACGATATATCAAATTTTTTATTACGTAACATGTTACGGTAAAAATAGTAAAAAGTACTAGCAGGCTGTTTGCCAATACTTTTCAGAGTTATTTGATCGGGAATTTTCTCAGTGAAAGCTGAAAGAATTTAATCACAGGCTTTACTTTTTTAAAGCTTGTGCGTGATATTTGAAATTAAATTCCAAAAAAAAAAAAAAAACAATACTTTAACTTGTCGTAAAATTATTCATTTCTAAAAGTCAAACTACCTTTTTTTTTCACTTTTTTTTTAATAAATTGTGATAGATGTTGTTTGATAATCTCATGACTAACTGACGGGGGTTTGAGTCCCAGTAACGACACTACAATATTTCGTTCATTCCATTCAACACAGAGTTTCCAGTGTCTTGGATATTGCGATCCAGGGATAGTAGAATACGATACTCTCATTCACCCATACATAACATCAACATAAAGCTGCTAAATTAGATCCAATGTCCAGTTAAACATCTTTTTTTTAAAAAGGTTTTGAAACCATGCTAGTTGTAAATGGTTAAAACAGTATAGTTTTGTATTCATGTTTTTTTTTAACCCTATTAGTTGTAATCGACTTCAAACCCTTTAATCAATTAGTCGGTTATCTACTTTTAATCGGTTTAAAGGTAATTGGTTTCCTACTGTTCGATTCTTTACCGTTCTTAACTTTACGGTAAATTGAATGATCAGGCTGCTGCCTGTTATTTTACCATAATTTTAGAATGAAAATTCTAATAGTGGGAAATCTAAGAAATAAAAGCTGGCATCCCATACTTCAGTATAGATCTACATAAAAACCAGACTTAGAAATCTAAACATTTTTGAAAGGATAAAAAAAATTAAATTTGGAGGACGTTATTGTTTGCACTGGATTCCATCATCTATTTGTTTTAATTTATAATGTAACAAATGCTTCAAAACAGAAAAGTGAAATCGCACACGTGAACGACCTAACGTAAGCTCTAACAATCGTGAATTGGCCCAGTTAAGTTATGAAGATGGAATAAGAAATTGCAAGGTATATATTAATATCTTTATGGTAGCTGATTCATTGGAATAATTTTTTATGAAGTTTTCCACTCCGTTCAAAGTAAAAGTGTTTAAAAATCATTAAAAAATCTATCCCACACACGTATAATATTTAAGTGCCATCAATGTGCATGGAAGTTGCTTTCGGGAGTACCTAATGTATCCAATTAGTAAAATGTGTGCGAAAAGTTTATGATTCTGTGTTATAGCATATGAGAAAAGTACACTGGGGAGCCTTTTCTTCTATTGCATGAAAGTTTTTAACTGAATTCGGATATTTCTACGTCACTGATTTCAATCAGTTTCTCATTCCAAGCTATAGTTTTTTTAAATGCCATTTTTAGTCTATTTTTTATGGAAATGTATAAGATTAAAAATGTATACATAACAGGAGGCCGCATAAATGTTGAGACAAACTTCTAGAGGAATTAAGGCACATCATCAAGATTAAAATTGCGAACACATGACCAGAAATATCGTTATACGCCACTAGACACGCATCCCTATCATGAATTGTTTCTTCGTGAGCTTTTGTTGAGCAGCTCATAATAGGAAGAAGAAAAAAAAACGTCGCTAGCCGCGTACGACGACATTTCCGGCCATGAGTTCCTATACAATTCCTGGTGATGTGCCCCAACTCCCTTAGAAATTTCTCTCAACATTTACGCGACTCCCAGTTATGCACAGCGCTTTAAACTTGTACATTTCGACAAAAATAGACTAAAAATGTTATTTTTTAAAACAAACTATAGTTTTTGAAGTAAAACTAATTTTGGATTTAAAATCCTATCACCCGTCAAACTCAAGTATTTCGATAAATGCAAAAAAAAATTTTTTTTTCCTCAGTGCTATTTAACATTTCATAGTAACAAACCATTTACAAGTTCAAAGGTATGATAGAACTCTAAGCAATTACTTTAGACCACATATTATATATTAAAAAAAAAAATATACTAAAAATATAAGTTGTTGTTAAGCAATTTCACTAGACAAAAAGTTATACTATTTTTCATTTCTTAATTCATACATATTTCATAAATTTACTGGCACTTAAAAATTGATCCTTGCTCCCGGAAATCTTGAATTTTTGCAGACCTCTGAAAAGAACCTATTTTTTTTAAAAAAATGTCCATAATTAACTAGATACATTTATTTCTTATAGAATAAATCTGTGTCATAACACACTCTATGTTCACATGTAAGCTTAAAAATTTTGTTTCCTTTCTTTCTAAACACTATTTGTCCATCTTAGCTTACTCATCAAAAATTTCTTTTTTGAAATTTTCTCACACGCTTCAAGATAAAATTGTCTAGGAACAATTAAAAAAAAAACAAACAAACAGCAACACTACTTCCTGATATCGTTTCCCCTCATTATCAAAGAGTCTCTTTAATTCCGAGGCATTCTTCATTGTCTAATTTCACAAGAAAATTCTATGTTATCGAATTCAAAACCAGACGCAGGTGTTGATATCTGCGTCGAACAAATAAAGGTATCGCCCGTCTTTATACTTATACAAAAAAAAAAAAAAAAAAAAAAAAAAAGAGAGAGAGAGAGAGAGAGGAAGAAAAAGTGAAAGTTCTATGACACAAAGCTTTTCAGCGGGTCAAAACAGTTTTCTTCTTCGCTTCTCCTTTCTTTTTGTTTCAGTTTTTCTTCTCTGCTTCTCTGATGGTAAAATCGTGATAGAATTAGAGGATTAGACAGATTGCTGTATTTTAAATTATGTCAGACTCAACATTTTGATTTCTGTTCCAAAGAAAGAAAGAGTAAGAAATTTTCATCGCTTGGGTACCTTTTATCTTGATGCTTTCAGATAATATTCATAAAGAAAACGATTAAAATTTCTTTACTTTTGCCGACTTATTCAACAAACTTTAAGCCTAAAATATTATGACCTCACGACCTTTGGAAATAAATCCTATTTTCATGCAAATTTAAAAATTGTAAAAAAAATTTGCTAATGATGAAATTATTTAAATATGTTTTGTGAAATGAGTTTTAAATTGCATCAATTCTTTTCAAAATGTTTTACTAATGTTTTTTATACGTAAATTTGAACAGCAAATAAATGTGAAAATTTTGCATTTTACTATAAATCGAGTATGGCAGTTGTATATCTATTATAGGTAGAAAATTATCTTTGTGCAGAATTTACTCCATAGTAATTCTGTAACAGCGAGACGATCGTAGGATCTGATTGTTTAAAAAGTTCTAATATTGCAAGCGAAAGAACATTTATTATGAAAATAAACATTTTATTGTCACGTGGTGTTAATGTGGATTAAAATCACCATTAAGCTCGAGAAAAGTTAAAACACAAAATGTGAAATGTTCTAAATTCGATCTTTAAACGCCATATATTTTTTTAACGTTCTCTTAAGACATGGTATGCAATCATTTTTTGGTATAAAAAGGCGAATAGTTTTGCTTAAATAAAATTTTTGAAAACTCAACACTGGTAATTCACGTCCTTAGCTTTATAACTCGTATAAAAATGCAGAATTATGACTTAATATTCTATTGTAGGCAATGAAAAAACAGGAAATGAGTAAAGATTTAAAGAAGACCCTGTTTACCCTTTGGCACAGCTATATTATTATTTAGGAAAATATCTTATATCTTTTTTTAAAAAAAGATATGTGATATTTTAATATTTTCTTAGAGTTTTATTTTTTTTAATTTTTTTGGTTTGATGAATTATTTTAGGATAACTTTTAATCAGTTTAAAACATTTTTTAACCTCATAGGCTGGTATTTAAGCTCAATAAATTCAGATTTTTTTTTTTTTTTTTTTGCGACTGATAGTGATTTCTGTGAAACAATTATTTTTCTTAATATTTAATTACATTTCAAATGAAAAAAGTTTACAGTCTTATTTTTTCAAAACTTTTTATGCTAATAAATTCATTTTAAATCTTACGGGGATTACAACTACCATTTTCCAGTTCTAAAAAATTATAATCCAGATAAATTATAAATCAAATGATTTTTCTTTCTTTTTTTAGAACAACACGTTATTCCAAATTCCATGAAATGTTTTAATTAGCATTAATTATAATTTTAAAAAAATCACGTCACAATTCATGAGTGTAATTCATCCATTATAGAAAATATGTTTCAAATTTTAAAAACTAATTTTGATTTGTTATTTTCATAGTAGATCATATAAGTTATGCATACAATTTTTTTTTTTAGATTTTTTAAATGATTTAAAAATCGTGCAGTTTGTGTCAGGTGAAGGGAGAAGGGTTAACTCTCCAGTTGGAGATTTAACCCTTGCACGTTATAAAATTAAAAGATTTCAGTATTATCACATATTAAATAAAATAAAAAACAAATAAATAAAAAACAAATAAATAAAAAAAAAACAAATAAATAAAAAAGCAAATAAATAAAAAAAAAAAAACTAATTTATAAATATAATCCGTATTTAATCTTATTTTTTTCTACACTTTCAATAAATTTCTATTAATTTATTTATTTATACGAAATGGTAAGTATATGCACTGTATTTTTAAAGAAACTTGTTAATAAAAATTGGTTACGTTGCTAAAAAGTAATTTACGGTAGAGGTCTAACTTCAAATACCTCAAATAAAAATGCGTCTAGGAAATGTATTTTACAATATTGAGTAAAAAAAAAAGTTGAAATTTTGATAAGAAGTTTTGTAATATTCGATCGACTGCTCTCGTCTGACACTAGCAATCTTTGCTCGAATATCTACGATGGCAGATTTACTGGTACATTTAATTAGTTGCTTATATAAATTTACCCCAGCAATTAAGAATTAGACACATTAAGGCTTGAAAATCATAATTGGATTGTAATATCTCCCTAATCACTACTGCGCATGTGTATAAGAGTCAGTCAGTGATTTTTTTAATCGAGAAGGTAGGAGATCCTCTCCTCTCTTCTATCGAATCATAAATGAAAATGTGTGTGTTTTTTTTATTTTTGTTATGTTTAAAATAAATTGTTGTTGTTTTTAAATTCGTTTGTCTGTATGTTTGTTGGAATACGTTACAGGATTAATTGGAAGAGACTTTTGTGGTTTTTCTATCGGTGCAACTCATGTTTTAAAGTTTAATTCAAAAAATTTTCCACGAAGATGAATTAACCTTGTTACTTGACATTACTGGCTAAGTTGTGCTTAAACTATGCGTTAAAGACTATCGCAGTTGGAGGCATCGATAGTTGGAGGATAAAATAAGTTTAAAATTAGCTTTATAAATCGTAGATATTGTACAACATATAATGTGTAAATATAAGTATATATATACTAAATAGTTTTAACACCACCAGTGTAGGTTTTTTTTAATGTTGGACAGGTTAAGGTTGGTTTGTAGCATACATTGAAGGTGCATTAGTACTTTCAAACAATTATTTAACGTTTAAAATAGTTTTAATTACACAAATATAAAAAAATATCAGTTAAATTAAATTGGTTACTTTTCTTATAAGATAGTGTTGTACTATATCTGGATTTAAAATATTCGTGATTAAGTTTAAATAAAACTTAATTCAGTAAATGGAATGATAACTGCTACCAGTTTTGTAATAAAATAATATTAATAAATGGAAAAAAATAAATATCCATTTAAATTTATAAAGTATCACTTTTTTATTGTTCCAAAAACGAGAGATTTTGATTGAAAAAAAAAATCGTTTTCTTTTAAAATTATAAATTTACTTTCAACTCCACTCTTAAAAGAATCTTATTAAATATGTTAATAAAATAAAGTAACTTTTGTACGCTAAATACATTTTTTCAATGACTTAACCTCTGAAAGCAAAATGATTAAAGAGAAAGTGTAATCTTTCGCCTGAAATATACTATAAAATTTCAAATTGAATTTACGATATTCATTCGAATTCCTCTAATCAACCTGTCGTCCGTGATTTCCATAATCAACTGAGTTACCCGTAACCGTTTCTTTACGATGCAAGTCAAAATATCTTTGTTGACTCTGTTGAGCAACCTTTCCAGAACTTCCTATTTAAATTGATAGGTTATATGGAGACATCTTGAATTAAACTCTTATATGCCGTGTCATTTTTGAAATTGAATGATGGTTTTAGAACCTGATTAGAATTATTAATGACTTGAATTACTAGATTACATAAGATTTATATGTATTTTATGGGTTGCTTGTAAATCACAAATTTTAGCTTTAAAGGGGTCTAGGACACATCTTATAAACTTTTTTTTAAATCTTTTATTGTACTGTAGTTAATTTTTAAAAATATTTGTGTTGTTATGTAGTTTAATTTATGCGCAAAAAATGTTTACAAATCATGTATGAGGCGTTTTAAGAATACTCAAAAATGTAAAAAAACTTATAAAACAATCATGAACAAGATAAATATTTGTAAATTTTTTTTTGAATTTAATAAATTTTTTTTTTAGATTTTAATTTGAAATTTTTTACTTTTAGTATTTATAAAAATGTTTGTAAGTTTCTAAATTATATAATACTCAATTTCGTAAAATTTTCTTTTAAACATTATATATTTATATTTAAAATATGTTTTTCAATTTCTTAAAGAAAGTAATCTATATCGCATATATATTTTCCAAATTTCACTCAATTACGTCTTTTAACTTTTGAATGTAATAAAATGTGAAAAAGTGATAATGGAAAAAAATTATCATGGAAAAGTGATTATATATATAAAAAAAAAATTTTCATTTAACACCCGAAATGACTCTAATATAAGTAAAAATTCTCAAAATTGTTAAGATTTTTACGTTTTGAGCTCTCCCTGAAACATTAAGAAAAAAATATTAACAGAAACTTAGGAGGAAAAAAAAACATTTAGGTAATTTAACGTCACCTTTCATTTGTTATACTCAATTAAAAGTGCTAAGGCTGATAAGAAGGTTTAACAAGTATCCTAATATTAAGATTACTAGAATTATAATATTACAGGTTCAATTATATGTATACCTTTTTAACTGAAATTATTTAATTCTCCACAACTAGCTTTAAAAATTGTTAACTTTAAATTTAATTAATAATTTAAATTAAAAATGTTTTTCGAAAGAATTATTTCTTTGAAGCTTAATTTCTTGTTCAACAGTTTTGTGTAATACATGATCATGGAGAGTGAACATTTTCTAATATGCGCAGTAATATAAAATTTAAATTCCTCTAAAACTATACTTTTAATATAACCTGTATTATGAATAATATAAAATTTGTTAAATATATGTATTAGGAAATATGCAATATTAGTTATTTTCTTTTTTGAATATGAAGAATTATCAACCCTATTTCATTACTACCCAAAAGTCTCAACATTCATAAATTACATAAATTGAAATAAATTACGTCATTTTTTAATTTTTTTAAAAATTTTGTTTGTATATACCTCAAAAGCATATTCACTTGTTAAGCTGCACTTTTAAAAAGATATTTTATTCTATAAAACAAATTTCTATATGACTGTTTAAAGATATGGACTTTTTTTGAATATAATAATATAACGAAATTAAATATAGTTCACATATACCCCATCTCCTTTACCCAAATGAATGTAATTTATTTTTTTATTTCTTTAAGAACTTCTAATCTAAAATAAGTAAGGGAAAATAATTATACAAAAACAAATACTCAATGTTTTTTTATTAATAGAAATTTCAATAACAATTAATTTCAATGTGTCATAAAGATAGATCAATGTCAAAAACATCCAACTACCCATAACCATCAGCAAATATAATAAAATTATTTCACATCATTAAGATAAATCGAGTTTTTAAATTGATTCTGAATGCTATAACCAGAAATGCAAATAATTTTGTATTTTTTCACCACTTCAAGCTTCCTTCACGGAATAAGCGAAAGTAATCAAAAGTCTAATGAAACGAGAATCAATCCTTGCGTGATGAAGATGTTTTGAATGAGAATAAACCACCAAATATGGGTCAAATTTATCATAAATCGAGGACGTTCGATCAGGAGTCAAAGGGCCGCGCCACTTTTTCTGACATAAAAGAGCTTAAAAAGCAACAAAAGTATTAGATCTCGTCCTTTTCAAGAAAAAACAAATAAATATGGAAAGGACACCATCGTCAGTTTGAGAGGTAAATTAGCCTCTCTGCCAAACCAGTAGTCCAATATTGAGTGGTTCAAGGTGAAGACCCGGTGGACAATTAGAGAGCTGTTAAAATTCCTTAGAAAGTAAAACACATCTTCTGGCCATCATGATTGTCGTTTTTGACAGTTAATTTTACTTTAAAAGATTTTTTTTGACGGAAGTAATTAACCAAAAACAATTAATATTTGGTATTGAAACTTCGAAAAGTATGAATAATCAACCCAATTTCATTGCGATCAAAAGGTTTCAACCTTTATAAATTACATGGATTCTAAACATTGCAGCCATTAAGTTAGTTTATGCGCCACGTTTTTAACCGGGGTGGCACTTTCGAATTAAACTGTTCCTTTGTATTATTTAAAAATAGGTAGCTTACAAGTTTCTGGAAGTTCCGCTAGACTTCAAGACAGTACACATAAGCGCTTCATTGCTCAGAAAGGTAGTAGTAGTATACGAATTGTAAACAACAGTTGAGATGTTTCAAGCATTCAAATATAGGCTCCCATTTTCAAGACTTGCCTAAAAGTGATTTAAAATGTAAATTTGCTAACGAAAAATGGAAAAATAAGGGTGAGAAACAAAACCACAAAAACCACAGTAGCTGTGAGAGAAAAAAAGGTAAACGATGAAAAACAGAATAAGAAAAATCACAGCAGTGAAATATAAAACTTAAAGTTTCCAACGCGAAATGAGAAAATAAAGGTGAGAAACAAAACTAGAAAAATCACAGTAGCCTAGAGAGGAAAAGTATGAAAAACAGAACAAGGAAAACCACAGTGGGGAAATATAAAACGTAAAGTTTCCAACAAAAAATCGGAAAATTAAGGGGAGAAACAAAACTAGCTTTAGTAGTCTGACAGCCTGCATGTGAAGTCGAGCATTTTAAGATAGAACAATTTAACGAGGACCGATACCTCACACCCTCTGTTCCTTCACAGTTTGATCAAAACGGCCACCCACCCACTCACTGACTGCTGCCAAAGATTCTTGACTTAGATGATCTACTGGGTACCGAGTCTATGCGATCAACCAGCTGTGAAACTGCTCGGAAAAGAAATAATGTTTTGTTACAATAAAAAATTTATTTTTGAATAATTTGAAAGCGTGGCTTATCATACATTATAATGCCTCAGGATCTTCAATTTTATCTCTACTTTTTATTTTAAAATTACAAATTACTTTTTACTTAACTCATTATATTTACAAATAATTTCAAAAATTTAATAGAAGTTTGAAAGAGTGCTTTATGACAGACAACTGTTCAAACAAGGCAACAAACATTTCAAACAAGGCTCAAACAAGGTTTCAAACATTCAAACAGAACTGTTGGTTAATACGTTTTGTTTTTTATCATGTTCAGCGAGAAAGGGAGTTCGTATCAACTAATCAAACAAGGCACATAATTAATCTGAAATGACACTGAAACATTTATAGAACTATATATTATTTTGAAATGACTAACTGATAAGTCAAAAATTAGATGAGGCTCTAAATTACAACACTTTTTTGCCATATGTTTGTTCTTCCTTATGAATTTGTCTTGTTATCTCGAACTCTATTCTCGAATTATAATTCTATATTAAATAAATGACAAAGGAAAAAAATTATAATTATTTTTTCATCTTATTACAAATTGAATCAAATGCAAATCAAAATTATAAAATTTTCGATTGAATTAACCAAAGAATCTGCAAATTCTAATTTAATTACACTGAGAAAAAAGCGTGGTCAAAAATACCAGAATATGGTAGCATTTACCGTATTTCAGGTTCTGTGGGAACCCCCAAAAAACGGTAATTTTTACCGAAGCACTTTGATAATAGCTATAAATATGGTTTTATAATATGTGATAAAATTTAGAAAATGAGATAAAATTTGATAATTTTTATCATGATACCTTACAGCAGTGTTTCCCAAAGCGTAGTAAGCGTACCCCCAGGGGTACGGGAACAGCTTAGCGGGGGTACACGTTCTTATGCGAAATATCTCGCAACAAACGAAAACTTCAAAAAGTTTTATTTAAGCCATGAAAATTTACGATTATGTATTTTTTATTAGCTATTTTTTGCAGTGTCAACAGCCAGTTGTGATTTTTAACTTTTGTTCAATTTTTTTTATAGCGAAAATTTTTTTATAGGGTACGCAAAAGTCATAAGTTTGGGAAACACTGCCTTAGAGCATGATATGGAATTCATTTATTTAGTTAAATTTACCTTTTTGTTTTGTAATTTTTAGTAAATGTGGTAATAAGAACTAGAATTTTAAATACATTCAATACTTTATTTTTCATGCTTTCAGTTTAATTACTCGTGCTTTCAGCGTGAGAGTAATTAAATAAAAACTAAATAAAAAGTAAGATGCACGATTAAACTATAATTATTGTTATTTTTACCAAGAGTTCCCGTTTCAATGTGTCTTATTTATCTTATCAATGGCAGATGACAGAAAAACAACTAGTAAAAAGATGTAGTATTTTTATTTATTTACACATATCCTATTACCCCACTTTGTCAAGAACAACAAGATTACTTTTCGTGATAAAGATTATGATAATACGAGTAAAAATAAGCATAACATGATTTATGAAATAGCGAAAACAAGGTATCTTATATTCATTTTTTCCTGACGAATGTTAAATTCCTGCTGTGTTACTGTCGTGAGTCAGTGTATATACATATATATATATATATATATATATATATATATATATATATATATATTAAATATGGTACTCCATGACTTCTCTTTATTACTTCAGAATCATTCCTATAAAAATATATTTACTTTACCATATTTAAAATATTCTTTCTATCAAATTATTTGTAAACAATAAACTATTAAAATTAAATATATATATATATATATATATATATATATATATATATTAAATATGGTACCTCATGACTTCTCTTTATTACTTCAGAATCATTCCTATAAAAATATATTTACTTTACCATATTTAAAATATTCTTTCTATCAAATTATTTGTAAACAATAAACTATTAAAATTATATATATATATATATATATATTAAATATGGTACTCCATGACTTCTCTTTATTACTTCAGAATCATTCCTATAAAAATATATTTACTTTACCATATTTAAAATATTCTTTCTATCAAATTATTTGTAAACAATAAACTATTAAAATTATATATATATATATATATATATATATATATATATATATATATATATATATATATATATATATATATATATATATATATATATATATATACATATATATATATATATATAATTATTATATATATATATATATATACATATATATATATATATATATATATATATATATATATATATATATATTATTATATATATATATATATATATACATATATATATATATATATATATATATATATATATATATATATATATATATATATATATATATATATATATATATATATATATATATATAATTATTATATATATATATATATAGATAGATAGATAGATAGATATCTGTGTTGAATTGGCAATTATTTAGAAAATATTTTTTTCTGCATATTATGAAGATATTCAACGTCTACCACAATGTCAAATCATTTTAATGGCATACTCTCAACTCGAGAAAAAGTAGACAACTGATACAGGGCCACCTGACCTACAACCTCAGTGCCAGCTGGTCGCTTACATAAAAGATAGCGTGTTAACTTTACAACTGTTGGGCTTGTTTTATTATCGGCTTCTTTTCGTTAATAAAGGAAAATTAGTAGCTTATTTCTATTGTATTAATAACATATTTTATTAATTTACAAGAATACATTAGTTAAGATATTATCATACGATGCGATAATCTATTACGAGATCGCATATCGAATTTGTATTTGTCGGTCTAGTCTTACAGGCTTACTCGAAATGGAATAAAAAGAGCATGAGTTAACATAAACAAATGCCACCTTCAACAGCCAATCAGGATCGATAACCACGATGGTATCGATTACAGGTATCCAATTGTAGCCTTGAGGTAGAGTTGTAATATTAAAAAGTCTAAAAAAATATAATTACAGAAATATTAGCATTCATTTCATAAAAATATTTTATTAAAAATATCAAATAAATTTTTACTGTTAGAAAATAGCAAATTTGAACTAAAACTGTTAAATAAATTTCGTTTGATTCTTCAACTATCTGAAGACAATTTTGTTATTCATTATTTCGTTGCTTCTTATTTTTTCACTTAATATTTCATGAAGTTTTTTTATTGCTGCGCCTCTACTCGCTTTTTTACTTTGACAGAAGCATCTATTAAAATCCTTGATATTGTATGGTTGGTCAAACCAACCTTTGAAGCCCTTTTGGAAAAAATAAATAAGTAAATAAAATTTAAATAAAAAAGCACACTTAAAAGGAAACAATGAGCATGTTATAAGAACACAAAGAATTCAATTTTCCCTATATATGTTTATGATTGATGCCACAGGGGAGAACAAAAATTCCAAATATGGACGAAAGTTATATGACGTGATATTACCTTAATTTTACTTTCAAATGGATGATCGGCAGAAACAACATGTCATTGTTCTTGATTCTATACTGCAATCTGGTATTCATCAGCTAAATAAATGATTAGATATGAAAAAAGATAGGGAGGTCAACCCTCCCATGTTTTCTTTCTTAAATTAACGTATCTAAAAAATTATCTGAATGTATTGAAAATTAATATTATATTATTATTTCCACAATTTTTTTTAAATTTTCAATTTATTTTCAGAGTTAACTGGGAAAAACATCCGTGATCCCTCCTCCTCTATTAAAAATAAAGAAAATAAAGAAAATCACATGATTTTTTTTTCTTCCGAGAATTTTTAATACATTTAAAACGGTTTTAGAATATTTTGCTTTTTCAATTGCAGCAAAGATATATTTCCAAAAAAATACAAACCTAAGGTTGCTGTATTCATTGCATAAAACAATGATGAGCGTTTCGAAAAGTACATAATTAAAAGCTTTCCGAAACTCTGCTATACGGTAACAAACATTCAAAACAAAATTGTTTGAAGCATGTATCAGATATTTGGTACCATGTAGGTTATCCTAAATATAGAATGGATATAGAATCCTTCTTAAGCTGATGACTTTCCAAAATCTTCCAATTCTAAAACAATAACGTTTCAAATTACAAAAGAAATTATTCACCATTTAATGTTTCATTATAAATATTTAAGTTTTGTCAATTAAAAATAAAAAAGTATCCGAAGCCCGTTCTTTGTTCTGCACGGCAAACAGTTGTGGGTGATTCATATTAGCCACCTATGAATAAATAAACATAGTCATTATCATGTTCTTCTACAATTGTTTCATAACCTTGGACTTATTGCATATTTAGCAATCAGAGGAATTTCAGACATAAAAGGCATAAAAACGATTTGTTTCTTCCTTACTTCCAAGAGAGTCCCATGCATATCATCTTTAGTTTGTGTCTTTAATTAAGCGAACTAGCTTCTTTATTACGATTTTCTTATATACCAACCGTAGTTACGGCATTTGGTATTACCGTAAAGAACCGGGTCAAGGGGATATATCACACCAAACAGCACCATTTTCTCCACCTTAAAATCAACAGAAAACTATCATTGTTTAGATGTAAGCAATTGTTCTGTGAATTTAGGGTTAAGCTCTAATGCCTTTCCTGTTGAAAATGGGCGTCAACTACCTTTTGCGTAATCAGAGTTTTCTGAGAAAACTACCTTTCGGGGTCATGAAGAGGGATGTTTCTGAGGTCTCCCCTAATTTAATGTTTGTAGTTGAGGAGACAAGTGAAAAAATCAGTTGCTAAAATATTAAAATCCGGTTCAAGTGCAGCTTAATGAACTTTAAATGATTTTCAGTGAACTTAAATTGAATTACTGCACTGTTCAGCTTTTTCTCACCATTGTTTAAGACTGAATTGATGATAAAAATTTCACGAAGTTTGAAATGTTTCCTTAAATTGAATTTTTATTTTATTTAGTTCAACTTCTATTGAAAGTGGTTATCTAATTTTCAAATTTTGAAAATAAAACTATGATGTTTGGAGTTACCCCCAAATGAATCAAACTAGACTTCAATTTTATCCTAAGCAAGTTATGAAAAACAAACGGTTTTTTTAATAAAGGGAAAGTCAGTTGTTTTCTTTTTTTAATGTATCGAAATCAATTTATGTGATAACTCAATATTTAATTTTGGTTTTCTTCCTCCTTTAGACTATTTTTATAATCCAGAATATAAACTTCGGGTTTCAACTTTTAAAATCAGGAAATTTGATTGAAATTTATTATTCGACACTTGTAAAATCAAATAATGCATAATTAAACATATTTATTATCTATCAATTTCTATTATCTATCTATTATTTCTATTATTCATTATTCTATTATTTCTATTATTTATTATTCTATTATTTCTATTATTTATTATTTTATTATTTCTATTATTTATTATTCTATTATTTCTATTATTTATTATTCTATTATTTCTATTATTTATTATATATTTTAACTTTTAAAACCAGGAAATTTGATTAAAATTTATTATTCGACACTTGTAAAATCAAATAATGCATAATTAAACATATTTATTATCTATTATTTTCTATTATCTATTTATTATTTCTAATATTCTATTATTTATTATTCTATTATTTATTATTCTATTATTTATTATTCTATTATTTATTATTCTATTATTTATTATTCTATTATTTATTATTCTATTATTTATTATTCTACTATTTATTATTCTATTATTTATTATTCTATTATTTCTATTATTTATTATATATTTTAACTTTTAAAATCAGGAAATTTGATTAAAATTTATTATTCGACACTTGTAAAATCAAATAATGCATAATTAAACGTATTTATAATCTATCTATTATCTATCTATTATTCTATTATTTCTATTATTTATTACTCTATTATTTATTACTCTATTATTTATTATTCCATTATTTCTATTATTTATTATATATTTATTATCTATCATATAATATTACAAAATTTTTAAAAAAATTTTGTTACTGTAAAATTTAAATTACAGAACTGGTAGACAAAGGTAATTCGATTCAAAAGAAATTATGCTTTTGAAAGACTATCTTATTATTTACAGCGCTCCATTAGAGCAGGGATGGTAAAACAGAAGCCACCTGCACATAGGGGCAATAAAAAATTAATTAAATTTTATTAATTCAAATTGTTTTAGTGAGCTACATGAGACCTATTTATTATTCTATTATTTCATTATTTATTATATATTTATTATCTATCATGTAATATTAAAAAAAAAAATTATAAAAATGTTGTTACTAAAAAATTTAAATTATAGAACTGCTAGACAAAAGTAATTCGATTCAAAAGAAATTATGCTTTGGAAAGACTGTATTATTATGTACAGTGCTCCATGAGAGAAGGGATGGTAAAACAGAAGCCACCTGCACATAGGAGCAATAAAAAAATTTATTAAATTTTAATAATTCAAATTGTTTTAGCGAGCTACATGAGACCAATTTGAAAATTTTGCAATCCTGTTAGAGTCAGAAAAATTCATTTTGAACAGAAAAGGAAATAAAGTTTTCTATTTATAAGCATATATTTTATACTACTTAATATAAACGAATATATTTTTAGATGGTTAATCCTACATTTTATATTTAATTTATATTATTCTTTATTTACTCTAGCATATGTTTTATATTTATTGTATTATTATTGATTTTTATCGTAGTGAATTTTATGGTGATTAATTAAGAGGTCCGATGAGTGTGTGATCCTTCTTATATCTCTCTTACAAAAATATACTCCTCCAGCAAGAATGTGGGCAATTGTCAATCTCCACATTCTTGCTTTTCAAGCGGAGAGAGCGACACGTTGAACATTTCAATATTTGAAAATCTGATTATTACATTTAAAGTTATTTCGAATGTTTTTTTCGATCTCACAATCCGCTAGGCTAGGATGTAAAATGTATGAGTATTCGATCACAATAATTGCATTTTGAAACTTACATAACCTTTAAAATTTTATATTTTAATTTAATTATAATAATAAAGTAAAGCATGAAATGTTGAACTGAAAATTAGAAGCAATACTTCCTGTGTAAAAAAAAATTATTATGAAACATTAACTACATATGCCTTGGCAAATAATTCGTGATTAACATATATTTTTTCTTTATAATTGTTTGTGTCAAGTTCTAACAAAGTCAAGCAAATTACTTAATTAGGTAAAACAAAAATCAAAAAGCTATCGAAACGAATAAAGACGACCATTAATTATTTGATTCTTTTTTTATTTGCTATTAACAATACCCACATCAGTTTTTTTTTTTTCAAATAAAAGAAAACATTTTATTGATGTTCGCATGATACCAAGATAAAATTCAATTAATTGTTTATTCATTGCCTACCCGATTAATGGTTTTTTTATTAGACTTATGACTTTTGCTCCATGGTTGAGAAAAATTCAAGATGAGAATGTGGCGTGAAACTGGTATTCCTTGAAGTCTTAAACCAGCTAGTTAAAATGGCTTCAAGCATACGTGAAGCCCATTAATTAGTTTGGCCGACAAAGAAGTTAATTAACTACAGGTGCAAAAATAATATCAACCTTATTGAACTTATTGATATTTCCTTTTGCATTCTCAATATTCTTGTAAGTGGCGCGTTTGTTTGTTTTTGATGTGAAATTTTTGAATTTCTTTGAGAATTTCATCAATCATATTAACCTATGGCGAATTACAACAATGTAATTCATTTAAAGTGACTAATTGATATTTTTGATTTTTGTTTGTTTCATTTTGTATATTGATATGTTTGATTGTAGCTGAGGATGTCAGTCAGAATGTAAACTTTTGCAAAGTTACACTTGGGGTCAGTTTTCAATCTTTCATTATAATTATTATTAAAAGTAAGAGGATCCAAAAAGATGGGAAATTTGTGGGTAATAGATTCTATCTATGCTAGAAATGCAAATTGAGAATTGAGCTGAGGAGAAAAGAAAGTTTAATCTAACTAACCTCCGATGACACTCTCAAAATTAAATTTAATTCATTTAATAGCAAGAGCTCAATTTTCGTATATAGTCAAAACTGAGCCTATAATAATAAAAAGTATATTAAAATGATATTACTATTCACAAAAATAAATTGTTGAGAGAAAAAAAATATTCTTTGCAGTTCTTGTGCCGTTTCCAAGTTGAACTGCAAGCAAAGCTTCGTGCCACTGTTAGTGCAATAGTCCCTAGATTCGAAGAATTTTTATCTGAGACACAGTAGCATGTTTCACACTAATTGAATATTATTCTTTGCGTCAAAATAGGATACCTGCAAGTGACGTAGTTTGGGTATTGGTTGTTGGAACGTGGCATTTGTTTACGTTAGCAACTGTTCTTTCCCTTCTATTTCGAGTAAACCAAGTCAATAAATTCTCTTAAGTGATACATTTTATATTCTTTCACTATATATTTCTTACTTAACACAAAGACAGGCACGAAGCCATGTAAAACACAAACAAATTAATTATGCATCGAAGTTGCCAGGTACACAAAACAAAAATATAGCATGGTTACAATAAAGTACATTAACAAAGAATAAATCTATGTTAAGTAAAAGACATACACGAGAAACAATTGCATTTCAACAAACACTATGTTCGATACGAAGCTGTATATAATTAACCTCACTTTAATTAACAGTATAACTAATATAGAGAAACTTAGCTCAACTTTAACACGTCGTTTTGCTTATAAGCGGCATTATATTATATTATTTATTTTTTAATTTATCAAAGTGCCAAACAGGAGAATGGGTCGCTTAATGTAGGTGGATTAGAAAGTAACGACCGGGTTTACAATATTGAGGAAAATTTTACTTTCTGGCGTTTAAATCTCATTATCAAATAATTTTGGCCCTTTTCAGTTTAAGTAATTTTTAGAAGTAAGAATTAAATAATTTTATTTCTACATGTTTATACAAATTATGACGCCCGGTGGCTGAGTGGTAGGGCTTCGCGCTCACGTGCCACAGGTCCTGGGTTCGATTCTCGGGCCGGGCAGGGTTGACTCAGCGTTTCATCCCTTCAGTGGGTCGATAAATGAGTACCAAGTATGTTAGGAAACTAAACACTGGGGGTTTCGCGTTCGGCTGACCACCTAATCGGAACATCTGCTCCTGCATCCCAGAGCTCAAGGTCAAGAAAGCTGAGATGGGCACAGTAGGCCTTGGCCCTCTATGGGCTGTCGCGCCACGGAGTTTAGAATTTATACAAATTATAATGAATGGTTATGATACGGATAATAGTTGTGACTTATGTTCTCAAGCTTTGTAAAAACCATAGATATAAAGAACCTATATCACATCCCCTATATTAGTCCCTGGTAAAAACATATACTCTTCATCTATCAAGAAAACCTGTAAAAAGTGCAGTTAATCAAAATAGAAGTGCCCTATGACAACATAAATTTCAATCGTTTTCCAGCGCATAAAAGCAGGATTTATCGTTATTTTTACTGCCAAATTAAATTTATAATCAATCAAAATTCCGACCCCTTAATTGAAATTTTAAAAATTTGAATCTGAAACTCTGCTGAATCACATCTTAAGTTTAAAACGTTTATTTCTTTTTTTTTATTGTTAAAAACGGAATTTATTGTGATATTATCACAATTAAATTCTGACCACTTTCCGATCATCTAAAGTGCTCTATTTGTAACTCAGTTATTGTGTTGTACGAGCATATTTTATCGTCACATAATCGCGAAATAGAAACTATCGTCAATAGAAAGTTGATTCCTATTCGACTAGATAAGGTGATGGAATTTCAACTTTGGAACTATATGTCTAATAAAATTTTAAGTTTAAATGGTCATATGGCTGTTACTTATAGTTACTGTTGCAATAATAGAGCCGAATAGAATTTATAGAAAGCTAAATTTCGTCCAGGTAACGGGTTAGCCTTTTAAATTAATCTTGTAGTTCTTATTTCTAAACAATCTCATTTCTTTATCTGGCATTAAATATTTTAACATATTTGTAAGAACACTAGAAAAGAAATTTCTTTAAACACAGTTATTGATTCTTTTCGAGCATTTAAACTTATATCTTTTAATTTTGAAATAAAAATTGTCTATAATTTTCACAGAGAAATCGTTAATAGTGAGATAGTTATAAACGAAAATATCGTATTAGAATTAAAATCTCACAAAATGAAGTTTTAAGGTGACTCAAAAGGCTAATCTCTTTAAAAATGAAGTTTGTTTTTTTCCTAACTAGGCTACTTGAAGACTAAAAGATTTGGACTGAAGTCTTGGAAAGGTTACTTGTTATTTATTAATTTATTTATATTGCAAAAAGAATTTAAAAAAAACTCTTTTTTATCTCTCTGCGCCGTAAAATAAAATTATTACCGGAAGTTATAAAAAGAAAATAAATTTCAAGGTTTAAAACGCAATGCAACAATAACTTTCTAAAACTAAATCATTTATACTAGACAACTAATAACAAACAATTTTTTGTAATTATTTTTTTTAAGTATAAAACAAAACGGCATCATATATAACAGTTTGACAAGTATTCTTTTGCTAGTTATTATTCTTTTCGCGTTTATATAAATAAGAAATTTTCGAAGTGGCTAGGTTATCTCAGATTTCAAAAGTTATTTAGACATTTTTTTTTCTGGTTTTTATTTTCTTTTATATTTTTTTGGGAGTAATAATTTAGGTAGAAAACTAAGAATAATTTATAAATATTTTAATAGAAAAAAAAGAATTTATTTTGAAGCAAAGGGTTGGAAAATTTCTCATCCAAATAAGAAATGTAGTTCATAAAAATGCTCTTTATCATATTTAACAATGCATATAATAAAATCTATGTAACACAGGGCCCGCTGGACTTCATATTATTAGCCAGTAAATTAGCCCAATATCAAAAAGTATTAGCAAATTTTCAAAATTCTTAGCCGAAGACAAAACTTGTAAGTTTTGCCTTTGATGATGACATAAGGTTTGCTTTTGACTTGATGAAAAACAATTTAACAGGAAACGATTGATATTTCCCGTAAAATACTTAAAATCAAAATACAAATTTACTATAAATCGAATTGCTTTATAAAAATGCAAATTCAAATCAAAAGTCATTTTACAGTTGGGAAGAGGAGTTACTGAACAATGAATGGGGAGGGGGGGTGAAAGAAACAGGAATATGTTGGGGTTAATTTTGATAACCTCTAAGACTAGAAGCAGTAATATATAAAATAAACCTGAAGCAACAATTATGCTATTGTCACGAGAAAACATATTTTCTTCAAAAATGATTGAATAATAATATGCATCTTGTCTGTTTTATTGACACAAACAGTAGAAAAATATTTCGTCACGCGATATCGCACGATAAGGCATTGAATGTATTAATCCATATTTAAGATATAATGTCTTATGCTTATGTAATCTTTCTAGTTGCTTATGTTAACATTATCTGCACTTAATATACTTCTAATGGGATACCTACAAGCGACGTAGTGTGGGTATCTCGATCCTGATTGGTAGTTTAAACGAGGTATTTGCTTACGTTAGCAAGTGTTCTTTCCATTCTATTTCGAGTAAGCCAAGCCCGTGAAGTATCAATTCCCTTACATCACAGATTCTATATTCATTCACAAAGATTTTATTTCTTTCACTATATATTTATTACTTAACACAAAGACAGACACGATGCCATGTGAAACATAAGCAAACTAATTATGCATCGAAGTTACCAGGTACTTAAAACAAAATTATATCATGGTTACAATAAAGTACATAAACAAATAATAAGTCTAAGTTAAGTAAAAGACGTTGACGATGAAGAATTCTATTTCAACAGATTTTATATGCGAGACGGCACAGTATATAATTAATTTCATATTATTTAACATTCTATCTCTGATGGAGAAACTTAACTCCACTTCAACACGCCATTTTGCTTATAAACGATCAGTTGACAGTGACGTCATAGGTCACATGTGTGGGTATCAGTGATCTTCTTCTTCTTGAAGTGCAGGTACTCTATTTGTTATGCGACGTATTCAACCGAAATTACTGTAATCGAATAAAATATGCAGGATTTCTTCAAAAAAATTTCCTTTTGAACATTTTTTTTTTCTTTTTTCAGGGTTTAGGGGAATATATATATTTCTTTTCGGCCAAAAAAAAAAATTATTTGCCAATACTTTTGCCCAAACACAATTTTTTCCCCGCCGAATTTACGATTTCATCGCATTTGGCGAACGCTTAGCGGGGGCCCTGGTAATATAATGCCTGCAGTATGATTTTAAAATTTATAAAAAGATCTATTTGTGTACGAAAGAAGATATAAATATCTATATTCGCTATTTACAAGATAATAATTTTTCTCAAACTGTGAAACATTTACTACCAACGGTACAGTGAATTATTAACCACTTTTAGAAGTAAAATATTTCATTGTTTATCAGTTTTATATTCATGACGATATATAAAATATTTCAATGTATAATAAGGAGCAAAAGACGTAATTCAATACGACCCAATTCAAGAAGATGCAAAAGATTTGAAAAGAAAAAAAAATTTAAAACTGCATTCTTTTAAAAATTTTATTTTATTCTTTAAAATTCAAACTATATATTTTGTTTACAATTTTTAAATTATTATTATCTCTTGTATTATCAAAGAGATAGAAAGAAAGCAAATTATTTGTTTTTAAATCCTTTGTTTATTACAAAATCCTCTTTTAAGGTTTCCGACTGGATTCAACACAATTTTTTTTTTAAAAAAAGCTCAATTAAAATTTTAATTTTATATTTGGTAAGCAGGAGTCCTAAAATTATAAATTTAAAGTAAAGTTTAAAAAAGCATAAAATATTTTTTAAAATAAAGGCAAATTGGAGCTTAAGAGCTACAAATTTTTCATGTCACGCTAACACCTCTACCACAAATTGTGTAGCATAAATTTCAAAATAATTTTTTTTTCCATACTAATAATTTAGTTACCTGTGTTTTGAACTAAAATCTTAAAAATTTAAGAAAAAACAATAATATGGTATTAAATACATTGTTTCATATTGATTTTTTTAGGAAAAAGTTCTAAATATTCTTACTTAAGCCTTGATAAAAAATAACAAATTCAAACTTAGACCTTAGCTTTTAGTTTAAAACAACATCACTAATATTACACAAAATCTACATTCAAAATGTTAAGGAATTTTGTACTAGACTTTTTGTAACATGGGTTAGCGTAAAGATTTTTATTCAAAATGGACTATCTTCAGAAAACGTAGAAGAATTCTAAAATGTAAGAAAATTTTGTCAACTAGACGTTTAATAATTCAAAAATTAATTTCTGGAAATGAATTTTGTTTGTCTTAAAATTATAATGCATCCAAATAAATAAGGTATAAAATACTTTAAAAAAATATAAAAAAATCTGTTTTGTTTTCGCGAGTTTACTTCCGGTTTCGTCTGTCAGCATACAACTGTACCTTCATTTCTAAAGCTCGAAGATAAAGATTTTCATCCAATTGGATACCTTAAAACAAAATCCGCAAAAAAATCTAAATTTCTCATTTATATTAAAAATTCTAGGAAAACACATTTAATTTAAGTTTTCTTTAAATATGATCATACAAGGTAAACGATTTTTGATTTTCGGAATTACTTTTTAGAGTTAAAAAAAGAACACAAAACCAGCCCTAAGTATATTAGGAAACTTTCACTGAATTACTTTTCTTTTTCATAGGCATCACGGAAGGGCGTTTCAAGACACCAACTGTGTTATCGATGTAAGAAAAAAAATTTTAAAAAAGATATCACTTTAAAGACGAAGCACACGAAATCCCCCTAAGGGATTGATGATAAACCAAGTTCGTATAGCATCTTCTGAAATTAGGTCTTCAGGGAGGATCAATTCCCAGCAAACGATGAGCGAGGTCAGGTCGAAGGTCCGGCACTCTACCGGAACAGGATTCCACTCTCCCTTTTATGCTAATTGGCGGAAGGAAAGATAAAATCCCATGATAGTAAACGCTTTTTCTTTTTTTTAAAAAAATTCTCTGCCTACTTTACAATTACTAATCTTAACTACCACGCTGTGAGACATTATTTATCTACGATGTTTAGATCACAAACCACAAAAATTGAATATGAATTTTAAAAAAATATGATAAATTTTTAAGTTTTGAAAAGAATTTCAAAAAATGAAAAGCATTATGGAAACCTTTTGGCGGAACCTCTTTGTAACCTTTCAGCGGAAGATATTTGGGGCTTATGGTGAATAAGGTTATAAGCATTAAAAAATATGTTTTGTATTTGTTGGCTTTACCCTATTTCAAACAGCCTGTCAAGACTAAGACTATTTTTATGGAATAATAAAAGGAAAGGTGTTACAATGATGCCACATAATTTTATCAATTGATTTTGGCGTCATATTTGG
Organism: Parasteatoda lunata; assembly: GCA_949128135.1. Lineage (NCBI taxonomy): Eukaryota > Metazoa > Arthropoda > Arachnida > Araneae > Theridiidae > Parasteatoda > Parasteatoda lunata. The sequence continues at coordinate 58,033,416 of OX421973.1, read as the reverse complement.
CAATGTCATAGATATGTATATTGTATGTAATTATTACCTTCTGCATTACACAGACAGCTATAGGTATAGACGTTATAATTAAAAAATGATATGTAAATATTTAAAAAATGAGTGCTGCCAGGCCAACGAAGGAAACCGATTGCGCTTTCATTGGGTCATGAAGTTTCTATGGGACAAGCAGGTACATATTTAATTTTTTTAATAAATTTTCAAATTAATACAAGTGAGTAAAAGAATTACAAATATTATGAGCCTGTGCGACTCGATAATGAGAGCATAATTACACTATTTTGATGAGAATTTTATAACTCTTCGGGATTTTCATGTATGTACAGTACGGAAAAAAAGAAAAGAAAATAATAAAGATAGAAAAAAACGGACCATCCAGAATAACTTTTGATTTAATGATCGGATCTTCACGTTCTAGGTCTCAATCTTAATGGCTCGAGGGGGTGACTTCAAAAATGCTAATTATATAATGCACATTATATTTTAAGTTACGAAATCAGACACGAAAATGTACTTTCTCTGAAAAAATATACCTGTTTTTTGACGGATTCGTAATTCTGACCACCCAAAATATAGGAGGTGGCCACAAACCGGGAAATATGGGCCCAATAGTTTGGTCGCCTTTACGTTAAATTTACTTTTTCACTGTATCTCGAGAACTTTTTAACCGAATTGGAAAATTTTTGCACACAATTATAAAATTCATTTATTAAAAGATAATTCCATACAAAATATAACTTTTATTAAATATTTATTATTTCTTATTATTTTATTTAATAATGGCCGAAAATTTGAATAGTAAGGCACAAAATTTTTTTGCAAAATTTTAAAGATTATAATTTTACAAGGCAAAATACAAAATGTAAGCAAAATCAGTTGAATAGTTCCTGAGAAATCGAATTTTAAATATCTGAAATGTTTGAAATTCTATTTCTCGGGACCAATGTTTGACCGATTAAGCTCAAATTTTTTATTTTGCCATATGAAATTACATTCTTTAAAATTCGTCCAAATAAGATGCGCACGCCATTAAACCCAAAACAACACCAATTTTGCCACAGACGTCAGTTGACTTTGACTTCTGACTGCTTCTTATGTTTGCTGCAAATGTTTGTAATTCTGAAAACATTGTTTCATAATTTTTCTTGTTTTACAGTGCCATCTGTTGACAAACTTTGTGCCTAATTTTGCAAATTAAGTAAGGCAAACAATAGTTTCCTGAACGGCACGCTGCAAATCTTACGATCTGCTTCTGCCTTTTCTCAATTCTTTTTTCAAAACCGGTTTGTTGCAAATATTTGTAATTCTGAAAACATTGTTTCATGATTTTTCTTGTTTTACAGTGCAATCTGTTGACAAACTTTGTGTCAGATTTTGCAACTTAAAGAAAGCAAACAATAGTTTCCTGAACGAAACGCTGTAAATATTACGATCTCCTTCTGCCTTTTCTCAATTCTTTTTTCAAAACCGATAATTTTAAGAACATTCACCGCACAGTGCTAGGATATTAGGTCAAAGATTAGACGTGCGATGTATTTTGGCTGAATGAACCCATAGGTAAAACCCACGAGGTATCGAGTCAGTTCATAGAAAAATAGATTCAACATTGAACTACAATGCTGGTACTTTGAATCATACTTGTGCAAATGTGTTCAATTGATGGCTCAGCACATTCCAATACTTCTAAAAGCGTACGTTTAAAATGTATTAATTAATTTACAAGAACGCTAGTTTGAAACTATCTTTGAGCGGTATAGATTAAAATAAGTTTATGAAAGAGAATAAAGACAGAGAAGGGGTAGATGATTAAAAATTATTTCAGGGGATGATGCACACTTCAAAATGTGCAGAAAGGAAAATAATAAAACAGAAATATTTTATCACGAAAACCAGTATACTTCCTCAAATGCCATTTTTTTTATTATAATCATTAAACATATCCTCAGACATTTTGAAATTTACATATTGTTCTTTATTAATGGTGTTTTCACAAATAAAAACAATAAGAGAATTGTGTGTCTGAAAATGTAGTTTCTTTTACCAGGTGCTTCAATTAAAAAAGGCGTTGTTGGACACACATTTTCCTTGGTATTCCCATCCTCAGGTTAGGAGATCTTTACGTTTTATGGATCAGTTCAAGGTAAACGGATACGAGAATATTTTTTATTTCTTTTTTCCTCACCTTTTATACGTCACGATCTAACCACAATTAAACAAATAAACTTAAAACCACAAACCATCAATGAAGATGGTTTATTTGTGTATTTTTAATTTCTCTTTTAATTTGTGTTCTCTTTACATGAATTAAAACTATAACGATGAGTAATGCGCAAACTAAAATAAAATCCGTACATCTTAACTTTTGATTTAGTGATTGGAATTTCTAACACTGAGGGACATCTTAAAAATCTTAATGATTTTAGTGGTTAAACTGTCCTTAAATATGCAAATTAATCTATACAGACGAGGATTTAAGTTACAAAATCAGACACCATAACTTTTTCTGAATACATATACTACCCCTCTTTTTCAACGGATTTAGATTATTAACTTTCAAAAAATGAGAGCCACAATTTGAAAAATATAGTTCCAGTAGTTCAGGCGTGAGAGCGGTCGAAAATATGGGTACCTTAATGTTAATTTAACTTTTTGTGTATTTCTCCATGTCTCTGGAAATGCTTAAGATAATTAATTGAATTTTGCACTTTATGAAACACTTTTTAAAAAAGATAATTATATATATATATAAAAATTAATTTTTATAATTATTTTTTGATTACCAGGTATACGAATTTGTACATTATTAACTATATAATTTTAAATGATAAAATCCATAATTTAAATGGAATCGGTCATGCAGTTCTTGAGAAATGAAAATTCAAATATACGACTTGTGTATGACGAAATTAAATAGCGGATGTATTAATATTAAATGAGTGATACTGAGGTAGAGTCACTTGCATTAGTTAATAGTTTTTAAAAGCAGATATAAAATTAGTTATAAATTTAATTTTATTTTTTAATGTGTTTTTAAAAAATATAATTTATTAAATAATTATCAAATAGGTCATACCAGATGTGATTAAATCAGTTCAGTGAGTAAACTGGCATTATTTTTCAACATATCACATTATTTTTGAATCAAATTTTAAATTTACGCCAGTTCAGGTTGAATTATGTATTTCAACATCTATATCCTTGCACCATTTTTGAGCTAAAGATTTGCATATTTTTTTAACTGAAACTATGGTAAGAAACGCATATATAAGTAGCAAAAATATAGTAATTTTTTTTCTATAGACGTCTATTACTCTTTTCTTTTTAATAGACTCTGGTTGTATGAAGTTTCGATAAAATTTTATATAAATGAACAATCATACACGGGATCCTAAATTGGACTGGTGGTTTTCAAAAATTTACATCTGAAAAACGATTAAGGTTTAAAAAAAAAAATCTTAAAGCAAATTTATCTGACATGGCGTAAATTTTTCCTCGCAGATTTTCTGGTCTTCGTTGCTCAAAATTTATTGAATAATATCACTGTATATTGTTTGCTTCTAAGTCAAAGAAAAATAATTGAAAATCAGATCGCAATTTTTCGAAATCTTAAATAAACAAAAATCAAATTACATATTTTCGAAATACCTAATTAGAGGGCAAATTTAGCTCATATAACAGAATCAGAGACTAAGGACTTGCAGCGCCATCTGACGAAAACCTTTCGGATTAAAATCAGGAACTCCGGATGAAAAAATTCATGACTTATCACACACTTTTGTCGCAAGAAGTGTATTTTCGTTAACATTATTTTTTTTTGCCTTAGCCTTTCTTCCCTAATAATTTTTTGAAAACCGTCAGTCTAGTTTAGGACATCCTGCGCGTCAGGTCTGCTGTAAAATCTTAAGTAAGTCAGGATCATTTGTACTTTACTACTGCCCCATAAGAATAAAATGACTTTAACATCTTTTAACTTATAAGGATAATAAGCTTCCCTTCAGTGGGTCGATAAATGAGTACCAAGCATGCTTGGGAACTAAACACTGGGGGTTTCGCGTTCGGCTGACCACCTAACCGGAACATCTGCTCCTGCACCCCAGAGCCCAAGGTCAAGAAAACTGAGATGGGCACAGTAGGTCTTGGCCCTCTATGGGCTGTCGCGACACTGAGTTTAGTTTTAGTAGGATAATTAGCTTAATAAGGATCAGTGACTTACACATCTTTTTCGGTATTGGTTTAAGAAAAGAATAGTTATGATGTATTTTACACGTTCAGAGCCTGACAAAGGCAAGGGCATACGGGGCAGTTGTCCCGGGCCCACATCAGAAGAGGCCCCAAATCGAATTAAAAATTTATTTTAGGTTTCCTTCTTTAATGAACTTTTTTTTATACAAAATATCAGTATAGTGTAAAATCCGCTTGTTGTATGTTAGCTTCTTCATTAATCTATCGTATGAACACAATAAATCGAAATTTCGTAAATCCATGGCTTTCTAGAGCGGAATTCAGCTGAAATTTTGCAATTACGATGGACACATTTGGCCAATCAAAAGCCTGTATTTTTACATATCGTAAAATGCGATATTTTACAAAAATACAGGCTTCTGATTGGCTTACGTAAGCCATTGTAATTGCAAAAATTTAGCTGAATTCCACCCTAATGTCAGCAAGGATATGAATTTTTCGCAGCTAGGCGACAAAGATAAGAATCAGAAAACTGCATTCGGCATGATGGACATAGAATTGACAGAAAATGAATGAAATGGACAGAACGATACCATTAGAGGAGGGGGGGGGGGCGACTTTATAGCTATTTTAGGTCCTAGTCAATTTTCTTGTTATATATGTATAATGAGGTGAAAATTTTAAATACCTCCGTATAGTTCAGAGAGGGGCCCCCAAAGAAGTTTTTGCCCGGGCCCCAATTAGTTTAAGTCGGGTCTTGTACTCATGGACTGCCACATAAGTCCTGTCAGAATCCTCGTAGTACACAACAATCCTCGTAGTTTCACACGATACAACCAAAAATCAGAAATCAGTGGATGTTATATTAATGTTCAGCAGCAGCATGCACTGCATTTTCAGTCTGGTTTGTCGATGACGCCACAAAGACTTTTCTGAAGAAATATTGGAACATTGAATAAATTCTGTCAGATCTGGTGAAACGTCTCTAAGAAAAGTCTATTATCTTCAGCACAGTTATTCATAGAAAATGTTGTTGATACATTAATTGTTTCTAAATTGTGATAAATTAATTCAAAGAAATAAAAATAAACACTTAAGCTATTATTTTAAATATAGTGTTGCAGTCACAAATATTGAGAATTGATGTAATCTTCCTTTCAATTTACCTAACTTCGATTCATTGCTGTTAAAATTTAAATAACTTAAAACATAACATAAATAAATTAACTAAATATAAATAGCTAAAAACGTAAATAGCTGAAGACCGTAACTCTAAAAGTAGTGTTAGATATACAAAGTTAAACGGCGATTGTAACAGCATAATATATTGCATTTATGTCGTAACGATGTCAAACGTTACTAAAAAAAGTTTTTTGAACTTAAAATATTCTGCGCTAAGTGCTCATTAACTGAATACTGAAAATTTGTTAAATAAAAGTCATTCTTCTATCAAGTAATTCTGTTCCAATTTTCCTATGCTTATAAAAGTATTTCTAAAATGTTGTCTAAAATTATTTTTAAAATTATATAAAACTGTCTCCTGCAATTTAAAAACGGAAAAAATGAGTTTGAAGCTATGATACCGGAAATTTATTGGTTCGAATGACCCAAAATTTCCTCGACATTTATTTTCAAGATAACAAAACAAAACAAAAAGCCACAAATATTTTCATTTTTTTTTTCTTTTTAAAAAAGTATACAAAAATTAAAGTTCAAATTATTTACATTGTCATTTTAAAATTATTAGCTAAGCAGTTTTAATCACCTAATAAATAAAAAATTTTTAAATACATCATCTTTGAATTATGACTGATTATTATTAGTGTAGTAGAAGTAGCATTTTTTTTTATTTTTTTTTTTTTTTTTGAAATTTCAAATGCTGACAGCATGTTTTTTCTCTATAAGCGATTTTTTTGTTCTTGAAATCTAATTGTTACACTATCTTTCACATGTACGGCTACTAATTTTCACTTATTTGCTTTAAACTATTTGCCATAAACTGTTATTTTTAGACAACATGTTAAAAATATAAGCTATTACTTCTCTAGCTATAGTTTCTGATTTTTATCATCAATATTTTCCATCCAACAAAAAAATTTTCCCATGAGTAAAAAATTATAAAGAAAAAAATTCACATTGCATCTTCACACCTAACCTCGAAAACAATGCAACATATTTTGATCATTTGCGTTATAAGCGGAAATCCAAAAAAGAAGTTTTTTTTAACATTCCCTCACCTTGAAAATTTCTCTTCACTAAAAATTAAACCAGCTTTTATTTACAGATAAGAAAGATATTATTTTACAATTTAGTCCCATCTTATCAGTAATTAAATATCCGTATTATTATATTTGAACTATCTTTCCCATAGTTACGGTTTTTATACATCTCAACAAGGTGTTTTCGGCTAAAATGCATCGAGGCGACCTTCTTCATAAGTAACGGGAGTGGGTGTAATGATTGTATTCCGAAATATATCACGGAATTCTTTTTAAATAGGTCAAGGTTATCTTAACATAAATCAACATGATATTTCGATCGTTTGTATTTATAAGAAAGAAAAAAAAAAACACCACGAAATCTTGATTTTTAAACAAGGTAAAAATATCCATTAATAATCAAAATACCTTTTTTTTTTTATAGAAAAGTCAACACAAAATATTTTTGCTTAGAAAGTTTACTCCAAAATATTAAAGTACATCATCAAAAATTGCAAACAGTAAATTATTTTTTCAGTCATTATGTTAAATTGATATCCACATAGTTCGATCGTTTGAAAATGATGAGAGAAAAAAAAACATGAAATTTTGATTTTTAAACAAGATAAAAATTATCCATCAATAATAAAAATATTTTTTTTAATAGAAAAATCAGGACATAATATTTTTGCTTTGAAAGTTTACTCAAATATAACCAAGTAAATAATTAAAAATAGTATGCAGTAAATTATTTTTTCAGCTGTGAATTTATTTTAAATTAATAAATAAACATGATATTTCGATCGTTTGCATTTATTAGAGGAGAAAACACGAATTCTTTATTTCCAAGCAATGTAAAATTATCCATTAATAATTATAAAACCTCTTTTTGTTTTCTACTGTTTCTGTTTCTTTTGTTGATAAAATAGTCTGCTTAAAATATTATTGTTTTGAAAGTTTACTCACAAATAATAAAATAAAAAAAATCGAAAATAGTAATTTGCAAATTAATTTTTTTCAGCTATTATATTTTGAAGATACTAATTTTCTTCTTTTTACTTAACAAAACATTATGATAATTTGAAATGTTATTTAAGCACAATAACTTTATATCAAAAATATAAAATAAACATTATTTTAAAAAGTTTTTCAAATAAACTATAATAAAAAAAAAGTTTTTTCTTTCCTATTAAACGTAAAATAAAAAAAAATGCACATCATTTTTAAAACACTTGGGTTGGAGAGAAATTTTGGTGATATTAAAAATTTATTTTGAATTCAACTGTCCCAGGTATTTTGACAAATATATTTTTCTTATTTTTAGTCTGCTTGAAAAACGTTGTTTTTATATTTTTATTTAATCATTTTCTTCTTCGTTCGGAGATTGGTCGTAATATGTTGTAATTTGTACCGGCATCAGACACGGAAATATGATCACTCTAGTTCCCAGATAGCACAGTTTGTCACAGTGACGTCACAATGAAGCCAAAACAGTCACAGGTGGGATCGTTTTAAATTGTCCCAAAAGTTCATAATGCGAATTTGACATTACTTTATTTTGTGAAATTGTTACCGGGAATGACCAAAATCAAGAGACTGTCGACTTTCACCGATGAATGTCAATAATCACATAGTCCCTTAGGTGAATGTCCGAAATATTTGTTATATCCAATTTGATATTAATTTATTCGTTGATATTATTACATTTATTCGATATATTAATATCTGCTGATGACAGATTAGGAGAAACATCAGTGTTCGGAGTACTGAACCTTTAAAAAAAACATCAGTGAAGGGTATACCGGGCAAATGTATACCGGGTGGTGGCACTTAACCAGACCTAGTATAGTCTTTCGGATATTTACCAAAGAGACTAAGTGATTGTCAATATTCATCGGTGGAAGTCAGCAACCACCAATATCGGTCATTCACAGTAACAATATTAAAGTAAAGTATCTCTCAGTTTTCATTGTAATTTCTGACACTTAGTAGTCACAACTACTTGATTGCGACTAAAGTCACTGAGGTATTTTTTTGCGACTTGTCTCCAACTGTAATTATGTTTAATTTTTAGCTAATTTGTTTCATTAAAGTCACGCGTACACTTTTATGCAACTTGTCTCATTAAAACTGCGATTTTACTCTATACATATCAGTCACTTAAAAGAAGTTTTTAGCGATCATAGTCACTTAAAATAATGAATATGGAAATATCAATTGAGTTACAAATGGTCACTACAATTACTTACATTCACAATTACATTTCTGCTTAAATAGTTTCGAAGGCCCCTGAATATGATTTTCAAAAGAAAATTGTTTATTAAAAAAAAACAAAAATTGTTTTCATACAATATTGCTCCGCTGTCTAACGCTCAGTATCAGAAAATAGACCCTTGTTCAAACTACGCAACCGTAAATAAATAGATTTATTTTAATATTATTTATTTTAAGAAAGAATTCGCAGACCGAAGAGGAAGAATGGTTCATTTACATTCATTTTTCACAAATATGATGATTGGATCGCATAATGTTTTATTTTGAGAATTACTCGTTTCAAAAATCGATAGCGTTAGAAATCGGCTCTCCCCGAGAGTAATTACGCTGTGAAAACCTTTCCTTTCCGAGGGCAAAATAATTTTTATCTCAGATTCAGCTCTTATGGACAGAAATCATTCTTCCCCCTTGTTCTTCATTTGGATGACTTTTCTTTCTCTTTTCAAAATATATCTATATGTTTACATTTTCTTAAGATTCGTGTTAATAATTCCAAATTATGCACAACTTTTACAATCAGAAACAATCTCGATAAGATTTATTTTAATCAAAAATATTATTAAATGCGAATAAAAGCAATACTATTTTCGAATGAATTATCCAGAGGTTTTTGCAACTTTTAAACATTTTGTAATCAGGAATTTTTTTTTTCTTTTTTAAATTTTGCTTCATCCTATTTGCGTACCTTTTGACTAATATTATTTTGGCACATCATAGCCATTTGTTCAAATAAAACATCACCATTTTATATATCTGCACAATTGTATAAGTAATATAAATTATGTATAAATCATTTTCTCTTTTATTTTCTATCACGATTTCGTGAGTGAGGAATTTTATTTCAATAAACAGCATAGAAGAAGCTAAAAATTACAATCACCTGTTTCGAGATATCTATGTTTTAAAGAAACCTGAATTGACACTAGAGGTTAAATACCAATTATTATTTTTCAATTATTGCTCTTCAAAAATAAAAATAGTTCTTTTTCCTTTCAATTTACTCATAATGAATTTCTTTCTGCTTTGAGAAGCTAAAAATGATTTTAATATTTTTAAATAGTGATTACAAAGAGTTTGCATTTGTAGGGGATAATAAGTATTCAATGCCGCGGAATTAGTGAATTTTCGTGGATTTTGAGAGGATTTGCCGGCGTAAAGTCGAAGGGGACGAGTCGAAAAAGTACTTCAACCATAACAAAGGGGTTTTTCATTTTTTAAATTTTTTTTAATTCAAATTTAGAAAACATTTTCGCTTTGACTTTTCAAAGATATTTTATTTAAAAAAATTTTTAATTCATTGTTTTCAAATTAATTATTTTATTTTTAAATTAGAAATGTAATATTTTTATAAAAAATAAAAGCGAAAAAATTTATACGCATGGAAAAAAAAATACCAAAAACCCCTCTGTTGCAGTTGAAGGATCAACTTTTTGGACACACTCCCTTTGACTACGCCATATATATATATATATATATATATATATATATATATATATATATATATATATATATATATATATATATATATATATATATATATATATATATATATATATATATATATATTCTAGTTTTTATTTCACCCAGGAACTTATTTCTTGCCTATTCTAAATGAAATTTTCCTTTTCTACAAAGTAATCGGTTCTTCAATTAAAATGAACTTAAAACGATTATCATTTCCTGTTATTGTAAATTCGCTTTCATCCTTCAACATTTTTTTTTGTTTTGTTTTTTTGTTCACCATTATGCCTTCAGTTTTTTAAATTTGGTAAATATGTATTTGTATTTGCGCGATCACTTTCTACACATAATGTACTTCTGTACAGTTATACAGTTCCCTCTTTATTCTAGCCGATGGAATTATTGAAGTCAATAAATTAGTACGTAAGCTGTAGAGGAAGCAGCATGCAGAGTGTTCGGTAATCACCACTCTTAATATATATTTTTAGAGAAAAGATCACTACTGAAAAAAGAAGGACTGAAAACATCAAAATCTGTTTGACGGCAGGTAGAAAATTGAGAGACGCAGAAACTCTTCAAGTTGCATCTGGCAAACATATTAATTTTTGAGGTTTTCCATTTAGTTTTTCACAGTCTCGATTATATAGATTTTAGAAGAAGATTTCAGAAAAAAAATAATATATCTTTTTGAATTCAGTTTTGACAAGAATTTTAAAAACTAATTCCTTTACAAGAATACCGTATAAATTGTTCCAGTGTTCTAATCTAAACAGAGTATTTAAGACTATCCTTTAATTAAATTAAATTAAATTAAATTAAAAAATAGCCTTTTCTAAACTACCGTATATGTGATAAATATAAATTAAGTGTGGTAATTATGGAACTCTCTGCATGTGTTGCTGATCCCGATAGCGTCTCTTGCAAAATATTAAGTTTCAATAGCTACTGCCGAAATATAAATATGCTGTAAAAATTAATCAAGTATCTATGTATTTAAAAGATATGAGTATCCCAGATGGCTTGAAACGAGTAATAAAGGAGTAAAGAAAAATCATACCACCCCTTCAAAATGGAATTTTAAATAAAAAATTTTCTTTAGCTTCACATTCTTATTTATTTAGCGGAAGTTAAACAAAAAGTAATTTTATTAAATAAATCTCATGATAATGCGCGAATGAAGCAATTTGAAGAAGTTTGCTTTTAGAAATACTCAAAATTAAATATCACAAATTTATATTTTAAGTTTTTTTTTAATTTAAAAAATGTAAGAAGAAAGCAGAAAAATCAATTTTAAAATCATAGGATAATTCTATTCTTTTATTATTAAAATTTTATAAAATTATAGTAAACATAGGGAACCATGGTTGACAAATTGGGTTCACTTACTTCACTCTACTCTTGCATATTGACTCAATTATAAAAAGTTTGAATCAGTTGTTTAAGTTAAAACTATATTTTTCATTAAAAATGTAAAAGTTAAAAGCTATTCATGCTTTTATTTTTAGTTTAAAAACATTATGCAAGTTGCAAATACAAATACAAAACTATCTTTATTGGAGTAACTTCATTTCAACTATCCATACAGGAAATTAAAAATATTTCAAAAATATTCAAAATATTGATTAGAAAAGCTATTTAATGACCCTATGCAGTACTAATCTTTCAATTTAGTTCTTTTACGTGATCGTTACATGATCGTTTACATGATCGTTTTACATGATCATTTACCTGAATACTCTTAACAGTGAAACAGTTTAATTGAAAGTAATACAGTGTTTTTTTTTTAAACATCGGTTTGCTTTGAACCATTGTTTCTAGCTCCAAATTACGATTTTTTACTCAAACACGAACAAGATTTATGCATAAAAAGATTCAAAGGTTAAAAGATTTAAGCCTTTTCAGAAATTATTAGAATTACATTGGTTCAAAGTTTCATTAAAAGAATTTCATAAGACTCAAAAAAAGTAAAAAATTCCTTCAAGATTTAAAAAACACATTTAAATAAATACAAAAATGATCACATGCTTTTACATGGAATTACAATATCATACATAACAAACAAATGTATTACACGCGTAATTTTTAACGAAAGAAAACAGCAATGTTTCTTAAAAAATGATTATCTTTTTAAAGTCTTTTTAAGGATCTATAAAAATATCACTTTCACTCATAAATTGAGTTCCGTACTCTAACACAGAGTTCTGCCTTTTTGGAAATCCAAAAGTAAATTATAAAATCATTCACCTGCAAATCGATGTGATCCAACTGAATCAATATGAGGGTTTGTTTCATATTCCATTTTTACTTTCTGCAGAAGTTCAGGATTAGACATCAGCTCTATTACAGTCAAGGCAAGCGACTCAGCTATATGCAGCGTTGGTATTTGTGCTTTTATATCTGCAGCTGCTATTGCAAATCCTGGGGTGTGGTTAACATGAGGGCCAGCTCCAATGGAATATTCAGGTTGAATACTTGGAACAACATGGGACACGTTGCCCATATCGGTGGATACAGCGGATTCACATATGCGCATATCACCATCTCTGAACTTGATATCTAAAACGTGAAAGAATAAAAAATTAAAACAACAGGAATTATGTCTTAGAAGTTAGAGAAAGATGAATTAAGTACTGTACAGTCTGTACTAAAATCTAACTCTGCCTTTTCCAGTGGTACAAGTGGTTCAAGTCACAAAAATTTATTTAAATTGCTTATTCAGTAGAAGAAAGACATGTATTTTAGGAAAGTAGTTAAACAATTAAAACTTCAATGCTAAACTTTGGTTTTTTAGTCGCTTTGTATTAACTAACCACTTTTTTATAAACAGTTAAAACACACAATGATTAGTTATCATTTATGATGTAATAAATACAGATTGTTCAGTAATAAATGTCTTTAATATTTTTTTTAATACACTGACTAAGCATATTGGATAATAACGTTAAAGAGAGGGGTAAGAAACATTACCCGAATTCGGGCATATCAATATAGAGGTTAATTAAAATTTCAAGAACTAGGAATGCGTTTTCTAATAAAAGCTAACTATTCGTAGGATTGGAATTGGGTGTTTTCTTTCGTTAGGAATCACCTTCTAGACTGTAAAAATTACGGTAAAAATGACCGGCAGTCAGGGTACCGATACTTTTCCATTTTTACCGGAACAAGTTAAAGAAAAAAAAATCTTATTTACCATGATGTAATTTTCACAGTAATAATTACCGTAAAAACTCTAAAATGCACTAATTAAATACATTTTACTGTACATGGATTTTGCGGTAAAATAAAATTTATGGATGATACACTCCAAGTGCCACTACTTTATACCGTGATTTGATCCTTAATTTTATACAGTGCAGCTTCATTCTAACTAACTGGTTTCTGAAAAAGGTTTTATTTTCTTGATAAATTCTACAATTTCACCTCCATTGATGGTTTGAAATTAAGAAAAAGTGAGTTCAGGCTTATACACAGAATAAACCATGAAGTTTCAAATGGTGAAAAAAAATTTCAAATATCAAAATTAAAACAATTGCAGGTTTACTTGACACTTGTGTAATCCTGAATAATTCAGCCTTAATTTGTTTGCATTTTATTATTTTGAAAACATTTCATTAATGTGTTCCCTCCACCTATTCATGATTGTCTAAATTCATGAATCGGACTTGGTTGTGATTTTTATAAATATTACACAAAAATTATTCTTTCATTTAGAGATCAAGTGTGAGTATTCTGTTTACATTAATAATTTTTAAAAATAAATTTTCTGAAACAAATTGCTCTTGCTTTCAGTTATTGGCCCCAGATATTTTCAATCAGTTAAGATCTTGCAGGATCTTGAAACTAAATGAAAAGGTTGATTTCGGGCGACGTAGCATGTATGTCTTTCTATTACCGACTAAAAAATAGTCCCTTTTGCTTAAAAATGTTAAGAGTTTTGTATCCCTTTTAAGTTTTGAATGATAAAGAATCTTGAGGGGACGATGGTCAAAATATAAATAAAAAATATGAGCTAATATAAGAGCAAGAGTGTAATAAATATTTTCTATTAAATAATCTATTAAATAATAATTTTCTATTAAATATTTTCCATTAATAATATCTATGAAATAATCTAATTTCTACGGAACTTGAGGAGTTACAGCATTACTTTGAAAAATGATGTTTTCGTTTCACAAGCATTTAACCAACCGTCCAATTCTTATAAATGCAAAAAAAAAAAAAAAAAAAAAAAAAAAATTCTGAATTTTGTCTAAAAAGTTGGCATTATATTCTTCGAATATCACACTTTCTCATTGACCCCCTTCTAATTGACTCCCTGAAAATTCTTTCTGAAATAAGTGGCATCAACAGTAAATTTATACAAAATTTATAAATATTGGGTACGTATATACCGGTTGTTCCGCGCACACAGCTCTGAATATATTTTTTGAGTCCTTATTAAAAAATGAAACATGATATAATCATTGGGCGTGACAAAAGGAAATTTAAGTGAGAATTAAAGCGAAATCGAATTCTGATAAGACTTTTAAGAGAAATCGAGATTTTAAGCATTAGAACATATTTAATTGCAGTAGAAAATAGATGGGTGTGAAAAGCGACTATTTATCCAATCAAACAGATTTTGTTGTTTTTAATCCCACCTGATTTATCCCGCCAATCCAATTCATTAAATTTTGAAGAAGAAAAATATTCTTTCCTAATTTAAATAATAATTTGCAACTCTTAATAAGCATAATATTATTACTTCGTTTTTGACAAATATTTTTCTATATTTTAAATAAATAAATTAAGAGCGGTGATTACAAAGCACCCCGCATATCAATCTAGTAATATAAAATTGTTTTGCTTTTTTAGCACTGCTTTTACACCAATAGTGTAAATAAAATAATGAGCCATCCAAATCAAACCCATCGAATACAATGAAAGACAAGTAAAATTATTCTAGTTATGTCATTTCCAGTAGCAAGTAGACTTAGCTTCCAATGATACTTCCTTAGCAAATTCAAAAAAGTAAAAATATCTTATAGATGTCTGATTATGATTTTTTTTATATTACATACATTTGTAATATAATAATTTTATTTATGTGATGAACTTGATTTAAATAAATATATTATAATTAAAATATGGTATATATAATTAAAAATAGAACAAAACATAATACTTTTAAAGTAACAATGTGCTTAACGCTAAGAAACCAAAATGATTGTGAAGCAATTGTGAGTAATGCGAACAGGTAGTAAAGCAAACATGTGATATACATTGATAACAATAGAAAAACTGCATGCACTACATAACAAATTTCTGTCATTGGTTTAATATATATTATTTACGATCTTCAAAAAATACTAAAAAAAGAGCGCACCAAAAAGTTTCTCAGGCTTTTTCGTCATTATTGTTATCTAAATCTCAGAGGATCTCCAATCCAAAATTAATGCTTCATATGTCTTATAAATGTGCACCAAGCAGAGTTGGGCGCATTAAATTACAACTGTATTTTATTACAGATATGGCATTACAGATTTAGTACAGACTGCTATGTAATCAATAACTTCTTATCGTGATTACAGATAATTGCAATTATGAGTAATCATGATATCGGAGTAGATTAGAGTTAGGCAAATTTGTAATCGTTCAAAGTAATTAATTACTTGTAATCGTGATTACAACACATCATAATTTTTATTACAGCTGTAATAGGGATTACAGTAATCAATGCCTTGTAATTGTGATAACAAGTAATCAAAATATATTATTACATGTAAACATATATCTTGATTACTTATAATCATAATTACTCGTAATCGTTTTTGTTGTGATTATTTGGAATCACTATTACTTGAAATCACGATAACAGTTGAAATCAAAATTATGGTGAATTCTAATAAAGATTGCAAGTAATTAATTACTGTAATCGATTATTGTAATTACGATTGCAAAGTTATGGTCAGTTGTAATCATGATTGCCAGTAATTGATTGTTGTTATCACGATTACTGTTATAATCAAAACCATGATATGCTGTAATCATGATTACGAGTAATTGACTACTGTAAACGGAAAAGGTAATCGATTGCACATTTTTGCCCGACTCTGGTACTAATTTCATTACTTCTATCATTAAAAGCGCGATTGTTTCACCAATCTGCAATACTGATGCAGAGTTATACCTCTTGTTTCAGCATGTTTTGCAAACAATTCAGCCATAGTCCTGTTGGCCACCATGCCCCTATACTCAGATCGAACAGATTCTTGATGGAAATCTACCTCATAAAGACAATTCGTTGTTTCTGCAGCAGCTTGAACACATTTTTTTAATTTTTTTTGTATCATTTTTAGTTCCATACGAGTAGGGGCTCTATAGCTAAACGACAGTTCAGTTTCGTCCCAATTTTTACACTTGATGATTCCTGTGGGAAGAAGCAAGTGTTATATTTGACGCCATGATCATGTTTTTATGTACTTAAGAAACAATAATAAAGACAAAGAGTACTTAAATTTACGAACGCTTCGCTACTTTAAAGCTAGTAGAAGAGCATGCTACACTTTAGAATACTTTTTATAACTTATTTTTAACTTCGTTTATTATATCCATATTTACGATCTATCGACAACATATGATTACACAAATGCCTGCGGCATATATCCTTTCTATCATAAACAATTTAAAAATAAAATATTTTCCAGTCATTGAAAGTGAAAATTGAAAACAATCCCAAGATAAAAAAAAAATCTTGTTGAAAAGAGCAAAGAAAAAAAATGAACCACCCTGAATAACTTTTGATCTAATGATCAGATCTTTACGTTTTAGGACTTTTCGAGGGGGTGACCTCAAAGATAATAATTTATTAGTGCAGACGGTATTTTAATGTGCGAAATTAGAGACAAAAACATATTTTCTCTGAATTAACATACCTTTTTTTCAACAGATTCGGATCTCCGACTTCAAAATATTTGTCTAAATAATTTGGTCAGGAGAGGTGTCCAAAGTTTGGACCCTTTAATGTTAATTTTACTTTTTGAGTATTTCACCCTATTGCGAGAACTTTTTAAGCAATATGAAAAATTTTTGCACGCAATTAACGAATTCGTTTGTCCAGGGATAAGTCCATGAAAAATATAACTTTTAGTAAATATTTATTATTTTTTATTATTTCATTTAATAATAGTCGGAAATTTTTGAATTATAAGGTTTGAAATTTTTACATCATTTTAAAGGACGCAATTATAAGTGGAAGATTCACTTGTATTGATTTCTATTTTTTCTACTTCTTTTGATTTATTTTTTATTAGACGGTTTTAGACGTTTTAGACGGTCAAAAATTTCCCAGCAAGTGGCAGCAGTTGTTCTGCTTTTGCGTGTGCTATGCGTGGCGTGGAAGCACTAGTTTATTATTTGAAATTAAGACGTTTAAATTCCCTAAAACCCCACCACGCCCAATTCAATTGAATAATGCATTAAAGAGGAAAGCCTGGAAAATAAGAAATCGTCACGTTCTGCTATGACGTCAGAGGAGAACAGCAAGACTTCTTGTTTTTTTTTTTTTTTTTTTTAAAGAAATCATGTTCCTAGCTTGATAACGCAGGTGAAATTATTTTTGAGACATTTTATAAAAGTTTTTAACAAATCACAAATTTTATAAAAATATTTTAAATATTTAAATTAATTTGGAATTAAAACGCAGCTAACTGCTCTAGAAAAAAAATAGAGAAAAAAAAAATTTCGAACCTAAAAATACGATTGAAAATTTACACTGCTTTCAAATTCAAAATATACAAATTAATTACCGAAATTAATAATAATATTTCATTAAATCATCATAATATTTCATTATTTCTGACTTTAAGAACAATGGTCCTCAGAAAAGGTGAGAATTTTATAGAGAGGGCAAATGGTCTTTTGATTACTCTTGTTAATAACATTAATTATATTTGATTACGCTTGTTAATAACATTAATTATATTTGATTACGCTTGTTAATAACATTAATTATATTTGATTACGATTGCAAACTCCTCTGCAATATCAGAAAATGAGTATGCTTTCCTGAACTTTCAAATGAAAAGTGAAATTTAGTTCGAAATCCATTAGGTTTTTTAATGAAAAAATTTTCTATGTTTCATAAGATTAATTTTTTCGCTGTTTTCCAGAGTTATGCTTCTACGTGCAATACTCTATGCATCCAAAAATTAGCGGGAAAAAATTAAAGACACCCCGCTAAACGAAAAGTGGCAAATACCCGAAAATATGTCGACTATTCAGCGCCAGTTATAAAAAAATAAAATAAAATATTACCCTGGAAACATCGGAGGCTTAGGGGATGGAGCGCTCGTCTCTTAATGGGGTGACCATGGTTCGAATATCAGCTTTGGCTGGTCGTTACGAATTCTACACCTAGGTCACACTGAACACAGTGCCGAAGAAATATCCTCAATGTTAGATAGATTAGAATCCCCTTGCCGTTGCTCAAACCGTGAAGGTTTTCTTGGTAACGGAAATACGGATTAATTCCCTCCTAAAAATTTCTCACGAAACATTAGTTTAAAAAAATATGAAATATGAAATATTTTTAAATGAACTAACTTATTTAAAAATAGTACCTACTTCTATAACCAAATAAAGTTCAATTAAAAGAGCTTCATAAATTTATTCACAAAACAAAAAATAGAATGAAAAAAACAACAACTTATAATTTATGAAATTTTCTTTCTTTTACCATCACATTATTTCAATGCTTTGGACGCTAACTTTTATTCTTTTCTTAGCTAAGGTCATAATAAGAAAAGTAATGATAATGCTACCTTTTAAGTTATCAGATATTGTCAATGCGTCGTGTACAAGTGATCATAAGATGCAAAGACAAATACCTGTAATTTTCAATCAGGGTTCATTTACCAAGTTGGTTCAATATATAAAATTCACGCAAAATTTTCATTCCTGTCGGTATCGTACTGACTAAGGTTTGTTTGGCATTATTCTGTCATGAAAAATAAGATAAATAATGATGGATAATTTTCTACAGACCAGAGCAAAATTGCTGATGATAGTAATGAAGGAGTGAGGGAACTGGTCTTCGCTGAAAACTTTTCGATGGAATTAACTCCCATTTTCGTTACACGGAGAGGAAAAACACGAAAACATCCTACGGTTAGCCGGATAATAAGAGGATTCTAACCCATGAACTATTTACGACTGAGGATATTTTACGTCAGCGCTGGGGTCAGTGCCAGCCAGGATCTGTATTAGTAAGGACCACCTCATTGGGAGGCGAGCTTACTTTTTTATTTTATTTTATAACCGTCGTTGGACTGCCAATCCAATTTTTGAGTTTGCGACTAATAATGTTTAACTTCATAGCTTTATAATTTTAAAACCAATCCAGCAGAAAAAGGAGCCCCTGGTTCAAGTATTGGGGGAATTTTGTCTTCGTTGAGGACTTTTTGATTTAGCTAAAGGCCAGTTTACACGGTCCAACTTTTCGAATCCGAGAAATTGGACGGATTTCTCTGTCCAAGAAATTGGATGATTCGTCGACACTATCCAAGTTCTTGAATGTCACTGATTCGTCGAAAGAAAATCTTGCGCATGCGCATTGTTCATATTCAACATTATAAAATAATACTTACATAAGTTTAAAATTACTAAACAAATTTTAAATAAAATCATAATAACACAATCAAACCGCAACAGATCAATTTATTTGGACTAAAATATATGAAAACAGACAACAAAATGATATAATTTGCTGCCTGCTTGGTGACGTCACAAAACCTAAGACGCTGATTGGCTAAGGGAGAAAAAACTTGAATGGAAAGTAGAACATGCTTTACTATCGTCCAAGAAGTTGGACCAAGTTCTTGGATGCTTGTTTACACGATCCAAAGCTCAAAGCAAAACAATTTTCCATCAATATCAATCAATCTCCGTCCAAGAAATGGGGTCGTCTAAACAGGCGTTAACCCGCATTTGCGTTGCACGGAGAGCAAAACCAAGAAAATCTCCCACGATTAGCCTTACGGCAAGACTCTAACCCAAGATTCGTCAAGCATTGAAGATATTTTACGTCAGCACTGTGATCTGTGCGAGCTGGATGCGGAATTCGTGTTAACCAACTATCGCTGGGATTTGAACCCGCATCTCCTCATTGGAAGGCGAGCGCACTATTCCCTGAGTCACCGCAGCTCAGGCGAGCTTACGTTTTTATTTTTTTATAACCGTCGTTGAACAGCCGACCTAATTTAATGGGTTTACGACTACTAATGTTCAACTCCATTGCCTTGTAATTTTGAACCCAATCCAGAAGACAAAGGAACTCCTTGATCGAGTATTGGAAGAAATTTTGCCTTCGTGGAGGACTTTTTCATGGAGCTAACTCGCATTTGCGTTACATGGAGAGGAAGACCACGGTTAGTCTGACGGCAAGAGGACTCTTACCCATGATCCGTCTACCACTGTGGATATTTCACGTCAGCACTGTGGTCGGTGCAAGCCGGATGCGGAATTCGTATCGACTGGGATTCAAACCCGGTTCGCCGCATTGAATGGAGAACGCTCTACCCCTCTAGTCATCGCGGCTCATAGACGAACTTACTTGTTGTTATTTTAACCTGCGCTAGTATTAATTTTTCAAAAATTATACAATAGACTTTTAACTTACCGCTAACTCTCCATTTTGATTTTAAAGAACTTCGCATGATGGCGACATTGTTATAACAGCACACGCATGCATCAACAGCATTCGAATTACTCCAGGGATCAGTTCCTTCCTTAATTCTGTATTTTACAGACATCTGTAAAGTCATTGCATAAGGAGTTTTCGAAAATAAATGTTCTCGTAAAAGTCAATTTGTTATTAAAAACAATTGGCGAATTCTTTAAGAAGTTAAAATAATAAAATCATTCATTCAAATAATAAATCATTCATTCAACCAATAATAAAATCAATCATATGACGTAATTTCAAAGTACGAAAACCATGCCGAAAAATGTACTTTCACTGTATAAATTATAATATAGTTCTGTGTTAACTTTATTTCATTCATACTAATTTTATTAAAATATTTAAAAAAATTAATAATAAGATCGATTAAAAAATTTCAAACTTAATAGACATGTAAACTAAACATATATTAAATTTAATCGAAATCAAAATTTCAGTTTGTGTTCTATTATTGTGTCTAAGATAATTTAGAAACAGTTGTAATTATCAATTTTTAGATAAAAAAATGTCTTTTGGCATGAAGAAACCAAATAAAAAACTATTCCAAATGCTTCGATAAAAAATAAAATATATTAGATATATTTCTTTCGTTGTTAAGTTTATCACCAGTTATTAAAAAATATTACTTAATTTAAAAAAAAAAAAAAAATTGTCAGAATATTCTATTTTAAAACATCCACAATTTTAAATTTACCCAAGTATAAAAATGTTAATTTTATAGATAAAAACAAACTTACTTCGTTTAAAATAGTTAAATAACAACTATGGGAGTTTTTTTTAAAAAAAACAGACGGTTATAAGAATTAGTTATAAATTATGGGACATATTGTTGTATTTATATGAAAAATACATTAATGGCACAACAACACGTTGCAGAAACGATTTAAACTTTTGTCTTTATTAGAGATAAAGTTTAAACTATTTCCAATTTTACGAAATTTTTAAAGAATATCAAGATCAGAGAATCCATGATTTGAGAAATCTAATACTTGAGTTTAAAATTGAAGTAAAATCGAAAAATATAAGCTTACTAGTACTAGTTGTTATAAAACAGTAATTCTATGTGTAGGAAAAAAATTACCACTTTCATTTTTGCCGCAGGTTAAGATGCATTCATATATGGAGTTAATGCATTTTCTACAAATTGTGTTATTTAATTTATCAAGTTGAGTTAATATAGTTTGCATTATATAAGTTACTATAATCTGAATTGAGTGTTTATGCTGTGTCATTATTCGTAGTATGTATTATTAATGAGTTAATATAATTTGCAGTATAAACTTAATTTAATATAATCCGAAGTGATTGTTTATGTTGTGTTAATGTAATTTGATTTGTAGTATTTGAACTTGAAGAGTTTATGTAATTTGCAGTATATACACATATTAAGATAATGTAATCTTATGTTAGTGTTTATGTCATGCTAATGTAATTTGTAGTATGTGCTTTTGATTAGTTAATGTAAACAGCAATATATTTATATTAAATTAAATATAATCTGAAATAAGTGCTTATGCTGTGTCAATGTAATTTGTAGTGTGCATTCTTGATTATATGTAATCTGAAGTATATGCACAATTAAATTAATGTAATTTGAATTGAATGTTTATCTTGAGTTACTGTAATTTGTTGTGTTATTGATAAGTAAAATTAATCTTACGCGCTTTGAACTTTTTTCTACTCAGTAATAGATTGAATACTGATTGATATTTAAAGTCAGATATGTTATTTAAAGTAGCCAAACTTTTTGTAAATACAATAGTTAGACAAAGCAATATATCTTATTTGAAACTATACGTATACATACTCGTGCTAGATCTAGAATAAGAGGATACAGTCTATTCTCGACTTGAGGATGGGCCATCAGAGCAGCATCAACATTCCTAAATGCTCCTCCTTCAATCATTTTTATTTTTCCACCTCCACCCTCTTCTGCTGGGGTACCTAAAACAACTACCTTAAAAACAAGTAAGGAACTTTAACTTTAAAAATGTTAAAAATGTTAATGTAAATGTTTAAAAATATATATATATATATATATATATATATATATATATATATATATATATATATATATATTTAGAATCCTTGTCTAAATGGAGTAAAAAATACTCATAGTAAGAGGGTCGCAAATAGATATTTTAGCGAAAAGGAAACGAAAATATTTTCAAAATTTATCAAATCACTTCTGAAAAAGATAAAATTGGGGAAATCAAAACTGGATTGCTGGAGGAGATAAGGAAGAATCTAAAAAACGATGATGATAAACTCTTATAACTTTCATCAAGCAATCAAAATGAGAAAACTGTTTCGATGTTTTTTTTTTATTCCTTCTTTTTCGCAAGTGATTCAACAGATTTTGATAGCCTTTTTGTTTTTTTCTTAGTTTAAATGTTAATTTGCATCTACAAGTCTATACCGAATTACTTAGTATAATTTACTTACTTTTCACAAGGATACTAAAAATATATCTTAAGGGCTGCTATTACGCACTTTATATGCCTCCTATAAGTATTAAATAAGCATTTTTATTTCTTTTTTTTATTTCTTTTCTTTTTTATTTCAATTAAGTTTTAATTTTGAAGTCGATTATTTTAATAATAATCTTTAGTAAAAAAAAGTAATGTAACGCTTATCAAGTTACGCAGTGTACCCAAAACGTATTACAGATTTTGAGTAATCTACCAGCGATTATTTCCTAATTCTAGTTTGTTTTGATATCCGGGCGCCTGCTCTGGGCCGCGCAGCATCCCTTATTCCATTCACCTTGTGTATATATAAGCTGTGAGTTGAGAGTATTGTAGTAAGCAGTCGTAGTGTGAACTTCTTCCTTGGAAAAATAAAATGATGTGAAATAAAAAAGAGCAATAGTTTTCAAACTTTTGTTGTTATGGAATTAGTTGAGGATGATTATTGTGGGGGGTGAGGCATAGACGTGAGGGAAACGCCAAATTTCTTTAGTCGTTGTTTTGTTAAAGATGGTTAGGTTAAATATTTGTTTCATTTCTTTTGGAGGCCGGGTTAGCTGGTTGGTAGGTCGTTAGGCTCGTGTCCAATTGGTCCTGAGTTCGATTTTTACTAGCCAAAGACTCCCCCGTGTAGTAAAGGGTGACTGGAGCGCGTTAAATCTATCATGTCGCAAAGTCCTTCATGTTCCCATAACAAATCATAACTCAGGAGTTACTGAATTGGAGATTGATCGTTCTCCGGTTCAGATCAAAATTACGATCTGTGGATGAATTAATGGAATATCTCATATTTCAAATTCTAGACAATTAAGTTTTTAAATTTATTTGTTAAATTTATTATTATCCCTTAGCGTTTCAGCGATTTCATGACAAATTTTTGCGTCTGCGCTGTGAAGCCAAAATTGTGCTAGCGTCTGAGTTACGAAAAACTATAACGTTTTGTGAAAGCTGTCGGTTAACATGTGGATCTGCCTTATCTATCTTTACGACCATATTTTGTTTTTACAAAAAAAAAGTCAGTTATTGACTAAACTATTAATTTCATAAGATTTTTTTTTTCATTTATTGAGCTTATTTGATATGGTTTCGTCTAATGTTCTGAAAAAGGCGTGATTTAGTTAAAACAACTCATTAAATACAGACCAATCAAAATAATATTCCAAACGAATGGTGCTAAAAACAGAAATTAGACATATTCAGATAAAATTCTTCAAAAGACTAATATTCTTGACCATTTGAATGCTGTTAGATTCGTCAATAGCCCATCAACTTATAAGAATATAAAATATTCTCCATTTAGTTTTATTGAAAAAGAGTTGTAGTGATGGGAAACTAATTTACACCTACCTTTCCCACAACATCAGTATCACAATATAGGTAAGCTTTAACTGCTAGGCCAACTGCTATGCCTATCTCAGCTATTAAATTATGCCCACATGCATGACCGATGTTTGGTAGAGCATCGTATTCACAAATAACTGCTATCGTCGGACCTCCTACAGGTATAAAAAATATCGGAAAAATTAAATACAGTGCATAATCACTATATTCTTTAAAAACGAAATAGGTGTATCAAGGTTAAGCAATTTTTCCATTCTCCATGCTATCCCTATCTTCATACTATCCACTCTACATTACAATGGTTACGAAAAATCGTGTTTTTTTTCTCCGCCCTGTCATTATGTATCAGTAAGAAATGGAGGATATACTGACGTGAGGAAAAAGCAAGATTTGCTGTAACTATTGTAATGGAGAGAGGAAAAGTGTGGAGAGTGGAAAAATCACGTAACCTTGAGGTGCCTATTCCTTACAGAGAATTTGGAAAGTTAGTGAACAATCTAGAATCATTGTACGCAGTATGTTTCCGTAATAATCACTTTTAAAATTTATTTTTTAAATCGCTGACAAAAATATAGACAAAAAAGGTACACAAATTAAGAGGCGCAAGATAATATTTAAATGCGCGAAAAAAACAAAAACAAATTACTACTCAGAAAGGCGAGATTAAAAACATCAAAATTTGTGTGAGTGCTGGAAAAAAAAGAGAGAAAAGTTTCAAGGCCTTAAGACACTTTAAAGTTTCCGCTGGCAATCAAAGTTGTTTGCCTAGTTTTAATCCCGCTTTCAGCACTAGTGATTCGATGGATTTCAACATTTTGTTTCTTCCTCTCTTAAATTAATGTTTTTAACATTAGGGGACTAAAAAGATTGGAATTGAAAAAAAAATAATTATATTAAAAATCTACCCTTTAAAAGTCAACTGGAAGAAATATGTTATAGGAACCAGAATCACTATTGAAGAAAGCGCATTAAAATTTATACAAACAAATTTGATTTCTAGAAAAAACTTTAAGGTGTTTCAAATAATTGTTTTACGACTTCGCTCTGTTTTCTCCGACAATAGCACAGGTTTGAATTATTATAATCTCGCCTGCCTAAATAGTGATTTAATCAAATTGAGTCTTAAATAACATTTTAACTTTTTCCCTGTGCATTAATTTTTGACTGTAATTGTGTTTACTTTTATACTTCATTTTTGAGAAATATTCTAAAAATATGCATCAAAACAAGTGATTACGGGACAATCTGTATATGAGGTCAGTAAGATTCTACTTATCTTCTCTTTATGGCATTTCCTTATCACATAACCATGAAATACTTAACTTAAAGAATTGAAATTAAACTCGGGTAGAAACAAAGTATTCTAGGTCTAAGGTAATTAGATGTTATATTTCCTTTTGTTTACTGCATAAGTGAACACATATAACCAGTCTTGGTTTCAACGTTTTTTTTACTTTAAAATATGAATTCATTTTTTAAAAAAAAGTTGTATTTTTTTAATAAATTTAAGTGACGTTGTTTTTATTGTAAATATTTAAAACTCAATCAAATTATAAATATTTAACAAGTAACATTATAAATATTGAATTATAAATTTTCAAAGAATTAAAAGAAATGCTTTTTTCACCATACCTTTAGATCTATTTAAAAGAATCGAATATTTTTTTTCTCTCAATTATAAAACTCGTTTACCCAAAGAAAATACGTAAAAAAAATTTTTTTTTATAGCTAATTATTAATATTTTAATAAGACTCATAAAAATCTAATACATTTTCAATACATTTTCAAACTGCAATTTCAAATGAGAAATCCCATAATGTGAACAAAATTATTCAAGTGAGAAATTATCAATTGAAAATCTGACTTTTTCTGTACTATTCAACGGGGAAAAAGTGAAATTAACATTAGGGGGCCAAAATTTTCGGCAAATCCCCTGACTGAACTAGTATTAGAGTTATAATTTTTCATATTGAAGCTTCCTCCTATAATTTTAGCATCAATAACAAACAAACAATTGAAAAAATCATGTTTAACCAGAAGAAATATTTTTTTTGCATCAGATTTCATAACTTAATGTATATTCTGCACAAATATTTAACAATATTTAAGTTTTGTCCTTCAAATCATTAATCACTATATCTAAGTATCTGTGAATCTGATCATTAAATCAAAAGTTATATAGATTTAAAAAAAAGAGAGAAAGGAACACAATTCATAATTTTAGATTTTATGATCGGATTAGCGCGTACTCGATACTCAAACTTAACGGTTTAAGGGCTTAACCTTTAATATACCAATAGAGCAGACGATGTTTTAAGTTACGAAACGAGACACAAAAATGTGCTTTTTCTGAATTAACCCCACCTTTTCAGCAACAGATTTGGTTTCGTGACCTTCAAAATATGGGGAGGGAGTAAATGCAATTTTAAAAACATGGAATCAATAGCTTAGGGAGACAGAAGAGCGCAGTCGAAAGTTTGGATCTTTTTAATATAATTATTCATTTTTTACGTATTTCGCTATAATATTTGCGTAGTCTTAAAGTGAATAGAA
This sequence comes from Parasteatoda lunata, assembly GCA_949128135.1. Lineage (NCBI taxonomy): Eukaryota > Metazoa > Arthropoda > Arachnida > Araneae > Theridiidae > Parasteatoda > Parasteatoda lunata. The sequence goes on along the minus strand of OX421973.1, from coordinate 58,006,209 downwards.
AGTTTTTTACGTGTAATAATAAAATTCTTCCTTTAAAAGATAATTCCATCTAAAAAGTAATTTAGAATAATTATTATTTTTTATTAATTTATTCAATAATATTCAAAAAAAAGTTTGAATAGTATACAAATACAAAGTAGACAAATTTCCACAACATTTCAAAGAAGGTAATTTTGAATGACAAAATACATAGGTCGAACGAAATAGGTCGAACAGTCGGAAGTTATCAAACTTTAAGAAAGTCGTAAATTTTAAATTTGAGTCACATCACATGTAATTAAAAAAACTGCATACTCACCTCCACCAGTTTCATATTCTGCTTTGAATGCGGTTTCCAGTAGGTAATGTTTTTGAACTTTAAATCCATTTTTCTCTAGAAAGCCTGTTAACAAATCATGGGCCTCTTTTTCTTCAAAAGATAACTCCGGAGTTTTCCATATTTTTTTACTGATTTCATTTAAAACGTATTTATTTTTTGCGATCGTGTTTTCTACAATGGTTTTAGCAAATTTAACACTCATTGTCTGGTAAAGTGAACAAAACTGCAAACATTTAAACAATTACCACAAATATAGTTTTATAAATAATTTAATTCTGAGCTCTTGATTTAGTTCCTAAACCATATCGATGTTTGTTTTTTTTTTTTTGTTTTTTTTTTTCGAGCTAAACAACTGATTGTTTAATGCAAATTGTTTTTTCTCTAAAACTTGATGTAATTGCTCTGTTGCAGGCTCGCGTGATACTATATGAATCACTGTTTGAAAACATTTTGGATGAAAACAAATGTAATAAATTTAAGAAAAAAAAAAAAGTGTTTACTTTGAATTAAGAATGAGGCCTAATGACGTTACATATTTTGTTGAATAAACAATTTTGAAAAAGAGCGCAATAATTATCTGAATTAGATAACCTACATTGTCACAATGAACTAGTACCCTAATTTTTATCGTTATTTGCAAATAAAAATATACTTTTAGATTCTTCTGAAATAGTTTATCTAATTTTGAGTGTTGTACGTGTAAAATAATTTTGTGTTTAATACAAAACTATTAAGTGTAATTTTCTCACATTATGAATATTTAGGTATTGATATATTTCACATTTAATCTACTTCGACGTTAGTTGTTAAAAAAAATTTTTAAAAGTTTAAAAACCCATAATAGAATGTATTTAAAAATGAAAACGTTTTTTGTGTTAAATAAAATAAAATTTTTAATCTTATGGTTGCATAACAAGAAAAAGCAGACGAAACATCCACAGATGAAGGAATAAAAGCTTCAAGGCAACCTAAACCAAAGAATATAGAGTAATTCTATATTCTTTGCCGTAGGTCAGTGGTATCCAAAAGTTGTTCTAAGGCATCCTAAGGCCCCGTGGAAAGATTACGAAAGTTAAGATTTTTTATGTTTTAACCTGTAATAGTTATATTTATATCCAATCAATAATCCATAATTTATTTATTATTTTGGTTGCTTATATGAACTAATTAATTTATGTAAAATACTAGTAAAAAAATGTGTATAAATTATTTTTTTTTTTTTTTGAATAACAAAATATTGAATAAATTATGAAAAGGATAAGCATTTTCAAACAATTCAACAAGTTTTTCTCATCGCTTTTTTATTCAAAATAAAGTAACTAAATTTAAGAATAAGGAATAGCGTTTCTCTGATAACTATTCTCAACGTTTATAATATTTTTTTCTTCCTTCATGAAAATTAAATTTCATTCTTCATATTAACTATTTTTAAAATAATTAGTAGTTTTTTTTCGTTCTTTTTTTTTTTTTTTTTTTTGTAATATATTTATAACTGGCTATATGAACTTTTTTTATATATATTAAATGGGTTTTCATTAAAAGAAGATGAACCATTTGGGGCTCATAGCCGAAAAAAATGGGAAACTAATGTAGTAGTTGAAACATTTTATACCCAAATGGCTTCAATATTGACTTTTTAAGAAAACGCTTTCGAAGTTCAGCAATTGTTTCAAATTATCAAACTTCACAAATTATCACAAATTTGGAAAACATGGGAAGATTACTAAGTGAGAAGGTAAGTAAAGCTATGGAGTCGAATGTTCGACACCGACTTTTAGAAATTGTCTATCGAATCACAGGAAAAAATTACTATTTTTAAGTAACTGTAAGGTACTTTGTTTAAAATTACAACTTAAATAAAGTTCCTCATATATTATAACATAACAGGTGAAAAAATAAATTTCAAACACTATATTTGCAGAAATTATTGAAATTGTACAAAACTATAACAAAAACTAGATATCAATATCATATCTGACACTTACATTACATTTATATAGATGTCCCATGACAAAGAAATTGTGTTGTGAACATTCATGAAATAGCAAAATTTAAACTAAACTCATTCGTATATTTTTTTAAAACTAACTTAGCAACTTATACCTAAACAAATTTTGCTATAGAATAATAAATTTAATGAACTTACAAAAAATTTGTTAACATCGATTTTTCAATAGTTTTGATAATTCCATGTATTCTTTTTGAAGGCCGTAGAAATTTGACGTAAGGCGACAATTTTTGTTTATGAACTAAGAGGATTTTTTTTTCTTTCGAAATTCCTATCTGCTTGAAAGTTTAGATAATTTTGAGTACATTGTGCAATTTTTTATTAATTATGCTGCATTTTATTGAGTTGCTCAAAAATTTTTTTAATTTATAATTGTGAAGATGTAAAGACAAATGTACAAAATGTATGATGTTTTTTTTTTTTTTTCCTTCTTCTCTTCTAAATGAAAGTTAAGATTTGTTTCGAGAATCAGCAATTATTAAACCTGGATTAAAAAATACCGAGCATGCCGATCTAAATCCCGTTGAAAAATGCAATAACAGAGATTAAATTTAAAGTTCCGTAAAGGTAATTTTCATTTCTAAACTTAACGGGAGGCTCGAGTTTTTCTTTCTTCTTCTCTTTTTAAAAAAATCCAGTTTATTTGAAAGTTATTACAAGTTTTAAGTGCTTTTTCTTAGTTTATTTCGCCTTTTTAATTTTTGCTTTAAATAACTAAATATTTATGGATTGTTGTAGAAATACTTTCGTATTCATTTTATGAGCTCACGCTTGACTTAATATGACATTATAATTATAATGTCAAAACTAAAAAAATATATTAATTAATAAGTAATAAATATAATTAGCTCATTTATTACTTCTTAATATGCAGCACATAAAAACATTCTTAATGTATCACAATAAGGACCATTTTCATTGAATGCTATTTTTTTCGCTTGAGAACTGTTTCGCAGTGGACTGATCGTTAAAACACGGTTCCCAGCAGATCACGGAAATTAAGCATCTTTGGCTGCGGTCAGTGTGTGGGTGGTTGACCACTTGGATCAGTCTGCGTAAGGACCAAGGGTGTGCGGTATTAGTTCTCGTTAAACTGTTCTGCCGTAAAGGGCAATATTTCGCAATCAGGTCATTGGGCTACCGAAGCGAGGGTGCCATCCCCTCCACAAAGGATCAAAATTGTGATGGCATGTCTTCGGATCATCCTCATGGATGTTTCCCAGACCGTCGCCAATAGCCCATTGTGCAGCTCTAGTGCGACGTAAATGAACTACAACAACAACATCAGCAAATAAGAACCTGATAAGCGTGGTAAAAAAAAATTTAGTTTCTCTGGGTAAAAAATATTTACCCAAATTCATCAGGCTCTCATCAGTAGTAGGAGTGCTTTATTTACGTCGCTCTTGAACTGCACGATTCAAGAACCGAAGGTATGTTTTTCCAATTTTGGTCATCTGCAAAGGGAATGGAAGTTGAAGAACAGACAGTACGGTTGCTCCTGCGGTTTTACGCCAAACACTGTCGAGTATGGAGGTAGAGGGTTCGAATACAAACGTAACATCGTGTGCTCACGCTACAGAGCAACGGTGAGATTAGTCAGAGAGGCTCCGGAGTCATTTGATAAAGCCGTGAGCGGAGTAGCAGAAATAGGCAGCTAAATAAATCTCTCATCCCTCCCAGTCCACTTTCACATTTTTCATAGATAAGTCGGGGAAAGTTGAATAATTTCATTTAATTTCGTTAAATATCTATACAATTCAAATGGAGAAAAAATTTCTTGAAGTTGTTGATTCATCCATAAATAACGATTCAAAGCTTTTAAATCGAATAAGTGACGAAATTTGGAAAAATCCTGAATTGAAATTCGAGGAAATTGCTGCTCATAAATTATTAACTGATGCTTTAATTGAAAAAGGATTTTCTGTGAAGAAAAACTTTGTATTACCAACTGCCTTTATAGCTGAATTTGGTTCAAAAAGTGAATTAATTTTTAAAATAATTTTTCTCATATTTTTATTCAATGTCTACATCACCAAGAATCACTTATATATTTATTTAAAATTAAAATCGAGAATTTAGTTTAACATTATAATAACTCAATTTGTCAATTTAGTTATGTATTTGCTTGTTGTATAGCTTTATAAGTTCGCTTTGCCTGATGAAACAAAATGGGAATGTGATTTATGTTGCTTTAATAAAACTCTACTTACTGAGTGAAAATTAAGAATTTAGTGTAATTTTTTGTTATAATAATTATTAGATAAAGAATATTATTAGAGGATTTCGTCAATAGTTATACTTTGAAACTACCATGGCATAAAATGGATTTTAAAAATTAGAATAATACAAAAGTATTTTGTTTTATTTTTATTTTTAAAAATAAATAATTTACAGTGTGCTACTGGGAGTTAGTGAAGGATGTGCAAACGATATAAATAGGTTTTTTAAACATTTCTCAAGATATAAAGAATTTCAATATCTCTTTACAGGAGTCTGTCCAGGCCGAATTTACTACCGTTTAGCGGTACCTTCACAAATTCAACTTTAGGAAAAACGGTAGTTTCACAAATTCAATTTGAGGAAAAACGGTAGTTTCACAAAATACTTTTTCTTAAAATTGCAATTTTGTATCCCTTAAGAAACTATAAATCCATATTTTTTTATCATATTTTGTGTTGATTTTTTAATATAATTTTTAATTTTTCACAAATTATGTCTAGATTTTCACAAAATAGGTACCTCTCAGAAAAACCTAGACAGACCCCTGCTTTATTTAATATAACTTTCTGAGGTTACTTCCAACTCAAATATATAAATTTTTATATAATAAATATATGTTGTAGGTTTAATGTTTGATAAGTCCTGTAATTTACAGCAAGCGGAACATGCACCAAATTTTTAAAAAATTTTAAAAAGTTAGATGCCTTTAATATTTTAGTAGATTTATTTACCTTAACTCTTTTTTAACTAACCAAACTTTATATTTAAGCAAAGATTTAGTGTTTGAAATCTTTGTTTATTAACACCTTTTTTTTATGTACCTTACTGCTAAATATTTTATAACATTGTAGCAAATTTATATATAACATGGTATATTTTAAGAACATTTTCTTTGAAATAAATGTTCATTCTTAACAAGAAAATTGTTAATTTTTATTTGAACCTTTGTATTTTTACTTTTATAACATTTAATACAAAATTCAGTAATTTAATTAAAGCAAGTTTAAAGCCATAGTGATACAATAATTTGTTTATTAATTTTTTTGGCTGTCGTAGGGAAATGATCATTAAGACACGGTTCCTAGTAGAACACAGAAGTTAAGCATCACTAGCTGTGTTCAGTAAGTGGGTGGGTGACCACTTTGATCAGCTTGCATAGAGACTGAGGGTGTGCGGTATTGGTCCTAGTTAAACTGTTCTACTATAAAGTGCTTGATTTCACGCACAGGTCATCAGGCTACCTAAGTAGGGGAGCCATCCTCTCTGCAGAGGATCAAAATTGCGATGGTATGTCGTCGGATCATCCTCAGGGATGTTTCCCAGAGCATTGCCAATAACTCATTGTGCAGCTTTATTGCGATGTAAATAAATTACCTACCTATCTACCATTACTTTTTTTTTTTTTTTAAATTCTGTCATTTAACAAATAATTATTTTATAGCTAAAATCTTTTACTCTATTGTAATTTTTATCTTCCTATCTTTTGTTAAGATTTTGTACTACATTAATGAAATCTTTACTTAAAAAATATTATAACATGGGTCATATATTTTAGAACCTGGGCCAGTTGTGGCAACCATTTGTGAATATGATGCTCTTCCTGAGGTAGGACATGCCTGTGGACATAACTTAATTGCTGAATCTGGATTTGGAGCTGCTCTTGCTATAAAAGCTGCTATGACAAAATACCCAGAAATACCTGGGAAGGTATGATATATAACATCTAAAGTATTGTAAGCAGCATGCATGCTAAATTTGCTACTTAGAAATAATAAAATGACTTGTTAAAATGCATGAACTCTAAAAAATTTTGTTTTTATTATATTTTTTACCATACATAATATGCATCATTCTTAATTTAATATATCTTAAGAATTAAATTGTTAAAATAATTTATATAAGAAGTATTATTTTAAAAGTATGTAAAAAAATTTTTATAAGCAATTTTTTTCAGGTTGTAGTGATTGGCACGCCAGCTGAAGAAGGAGGTGGTGGAAAGATAAAGTTGATTAATGCAGGTGTTTTTAATGATGTTGATGTAGCTTTAATGGTTCATCCTGCTCCAAATGATCATTTATTTCCACCCTTCATTGGAATTGAAAGAGTAATAATTTCTTTTTGTCCTTTTTTTTCATTATTTTGATTATTCAATTATGTTAGCTTTTGTTTTTGAGTCTAATAGTATTATATTTAAAACTCATTAGTAAATATTTTAATAAAATTATAATATTTTTAAATTGTCGCTGAATTAAAATATATTTTCTTTTCTTACTAAAAGGTAACATTGTTTCAAATTTTTAATGTTATTTTAAATTAAATTTCCAAAATTCTCTAAAGGATTTAAAATTTTATTCGTTTTCCATACAGAAATAATTTATTAAAATTTTATTGCTTACCAAAATATTTATTTGGACACATACATTGACTATCAAAATTAGTTGACAAAAAAGTGTGTTTATTTAAATTCTTATAAAGTTGGTGTTTTTTAATTGTTTTATTTCTTTATATAAATTGGTCCAGTAGTAGAGACAGAAGAAAAAAGCTATAATAAAGATTTGTTTCAAAGTGAAAATATAAGAAAGAGCAGGTTTTGTTTAATATAAAAATATATATGTTCATCAAAAAATATTGCTTAACTTAATTGCTTGTTCATTCATCGTATTCTTTTACTCATTTTTTTTACTAATTTTTTTTTACTAGCACTGCTCAATATTTTAGTTATGACCTCTTTTTTTTTAAACTTTACGGCCACCACCAATTTTGTTGTTTAGCACTAAATTTTTTTACACATCGAGTATTGTACATCTCGAATAATTTCACATATTGCAAAGTATGTACTTATTAAATCATGTAGACAAAATGTAAACCTAGACAAAATAATGATAATGTATCCAAAAATGCTGTGATTGTCAGTGACTGATTTTTTTTTACATAAATTATCCTTAGCTGCTATGATAAACTTAAGTATATAGAAAAATACTCTTACAATGTTTTCTTTTCATCGAGAATTCAGACACATATTTTACTCTAATATTTTTAATAAGATGTGCAAATGTTTATTTCTAACTATTATTAATTTTCAAATACAAATGCACTTTTTTTTGTTGATTTTTTAAAACAACTGTTAGTTAGAAAAAATTTGTTAAATTGGTTACAACTAAAATATTTATTAATTAGAATATTTTTTTTTTTGTGTGTGTGTGTGTGTGAGTCTAAGTTTGATCTTATGTTCATTAAAAATAAAAATACTATCTTCTATTATGATAACTAGGTAAGCTTTGAAGTTCAATTTCATTTACATTTTTACTATTTTGTATAGTTTAAATTATAAAACTAAAGGAATAAGTTTTAAATATACAATTGCAACAATCCAGTGCATTAAGTTGCTTGTTTTTTCTTTGTGTGTGTGTTAATTGTTTTACTCATTTCAAGTTTTTCATAACTGTTTTCCCTAAAAATAATAACTAAAGATGTGTGCATTAATTACTGGCATAGAAAATTTCAAATTTTGTTGTTACGGTTAACTATTTAGTTGTAAAAATATTTTTATATGTTTTTTGATTATAATGTGTTTTTTTTAAAAAAATAGTTTAGTCTATCATAATTTTTTTAAATTTTATCATTTATTGAAAAATGCAATTGAATAAAATAAGTTTATTAGTTGTTTAATCAACAACTGATTTATTTTTGACCCTCTGACATATGATTAGAAAACTGCATTCTACATAGCAAATCAATTATTCGCCCATTTTTTTATAGAAGGAAACAGGGTATAGAAGAGAAGCATTTACATACAAATTGTCTCATTTATATTAGTGTCAAATGTTTTTTATTATTTTTCCGTAGTTTTTCTTGGGGATATTTGTATTTATACATTTTTAGTTTTAATATACATTTGCAAACTGTAGAATTTCTAGATTTATTCATTTTTCTATTTGTGTGGGGTTGCTGCTGTTATTTTGAGATATTATCAATCATAAAAGATAATTGTATTTTTCCATTTTGTTTAATTAGATGATCATTACATTTACTGGAAAAGAATCTCATGCTTCAGGGTATCCTTGGGAAGGGCTCAATGCCTTAGATGCTGTTGTCGGGTGTTATAATAATATAGCACTTCTCCGACAACAAATAAAGCCAACATGTAAAGTTCATGGTAATTCTTACTTTTGCTTATTTTAGTATTATTATGCAGTTGAATATTGCTATCTCTTTCTTTTATCGATTTTTCTCTAAATCTGTATCTCCTACACACTTACCATGTGGTTAATAGTAAGAACTTCTTTTGCCCAAATTTATTTCTTGGTGACCTTCAATTTCACAAAATATTTTTGAATCATTATATTAATATTTTTATTAAAAAAAATTTTCTTGATTTCTGAACTTATATTGCTTTTATAAATTCATTTAATTGAAAATATTTTTTTTTTAGTTCCATTTCTTAAAAACTTTTTATGTGCAATTTTATGATTAATTTCTTAAAATCCTAATTAAAAGGAAATTACTATATTTGCCAAAAGCAATTGCCTGAATTATGTTCCCAACGAAATAGACATGCAAGATGTGTATAAAGAATATGTGGGAAAAAAAATTGCTAATTTTGTGCATCCAAAAGGAACTAATTTTATGGGCAGGTAATTACAGTAGAAAATATTTCAGCATGTAGTGATATGGATGATTCAGGAAAATTAAGAGGTTGAGGCATCTGGACATATATCGGAAAATGATGAAGCAGAACAACTTCAAATCGTGAAATCAAATGAAAAAACAAGATATTGACATTGTTTGAAATAACTGTTTTTTTGAAGCAAATGCATGTTATACAATTATTAAAATGCTAGTAACTTATTATTTTGACTGAATTGTATACTTAATCATAATACTTGTTATACTTAAAGAAAATTTTAATTATATTTACGAATTACATATTTCCTTTCATACATTTATTGAAGTTCTATCTAATTATTTTTCATTTCTCTTTTATCTCTAATGTGCTTGTATATTTTTAAAAACAATGTCTCTTAAAGTATCTTAATTTATTAAACATCAGAAACGTACTAAAAATAAAAACTAAACTAATATAGACACTGGGATGAAGTCTTAGAAATAATATTCCATTTGCCAACGTTAGTGACCACATAAATGTACTATTAAATTTATCTGATGTCCATAGCCTAATAAAAATTGCAATGTACCCACATTGAAAGTTGCATGTTTTTTTTTTATAAAATAGCATTGGAATTTAGAACTACATCATTTAGCCTGTTTGTGGTCTTTTTACAAATGAGACAAAATAGTATTTAAAAAAAAATTATCTAACTAAATAAAATATAGGATTCAATCAGACTGACGCCTTAAAAATCTGCATTCAAATAACAAAAACAAAAAAAGCAGTCACCATATCATTTTGTTTCATATTTAAATGTATGTAATCATGTATTCGTTCTGTCATAATTTTTCACAGCACTCAAATGGCAATCTGAATTAACATTTATTAATACAAATTATTTATAAAGCAGATTCAATTACGAACAAATGTAAAATGGGCTATCGTTAATTATATTAAATGGAATTAAACAATAAGAGTTTTTATTTTTAATTTCATTTCTAACTAAGTTATTTTATTTAGAAAAAAAATAAGAAAAATATTAAAGTATTTTACATAATAAATGAGGAAGAAGCAAAAATTAAAAAGTACCTGAGAAAAAGAAAAAGTACCTACTCCCACAATATCAGTAGTACCTATGACCACAACTAACTAGCATCATCAGTATCGATCAGGGCTAAAGAGAATAGAAGGGCTTGTTCACTCCTCTCTTAGAGCTGAAGCTACGATTTCCCTCCTCATGACGTCACTGTGTTCACAAATCTCGGAGATGGCAAGCAAAGATATTATGATAACTTTGCTCCTTTCTCTTTATAAAAATAAGTTTGACTTTTTCTGGTTATTAGCTTTCAAACTTTACGTAATTAACACATTATTTCCGTTCATAAACATAGTTCAAAAAAACTTTCTTGGCCAATATATTAAGAAAATACCATTTTAAACTTATAAAAATATTTTACTAGTTGGCGAAAATGACACTATAAATACTTTATTTTAAGAAGTTCAGTTATAACTTTAATTATTAAGAAAAATGAAAGCATATATCGACGCTTTTTTATCTACATATTCTTTTATAACAATAAGTTGAGTTAAATTTAGAATTCCTGATTTTAAAATATGCCGTTAATAGCAATTTGTTCATACTTAATCATTAAGAAACGTCAACCTTAAACGCTAATTACTGAAACAAAATAATAATTTAGGTTCATAATGACATTAGAAATTTTCACAATTGTTTATAGATATTTAAATTTAAGATGATATAATTTATAGATATTAAAGTTTAAGAGAATATAATTTTTAAAAAAATCATGAATATTTAGAATAACTACATTAAAAATATGTTATGAAATTAAAAGAATTTCAACTATACACTATATATTTTATTTATACTTTTTACTTACGTTTTAATTTTCTTTGACTTCATCCATTTTTTTATTTTTTTTCATCTGCCTTTCTTTTTGAAGTAACAAGGCGGTTTCTATTTAGATAACGAATTTTTATAAAAGTTCTTAACTATAGAAAAAACGTATTGCTGTTTTATATTAACTGTGTCATTTAGGAATCCATTCTTTACATAGTTGTTCATTTACTTTAGGGAACACACGGAAAATTATATATTTTCCTTTTGCGTTTCTATCAGAATTTTCGCAAGTTTCAATCGCGCAAACTGGCATTTCGTTAATAGTTTTAAATTTTTGTAAATTCCTGCAAAAACTGAGGAAAGTTATTATAGAAAATAACAAATGTCTTAGAAAATGTCACAAAAAGAAATGCTCCAGTATTAGCTAGAGCTAGTAAGGCCGAACGCTCTGCTCTTGAAGTAAAAGTGCGAGCTTTGCGCCAAAGTGACGTCACTAGAGAAAATCTGAGGATTGGCGCGGCGAGAGTTTTTTCAAAGGAGTGAACTAGCCCTTCTATTCTCTTTAGCCCTGAGTGTAGATAGCATTTCAGTGACTTTTTCAAAGTTTTCCAAAGCAGAACAGTGTTTTCATTCTAAAATTTAATGGTTTGTGAGCAGAATATCTTTTTTATACAAAAATTGCAATCTTAAAAATGTGCTAGGTTAAATGTTCACTTTTTTCTTTTTAAAAGTTTATTAAGAGTTCCAATTTTTAAAAACTATAAAAATAGTTTTTTTTTTTTTAATCTAAGGCGTGAAATCTACCTCAGTAAATTTGAAAGTATTTTGTGTTTGAAAGTAGTTGTAAATTTGAGTTTCAGAAAAGGATAAATTATTTTCAAAGTAATCAATTTAAACGGTATTTTTTTCACAAAAAAATTTAAGAAATCAAACATTTGTGATTTAAATAATACATTTTGATTTAAGTTAAACTATTTTTTTTTCATAAAGAAAAAAAAAAGTATATTTTAACAAGCTGGATTCTGAATTCTTTGCTAAATGTTTATTACAACCTTTCCCATGTCAGTAATGGTTATTAAGCCATACAAAGTATGAAAGAAGTATGAGTACAAGTCTGGCTTCTAAGAAATAATTTTTCTACAGGTCATTTATTTAAGAAAAAATTTCTGTTAAAAACTTTTAAACGTCAAACTTTTTCATTCAATTTTATATTTTAACTGAGGACAATTATTGATTTAATTAATACTAAGAAGCTCATATTAATTTTTTTAATTATAAATTTGTAGAAGCCGAATACAGTAAATAAATAATAATAAACTAAATTAGTATATAGTTAAAATTTTTGAAGTTTATTTTCGGAATTTTACAGTTCTCTCAGAAAAGTTAAAATAAATAAAATTAAAACATACCATATATACAAGGCTGAAGACAGGTGGATGTTGTATGGTGATGAACTGGGAGACTGATTAAATATTTTATTTTGTCTAAGTGTAGCTTCTATAGCAATTTATGTAATATTTAACTTTGAAGCTAAAATCAATGCTTCTTATTTTGAGAAATAGTCTTTCACTGTTTTTTTTTTTAAATTGTAGCGCCCAGTATTACTTGACTTGCAGAGAAAGTTGAACATAATTTAAGATCTTTGTTTTTGAAGAATATCTATCTTTTAAAAATTTGTCTTTCAAGCAAACGACTCAGCTATGGCAAAATATATCAGCAAGGTTACTTGATGTTTGATATGATGGTTAAAATATATAAAAAATTTTACTGACTAAAATGTAAAAATACTTAATTTCAAAAAAAATTTACTTTCAATAAAAACATAAACAAATAGCAGTAGAATAAAACGATAATTAGAATTGAACTTTTAAATTCTCAAATGGTTATTATCAACTAGTTTATTTTATATTGACATTTATATGACTTTTACTGAAAATGAATAACATAGTATTTAAAAAGCCTTTTTTTTCCCCTCTCTCTCTCAACTCAGTGGTGCGATAGCCCATAGTGGGCCAAGGCCTACTGTGCCCATCTCAGTTTTCTTGACCTTGGGCTTTGGGGTGCAGGAGCAGATGTTCCGGTTAGGTCGTCAGCCGAACGCGGAACTCCCAGTGTTTAGTTCCCAAGCATGCTTGGTACTCATTTATCAACCCACTGAAGGGATGTAAGCTATTTTTCCCAGAATAAAAAAATATTTTTACCTGCAAATTAAAATACAGTTCTTAATTTAGTTAATATAATTAATAATGCGCTTATTTAATCTTGAGAACATCCTAATTTTTAATTAAATTAAGTATTTAAACTAATTAAAAAAAAAATTTATGTGGCCACTTTTAATGGGAAATGAAAGTGAAAGATTTCGATGCGTGTACCTTGGACTAATAATAACTACTGTTATTAATGAACTACATTTGTAAGAAATATTTTTTATTAAAATTGTTAATTTTTTTTAAAAATTCTTACTTTTTTGTTTTTATGAATGATGTATCAAATAGTTTGGAAATTAAATAGGCACTATGATTATAACTATAAAATATATTGTTAATTATAAATATAAAATGTACTGTAAAATGTAAATTTAATAGTCACTGTAATTATAAAATGTTTAAAAAATTGCTTTCATTTTTGATATTTTTTTTTTGGTAAAAGTTTTTCCTCAATTTGGTGCAGGAAGTAACTTCTTTTATGACAGTTTTCTTTTCTTTATTTTTTCTGCTTTTATTTCCACTGTGGAAAAAAACTTGCCATCCTTGTTTTGATCATTGTGTTCAAAAGATCAGCAATTAATACTATTGATTTATCTTTCTTTAATAAAAACTTTTCCTAACAATATATTTTACAAATATTTCGTGAAATTACTAATAGTTTAGTTAATGTTACAAAATTTCTTTAAACTACTAATCTAGAATCTTAAATATTTTTTTTAAAATTTAGCATACTTTCTCTTTGAAGAAGTTTTGTATCCTTTCATTTTTCTTTTATAAAGATTACTGAACATTAAAAATGCCTTTCAATATATCAATCTTTAAACTTTTTTTTAACTTTTCAAAATTTTAAAAGCAAAAAAAAATTTTTTTTTCTCTGATGTATTTAAATAAAATAGTAGAGTTGATAAAGCTTGGAATAGATTGGGTTTTTCACATTGTTGTTCTTCCATAAATGTGTTATATTTTCTTATTAATGTTTTAGGCATCATTACTAAAGGAGGTGATGCAGCAAATATCATACCTGGTTTTACTGAAATGATATTGTATATTCGAGCTGCTACAACATTTGACTTGCAGAGTTTGAAAAAGAGAATTGAAGCCTGTATTAAAAGTGCAGCATATGCTACAGGATGTCAAGAAGAAATTAAATACTTTGATGAGGAAAATTATCAAAGTTTGATGACAAATAAACTGCTTGCTGAAATATATAAAGAATATGCTGAAGGATTTGGTAATTATTATATATCATTATTAAAAATATATATTTTGAAAAATAGAGTATATAAAAGTTTATAAATAAACTTAATATATGAATAAACTTCTACTTACATTATTATGCTGAAATTTTCAATCTTTTTATCTCTAGTATAAAGATTATAATTTAGATCTGTAGATTGAAATTCTGTTACTGGAATGGAAGAAAAAGATTGGAATGGTTCTCCGGTACTTCATTTCCTGGTGTAAATTTTTCTGTTAAAACTTAATTCTTCATTTGCTTTGAGCACTAATCTGTGTTAACTTATTCTTATTAACAATAGCACGTGGTAATCATTATATTAAACAGATTTTGCTTACTGTTATTTATTTCTCTTACTAATTGAATGTGAATTTAATTTAAAATAAAAAACTAGATTTTATATTTCTGAAAGTTTTTTTAATGAAAGATTTTTCATTTATCTTTTTAAACCTATTTATTTAGGCGTTAAGTTTGATGATGGCAATCCAAAAGTAATACCATTCATGGCATCATCAGATATGGGAAATGTATCACATACAGTACCAAGTATCCACCCATGTTATTCTATTGGAACAAATGCAGCAAATCATTCCAAGGCTTTTACACAAGCATCTGGCACCAAAGAAGCACAACTGGCAACTTTAATAACCGCCAAATCGATGGCCATGGTAGGGTTGAAGGTTTTATGCGATCAAGAGTTCTTGAAAAATGTTAAAGAACAATTTGAACGTGACGTCCGAGAAGATGCTGTTGCATCTTGAATTATTAAGATATTTGTTGTATATCTTTAGAGCTTGTAATGATTTATTGTACTGTGACGATTTCTTTTGAAAGAAATATACAAATTTTAAACCATTAATAACGAATCAAATGTTTTAAACAAATTGTTTAAACTATTCACAGTTTTATTTATCTATGAATATTGTTCCTATCCCTAAGCAAATCTATTTAGCTAATTAATTTTTCTATGATTTGTGTGGATTCATACAAATTTTAACATGTTTTAGAAATTGTTCGATCAATTTATGTCTTGTGCTATTTTAAATTAAGAGTTGACATATTTTTATCAATGTTATTTGACAGTTTTTAGCATTGCTAAAACAACTTTACTCCTATATTTTATTTGTTATAACATTTTATTAATGCTGTTTTAGAAATCTTATGATATATACAGATTGTCTTATTTAAGATAATAAATTATTTTGATATTGAAATCAGTTTCGTTTATAAATAATTTAATAGTATTCAAAATATATTCTCATGGGCTCACAATTTTCTGATTTGTTTGTTATTTTCAACTTTTTTGTAAACACTTTGCATTGTTCAGTTTCCAAAAAATCTTCAATTTAAAAGAAATATTTTTATAAAGTTTGTTATTTATATATTTAATTTAGATTACCTAAATATTTCTTTTTTGTGCAGTTTCTTTATAAGAAATTGATATCGAACACTATCTTCAATTACTGCTCAAATGACACTTTCCAACTGAACCTTACATGTAATTTTATTTACAAGCGAATATTTCGCAGTTTTTTTAATGCTTTTCTACTCAATATATGTAGATCCAAGTTTTGCAATTCAAAGAAATGTTTATCTCTTTAAATTAATTTTTATATTTATGTAATTATTTAGTCAAAATAAAAATAATTACATCATGTTCAAGCAGAATATTGAAATTTAAAAGTATTCCCTTAAAAATTCTCTTTGTATTTACATTTTATAAAATTATCCCAGAAACTAACTCAATGAATTGAAAAATGAAAAAATCTTATTTAGGCGCTAGGATCTCATTTAGAATATTATTATTACCAATGCTTGAATACAAACCTATGGTAAAAGTTTTATTACTTTGTGGATTACCCCTTCTCTACAGTGCCTAGTTTGTGATTTGTCATAAACAGGTGGTAACTTATTTTTTGAAGTGTGATGATGGCAAATTGTTAACTAAAAGTAATTTTCTTAATCATTCAAAAAAAAAACTAATAGCCTAATCAAATTTTGTTTCTATTTAAGTAAGGGCATTAATCCTAGGAATAGAATTTTATCTAACGTATTTCTACAAGAATTTACAATTACTCAGAAGTGTCATCAGAAATAAGCAACTCTCACTAATTTAAAACAATTTTTTACACTGACTAATGATTGTATTTTTAAAAATAAATTTACTTACACAGAGAAAGGGTATTATAATTTGCACTGCAGAGACCTAGATTATGAAACACATCACAGTTTTGAGTATTTCCTGCTGTAGAGATTTTAATAATCTTAATAAAGGAAATATAATCATAAAGAAGAGAAGAATGAAAATAAAATTCTAACGAACAAATCAATACATTTTCTTTTTATTTAAATAAAATATTGTAAAAACCTTTGTTCGATTCAAAAAAGTCATTCACAAATTCCAAAAAGTAAAAACATTTTTTTTTCTTTTTCAGCAGAACACTTTAAACAGAATTCCCTTGGCATAAATGTAACATATTCATATTAATATTATTTACAAATGACTGGTTGGTTCCACTGTTATTTAAATAAGTTAGACTATCACCATTAGTAAGTCGTATTCCCATAGCCTCAACAAGAGGTAACATTTCCTCAGATGAAGTAAATTCGTTCATTTGGTGGAGATGTTTGTGCTTGCTGATGCTTTCATGTTCTTCCACATGTTTATTAAATGTTTCAGATTTCACTGTTTGGAAAGGGCACAGCTTACAAGAATAAATCAAATCTTGTCCTGGATGTTTTCGTTTTAAATGATCTTTATAAGTACTAGCCTAAAGAAGATAAAAATCATTGTTTAGTGCAATCTGACTTAGAAAAGTATCAATAACTATCTATCAAGCAATGATAATACAAGGCTCCAACGGGTCAGGAAAAACCTGAAATTGTCAGGGAATTTTATCTACTAAACTCTTTTACTCTAAAAAGCAGGGAGAATTGCAATGTTTTACAAAAACCTGGAAAATGACCAGTCTTCAGTAATACCAAACAGTTATGAGATTAGAGTTAAATAATTATAGCATCTATTACAAATATGTGTTTCAAAAATTTCACATTTTAATGACCGATTCATCCTTATTTGATTTTTTTTCTTTTCTTAAAAAATTAATATTTGACATAGTAAATAAAAAATCAAAGTTTTCTGATAAAAAATTCCATAGTATATATAAAATATAATCTGAATTTTCATTGAAATTTTCTTGGTATACCTGGAAAAGTCAGTGAATTTTTTTTTCTGAAATTGTGTGGGAACCTTGTAATATTTGAAGATAAAAATAAGAAAATTTGTTTTATTTAAAGGACTATGTTAATAATTTCATTAGATGATTTTTAACTTTTATTCTGTCCAAAATAAACTTGCATTAATATTAGCACACCGAAGCATACTTTTAATCTGACAACAATGCTCAAAAACAACATTTTTTCCAATTATTTTTGAATGTCATATGAAATTGAGTGTCAGCTGTATGTTTGAAGGTAAGAATTATCACATTTTGTCACAATTTTTCCATGAAAAACTCTCAACGGCTGCAACTGTTTGCTCTTTATGAAATTTTATCTCTTTCCAAAGTAAGTGACAAAAGGCACATCATTTTTGTTGGATATATTAGTGAACAATTAACAAATGCAATTTGTACTAATGGCATTTCCTTTTTTATTAATAAAAATTGTGCAGACTATAGCAATCATTGGCCTATATATTACCGAAAATTGAACAGCTATAAATGCCATTTGTTGCACTGTGCTAAAGATAAGGAAACAAGAGACGTCGAGTAATTATTTTTCGACAAATTTCATTCATTATTCCATATCAAAATTTTTATCAATTAATATTACTGAAAACCTACTTTACATCATACAATAAATAAAAGCAATATACAACATACAATAAATAAAAGCAATCAGGGGTCTGTCTAGGTTTTTCTGAGAGGTACCTAATTTGTGAAAATTTAAACATAATTTGTGAAAAATTATATTTAAAAATCAACACAAACATATAATAAAAATATGGATTTATTGTTTCTTAAGGGATACAAAAATAAAATTTTAAGAAAAGTATTTTGTGAAACTACGGTTTTTCCTAAAGTTAAAGTTGCGAAGGTACCTCTAAACGGTAGTAAATTCGGCCTGGACAGACCCGGTTTGGCAATATACAACAAACATTAAATAAGAGCAATATACAATTTACCTGTATAGACGAATAGGCACAAAATGGACACCTATAACATTTTTCTCCAGAATGAATCATTTTGTGACGCCTGAGAGAATTGTGATCAGATGTTTTGTATTCACATTTATCACATTGAAAAGGCTTTTCACCAGTATGTTGTCTGACATGCATATCCATATTGGCTTTTTTAAAAGTTGAGAACTCACAATAGCTACACTGGAAATTCTTGCGCTTGAGATTATGGACAAGATCTTGATGAGAAAGAAGTAGGCTTTTCGAAGAAAAACTGCTCAGACAGATTTTGCACTTAAAAATCTTTTGAGTCATAGCTTTTTTCTTATTTTTATTATGAGTAACCTGTAAAATAATAAATAACAATTTAGACAAATGCCAAATAATTCAAAAGTAAAAAATGCACTTGAAGTTTTCTGCCATTCCTATACCAGATATGCATATAATATATGTGAAGGCCTGAACATCATTTACGAAAACATTGTCATTATCAAGGAAAAATCTATGGCATTACTCCCTATATATTTTAAAAAAGAAAAGAAAAGTCTAAATTGTATTTGACTTTCAGGCATTGAGAATTGAACAGACACTGGCAGTTTTTACAAAGATATTTATGAAATGTTTTCATGGAAATGTTTCTGAGCGACTTAGATTTCAGATTTACTAAGAACACCAATTATAAGGTAAAATGAGGGAAGTCGGCGACTAGTTTTACATGTTTAAAAACAGCTAAATTAAATATATATATATGTTGATATGTATAATGATCAATATAGTTTAAAATTGAAACACTTAAAAAATGGTGATTTTTGTACAAATTTTGTCAAAATTAAGTGGTGATGATGAAATGGTATGTATAGTTAGCATTCTGCAGAAAAATTTTTATTTGAAATTTTGCGTTTGCAGGAAATTTTCCATTTTATCTAAGTCGATCTATTTATGGAAATTCAAAGTAATTTTTTTTTTTTTAAATCATGTTTCAAACAAACTCTGACATTACAAAAATACATTTTATCAAACACTAATAACAAAAATTTATCAATGACGACATTAACATTTTCAGGGGCATTATTTGAGTAACAAAATACTTTTGGTTAGTTTGGAAAAAAATGTACACACCCTATGATTCCGCAGCTGCTTTCGATTTTTGAATTTTTTGCCACAAGTGTCGCATAAAAATAGACATTCATCAAGATGAGTTTTCTTGTGATAATTCTCTAATCTACTTAAGCTGTATGTCCTGAAAAATAACAAATTTTAAAATAAGTATAAAAAGCTGGCAAATAATTAAGTAGATAACTCTTCTATTAATTCAATTTAAAAAAAGTATTATAATTTATTTTTTTTGACAATTTCTTTTACAGTTTCTTGCAGACAACCCAATGAAAATAAAATTTCTCCTTGCCAATTAAAAAGAGAATTAAAGTTTTTGCCAGCAAATCTATTTTCTATTAATTCAATTTTAAAAAAGTATTTTTATTTTTACTATTTCTCTCACAGTTTCTTGCAGACAACCCAATGAAAATAAAATTTCTCCTTGCCAATCAAAAAGAGAATTAAAGCTTTTGCTAGCAAATATTGCAAAGTAAATCACACTTTTTAATGTGGAAAAACTTTAAAATTGGCCAAATATGTAAAGGGTTACAAATTAAGCTATCTTCTTAGAAAATACATCATAAAATATCAAACTATTCTCTGAAGAAGAAAAAAAATACGACAAAATCTTTTTTCGTGAACCGAACTTATTTTCATAAAAAAAATATCACACTTTTAAAATACACAAAGAAAGTTTGTTTTTAGATTCTAGTTAATTCTAATTTAGGATTTTTATTTCTCCCTTTAAGTTAAAAATATCAACGTCTGAACTATATACACACACATGAAAAAAAAAAGTTTTATGAGAACAAGTGTATCACAATTAGTTAAACAAATAACATAAGAAAAGTGCAAAAATGGGTAAATTTAAAAAAATAAAAAATACAAACCTGAATGAACACACATCACAAGCATGCAATTCCATATCATTGGAATGATTTCTCCATAAATGCCCAGCAATAGAGCTCCACTGATTGAAAGCTATCCCACACTCTGGGCAGGCAAAGGAGTTACCTCCTGATACATGACATTTTCGATGATATTCCAAATTATCAAGAGCTTTGAATCGCACATTACAACCTTTAAATTCACATCTGAAGAAAAGGTATAAGATAAGGAAGATTTTAAATAAATAAATAAAAAATTATTAATTATTCACTTTATTTTATTTATTTACAGCAAATCAAGATAAAAATGACAGCTAATTCTATACATTCTTTTACATCAATCACTGAATAATAAATCACAGTTTTTTTCATGAAGCTATTCATATCTCTACTTATTTTTACTTCACTATTATTATTTGTCATGACTCTAAAAATCCCCTTTTTTTAAAAAAAAAAAAATCTTAATTTTGATCAGCATTTCAAAACATTGGGGGAAAATGAAAACTGAAGCAAATTTCGACGCAAAAATAGTACAAATTTTGTGTAAGCAAGCACTGAAACATTTATAGACCCTCATTTTTTGCATAACTTTTATGTTTTTGAATACTTGTGCAATAAAAGCATTAATCTTATTTTCTTATTTCGGTGTAAAGTGATGGCACAACATAACTATTAATGAGACTTTTTTTAAAATCTATTAACATAATACACACATAACAAAAAAAGAAAAAACTAAATATAAAAAAACTAAATATAAAAAAACTATTATAAATATATATATATATATCAGGGTTGAGGTTTTGGACATCCTAAACTGATTTTGGGTTTTACGGTCTTAAACTGTCCCAAGATGACTAAAACTGTCCTAAACTGTCTTAAAGTGTCGAAAACCTTGAATTTGGTAAAAGGTAAAAATTCTACATGTGTAACCAATGTACACATAATGATTACATATGGGTGATTCTTAGGATATTTATTTAGTTACATTTATTAATATCTTACAGACAGCAGTGTAGTTTATTGACATTTGCTCAAGAAAAAAATAAAATAGAAACTCACCACATTTTGAATGCCAGGAAAATGACATATTAGCTTAGAAGTTTGAAAAAACAGTCATTTAAGCTATTAGTAAGTAACAAAACCTAAGCCTTTATGATAGATGGACCATGAATAACTTAAATTAATTCTTTTATCTACAGTAGAAAGAATCAAAAAAAATTTTGTTGCTGATATGTACAGAATAAAATTGTGCAGAATAATCAATCATTAAATAAATAAATAACTTTGATTACATTCAATCTTATTACAATCATACATAAACTCGGTATTAGGTTAATATTTGCTTTCCCTCTTTACAGTATTAGCAGTTAAAAAAAATTTCTGGTAACACTTCAATGTCCAGGCATTCATAAGCCAGGATAATGACAAATTCGCCATTTTATAGCATATAACTTTACTTTAATACTTTGGCCTAAGATGTTCATATTTTGCAGAAAACAACAGGATTTCTTAAAATAACTCAGATAAATCTATGTAGTTTATGTTATTAATGATTTCAAGGAGCCAGGAAAATGACAACACAAAAACCTACTCACCTTGAAAAAATTTTTGAAATTGATTTCGAACCAGAAAATTGGTTCTTTATTCATGCAACAAGACATGTTCAGATAAGAGGGTATCTAATCAATCTATTAACATAAGATATTGATTGCTGGCACTATCTATTTTGGTTACAAACCACTAAATAAAAGTAGCCAGGAAAATGACAGATTTTCTTGTGACAAACAAATTATTGACAGAAAAAATTATTTTAAACGAAGTTTTTGTAAATAATAATAATATATATATATAAATGTGTAAAAAAGCAACAATATGTTATAAAAACAGAATGTATACATAAAAGCTAAAGTCTGCCTAGAAGTACTTTAACTAATTTAGAACGGGAGCATTGATTTCGATTGTGTCTTTTTCAGCATTTAGCATAATTTTAAGGGGTAGTTGTAAACAATTACCTCTTTCTGGCAGTACATGATTCGGGCAAAGTATCTAAAATATGAAATTTTATTGTAGAAAACCAATGTAATTAAAACGTCTATACTACCTAAGTCAGGGCGATACATCAATTTATCAGTAAGTATTGATTTAACACATACATCGTCATGCCAATATAGTGGCTTTCGTTTGCAATTCTGATTATACCATTAAATCTTAAGTCGATTTTATTTCTAAAAAAATAAATAAAACAAAACATACATTCACTTTCACATTTATTACACATAAAATTTGACTATTAGTCAAACTTTATTATTTTAAATTAATAAATAAAAAAAGGTCTAATGATGTTTCAAAAACTATGAAGCTAAGTTTCCCAACAAATAGAGCAACTTCAGGTTCCTGATTTACACCTCGAAAAAGGTACTTAACTTTGTTAGATATTATATTGAAGAAATGTAATCTAGTTTTACTTGTATGATCATTATATTCTGTTTTTGATTTATGCTATTTACTATTTTATTTAAAACATTGGAATGTATGCATTATATAATAAATGTTAAGTACACTTCTTTCTCATTTTCATGAAAAAGCAAATTTTTTTATTATACTTAAACTTAGAAGGGGAAAAAAACAATATGTGAAAAACAGAAAATACTAACATGTAGGAACCCAATTCTCTTCTAATTTTCTTTTGCCATCCTTTCTTTTGGGCAGAGATTGACTTTTCAGAAGCAGATTCATCTTTGTTTGATTTAGGAGAAATTTTCTTAGGCTCAGAAGGCTTTTTAGCTAATTCTTCAGGTTTTTTCAGTATAGGTCTATGTTTTGAATTCAAATTATTGCTAAACTTTTCAGATAGAAATTGAGAATTGCCATTGACAGCTACACTGTTACTTTCATCCTTACCAGAACTTAAAACAACTCCACTAATGGGAATCAACTGATAACTAACAGGAACACTTTCATTAATACTCAACTGTACAGGAGTAGTATTTACATTTTGACCAGATACAAAATTTGACTTAGACATGACTGGATTATCACTCGGTACATAAGTACTTTCGGATGATAATAAAGAATTACTTAAATGACTATTCAGTGATACAATATCAGCTGAACTGACAATACCATTTGAATTCAAATAGCTGCTTTCAGTTGTATTAGTAGTACATAAAGGTGGGTTAATGACATTCGATGTCAGATCTAAATTGGCCCCATTTGAAACAGAAAATGGTGTGGAATGAACAACATTTATATGACTTTGCACATTGCATTTGTGAATACTTATGAAATCACAAAATTTGCATTTATAACACTGAGTTAGCTCAATAGATGCCTCTAAACCTATTTTGCAACAAGAAATACAATTTCTTGACTCAATTGAACCTTCAACTGTAACTTGTACAGATGCATCCTTAGATTTAGGCAAAGCTAGACTACTCTTATTAATCAATGAGTTGTTACTTCGGGTGACTGCAATGTTATTGGAAATACAGTTGCTCAAATGTTGATTTGAATGGTTTAATGCTGCTTCGGATAAATTTACAGTAGGAAATTCTTGATGCAATAATTGCATATCTGATATATCATTGCCAATAAGAGAATTAAGATTGAGATTTATTTGAGGCAACTTATCACAGACAGAAGTTACTGAATTATGATGACTTTGACTACTGTGCATTAAAGTTGGACTAGATGTAGTTGTAAGGCACTGGGATGCTATATTTGGATGAATTGGAAGATGAACTATATCGTTTTCGCAATTTAATACAGTGCTCATGAGATTGGATGTGTTGTTCATTTCAGAAGAATGCTTAAATTTTTCAAAACTTATATTATTTTTTACTGGTACGTGTAAATGTGAGACATTAATATCATTTAATGATGAAAGTAACATAGGTTCATGACCAGAAAATCTCTGCATAGGCAATTCTGCAAGAAGTTTTTGACTATCATCGATGCAGTTCCTGTTTAAATCATTGCCTGCCAAATCATGAGTGCTTAAATCAGAAGTAAATCCTAAATCTAGCATTTCAAGATGCTCATCTTCTTGTGCCGATGAATAAATATCTGATACATTTGACAAGATACTAGGGGATGGCAAGTTATCGGAAACTTTCATAAAATCATGAGTAAGCCAAGATGGTACAATTTCAGCAAATGGATCTGAAAAAATGGATTCACTTCTGTCATCAAAATCGGCATCCATTGTCTGAGCAATATGAATTTGACTTGCTGAATTAAATAAACCAATACTAGATGGACTAGAATGAGTATTAATGGGTGGCATAGATCTCTCAATAGAAGGCATTTCAGAAGTAGAATCCAGAATATTTAAAGGTCCTGACCTTCCAAACATTTCTTGTGAAGACATTAACTTATTTTCTGATGTAACCTTATAATTTTGAGAGGCCAACAATGATGCTGTATCACATAAGATATCTGTCAAAACATTCATTATTATGATTCAAAGGACTAGAATTAATACTTAAAATTACGTTTGTCAGCTTAACATATTGTTTATCTAGTGAAATGCGAATCAGAAAAGCTTAGAATTAACAATTTGTTATCCAAATCAAATATCAACATATTCATGTATAGATGTAATAGGAATTTAGTTAGAGCAGTATATTTCATATGAATTTTCATGCCAATTCCACAAAATAATAAAAAGCAAATTAAACAAATGTCGAATGATGTAAACAATTAGAAGGAAACCAGCTTATTATAAAATGATCGTTACAGCTATTTACAAAAAAGATACGAAATTTTAAGTCGTTCTTAATAAATGCCAGCCACGAAAACAAATAAAACATTTAAGCTAATAAATATAAGAGGGTAGCAATGATTCATATTTTACTCTAATATACCGTTAAAGAATCAGAAAAGTTTGAAATAAAAAATTAGGCATTTTGCATAGCTAAAATAGATTTGTTACACCATTTCCTTAAATTTCATTCAAAACAGAATGCTCCAAATAATTTTTTTTAAAGTTTTTCTGACCATAATTGTCAGAATAAATATGGATTGCTGAGCATTTCAAACTTTTTTCAATGCACATCCTTGTCATTCAACTTTTCTTGATTTGTTTTGTATTGTAATTAATTTGTTTACATATCATGAGTTGAGTTGTATTTTATCTGCTACATGCCCTAAGGCGATAATGCAGTAGTCGTAATAATAAACTGATTCAACGGAATCTATGGATGTTATATTCCAAAACTTATCTTTCTGCAGAGTTTAAGGTTAAAAACTGACTCAACGGGATCTAAAAAGTTAAAAATTTCTAGAATTTCAACTTTTTTCTTGACAAAAGTAGGGAAATAATTTAATAAAAATTTAAATTACTAAATTTATGATAAATAAGCATTAAAAGGGCATCACAACAGATAAATTCCTTCAAAACGTACAATAAAGTTACATATAATTGGGAGAAGACAGATTAAAACTACGAATTTTCAAAGATCTTATTCTCCTGTTACGCAAAAAAGCTACGTCATTTACCATTATCCACTCTCAGCTCAACAATAAAAATTGTTGTTTATGTGTACTTGATTGTAAATATTACAGCTTTTCGTTAAAAAATCATATATCTACTCATGTATCCCTGCATATGTAACTTATAAATGTTTCTACGTATCTAATTATAATAATATAACAGGTATGATGATGTACTTATTTTTTGTAATCTTGCGACATGGCGGATTGATATTTATTTTCATGATAGTCCTCATCCAATGCATGTCGTTAATAAAAAAGTTTAGTGTTCTGCGGTCGCAAGTGCCGTAATGTTATCGAGAAAATTTTAGAAAGTTGGAAATTTATTTTGACATCTTCCAAATTTCTGTTTAAAATTAGGAATTTTACATAATAAACTATGTTGCATTACACAAGTTCTTACAATATCAACACTTAGTTATTCTGCGTATTATAACTAAATAAAATAACTAATTTATTTGAGAATAATTTCATTTTTTATAAAATGAAACAAAACAGATCATTTTAAATGAAGTAGCCTTCCATTAACTGAATTAAAAATTTCTGTTAAAACAATTAAATAATTACATCATTTTAAAGTTTTTAAATAAGCTAACAAGTTCTTCTTTGATAAAAATCATGGTAATAGTTCTTTAATTTTGACAGTACATTCTTATATGTATTGTCAAAATAATCTTATATAAATCTTTAATGACTTCAGTAGGAACATTGGTTTCTCATATGTGCCAAATGAATGGAAAGAATAACTTAATTTGTAATATTTAAAATGCAAAGAAAAAAAAAAAATATTTTGCTTCTGCCTACTACTAATAATAAAATATATAATTTGAAGACACAAAAAATTTTCCTCTTTGCATTTCTTTAGAAACCCACGGATTAAAAGAATTTTATGATGTACTTAAATCATGGAAGTGGGGAAATTTATTTTTGACTTTACAGCTGAAAAAGTTCGATAAATTAAGTTAGAATATTTTTTTCTAAACTTCTTATGTTTCTAACTTCTTCTAAGCACATGAGGGGAAGATTTCTGTATTGGGATTTACATCAAAGGAATATTTCTGTAATCGTGATCTGTTGTGCCAATTATAATTGCTAAGACATTGAATAGATTTTAAACTAAGTTTTTTTAAAGAAAATATGTGAGGGTTTACCTGAAGGTGGCAAAGAGTTATATACCCTTTGAGTTGGTCCCTTTCTGTGATTCTGTTTTAGTTTTTTGCGGGCTGCTGCCTGGAAGTTGACGAGATTTGGTGATTATTATTTTGCAGACCACAATGCGGAAAATCTTCCATGTGGCAGAATAATTCTCAAGTCCTGGCAACGGCCCGTGAGAAACTGAAAAAAAAACCTTAGAAGGTGACCAGTCTGAAAAAAATTTTCAAACTTTACATTTGTTAGGCATTTTGGCGATTGTATTTGGTGTGACACATTCATGGAAATATTGCCCATGTGACGACTTAATAATTCCTAAATTTAGAAAATACTTACATAAAAAAATATTTCTACTGTGTTTTCACAAAAGGGAAAAGTATTTATAGTTTTAGATAAATTTGTGATGAGTGATATTTTTGTAGTGCGATTTATCTTGTTAACTATCCCCAGGGTGGCAAATGTATTTAAACTGGCTATGAGTTATATTCTACTAGTTTGTTCCATTCTGTGTGTTGTTTTGTTTCTTAGAAGCAACTCCCCAGAAGCTTCCAAAACTTGGCAATTATTCGGCTGTATAATTCAGAAATCCCCCCTGTGTGATGTAATTCTTTTCTAGTTTTATTAAATTACTGGAAAAAATTCCGTATTAGTTTCTGCACCTAAAGGCTTACTGTGTCCAAATTTTTACAGGCAACAACTGGGCATCTGCACATGAGAAACTAAAAAAAACATCGCCGAAAGGTACAAATTTGAAGGGTAGTCTTGGAGCCAGCCCCTACAGTTTTTGTTTCTTTTACGTTCAATCCCAGATGATTGTGTTTAATTCAAACCCAGATGACCCGAAAAAGGACTCATACTATCTGCCAAATCAATATAGCAAGCATTCAGCTGTCTTTCTCCTAAGCGGATGGCAACAATAAACTAATTTTTAATATTCAATAGCTCACTTTGACATGACAAACAAATAGCTCGGGTATCAAATATTGTTAAAGTCCTCATTGCACTGAAATTGCGAATCATTTAAAAATACACAGTCTCTTATTCACATAGATGCTCTCAACTGACAAGTGTTTCTCATTCACTGGAGGGGGGAGTGTGCTGTGGCAGCTTTATATAGCTTAACAAAACACCCTGGTTAAAGATAGATGACCTTTTCCATGGCGGTTATAGCAGAGATGCATAACGTGTTTTAGCTAGGCACAAAAAGCACACAATACAGTGTTGAGGGCCAGCATTAAAATAATGCTGTAAATATAAAAATGCAGGGAGTATTTATAGTATGTTTCAAAGTAGTGTAAATGAGTTATAAATGTATCATTAATCTCTTATCCCAATGCAGATGAAAAATAATTAGTGTAAATAAATTTGGAAAAAAAATACTTATTAGATTACAAAGCAAACAATGATAAATGTATAGGTATACAAAAAAATAGAAGTAGTTTAAAAACACATATTTATTCTAAAAGTTAGCTTTCCACTATTCGAAAAACAAAACTTTTTACTAAAGCGAAATTGGTTAAATCTGATGATTGCTGTTGGAATTTCGAAATTATTATTATTATTTATTTTTTAACGTTTAAAATCTTTATAACGCAAATTTTGAAGTATGAGGCTTTGTTTTTTACAGAATTTTATGTTTTATAAATCATTTCACATATTAATAAACTTTCTGTGCATTGCAATGTATTTTCAAATAAAAAATATATTAAAATGCATTAATTAGCACTTAGGTATTTATTAAGCATTAAAAAAAAAAACTGAAATTATCAATAGCATTAGAAATAGAATCCGACAAATTTATAAATTTTGTTTGCTTTACAGATTGTAAAATTAATGTGATTTAAAAAATCAAATCATATAGAACTACTACTTTATTTTTCTTAACACCTTCTGAAATTTTATTTTCTGCTTCTTTCAGTTTATTTGCACAAATTCATAAGTAGTCTCATTTTACTGCAAACATTGAATCCATTGCATAAAAAGAATTTTCATAACAAAATGTACGACAACTAACTATATCAGTGACTTAGTGTTACCAAGCTTGGCTAAAAAATGTTTCTGCAACTTTTTTTTCTTTTTATTAATATTTAAGACAGTTCAGGGGCTAATTTAAAAGGCTTTGAGGACAACTTATGACCTACAGGCCATAGGTAGTCCATGCACTACTTCATATTTTACAGCCTTAGTTTTTTTAGATATATTGCACTCATGTTCATTTCCATCTTAATATATTTTAATATATTTTTTTTATTATTTGCAGGACTTTAAACTGAAAATGAGTGTTGCCAGCGAAAGTGTTAAAATTTCTGACTTAGCAAATCTTCAAAACAATATGTCTGTGATAAGAATGGAAAACTTGCCAGTATTATCGAATGGAAGTGGAACTTTGGATTTTTCTTCTGCTCAATTAATCAATATCCCTGTTTTGCAGGATGGTTCTGTATCTGGAATAGATTCACAACAAAGTTATATTCTCGCAACGAGTGTTGACGGCAATGCTATTCTTGTTGATGCTTCACAGCTAGCCATGCTTTCAGAACAAACTATACCTTTATATGATGGGACAAATCTTTTTCAGTTAACAGCCCAATCTACTTCAGAAGCTACCGCTATTTTAGAAAACACAGATGAACCCAGAGAAGAGACTCCATTGGAAACTGAAAAGAGTATTAATGATGTTGTGGATGATGATGAAATTCAACCTCCTGATAAAAAGGCAAAACAAAATTTTTCTACAATGTCTAAAATTTGACCTAATGTTACTTAATCAAATTTCATTAATTAACATTAAGGCTCTTTGATATTAATTTCCCTGTTTGTGCTTTTTAACATTATGACAAAGTCATGTTTGTAAAATTTTCTTTCAAAAGAACTATTTGGCTGATTTCCTTCAGATTTTAAATTATGACATTTAAATTACCTAGATTGAATTGGTCTGAAAATTTTCATTTTTTACACACCTTACATTTTTTAACACATTTTTTCATCCATTAATGTATAATAAATAATTATTAAAAATTACTTTTTATTATTAAATTATCTTTGAATAAGCAAGTTTTGTAACTGTGTACAGAAATTTAATGATTTACTTCATTAGCTCTTGATATATTGTAAAATAAACAAAAAATAAAAGAAACATTAATTGGTCCACACTTTTGACCGCTCTCCTGCCTAAACTATTGGCACTCTATTTTCCAGATTGCTTTTGTGTATTATATTTTGAGAGACAAAAAAGGTATGTTTCTTAAGAAAAAGTATAGTTTGCCTACGCTAAGAACTCCCCCCGCCACAAAGTCTGAGGCCGTCTGCTGCTATAGACACAAGAATAGCCCATTTCTGTAAGGGTAGCTTCTTTTCAGTCTAGGGCTAATATACTGAAGAAAAAGATTCCTTTTCTCTCCCCAATCCTAGCCAAACCCTGTCCTAAACAATAACCCCACACCCATGCATGAAATAGTTAGACCTTGTTACCACAGTCATCTATCTAGGGGAGTTCTTACTTAAGACAAACTATATGTTTTGTGCCTGTTTTAGATTGCAATTTAAAATATTATTTGCTCTAATTTAGTATATTTAAGGTTAGGTGTTGAATCATTTTTTTTTCAAATGCTTTGAAAAATTCAAACTTAATTTGTCCAGTTCTAAGTATATTTCTCATTTGTTTTATTTTTTTCATTTTTAGGGTCCTCATAAATGTTTGATGTGTAAACAAGACTTCTCAAATCGTAAACTTTTGCAACGACATTATAAAACTCATGCTGAAGATAAGCCTCATCATTGTGATTTGTGTGATGCTTCTTTTAATAATTTATCAAATTTACATTTACACAATGCAACTCATTCTACTACAGGCTTAAAGTGTCCTGAATGCGACAGAAGTTTTACCAGACTTGCAAGCTTAAAATCACACTTAATGTTGCATGAAACTGAAGAAAATCTTTTATGTACTGAGTGTGGAGATGAATTTGTAACACAAGTAGGGCTTTTATTAAATTTTGTTCCTAGTTTTTTGGTTATAAAATTCCTCTCCTAATATTCCTCCTTATGCTTCTCAATAACTATAGTTGTGAAAGTGGCCATTCGCTACTAGATGAGATTGCTTACAGCTTCACGTGGTATTAACATTTTGATTTTAGATAGGAAGGAAAAGTGAGAAACAAAGTTGTAATAATCATTGATTTAGTATGAATAAATTAACATTTCGTAATATAAGTTAGCATTAATGCTAATAAAAATTAATTCCTTTTTGTGATTTTCAACTAAATACTGTGACATTGTAGAACAATCTTAGAAAAAAAAAATTTATAAATAAAGATCTTGATGTGTTTGAAGTTTTAAGAGAAGTTTGTACATCAGAAATAAAGGTATATCAGAATAACTAATTCTACCCCTCAGATTTCTACAATAGTATAGTCAGACCAGGGTCTAGGAACAAAAAAATGTATGTTTTAAGTTTTTCATTGTATTAATCTCTAAAAGTTGTTTATTTTAATTTAATACATATTGCTTTATAACTTTAATTTAATTTTTTCTCCCTGTAACATTTTTGAGTGCTTACTCAGCAGTTTTCCAGTATATTCAGTTGTGATCTAGTAGTCTATATATTATATTGAAACACCTCTTTTATAACTATAGCTAAAACATTTTAAAACATAAATATGGACTTAAATTTTTATTTAATGGGCCCCGTATATTAATTAATTACTTATTGCTTTCATCATGAAAAACTATTATAATTTTATTTGTTTTTGACGATTTTCACTATCCACTTCTGAAAGACAAAGAATAAGAATAGTTAAAACCATTGCTTTTTTGTTTATCTTCTCTGAGTTTTTCAGAGGTCTCAATTACTTTACCTTCTTGAAGTTTGACATGTTTCACTTGGTGTATATAATTTTTTTTTATTATGTAATTTAAAGAATTTAAGAGTTTGTAGTGAAATATTTCTTCAATGTTGTAGAAAGAAACACCTGAGAAATAACTTTTTCAAAATTTACTTCATAGACTTGACCATTGTTCAAAATAAACAACCTAGATTTGTCCAATTTTAAAATTAAGCAGTCAAATTTATTTTCTTTATGCTTTTTACTTTTCTTAGTTTTCTTAGTTCTATTATTTATTAATACTTCCTTTATTTATTAATTCAGTTTTAAAAAAATGAGTACACAAAAAAGAATTTTCAACTTGAAAAATTAGTGAACACATAAAAAATTACCAGAAACTTCTCATTTTCTACTTTTATTTTATTGAGAGTAAAATTAAGCAGTAAATAATATTTATGTTAATATTTTATTTGACTGTAGTTATGAGGTAAACATTTATAGGTAAAATGAAAGTTTTTTTTTTTTTGTTTTTGCTTGAATACATTTAAATTCAAAATATGTTATTTAATCATATTATTTATCATAAAAAAGTTCAATTAAAGGAATGAATAATATTATTATTTTTCAAGTATAAATTGGACAAGCATATGGAAGACCACATGAAGGAGTTAGTCATGGATAAAAGTTTCGTTTGCCGCTATTGCTGTAAAGGATTTCAAAAATTAAGCTATCTAAAGGAGCATATGAAGATGCATTATAAAATTAAGTAAGTTTAAAAAACTTTTTAACATTATTTAGATAGAAAATAGTTCTTTTTCTTATTAAATGTAAGCTAATAATTGAAACATATTTAAAAAATCAAATTTATAATATAATACATTATATTATTATAAATTTTTTAGAGCTTCCTTAAATCATCGACAGTATCGCAAAATTAATGACAGGTCCAAATTTCCTCACAAGTGTTACTTCTGTGGAAAGCAATTTCAAAAGCCAAGTCAACTGATTCGGCATAATCGTATTCACACAGGTAGAGAATTACTGCTTTTTAATATTATTTTAGGATTATTTTTTCTAAATAATGGGCTCATTATTTTAGATTAAATATCTGTTGGTAGCAATCTTTCTGCTTTGAAGGTACATGAATTTATATATTTTTTGTTTTGTTTTTTAAATGTTAATGTTAAATATGTGTGTCAAATGAATGAAAATGAAATATTATTTCTAACATTACAAAAATATAACCTTAACAAAATATCTGCTAATCATCCAAATTGCATTTTTCACCCTGTTGTCTGTCAAAATCAGATAATGTTGAAAAATTGTTTGCAAGATTTTGGTTTCAGGCAAAACTCAATTACTAGTATCTGAGAGATAATCTCATTTGTTCCTGTATTATGAAAGATCAAGAAGGCAATGTATTTAGCTTTTAATTTAAAACTTTAGAAAAATGATATGTTTAGCATTAATGAAATATTTAAATTTAAGATGACACTATATATTTCTAAATCTTTAATTTTTTTAGACAAAATATAAATGATTAATTTATAGAAAATATCAAAGTTTTACAGTTTAATAAGTTATTTGTAAAACTAATCGTTGGATTCTGAAAATTCGAATTCTAAAATGGTATTTTTTGAAAATTATCTTTTTTTTAATTGTAAAAGGAAAATAAATCTTGAAAACTTATAAAATTTTGCATTAATTTGGCCAGTCCTGGGTCTCTAAACTATGAAACACAGCTAGCATCACTAATCTAGCCTTTTTTTCCCCCCAGCAATCTGGTCAGTAATTCAGAGTGTTTAATCTGATTACTATTGTTGTTGTTCCTTATCCTCCAATTGTCTGACGAAGTCTGACAAGATCCAATAGGTTGTTGACCTTCAAAAAGTCGATGACAAGAAGTGGATTAGCGTCCTCCTTGGAGAGGCGCAAGCAGTCAAGGATATGTTCGGCAGAGGCCTGCTGGGCTTCACATTTGGAGCAGACTGCTTTTGATTTTGGACTGATTCTCTGAGTAGGTAAGGGCTGAGGACGAAGGTATTGAATGACTACAACCCTCCTTGGCCAAGCGATCCGCTTGCTCATTGCCAAAGATTGCTCATAATCAACGAGAATGACTTTGGCGATATTTGGATCCTGTCAGACAGTCGCTGCTCCCTTCAACACCTACACAATTGGACTAAAGTTGGAGACAAAACAAGCATCTACATTATTCTTAAACTTCAACTTATTTCAAAGCACCACGGCGTTCATCTTCAGTGGATACCATCCCACGTTGATAACTATTTATTTCAGTTGTATTAACATCTATGACAAGTTTAAAACTTAACAAAATAATTATTAAAAGAAACACAATAACCAATGTACATAATGAAATCAGGGCTGATTGTGCTCCGGAAAAAATCCGGATTTCCGGATTTTTCGCTAACCGTGATCCAGAAGTTTCCGGATATCGAAGGTTCAAATGTTTTAAAAAATCATTGATCTCAAAAGTTTTCGGAAATCAAATTTTCAAAGGTGTAACTTAAAGACACAGTTTATTTTATTTGTTTGTAAGGAGAGCTACTTTATAAGCTTATATTCATGATTAATATGTGAAATTGAATTTTCAGAATTAGGATTTAATAATAGTAAATTTGTTGTTTAAACTTAAAATAAATAATGTACTATCACTTCATAGTTAACTCAGTAGTTAACTAACTAAATGTCAAAGAAGAAGCCAATGTCATAAAGAATAATAATTATTATTATTAAATATTTTTATGTATTTATTTTTTTTTTTTTGAAAAATTTCTGAAGCTGAATGAGATGATCCTTCAATCCCTAAATAATGCCTTTACTTGAGGAACTTGGCCATTGGGACTTACCTCAGATGTTATGATGAAACTAAAAAGTTTTGAGACCCTTGAACTAGACTGTCAATCTGAATATTTTCATGTGAAAAAGTGATACTTGCTTTACTTGACTCTTTCCTTATATTTTGAAAAATAAAATTTTATGTCTTGCATTTTATTATAACATTTATAATGAATCCCTATTCAAATAGATATTTTTTCACAGTATTTGCTAATTTTCAGTTCTAGTATTAGTTCTATAAATAATTTATAGTTATTAGTTGTTGTATTTTTTGTGTTTATTTTTTGTTTTTAAAAAGTCTCTAAAATAGTTTAGCTATTGCACAATAGTTGACTTGTCATTTATATTTTTTTTTTTGTAAAATTTACAAGATATTTTCCCTTTTCAGATATGGGTAATGTGTATCCATATGTACATAAATGTAACATTTTATTTATAACATTATTGCAACATAATTTTTATTTATACTAAAATATTTGAGTAGCGTCAAAATTTATAATCATGTTATAAATTTTTAATTGAATAATTGCATTATTTTATAGCCTATTTTTTATTTTGGTTGACAGGAGAAAGACCCTTTAAATGTGATATATGCAGTCGAGCTTTCAACCAAAAAGGAGCTTTGTTAATACACTCAGTAAAGCATACTGGTGAACGTCCATTTATTTGTGAATTTTGCCCAGCAGCTTTTGCCCAAAAAGGCAATTTGAGAAATCATATTCGCCGAGTGCATACTTTGCTTCCCCTGGAAACAGGCGACGGAGTCCATAAATGTGAACTGTGTACTTGCGTTTTCCGAAAACTGGGAAGTTTGAATGCCCACATGAGCCGAGCTCATTCCTCAGCATTAGCTCCTACTATAGAAGCAGTTAAAAATCAATGTGATTCAGCCACAGAACCACCGAAAGAAGTATCCACTGTTGTGAAGCAATTAATTGAGCTGTCTAAAGAAGCAAAACTACAGGATATAAATAAAGATACTTTTGAAACAATAGTTGTAGACAGTAACGTAAGTGCAGACATATTGCAACAAGCCTTGGAAAACAGTGGACTTGTATCTGTAGAGCAAACAGATAAGTCAAAGCCTTATATAACGACTGTTGAAGACACTGCTACTGGCACCATGAGAAAACACATTACAAGGAGTGTTGGTGGTGTTAGATGGTATCAATGTATGTACTGTACTAAAGAATTTAAAAAACCCAGTGACTTAGTCAGACATATTCGAATACATACTCATGAAAGACCATTTAAGTGTGGTCAGTGTTATCGAGCATTTGCTGTACGTAGTACTCTTAATGCTCATATTAGGACTCATTCTGGTACTAAAGAATTTTCCTGTGAACATTGTAAAAAATTGTTTTCTACCTCAGGGAGCTTAAAAGTTCATCTTTTACTTCATAGTGGTGTGAAACCATTTTCATGTACTATATGTGATAAAGCCTTTCGAACGTCTGGTCATCGAAACAGCCATATGGCATCGCATCAAAAGGATAAAGTTTCAAAACGTTCTAAAAAGAAACTTTCGCCACAAACTTTAGATCTTAATGTTACAGTTCCTTTGCAGGAACCAATCCTCATTACAGATGAAGGCTTAGTTCAACCTGTATCAAAGAATAGTGCAATGTATAATGAGCTTATTAAAAACAAGTTTGGCGGAGACAGGCCCTATCGCTGTTCTATGTGTGATAAGGGCTTTAAGAAATCTAGTCACCTGAAGCAACACATACGTTCTCATACTGGTGAGAAACCTTATACTTGTACTCAATGTCAAAGATCTTTTGTATCAAACGGGGTCTTAAAAGCCCATATGAGAATTCACACTGGTATGAAAGCTTATCAATGCACTGTGTGTAATGCTGCTTTCACCACAAATGGTTCTCTCAAAAGACATATGTGCATACATAGCAATGAAAGGCCATACATGTGTCCTTATTGTCAAAAGACATTTAAAACAGCCATGAATTGTAAGAAACATATGCAAACTCACCGCTATGAGTTGGCTCTTGGCTTAGAAACTGGAGTGTCTGTTACAGTTATGTCAGATGGTGTTGTTGGGGTTCATAATCCAGAAGAAGTCACTTCAACCACTGAAAACAATATAGTCGAAAAACAAGCGAATGTTCAAAATAATGAGACAGAACAAGTAGCAGAAAATGGTTGTGAAAAAGAAACTGTTCTTTCTGTGTCAGACAATTTTGTTAATCAGGACGCAACCAAAATAACTATAACAGTATGTATTTTTTTTTTATCTATAATTTTATTTTATAACTGATACTACTGTCAATGATAATTTGCATTCCATTGTAGGAAATATTGCCGCAGCATTTGTCTCGTGAGGTGTATAATCCAGATACTGGTATGATTGAGCACATTGAAGTTGTGAACCAGTCAGAAGTTTTTGGACAAACACCAATATTCTCAATTACAGAAACAGAATATGGGGGAAATCAGTTGACTTTACAGGTAAAAAGTGTTTTTAAAAGTTTTGGCGCATATCACTCAAAATGTTTTTTGTTGTAGAGATAAAAATCACCAATGATCAGTAACAACAAGATTTTTGAAATACATAAATATTTCTTTCATTCTAAAATCATCTCTGCTTAAGCGTGTCAAAATAAACATTAAACTGTATGCTGCTTTTTAAGGATATCAATGTGAGAAATAATCAGTATGTTTTTAATGGTCTCTTCTCATTTAATTAAATCTTTCCCTGTGAAAATTGGGAGACTTATTACTTTTAAATAGTCACCCTATTTTAATGAAAAAAGTTTTCCTATTAGTTATTTTGGTTCCGAAGATGTTTAAATCTCCTTATCAAACCGTATAAATTATGACCTAGTAAGATTAAAAAATTAATGTGACTGAAATTTTATGATAGAATTGATTAATTATTTACTGAATGAAAAATATGCTATTTGAGATATTCCTAGTGGGATTGAAGATTGAATAAGACTATACAATCACAAAAAATAATAAGTCAGCATTAAATTGCTTTTAATTGTAAATGCAGCAATTGTTTCCATATTGATTAATCGAGTAAAATCAATAATTCTGACAAATTCTTAGAATTGTTAAGTATGTCATTTTTGCAGTGAGTGTTTTATTTTTATTGTGACTCTTTAGCTTAAATCTTAGCTTGTTAAATAAATTAATTGAATGTGTTTAGAGGAATAAAAATTTAAAATCAGAACTTTTTTTAATCAAGCTTAATCAACATAAAAAAAAATTGGTCTAGTTACAGGAAGAAAAAAAGCATTTTTTCACACCTGATAGCTCTGAAAACTTTTAGTATTAAGAAATTATACTTTAAGACAAATTAGGAATACACAAACAATAATCCACCTGAACACAATGAAAAAGATTAGTTGTAGTTATATTTAATTAAAGAAATTAATAAAAAAGAAAAAAATACATTGAGGCCTTTAAAAAAACGCATTTCTCCCATGTTCTTGATGGAAAAAAATACGGACTTAATTTTATGTAATGATTCAGAGCAGAGTTTTAATTTATGTGCTTCAGTTAGTTTTCTCGGGAAAATTGTAAGAATGATATCTGGAAAATTAAAAAAATAAACAAATAAAAACGCAAAATTGACAAACCTTTTGCTACTATGTTTAAGATTTATGTTAAAAAAAATAATGTGTTCAATTGAAAATACAAAAAATTATTCAAAAATTGTGAACCTTTGAAAAATCATTTGCTCTAAAAGTTTTCTCTTTCTCAATTGTTACTATTGTATTTGAATAAATATAACGAGATAGGATTAATGTTTGATACACAAAATACATTATGAAGTTATGTTAAACTGAAGTAGCAAAATTTAGCTTATTTCTAAAGAATAATAAAATCAATGTTATATATTTGTTTCTTATGTATTATTGTTTCTATATATGTGTAATTAAATCAGAGCATGACAATTCTATAGATAAATACGTGGTATTTCTGTTGTTTTTTAAATATATTATTATGATCCAGAAATTTTTGAATTGCACATTTGAGTGAATTATTCTTTTTGGTGCATTCAATTTGCAGTTAAATCTATGTGATTTTCTTATTACTTTTTTTGGTATTTTTATTTTGCTAGGGATTTCTTCATGGTTTTTAAAATTATTGCATCACATTTTTTTAATGCAAAATAATTACATCACAATATACTACTTTTGAATTGTGCAATTAAATTATTACTTTTTGATGTGTTTTAATTTTCCTAATTCCATCATAAATCTAAGTGGTTTTTTTTTTCTTTTTTACGCATATTGTTCAAAACAACCACATGGTTTTTAAAACCCCAGTATTTTTAATACAGTATTAATGCCTGATGCAATCCTTGAACCCCACATTTTAGTAAATCTTTTTTTTTTTTTTTTTTTTTTTTTTGACACCTGGTTTGTTTCATTGTAAATCTATGAGGTCATGTCAATTGCTTTTGTGGCATTTATTGCTATAGATTTTCACATCATCGTTAAATTCCTGATATTTTTTTATATGTGACATGTAAAATTCAAAAATAGAGAAATGTGTAAATGTTTAACTTTTTACTGTTTGTGATTTTGTTTCTTATTCTTTATAGCATATAAGGCGTTTTTCTCTCTCTTTTTTTATTACCTGTCTTATATTTAACATTTATAAAACTTCTTATTGTTAAATTCACTAAATATGAAAATCTTGAAGCTGTATTAAATTAAGTTTGCATTTATGATATATATTTTTTAAGTTGAATTTGCATTTAATGTACTCAATCAAATATTTAATTTTTATTTTATTCTCCATAAACCTAAAATTTTTTTCTCTTATAGAATTTATTTTAAAATGAATTTTAGTCTAATTTTATGTGTATGCATATCTAAATAAAGAAATTTTTTTTTTTCCACAATGTTTTTATTTTATTTTGTAAAATTTGTTTTCTTATTAAGAAGGAAATAAATATTAGTTTTGCATTCTTTAATTTTGAATGCCTTGTAATATTTAGAAGCATAATTTAATTTTGTAACATTATTTCTTAGTTCATTGTTAAAAAGATTTTTGTAACTATTAAGTATTTGAGCATGTGGCCTTTCAATGGTCATCCTGTTGAGCAAGTTATCTTCACTTAAAAAGGTTATGCACCACTAGTGTTGGTTAATCTTTTCTGAGTCTATAAGCTAGATAATTGTGTACAAAAACATCTTTGTATATTTATACACATATTTATTATTGAGCTTGCTATCATTTTTATAACTATTCTAATTATTAAGAGCATTATTTGCAATATATAGTGTTTATCATCAATTTTTATAGTGTCAATCATCAGCGTTTATCATCAATTATATGATTAATAAAAGTTTATAGAAAAAGTATCTTGATAAGTGCAGTTTTTGCGGTCATCTCTTTTCTTTTTATTATTATAAATAATTAAACTTAGTCTCTATTTTGATAGATATGTAGTAAAATGTATGTTTAAACATTAGTTTAATATTAGCTTTAAATTTCAGTTGTGTAACAAACATATCTTATGTGTTATCTTTAAACATTTATTATGTTTAGAACATTCTAAAATGTTCTAAACAATTGAGGGCCGTATATTAAGCTGTGTAACTATAACTGTTTGTTCTTAAATTTTTCAGTCATACAAAACAATCTGCACGTTTTAGCATACATTTTTAAACATTTCAGAAAAGTAGAATATTATTCTAGCTTCACGCTAATATGCAATAAAAGTATTATATAAGCTAATGTGTCATATTGAATATATTACATTTATAAACCTCCTCCACTCATACTTTTTTGCTTATAATATATTTATAATAATTGAATTAATTGATGAAAAATTATTAGTTATTATTTAATTATCAATTAAGTTATTATTTAGTTGTTATTAATAATGCTATTTATAATTGAAACCCATACTACAGGCTGATACTGAACCTGAGGAATTTGTTTCATCTACTACAACAAATGAAAATCTTTTACCAGAACATCTATCAAATATCTTAGAACAGCAACAGGAAACTATAGTTGAAACGACACCAGCAGCAAATGTAGAAATAAAATCTAAAGTACCTAAGAAGCAAAAGTTTAAAAGACCTTTCAAGTGAGTTTTTTTTTTCTTTCTATCTCATTGTAATCTTACAATTATTTCTGATTCAATTAAATTTTATCATTAAAAAAAAAATTCTATGCATTTCAGTTTAATTATTTCTTATTTTTCTTGTACTTTCATTGTTTATCAACCTACAAATGTCAACAATAAACTTTTAATTCAATTTAAAAAATACCTAAAAATCTTGATGTAAGTTAAGAAGTTATACATAGTTAGAAAACATATTCTTTAACTTTTTAAACAATGTTCTTCTTGATCTATCTTTTGCGTATTTACTATGTATCAATGTTAGGATTACAAACACATTTAACTGAGTTAAGTGCTTTTAAATTTATCAAATACGACATTTGTAAATGGCAGAATTGCCCTGACAACCAATTTAGCATTTCTTGTTTTTGCCTCTCTCACCTCCCCCATCGAGTTTTTTTAAAGGCCAGTTTTATTATTTGTCATTTTTTTACTAGCCTTATTAGTCATGATCCGAAAAGCCAGCAGCCTGCTCTATATGTATATATATACTATAGATAACATCAAATAATCTTTCTAGATTTAAGATTCTTTCTAGATTATCAAAATAGATTAATCAATCTAGTTTATTTGAATTGCAATAGTCTAGAAAGATTAAAGTTGTTTTCATTTATTGTAAAATATGTACTGCTTAATTGAATAGTTAAAGTTATGCTTATTGTGCTTTCTTTTTTACCTCAGGTGTGATCAGTGTCCAAAAACATTTAAGAAAACTAGCCATCTGAAACAACATATAATCTCTCATACTGGTGAGAAGTCTTTTTGGTGTACAATATGTGGTGATATGTTTAGTCACAATAGAGTATTGAAGCAGCACATCAGAACTAAACATGAACATGTCCGGGATTTTAAATGTTCCATGTGTAGTACTGTTTTTACTACAAATTATAACCTTTTGAGGCATATGAACACCCATGACACACACCTCTATCCTTTTCATTGTGCTTATTGTTCTGATAAATTTATGACAAAGGACTGTTATAAGTTACATTTGGATGAATTTCATCAAATTCAAGGAATCAGAGAAGGTAAGTTTTTTTTTTTACTCTTGATATTCTATAAAAAAATAAAATAACAATTCTAATGGATGGCATTTTTTACTGCAGAGGGCATGCTCACTTCTAGTTACTAGGAATGATATTTGCTCAACCAGAAAAAAAAACTCATAATTTTATCAAATTTGTTCGTTTTTTGCATTGAAAATTCTATTGCTTACAACATCAAATTATTTGCTACACAGTTTTTTTTTTTAAATTTATTTTATATTTGTTTCACAAACAGTTTTGGATACAATTGAATAATTCTTTCCTCTTTTAATAGTTTTGGATGGGCACTTATAAAGTAAATCAGTGAGAATATGACAAAACTTATGGCATTTAATATTTGCCAACATTAAGTTTTATTTGTATTAAAATGTAAGTTAATAAATGTTATTTAGCTCTAAGCGAGACCTAATCTAGACCTAAGCAATTTTTTTGCAAAAATATTATAAGCATAAAGTTGAGATATTGATATCCATTTCTGAAGCGCACTATGTATTATTTAATCTATTGGAGATCTGATAGAATGTCATACACTCCTTTTCTATGTTAAGTTTAGCACCTACCCTTCCTATTAATTTCATTCAAGTTTCTATAAATAATGTTTTAAATTAATATTGTATATTTATTTACACAAACAATAAATTAATTTTATGTACAGTGTGCGATATAAAAAAGGGATCGCCCTGAATTACTTTTTATCTAATGATTGGTATTAGGACTCAATCTTAATGGTTTGAAGGGGTAACCTCAAATATGCTAATTAATTAGTGCAGACAATATTTTAAGTTATGAAATCAGATACAAAAACATACTTTCTCTGAATAACGTTTTTCTTTTCTTGACGGATTTAGATTTCTGACACTTAAAATATGGAGAATAGCCACAAACAGGGAAATATGGTCACCATAGTTTGGTCAGGAAAGCAGTCCAAAGCTTGGACCCTTTAATGTTAATTTTATTTTTTGCTTACTTCACAACATTTCAAGAATTTTGATAGAGAATTTTAAAAAAAATTGCAAACAGTTATAAAATTTGTTTACCCTAATATAATTCTGTGCAAAAAATAGCTTTTAATAAATATTTATTGAATTGTAAGGTTTACAATTTTTTACATCATTTTAAAGAATGTAATTTAAACCTAGCAAAATACCAAATTTGTGCTAAAAAATCGAGTTTTAAAGAAGTTTTATTTTTAAAATTCAATTTCTCAAAAACTATTTTACAGGTTTTGCTCAAATTTTGCATTTTGCCATGTAAAATTATATTATTTAAAATGATGTAAAAAATGTATACCTTATAATTCAAAGTTTTTTCGACCATTTATAAATAAAAAAATTAATTTCTTTTAAATATTTACTAAAAGTTATATTTTGCATGGATCTTTGGATAAACGAATTTTATAATCGTGTGCAAAAATTTTTCAATTTCCTTAAAAAGTTCTTGAGATATAGTGAAATATGCAAAATATAAAATTAATATTAAGGGGTCCCAAAATTTAAACTGCTCTCCTAACTAAATTATGGGGACCGTACTTCTCAGATTGTAAATATCCTCTGCACAAATTAATTAGCATATTTCTGATCACCCTCTGAAACTATTAAGATTGAGTCCTAGAATGTAATGAGCTGATAATTAGATCAAAAATTACTCAGGGTGGTCCATTTTTCATTTTGCCCAATGTGCAATGTGAAGATCAAAATCAGCAAAATATGTATCCTTCTAAATCTAAATGCCCACCATATTCTAGAGCAGGGCTTCTTAAACTTTTTTATATAGCGACCCCCTTCAAGCTTAGGAAATTTTAAACGACCCCCTCCTCCATATAATGAAATATATATTAACCGTAGATGTAGATGTAATATCGCACTA
Source organism: Parasteatoda lunata (assembly GCA_949128135.1). Classification (NCBI taxonomy): domain Eukaryota; kingdom Metazoa; phylum Arthropoda; class Arachnida; order Araneae; family Theridiidae; genus Parasteatoda; species Parasteatoda lunata. The sequence goes on along the minus strand of OX421973.1, from coordinate 57,962,238 downwards.
TTTTACAATGTAAATAAAATAAGGATTAAAGAATACGTACCCATTCATTTCACATATATATAATTGGAAACGTTGACAGGATATCGGTCGTAATAAAACACAATAAATAGAATGACATAAAACTATATATATATTTATTCAATAGAAAAAATAAACTTTTGTAAAAAATTTTTTATAAGAAAACATAAAACTATATCTATATATTCAATAGAAAAAATAAACTTTTGTAACAATTTTTTTAATAAAAACATATTATTAACATCAAACAATATTAATGTGACGGATGTGATTGTTTATTTTTACACAAATAATTAAATCTAGGCTCAATTTGAGTTAGTGCAGATCGTAATAAATTTTCAACGTTTATTAAAGTTGAACGGTATTTTGATTTTATGTAAGTTAATGTGGAAAAGGCTGATTCACATAAATATGTTGTACAAAATTGCAGTAATTTGTTCATTGCCATTTCCGATAGTAGGGGATATTCTGATTTGATTTCTATCCAAAATTCATGCACTGGCACTTGAGAAAATCTAAGTCGCAAGGTAGTATCACTTGTTAATTCGGCAAATTCTTCTTGTGCTTTTAAGTTTAAAAAATTAATTTCTTCCATTTCAATTGAAAATGGATTGCAAATCCATTGTTGTGTATCGATATCATTGGGAAAATACCTATGCATGTAAACTTCCATATCCTTCAAATGATTAACTATAATTTTTGTTATAGGAGTATCTTTTTTTGAAATATTGTTACTAATTATATACTCGTCAGTAAATGGAAACATTTCGAGCGATCCACTTTCCACTCTGTTCTTCCATATAAGAATTTTTTTAACAAAGGCCTCAAGTTTATTTTTTAACATAAACATATTAACGCAGACTCCCTGCATTGATAAATTCATATCATTGATTTTATTAAAAATATCTGCCAAATAGCATAGCTTGAGAAGCCATAAATTATCTTGAAAATAATCGGCCAAATTAGAATTTTGCTCTGTTAGAAATATAAGAACTTCATCTTTTAAAGTTAATAATCGTTTCAAACTTCGACCTCTTGATAGCCACCTAACTTCAGCATGTAGCAATAAACTTGTATAATCCGAATCCATATCAATGCACAAATTTTTAAACAATCGACTATTAAGTGCTCGACTTTTAATAAAGTTAATGATTTTGACTGCATCAAAAAACACAGTGTTTAATTCTGGTGCAATTTTTTTAACAACAAGTGCCTCTCGGTGAATCATACAATGTGTAAATGTAATATGATCATTTCCAGCTTTAACAAATGCTGTAAAACCAAGATCTTGTCCGGTCATTGCTGCAGCACCGTCCGTGCACACACCAACACAATTTTTCCAATTTAATCCTTCTTTTTCAAAAAACTCATTTACTTTTTTATATATATCTTTTCCACGAGTATGACCTTCCAGAGGAGGACAAAACAGTATATCTTCATGAATGCTTCCCTCATAAATATATCTTACAAAAATTAACAACTGTGCCATTTTTTAAATGTCTGTCGACTCGTCCAGTTGTATTGCAAACTTTGAGCTGTCTTTAAGCCTCATAAGAAGCTGTTGAAATTGATCATTGCTAATGTCTGAAATTCTTTTGGACACAGTGTCATTTGATAATGGAATTTTACTAATTTCAGCAGCATACTGTTTTCCATGAACAATTTCAGACATTCTTATAGCTGCAGGTAGTAAAAGTTGCTCTCCAATAGTAAAAGGCTTTTTCGTTTTTGCTATCAAATACGAAACTTCATACGATGCCAATAGATATTTATCATTCAAAGTAACATATTCTCCAAAGTGTTCTTTTCTTTATTTGATGTTTTCAAAAGACGCTCAAAATATTCTATTGGCTTTTTTGATAACGTTGCATGTTTAGTATTCAAATGTCGTTGCAGTTTTGACGGTTTCATGCTTTCTGCAGCCAAAACTTCTTTGCAAATTAAGCACACTGGTTGTTCTTCATTGTTGTGAGAAGAGCATGGGAAGCCATACTGCAAATATGATTCGTCATATTTTCTTTTTTTTGTTTTGCTAGAAGTCGGATTTGAAGCACTGCAACTTGGTTGTGACGGCGTGGCAGACTTATTAGTTGGAATTTTAATTAGCCATTTATCGATGATGGTTAAATAATAATAAATAATTAAACAAAATGTAGTTGAACTTTAACGTAATAATTAAAAACACCAGCTGAAAATTACACAGTAAATACACACATGTCACTACGAAGACAAAGCTGAGTCCAAACTGAAGTACAAATCGAAAAATAACTACACTCGAATCTTTACCAGTGCAATGACAACAAATTACGATCAGATCAACCCCGACGCATGGCGTGTTCAAAGTGTTCAGCGCACAAAGGCACCGTATCACAAAGACGCCGAAAAAGAAGCTTTCATTTAATTTTTTTAATTATAATTTTATAAAAATAATATGCCAATTCGCCTATCCTAGCTTTATTATGCTTCCGTATTGTATGTGTAAGCTGTAAGGCGACGCGGCGTCTGAGTACTTATAATCACTAAGTTATCTTGCAAACACTGACGCCGGCGGCCAGACATCAATGTCGAACGTTCAGTTGAAAATCGAGGAGCGCGTTGTATTTATTATTTTAAATGCTACTTCCATATTTTCATTTATAGGCCCTACATAACAGTTTTGCATTGCCACTTTTTTCAAAAAATAGTTATAATAAAACTACAATAGTATTTTGTATGATTTTTATTTGTATTTATATTTGTACGTAGTGTGTATACTAATTTTAAAATTTTATTTATAATGATTGAAAAGTAACAGATCTTTGCGACCCCCTTTCAGTAGTCTCGCGACCCCCCTGGGGGTCGCGACCCACAGTTTAAGAAGCCCTGTTCTAGAGACTCCTTGTCTTATTCAATTTATTGTGGATCTGATAGAATGCCAGACACTCCTTTTTTGTGTTAAGTTTAACACCTACCCTTCCTATTAATTTGATTCAAATTTATACAAATAATGTTATCAACTAATAATGTATATTTATTTACACAAAATATAAATTAATACTATGTGTAGTAAATAACTAAAAATCTTGAAATAAATATTTCAAATTAGTTTAAAAAATCTAATCGTTATTAATAACACTATTCTGCCTGAAAATCAGCCCTAATACCAACTGATTTTTATGTAAAATACCTATTCTTCTAAATCTAAATGTCCACTGTATTCTAGAGACTATGTTTATCAGCTCTGGAGAGGGGCAAATTTTATGTTCATGAATTTTATATGGATGAGGGAAAAGGATTACTTGACCCATCAAATTTCTTCTGGGATGTTAGAGAGAGTAAACGTCTTAAAGCATAAATCAGTTAAATTGTAAAAATAATTATTTAAATTGATTTTTTTCCTCGAAACTATTCCATAATTTCTACACATAAGGAATAGTGTGGAATAATAATAAGGGAAAGCTTTAAGCCCTTTTTTCTCTTCTAAACATCTATAAATAAAAAAAAATATAGAGCCATGATTTTGATCAAAAGTGGTTGGTGAGCCTGGAGAGTTCCCAAAAGTGATTTCTTAATCATTTTTGATCACTCACTTGACTCAACTATTGAAACCGTATTTTCCAGATTTGAGTTCTGAATCCATCAGAAAGGTATATTTAATCAGAAAAAAGAAATTTTTTAGTCTGATCTTGTAATTTCATTAATTGTCTGTACTAAGTCATAGAAATATCTTAGGCAGTCACTCAAACTATTTTATTTTATAAAAATTTAACCATCAGAGCTTAAATTATTTAAAAAATTGCTCTTTTTCAAAAAGCAAAAAAAAAATATTGAGATAAATAATTTGCAAAACTTTTTTGTACTATATTTTCTTTACTTAAGGTTAAAAATATTTGATCATTACATTTTCATTAATTTTGTGTAATATTTTGACTATAGAACCTATAAATGAAATCTTTGAGAGAATGCATGAAGAAATGTCTGAAAATATGCCAGAAAAAGTTGTACAGGAAGGAGTAAGTATTGAAACACCTGATCAGAACTTAGAAAAATCAACAATTCAAGTACAAATGTCCAATAATACTGATGTGGTTGAAAAGATATTTTTAAAGTCTCTGAAAGAAAGCAAAAATGGAAGAGGAGTGAGTATAATTTATTTTAAAGTCTGAAATTTAAAAGAATTTTAAGGAGTTTCAACTTTGAAATAGTTTTTATCAACTTTTGTACCAATGTATTATAAGCTACTAGTGACAGATACCTTTATCTATCATTAATTCATTTTCTAGGAAGATGGTTGTACTTAAGATAAGCTGTCCCTTCAAGAGGTTTACTTTTTTGGGGATTTGATAACTTCAGCAATAAATTAATCTTAGCTGTAAATTAATCTTGATGACTTAACAGGGGTCTGTTTAGAAGAAATTTGGGTCCGTTAACGGACCTTTCACAAAATATCTTTTCATAAAAACAGACCCTTCACAAAATAATTTATCTTTTAATCGGACCCTTCACAAATTTGTTTATTTTCATTATTGTTTTATTAATGGAATAAACCCTTTCCGGGGGGGAGGCAAAAAGCTGGTTCGAAACAAACTAAGTTTCCCTAAGTTTAAATTCCAAATGTAGTATTTTAATAAAATATTTCTATATTTACAAACATCGTGTGCACATTCTTAATGATATTAAATGATATTTTTTTTGTTAATAAATAATTGATCAATTTATATTTATTCATAAAATTAATTAATAGAATATTATGTATTGTAAATAAAAATTGATTTCTGGCAAGTTTTTAAATTAAAATATTATGAACTTAAGAATTGTTTAAATTTTCTTTAATGCATAACACATTAGAAGGGATACATAACTAAGTTGTAATATTTAAAATATGTCAATTGAAATTATTGAAAATATGAGTGATTTTGTTTTCACACGCACATTATTCGTTCGAAATGAATATTCTGTGTTGAGCAGTATAGGCTAAATACCCAAATATTTGTATAGGCTAAATACGCAAAAAATTTTCCTCTAATTTAGTAGCAGTACTTGTTGAGCAGAATCTTGTATCTATTTACAATTTAAAAACTTCCTGAAAAGGTTTTTAGCAATTTTTGCAATAACAGGACCCTATTTGCATAAATTCACAAAAGCAGGACCCTGGTTGAAAGAATGTGACTTAACTCTTATTTTATATTTACAAATTATGTGAATATAAAATAAGTGTGATTTGAATATATCACAATTTTACTAAAACAGGACCTTTCACAAAATGTCTAGACAGACCCCCGCTTAATCAATTAAAAACTTTTCTGTGGATTCACTGAATTATGCTTTTTTTTTTCCAGTTTTTTACAATTTCTAAATTCAGTCCAAATTCATATTAAAATTGTGTAACAGAATTAGTTTTCCTCAAGTTTAAGATTTATTAAAAAATTTAAAGTTTCCATCTAATAATCTTTACTCTCTAAAAGTTCATTACCTCAAGAAGACCCTAAACCTTAAACATATACTTTTCTGATGTGATAATTCCTTCTCCCCCCCCCCCCCCCTTGATTTCTATTATTCCTGAAGTCAGTGCAAATCAATATTAAATTATGTTATGGGTTTAACTTTGAACGGATGTAAGACTTGCACAAATAACTCAAATTTTTAGTTAAAAGTGTTAATTCTCAATATTATTTAGTGATGACCCTATATTTCACATGACTGCTGGTCATTTAATTTAAATATAAGTTTTAATTAATTATTGTGAAATACTACGAATTTAATACGTTGAACTTACAATTTGTTCAAACGTGATTGAAGTATATCTTATCATTTTTGTTGTTTCAGAATTCAGACTTTTGAATGTTATTATATAGAGAGAAAAATTTTATATAGCTGAATGGGAGTTATTTATCTATTGTTTTTAGAAGATGCAGTTATAAATCAAATCTTGTAAGATAAAGATTAGTTTATGAATCTCTTTACACAGTATGTTAGAAATTATTTCACACTAATTAACAGTGAAATAGTTACAGAATTTTTATAATTGCGAACAACTGGATCGTTCACTTATTCAATTTTTTAAAATACTGTTTTGCTACATTCAAAATCACTGAATTCTTTAGTTAATAACATTAAACTCTGAGGAAGAAATTTTCAATCCAATTACATTTTTTAACTTATTATTAAATCTTCAAATTAGCAACTAATCTTCACATCTAGTAATCTTCAAATTGTAAAAATTGGTTTCAGTTAGGAGTTAATAATTAATAAAAATTTGAAACAACTAATAGACAAGCATGGTGCATGGTTTCTAAAAAGTGCTTAAAGGTTCTTCTTTTCTTTTTTTAAAAGTCCTTAAAGGTGCTTTTTTCATTGGGTGTTTTTAAAAAGTGCTTAATTTTGCCTTTTCGAAAATGAGTTTTTTTTTCCTTTACCATGTCCATTTTCGCCACATATTATGCAAAAGCCTGCTTTTCACATTGTTCTCTTCAACGTTTTCACAATTCATTCAACCACACTCCATTTCAGCGTACCATTGGTCCATAGCGTATGAAAGCGCCAATCATTTTACATGTTTGATGAAATACTTGGGAGTCCACATGTGTGCCTACTGAGCTGGGTTCGGTGAGATTATTGCACTCTCATGTCCAACTCTGCTGCATTTTGTAAGGTGTTCTCAATTTCAGGCTTCATTTTCCACCTTTGATATCGAACCGAAAAATCTCTCGATCATTTTATAATGTCTAATAGAATCTAGAAAATAGTTCTTTGTCAGAAACTAGTTATTTTATCATGATCATGTAATGTCTGAAAATTATTCTGCTTTTTGTTAATGTATATAGTGCTTAAAAATATCTTTTGAGTGCTTAAAAAGTACATAAAAGGTGCTTATTTTTTGTTGAAAGATTTAGCTACACATCCTGACGATTTATTCATTAATTTTTATATGTAATATAATTTCCTTTTTTACAACAAACTTTTCTATGCAATTATATTTAAAGTCATCAGACCATTCAAGAGTAAAAGTTGAGTTTTTATTGTAAAAGCCATTTATCTGTGTCATTCCTTATCTCTAAACAACTAAGGATATTTTTTTTCTTCTTTTTTTTGGAAAGAGGAGAACTTTTTGTTTTAAATATTTAAAGGTTGGTTTTGTAAAGCGATAAAATCTAAATTATCCTCAAACATAGAACTAACTTATCACAACACATTCATAAGGGGATTGAACTTTAGATTATTATATTTTGCTTCCTCCTCACCATTACAATCTGTTATCCAAGGGTGTTTGGCTAAGTTTTTTTCATCGAAATCTCTTAAACCTAATGCTCCTTCCCCGTGTTACTCCTATTATTTTCTCTTGAAGTATTCTTTCATCCTACAATAAATTCATCAGTATTACATGTACCTCTGTTTAATTTCAGTTTTTATTAAAGTTTTTCCTTTTTTCAGGGAGGAAGAGATTATACCCCTAAACAAATTCATCAGTGTTCACAGTGTCCAAAGAGTTTCAAGAAGCCCAGTGATCTTGTTCGGCATCTAAGAATTCACACTGGTGAAAAACCATATTCTTGTGAGAGCTGTGGCAAAGCTTTTACTGTAAAGTCTACATTAATAAGCCACCAGAAAACACATACGGGTGAAAAAAACTTTTCTTGTCATGTATGTAATTCACTTTTTGCTACAAAGGGAAGTCTAAAGATTCACATGAGGCTTCATACAGGTACTTTTTTGTTAATTTTTTTTTTTCAAAACCTTTTTAACTGAGATTTGCCAAAAATATATTTACATGATTAAATTTTAGTTACCCGTTCTTATGTTCACCTAACCTTTCACCTCAATAATATTTCCTTACTTTCTTAGCTAGAAAGTTACTATAATTATTTGAATACCAATAAAATGTTTTTTTTCTTCTGGTCACTAAAAAATAGCTATTTGTTAATCATCAACTAGACTAATTTTGGCTAATAATATCTTTAAAAATAAGTAGTTATGCATGCGATTTCAAAAGTTAATTTAGACTAAATCGTCGGACAATTTGAAAAAAGAAGAATGAAAACAAGCATGATCAAATATTCTTGCCTTTACTTTTGAACATTTTAAAAGGATGCATTCTTATGGTACCTTTTTAAAGGATGCATTCTTATGAACCACTTATGGCTCAGTGATTAAGGCTCTGAACTGTCACTGGTGAAGAACTGGGGTTCGATCCCCAGTGACAGTTTGAAGCCCACCCAGCTGCCGATTGATGGGTACCAGCTTGTCTGGGGAGTAAAAGCAGCCTGTGCACAGTATTGTCCACATTACTGCAATCATGCTCTTGATCACGAAATTGTGGAGCCTTAACATCCGTGAACGACAAATGTGGGAGTCTTTTACTTTTGCATACTTTACCTGACAGGAACAATCATGACTTAGATTTAGCAAATGTATTGTTGAATTAAACATACTACAACATTGCACGTAACAGGTGAAAAGAATTAACAATAAAGAAAAAAAGAGATTGATAACTCTCTGTGAATTATTAGAGAGAATTATTTCTCATGAGAATTATTACATAATCCAGTTAATTCTTGTGGGAATGGTGTAATAGTGATTTCAGAACAACATTCATTGTAAACATTTTAAAATACTGTTAACTATAAATATACAATTAAATTAGAAAACAGTTTAATAGCTGTTTTGCAACAAAACCACTGTTTTTACAATGAATTTGATTCTGGGAATTTTCTGGGCCCAAAAAGTTATGGATTGCTAAAGTTTTCTGATCATTGATAACTTTGCATAGAACCATGTCCCAGTCCATAAATGATTCAAAAACATTCCCATATTCTGGTTTCTGAATAGAGGTTCAGCACTTATTTTTTATTACTGAACACAAATGTTATTTGTGAGAATTTCTGAATCTCGTGCTAAAAAAAAGGGTTTGTATTTTGATTTTTTTTTAATCTTTTCAAATATAAATGACACACAAACCTTATGTATTATAAGATAGTATTATTTTAACAATCAAGTTTGATGCACAGTATAAATTACTTGCATCTTAGATACAATGCTGCTTATTATGTGTCTATTTCATAAACAAATATTTCTTTTACATAATGTATAAATTTCTTAGCATGGCTGTATTATTAGCATATCTTTAATTATTATTAATTCATGAAATTGAAAATTGCTTTGTAATTTCTATCATCGAATTATATATTTTATTTATTATTTATATATATATATTAATTAAAAAAGAGACTACCTTGATTCTGCCACTACTCAAATTAGGTTCTTGTTGAGTGTTGATATCGATAACTTATGATAATTGATAATTTTTAGTTGACCATGAACAGATACCTGGGGCTGTGGGGTGGCGCTTCACGTTCTAATGCCACAGGTCCTGGGTTCAATCCTCGGACCGGGCATGGTTTTTTATTCATGAAGTGTTTTTTTGTTTTTTTTTCAAATACTTGTTTGCATTGTAAACTATTTTTTCTTTCACAGTTTATTACATTACGTCATATATTAGATAGGTATTTATTTATTTCTCCTTCATTAAAAATAGTTAAAACACAATGCAGTTGGTCACACAAGTTTGAAAAACAATAGTTTTTTCGAAATTGTGTGATCAACTTAAATTAAACTTTAATTACACTTATAATTACACTTCACAATAGTGCTATTGTAATAAATATTTATTTATGTGTAATAAATATTAATTTGGAAAAAAGTAAAACCATCAAAATGTGTTATTTATATAGTTTTCATTTTTTCAGGTGCTAGACCCTTTAAGTGTCCTCACTGTGAGTTGACATTTAGAACTTCTGGCCATCGTAAGAGTCACATGGCTTCACATTTTAAAGATCGTACTAATCGTAAACGTAAATTAACAACTACAACTGCTGAAAAAGAACAACTGCAGCTGAATAATATCATGGGTTCAACACTTGTTTCTCTTGGAGAAGATGTTGTGAATGTCTTCTCTTCAGAAGCATGTACAGAACTCCCTACTTTTACTTCAGATAGTTTTCAACTGCCGGCCAATTTATTCAATCCCAATGTGCAGTTAACCACTATTGATCCCAACACATTACTTCCAAAACCATTTCAAATAGATGCCTCAGTACTCCAACAACTTCAGGGACTTAATTTCAATATCACTTTGAATCCTGCAGTCAGTGAATCCCAACTGATAAATCCCAAACCATCTACGGATTCTAATCAAGCCCAACAGATTATAAGCATTGATGGCAATACTCCTGTTTCCAACTCTAATACATTTACAATAAATCCAAATATGATTATTCAGCAACTGGGATTTACAATAGCTTCTCAACAACAAACTGATATGCAGAATTCTGACAATCTGACTTTAATCATACCAGGAACTAGTCTACTTAAGAATGGTACTAATAACATAGTCCAGACAGGAGAGTTGCTAGAAGCTCAGGTGCTGACCGTTGGAGAGGGCACCAAAGAGAGCGCTGAATTTATTGATGCAAGTAAAAGTCAAGAAATTTTTTTAAATCCGCCAACAGTTTCTAGTTTCTCAGAAGTATCTTCAACTCCAGGAGTATCTGAAACAGTTCATGCGTGTAATGTCTGTGGTAAAGGGTTTAAAACTGCTAAGCAGTTAAATAATCATGTAAAAACTCATAACAAACCTGAAAATATTTATCATTGTGAGATATGTGACATTAATTTCAAATTGAAAAATCAGCTACTGAAACATTTAATTAAATTTCATAAAGTTAAGAATTGAAGTAACAAATCAACATTACTCTCATATTGTAAGATTCTTTCATCTGATATTTCTATACTATATTTTTGTATTCAAAACTGTTAATTATATATATAATACTATTTATTAAAGTTTAAAAGTTATTGCTTAGTTTATTTAAATATTTGATTCACTATTAACTATTTTCATAATTAATAAATAATGAATCACATGTGTGAAAAAGTATTTTTAGTTCAAAACCTTTTTTTACCACATGCTTACAATAATTTTTTATTGGTTTTCTTATTGCCACTGAAACATAGGATAATTTTGTCGAAGATATAACCTTTTAGTAAATTCCAAGATTGCTCATAATTTTGTTTTAAGAAATGGTCAGACCAAATTACAGTTTCAATTTTTTCTGGAAAGTAGGAAGATTGGGTCATCTCTAAAAATAATTTTATTAAGGAGGTACATATTACATACATATTATATATTCCTCTTTTCTCCAAATTGGAGTATAGGGCTTCTACCACAGCTTTCCATCTCACCCTTTTTGTGGCCAGATATTTTCCATGTCTTTCATATTGTTTTCAATTCACTTACAATCGCTCTGCGCCAAATATTGTTATGTCACATCCAGGTTTCATACTAACTGGAGGGAACATATTAGGTTGAGGGCTATGCATGATTTCAGTTTCTGTAATAGGTAGGTTTTTACTTCATAGGGTTGTTAACCTTATGCTCAACCTCCAACCTGGAGGCCAGGATGTTACTCTTGGTCTAGTTTCTCTCCATTGACCTGCCTTGCTTGGGAGGCCTTACCCGAAGTTACGCTACCATCGGCATAGCTCAGTTGGTAGCACTAAATAGCAGAAAGCAGGTATTGGTTTGCCATAAATTTTAAATCACAAGAGCTAAGACATTATATTTAGAGGTTTCAAATTTCCAATTAATTTACATATAAGTTGTATAATTTGAGTCTCGTAAGAGCATGCATGTCTTTACCTTTTTCCAGCCTCTGCCATTGATATTTTCAATCCCCTGCAATTAAATTAAATTTTTTTTTTTTTTGCTTCACCAATTTTTATTGTTAAAAGAATAAAACTAATAATTTAATATGAACATGGGTATGTGAGAGAAGTTTAACACCTGAACTTTAATAAAATACATTTGTTTCAAAGCCTTTCCTTCAATATCTTAAGCTTCCTCTTGTAATGTCTGTTAGCACTGTAGGAAGTGTATGATTCATATAGTTCAGTTAAATTTTTACTTTAAATACACAATTATTATTTAGCTACATAGATTGACTAATACCTAAAATTTCGAGTTCTAATATTTAATATGTTAATGTCAAAACAATCCTTTAAGTAAAAAAAAAAAAAAATTCACTAAAATGAAAAATTATCCAAAATATCTGCCAGATAACGTTAATTCATTTGAGAATATAGAAAAGGAATTGGTCGAGGCAGACTAGAAAATATGAAATTCTGTGTCATAATGCTATAATGATAAGTCCACACACCTTTTCCTTTTTAAACCTGTGATAAATTTTTTTCCAGTTTTAGTAGTGACCCCTACAGATACCTGTAGCATATCTACCACTACAGAAATACAATTCCAATTCACTAGTATATAAGGCATGTTAACTCGTTTTTATTTTGGGGTACCTTTTCATAGATGACAGTTAACATTGTCGCCACACTCTCTCCCCACATTGGTGACCTGGACGTGATGTGAACATGCCTACATTGGCAGTAACGCCCACTTCGATTTGAATCCAATACTGTTCCCTTTAGTAAGTTAAAGTAGAATCTACACCTAAATGACCCATTTTAACATGAGCATCTAATATAACTAATTCAACAAATTTATCATTAGAAGGAAGCAGTACAGGATGTTTTGTTTTCACATCATCGCTTGAGAACTGCAAACGTCCCTGTAAAAATAAAAGATTATCCTCATTAAGTTTACAATTGAGATTGAAAATTCGTGAATGTTTACTCAAAGTATTTTGAGAGAGGAGTTGTTGGATTTCACTCTCGTAATGCAAGAGTTGAGCAGTTTTAATCCAGGTATGCAGAGCATTCTGAAGTTCCGAAGCACTAATAGGTCCTTTCAACTTTGAAGAATCTGGCTTGGCATTATGGGCAAACCTTTTTACCCAAGCTGTCACTCTCAAAAATCTAGTAAGATTGCTGTATTTGTTGACATCAATAAATTTTGTAAGAGAAATGTCAGAAGTCTTGTTTTGAGTCAAAGTGTTCACCACAACAGCTCGTTGTTCTTTCTTTACCACATCACTATAGTCATCAGGCTGGTTGCAAAAATCTACTGCAGGCCACAAGTTAACCGGATGGGACAACCATGGTGGACCGGACCACCACAGGGAACTCGACACGATTTTAACTGCAGATTCTCCTCTAGTGATGAAATCAGCAGGATTTTCCACACCGCTGCAATGGTTCCAACACTCTGGAAGCGTAAGTGTCTGCACTTCTGCCACTCGATTAGACACAAATGGCTTCCAAAGCTTTGAAGATCCTTTTACCTAGTGGAGAACAATTTTAGATTCACTCCAATAGTATATTTGTTGAGTGAAATTAGGAAAAACGTTTCGTAAATATTTCCCTAATCTAGCACCGACGAGACACGAGAGCTGCCATTAGTTCCAATCTGGCCAAAGTCAAAGTTTTTAATGGAGCAACCTTGCACTTAGAAATTATGAATTTAACTTCAATATGTCTTTCAATTGTTGTATAACGAAGGTACGCCACGGCTCCGTAAGCCTTAGGACTTGCATCAACAAATATGTGAAGAGAAGCATCACTAATATCCGTCGTTGAACATAGTTTTCGTTCTATTATAACATAATTGTCCAATTCATTAATTTCAGAACACCATTTTTTCCATTTCTTTACTAAATTGAAAGGTCCACTTCGTCCCACTTTAGACCTTGCTCCCAAATTTCCTGCATAATTATTTTAGCTCTAACTACAAATGGACTAATGAATCCACATGGATCAAAAATTTTAGAAATTATTCTCAACACTTGTCTTTTGGTGTTTCCTGATTCCAAGGAATACCTCAAATCCTTTAAATCTAATTTAATTTTATCCGCAATAGGATCCCACTTTAATCCTAAGAAACCTGCTCCTTGCCCAAAATCGGTGTTTTGCTCATATCCGTTTTTACGCCAAAATTCATTTAGTTCTACACAATTAGTTTTTAATTTTCTTAAATTAAATCCGGCGGCGCGTAATATTTCAATTGCCGATGAAGCTAAATGATACGCATCCTGAACAGTTTTAGTACCGTAATACAAATCATCTACATATAGAGAATTCAACATTTCATAACAATTCGGTTGATTTTCCTAACATGAAATTTTAATACACAAGCAAGAACAAATGATGACGTCGTTAATCCGAAAGGAAGGCGATTAAATTGAAATATTCTTTTTGAATTATCTGTTTCATCCGAAAACCATAAAAATTTTAAATAATTTCTATCCTCTTCCGCAATTTCTGTGTGCAGAGTGGTTCAGTGGTGAATGGGTGCATTAATAAAGAAACCGTATTTAATAACAAACAACAATTTAATAATAAAAAATATATGATACGAAATGGGGCTCTCCAATGAGCCATCCAGTTCAATCAATTGCCTGCCACATAAGTGATTACAGAATTATAGTGAGTGAGTGATTACAACGCCCTCTTCTGGTCAGGCAGAAATTTGTAACACATGCCTACTTCAATGGATTGCCTACATTGAACAGTTGACTTACTACTTGTGACTGCGACATTAACCAACTCCTTGTACTGTTGCTGCTCAGTCTCGTCTAGATCATACACAACCTTAAACCTTGTCTTGTACACACTCGACTGCTAAAGGCAACACAGGAGCGATCACGACCGTGAACTTAATACAGCTCTCACGATCAGCAAAAAGTTCGGTGATCTTAATACAGCTCTCCCGGCTTCACACAAAAACAGCTATGACTCAACTAGTGGTATTCATACATCAAATTCTATCACGGATATAATTCTGGTGGGGGAGTACTGTAGCGTATCTACCACTACAGAAATACAATTCCAATTCACTAGTATATAAGACATGTTAACTCGATTCTATGGTGGGGTACCTTTTCATAGATGACGGTTAACATTGTTGACAACTACTCTCCCCACATACCAAATAATTCTGTTTTTTGTTGCTCAATAATATTAATTATTTTAAAAAATAAAATACGAATAATTTTTTTACAAACGTTACGGCATTTTTGAAAACACATTTACAGCATTTTTGAAAAGTTAAATATTCTTTTATACTATCAAAGTTCAAAAAAATTTGCGATCACAGTGCTCAAATACCCTATCTGAGAAGAACACTTTTCCCAAGTCAAAAGGTTAATGTGAATCCAAATTTTTTCATGTTTCACCCTTACGAGATGGTAAACTATCAAATGTTTTCTAGTAGATATTTTGTAGACCAATATAACACAAAAATACCCATTAATTATGTAGCAGATGTCACTAAAGGGCCGATGAAAATCTTCCTATGCCAAAGTAGTGAAATAAGGTGTCAGTAATTTCTGATACTCAAAATTGCCCTGTTGCGTCTTTTTTTATCCACTACTATATAAACGTCATATCCAACTGTAGCATATTTGAAAAGTTTCAAATTTGTAATGATGGAAAAGTCATATTTCCAAACTTTAAAATCGGTCTTTCAAAATTTAAATAATTTTAAATTTGTATTTTCAAATCCAGTTTATGAATAGAAAACTTGCAAAACACTTGTTTTTAGAAAATTTTGCTCTCATTAGGAATTTGAAACACAATTGTATGCACTATGACTGATAAAATGTGAAATTAAATTTTTTTTTTAAGATTTGGGTATAAGTTATGAGATCAATAACTTTTTTCTAAGCCGCACCCGTGTCCTTATGAACTGTAAACCCAAAGCAGAGAAAATAGAATATGTAGTTGCTTATTCAAAATGTTGTTTCTAAAAGCCCTACCTGATTAAAAATGAGATCCGACATAAATGCTATCATATCATGCTTAAGTATGAGCATTTTTTCAGTAAAGGAAAAAGCTCTCATATGTATCAAAGGCAATCTTAAGCTTTGCGTTTTACTAGATCCAATTTATTCGACGATAATCGTGGCCGTTATATCAGTATGGTTCAATGAAAAGCGATCTTGAGCAAAAACGGTCGAATACTTCCTGAGAAATCAAATTTTAAATATCCGACTTTTTTCAATTTGATTTGGAGCTATTCCACTGATTTCGCTCAAAAATTTTGTCATTAAATTATTTTCTTTAAAAAAATACAGAAAATTGTATACCTTGCAATTCAAAGTTTTTTTCCCGACTATCATTAAATTAAATAATAAATATTTACTAAAAGTTATTTTTTGTATGCAATCATCTAGGATAGACAACTTTTCATAATTATGAACAGAAATTTCGCAATTTGTTTAAAAAGTCCTTGAGATATGGCGAAATGCGCAAAAAGTAAATTGGACGATCGCAACGCTCGAATGTGTCACCTGGGGAGAAGACCGGTTTCCCCTTCTCAGTTTAATAGAAATGTACTATTGACAATCGAAATGAGCTATAGGTGGCGTAGAGCAGAACTCTACCTATGGCAACACTTTACATGCTTTCACCATTAGCATTGGGCCGGCCAGGTGGCCGAGCGGCTAGCGCGCCTGACTGCGAAGCCATAGGCTGCGGGTTAGCATCCCGTTTGGGGCATGGATGTTTCTCTCTCGTTGTGCTGTCCTCTGTTGTGAATGTGGCCCACCCTATAAACGGGTTTGTGGCGTGGGCAATGTTGCTCGCCTCCGTGACTTTGGTTCACAGGTGCTCACTGGGTAACGCGAAATGAGCAACAATTCTGCCATCTTGATAGGCAAAGATTCAAATTCAGTGCCAGCCATTGGAAAAAAAAACCCATTAGCATGGGGAAAGTCATAGGAGAAGGAAGTACGTCAGTTTCTCTCCTGATTTTCAAACAGATTAAATACTTTCAAATTAGGAAACTATACTGAACTGAAAACTACATAGAACATAGCTCTAAAAGAAAGAGTTTTTTAAAATTTAAAAAAAATATTTGGGACAATTAAATACGAAAAATATTAAGAAGGGGGAAAAAATCGTAGAACATTCCTATATTACTGAAAAGAGGAGGAGAGGGAAAGGGGTAGGACCAAAAGCATGGAACCGATCTTCTCCCCAGAGGGCATATTCGAGCGTTGCGATTGCGAATATTTTCCCCTTCCATATCATTTTTCTTATTTAATTGATAAAAATATTTTTTAAAATTTCCATGACACTTTCCTTAAGAACTATGTTTAATGTAGTTTTGAGTTCCATATAGTTTCTTAACTTAAAAGTTTTTAATCCACACTGCCTAAAACAATTAAGGGATATTGTAAGTCTTGTATAAAATTAAGGTATCAAAGCTTAACCCCATCCCGCCCCCGTAAGGGGGCATCCGGAGAATATTGTAGACTCTAAGTGCACGCACGTGACCTCTCAGTAAAAAAGAGGATTCAAAAAGGTAGGCTTGGTGGCGATTCATGGCAACACCAGAAGGCCTCAAAGAATTTAGTGAAATCTTAAAATTAACAATAGTAGTTACTCAGAAAATAGGAGTTTGAGTGTTCAAACATAATAGACGAGGCATCAAAAGAAAAAGAAAAAGGTAATTTGAAGATGAAGAGTATCAGAATTTGTCCAAAATTAAATTACGGTATGAGCAAAAAAAAAAAAAAAAAAGAACTTTTTTTTTGTTGCTTAAAATGGAAGAAGATAGTCACAAAGGCGAATTTTTCTTATTTTCACACTTCGCAGTTTGCAAGTTTTTAGTTTGATGTCGAAGACAGCGCTTTAGCGGCAGCAAATCTGATTTCGCTTTCAACGTAATGTAAGACGAAGCAGAAAAGAATGATCGATGCTCAGTAAACGCATTGTTTCAATGAGTGCGCGATGTCTCAACGAAGTCGTTTAAGCGCTTCAGAAGCTTGAAGATTTGTTGACTGGTTAGAGGGGGGCCATTTAGGTTTCGTTTCATAAAATGTGATTTTCAGGATCTGGAATCATTTTTTGGAGACTGGAAATGCAGACCGAAGATTGAGGGCAAGTGAGTAGACGTTCAACAACCCTCACTGAAGACAGCTATTTAACGCTGATGGCTCGGAGACACCAAAATAAGAATGCCACTCTTCTTCAACAACACACGTTCGCTCGGCTATTGGCACCACAGTTTCGACACAAATTGTCCGAAACCATCTTCACGCTGTAGGTCTGTATGCTCGCCGACCAATGGTGTGTATCACGTTAATAGCAAGGCACCGTCTCGCTCACAGGGAGTAGGTAACAGAGCATCTGAATTGGAGGAGAAATGAATGGCTCAATATTCTTTTCTCTGACGAGTCCCGTTTTTTTGTTCATCCTAATAATAGGCGTATTTTCATCTGGAAGGAACGTGACATTAAAAAAATCGTGCGTCCGTAAACGAAAGTGTAAAATTTGGTGGTGGGGAGGAGATGGTCTATCCTGGCATCTCCATGGATTGGGGCACCGATCTCCATATCATTCGAGATGGAGCTCTGACCGGTCGCCGATATATGGATAAGATACTGAGACCCTTAGGCGGCAACAATTGGAGATGACTTCATGTTAATGGACGACAACTGCATGCTATATCTTGCTAACTTGGTGAATGATTTGCTTTTGGAGGAATGAATCATACGTATGGATTGGCCAGCGTGCTCTCCGGACGTAAAACCAATCGAACATTATGGGATATTCCAGACAGATGAATTTCTGGACGCCTACAACCCTTACAAACTCTCCAATAGGGCCGGGATAGCCTGGTCGGTAGGGCCCATGTCCAAGAGGTTGTGGATTCGATCCTCGCCGGCCGAAGACTCCCCGTGTAGTAAATGGTGACTGATGCACGTCAAATCTGTCGAGTCTCAAAGTCCTCCATGTTCCCATAACAAATCAATACCTCTGGGGGTACTGATCCAGGAGTTTCCTTGTCTTCTGGATTGGCTCAAAATTACAAGGCTACGGAGTTGAACATTAGTAGTCGTAAACCCATGAAATTGGGTCGGCTGTTCAACGACGGTTATAAAATAAAATAAAACTCTCCAATAACTCGAAGGAGCTCTTCTGGATAAGTGGGACAGTCATGTCAACCTCACGTGCCAAACATGAGGATGGCATGTCCTTGGATCAATCCTGGGATGTTTCCCACACCTTCGCCAATAGCTCATTGTGAAGCTTGAGTGTGACATAAATAAAGTACCTATCTACCCTGCCTAAGATCTCATGCAAATACAAGTCACATTTGTTAGGCAGTCAGATGTCTATAGGATTTTTCTAGTGCCAGCTTAAGGCCGAAGAATCGTGTTGATGGATGAATTAGATACAGTAAAAATCTAGTCTAAGTGGTACATGACAATTGAAATCTTAATCTCTCGGTTAACCAAAAGCTTTAAAAATATTGATAACAATATAGCCAACAAAATATCGATAATATTATAATATCGATAATAATAGCAATCACAAAAATATCGATATTTCAAAATTGAATTGTTATCGTAGTTAACATTAAATGGTGATTGTTTGTTTACTATCTAAAAGTGACTGCTGTCAGTTATAAAGACTAGTTATCGTCTATCGTTTGATTTTTTATGAAATCATACGAACTAATGTTGCTTTTTTATATGACAGTGCTTTAAACAATTTTAATATGTTACCCAGTGTCGGTGTTTTTGGCACTGGTAAAATAATTCGTGTTCTAGTGCCATGTTTACGTTCTCGGGGATTTAAAGTTGAAGCTATTTGGGGAAGAAGCAAGGAAACAGCTGAAAAAATTGCTAAAGAATTAGAAATACCCTTCTTTACTGATAAAGTTGATGAGGTTTTACTAAGAAAAGGTGTTGATCTAGTTTGCATTATTTGCCCCCCTCATCTCCATTCTCAAATTACTGTCAAAGCTCTTGGCATTGGAAAACATGTTTTATGTGATCGTCCTGCTGGATTATGCCAAACTGAAGTGCTGAAAATGGTCCATGCAGCCCAGTATTATCCTTCTTTAATATCCGTTTTATTTCACAGCTTGCGCTTTTTACCTGCATTTGCACAGATGAGAAAAGCTGTTAAAGAAGGATATATTGGTGATCTGACTATTTGTGATGTACAAGTTCAGTGTGGTAGTTTATTACACGATCATTATGATTGGTCTTGTGATGCACTAATGGGTGGTGGATTACTTACTAATGTAGGAAGTCATATCATTGATATAATTGCCTATACAACAGGTCAGCGTGCCAAAAGAGTTCATGGAATGGTCAAAACGTTCACTAAAACTTGTCATTTTGAGGGCATTAGGCAAATTACCAGCGATGACTTCTGTGCATTTCAAATGGAACTAGAAGGAGGAGGTTGTGCTACTGTTACACTGAATGAACATTTGCCAGGGCAGTTTAGTCAGGAAGTGTTACTATGTGGATCTAATGGCTACGTAGTTGTACGTGGTGGAGATCTTTATGGACAAAAGATAAATTCCATTAAGGAAGAAGTCTTATATTTGGATATTGAGGACCTTAAACAATCTTCCGCAATGAGCTTTAACAATATAAACATGTCTGTGCCAGACTCTGCTGAACATTTATTACCGAAACCATATATGAAAGGCTTAGTTAAAATGGTTGGTGCTCTTAAAGAAGCATTTGCTTCTCAAGATGATCTGCAGAGCTGGGTGAAAGAGCCTGTTGAAATAGCTGCATCATTTGAAGATGGACAGTACATTCAGGCCGTGATAGATTCAATTCGTTTATCTTCGAAACAGAGAGAATGGGTGAAAGTAGAACTTATGTCAGAAGATCCAGAAACCCAGCAACCATTGTTATCATCGTTATCTTAAAATCTGGGATTTTAACTACTGAATGTATTTGCAGGGAAGATTTCTGTATTGGTATTTGGTTCAGAATAATTCACAAGTTTTGTTGACTTCTGGACAGTGGCCACAAAAAACTAAAAACACATTACAAAAGAGGGCCAACTTGAAGGGTATAACTCAACAAACCCCAGGCAAATATCTAAATTACTTTTTAAAATTTTTTTTGCGAACTTAAAATAGGATGGTCGATTGTAATTGGCATGAACAGGTACCGATACAGAAATTTTCTCTACTTGTGATTATTGCATTTGTACTTAATATGCATTTAACTTTGTTTTTGCATTTACACTAATGTGATGCCATCTTATATGGATTGATGGTTGTGAAGTTGTATTTTATTTACTGACATTATTGGTCACTGCATTTTTTATTATTTTTTTTTTTGCATTGTACATAAACATTTTATTGTGATAAACAAGAAAATAGAAATAAGTTAATTTTCATAAATAGTTTAAAGATCAACTCTAATTTTTTTTTATCCCAAATTCATAAAATGTCAGTTAATTAATAACTAATAAAACTACTTTAACATTTTTATATTCATTTGTATATATTTTAAATATTTAATTATTTTATTAGATACTGAAAATTATATTTTAAAGTAATACAATAATAGTTTTTTTATTTAAATAATAATTAAACAATTGAACATTTTTTCTAGTTACATTTATCCTAATTAGAGAAATGTTGTGTGTTTTGTCTGTTGTGTGTTTTTTTATTTTATTTAAATAACTAAAATTTTAGTCAGGTATTGGTATCAAGAACTCGGAGGGTGAAACACTAAATATTTAATAATGTCAAAGATTTGCGTTACTGAAAGTTAAATATTTTCACTATATTCAAATAATAACTTGAGAGTATCAACATCTTTGTTTCTTCATGTACTTTTGATAAATTTCTTCTGTTTCAGCCCTTTCTTCAACTGATGTGTTCTAATGTTAAACACTTTTTTTTAATATTCCCATTCAACACACACTGCTACATTGTTGTTTACATTAATTCCTTCCCTCTTTTCCATTTGTTAAATTAGTAAGTTCATTTTAAAATCTCATGCGTTGACATTCCTTTTCATATACGGTACGTATCTTAGCTGTCGATTTCCTTAATGGATGATTCATTTAACTATAACTTCTTATTTATGGATGATTCACTCAACTTCTAACAAATATATATATATATATATATATATATATATATATATATATATATATATATATATTAAATTAGTGTTTTAAAAAGTGATTTCTAAAATTCTTAGAAAAGTCTTAAGGAAGAAAGTTTGAGAAAAAATTTTACCTATTTAAAAAATTATATATATATATTTTTTGTGATTTAAAATATTTTGTGAAATTAAGGGTCACATATATATAACTGATCTAAAAGTGTTTTTTTTTTTTTTTTTAAATATTTTTTATTAGCATAGAAAATGCATTAGTAAATTCAAATTTTTTATTATATTGAAATTATTGAATTGCATTATTAAAATTGATGATATTGAGGTTTGACTTTATATGAAAATTTATCAGGTTAATATAATTTTCAATTGAGTCTTTTTAGTATTTTTATTTTGGATTTGTTTGGTGATATTTTGTAGATAGTTAGAAATATAAGAAAAAAATTAGTAGTACTCTGTTATTATTCCTATGCAGATAGTAGAGTTTCTTTTACTGTTAGAAACTAAAACTATTTCGGAAAGAAAGTTTGCATTTAATGTCTCTTTACAATATGCATAAAGTGTTAAGTTAGTATTAAAAATTGAATACTTTTTTAAATGCTGTCTTAATTTTTCTTAAAATGGTATTTTTTAGCATTTAAATTTGAAGTTAAAAATCCCTTTTTGTTATGCAATTGTCAAACATCCTTTAGTGATCGTCTTGAGATTAATGTATACAGAAGTAATTATTAGAAATTCTTTCATATTTTATCATTTATATTGGTATTTTTTGAAAGATTATCTATTTAATGTAGACTCATTTTATTTTATAGCTTTTAAGTTTTGTTTTGTGTTGGATCCTTATAAAAAAGTTTTCTAGTTATTCATTTAAAAGTTATTATTTATTTAGTTTATTTAAGTTTAATGTTGTGTGTAAAAAATAAAACTTAAATACTCAGTAATTCAAAATTTTTTTAAAGTATTTATTTATTAATAAATGAGGATTGATATTCTCTAAATTACTTTTTCTGAATTTATAAGTTGTCTTTTACTTTGATTATAAACATTTTATATAATACATATATATATATATATATATATATTTAACCTTATAACTGACAGTTTTGAAAACGTAATTGGACATCTTATAAACTTGCTTTTGAATAGGTACTATTTTTATGATATATTTAACTATCCTTGCAGAAGCAGTGGTTAGAAAAGAATCGTTCCTTTAAATTTACCTAATTGCTGCAGTTAAAATGTTTATATCAAAAAGAAAAAGGGAAAATTAAAATTAAGTTAAAAAAGAAAATTTTAATTAAGTTGTAAACAATGATTGTTTAATTACATCAGTCTAAAAATATTTGTAGTCTTAATCAATTTAAGTGATCCCTCCTAAAAAAAATAATAATGAATAGAAATTTGCATGTAGTAAAAATGTATGTGAATGTTATTAGACAATTTAAAAATCCATCCACGAAATTTCCTTATTCTTTTTTTTTTCAAGAGGTTTAATTAGAGGTAGAACAATTTTCCAGTTTAAGGAGTATTTTAGTTATATCCAGTTTTCCGTTATGCGTGTGCAACTGTTTCGAAACTACATGTAAAAAGAAATGCTTGTGCATGTGTGAACCACAGGTGAGATATGCATTGAGGATGACCACCTAATCTTTAAGATTATTTTGAGTAGTTCCAGTTTTGTGATGCATGGAGATACTTGGCATTATTTGTTCATATTTACTGTTAATGCATTGATATTTGTAGGTCAGTGCATATGTTATGCTCATTTCAGTTTTCTATTAGAAATTTTAAAAAAAGAAAGAAAAAGGAATAGATATAAATATATTTCAGAAATATAAATCTATTATTTGACCAAATATTTTAGATGAGTGGTCTATTCAATGAAAAATGCATCTGATAGATTTCAAATCAAAGATATTTACCGAGCATAGCAGGCATTAGATTTACAAAGACCCAATATTTATTTATTTTATTTCGACGAAGGTTGAATTTTTATTTAAAATTCAGTTCATTGCAAATTGTTACCGAAAACTAATTAAAGTGAACAGAATATGACTGCCTATTTTATTTCTCTTTTTGTGTTCAAATTAAGATCTTAAGGTATTTTCATTTTATTTCAACATTTAACTTTGAATACAAGTCTAATGTGTTTTATATTTCTAAATTATTAGAAATAATATCATTGGTACTTAATTTTGAAATTATTTATGATGTTTTAGTAAAATTTTAATTTATTATTTTTTACAGCTAACTAATATATCACTGTCCACTTTTATGCTAAGAAAATAACTTTAATTTATAAACATTGTTTTAAAGTCATTGATACTCCCAAAGCAAACTTTAAGAGCAAATTAAAATTATTATATTGATATGCATTTATTTGCATTAAATAATATTGATATATAATATTGATATACGTTTTATTTTGGTAGAAACTTTTCCTTTAATTATTTCAGAAAACTTATCAGAGTTTTTGTGTTAATATGCAAGTTTCTCTTCTACTTAAGTGCTCATAATTTTATGATTTTTGTTGGTGAAACAATTTTTATCTTTTTCCATATTTAAGAAAATATAAATTGCCCGGAATATTAATATATGTACCTGTTTATTATTCAAATTCAAAAATTAGTTATTGTTGTTTGTAAATTTTGACAAATAATTGAGAATCAAGGGTGATAAACTTTAAAAAAAAATAAAAATTATTAAAAAATATTCATCCATAAGCAATTTATTTTAATATTAACTTTTCAAATTATTATTTTTATTTACTTCAGAGATATATAATTTTTTTTTTTTTGTTGCAGCATGCGAGTCATAGAATATAGAAACATTGTTTTAAAGCCAGGTTCTATTCTCTCACTAAAAACTGGGTACCAGATAAAATTTTGTTGCTTGAAATTTGTTCTATAAAGCTTCAATATTTTCCCATACTAAAAATACTAAGTGCCAAGTATCTTCATTTTGACATAATTTCCAGAATTAGGGTCCAAAGAAAATGTGATCTGTTAGTTGTCTTACTGTCATTCAATAGAAATTTTAAATTCTTATTGAAGAAATACAATACTTGAAATAGTAATGGACCAAAGTAATATTAATTTTCACTTATTGCCCTTAAAATATTTTTTCTGTATTCAATAGAAAAAAAGAGTTTAAGTTTTATATGTTTCAGAAATTAAAAAAATATTACAATACACATGCTTTCACTTATAACATCATCAATAGGGCATAGTTTTATCCAGGTTCTATTTTCTCTCCATTTATTCGGTACCTGATTAAAATATGTTACTGGATTTTGATTTAAAAATTTATGTTAAATCCCTGGCAAGCCTCTATATTCAAATTTATTGCGCATAAAAAAACTGGGGCATGGCTCTTTATCGATTGCATTTAGCATGACCAGGATTTGATAAGGTAGGCAACTTTTTGTGACGCATAATCTTTTGCGAAAGAGGACCAGAAAGAAATTTATGGCATTCAGTGGCTGAAATGAGTTCATTTCTATATCAGTATATTATAACTTAATTATTCCTTAGTGTTATCAAAAAAACATCAATTTATTTTAAAAATTGAAATACTCAAGTATATGTATAATATTTTTAAATAAAAAAATGTGATATTAGGGGGACCAAAAAGTAATATCGTTTCGATGCATTAAATATTCGTTAGTCTTAAAAATCAATTAATTTTTTTAAAATTCATTTTGATTCATTTTCGATCTGTCATTGAAAGGTTGCTGCTAACGAGGGTGAATACATTATTGATTTGGAATAAAATCGTGATAACATGTATCAAATACACCGAAACAGCATTACTTTCCGGTCTCCCTAATACATTTGAAGTTTTGTAAACTTTGTAATTCTTTCATAAATTAACTGTATTAAACTGTAAACGTGGATAATTAATTTTTTTTTCTTTCTGTATATGAATTGCATAACATGTATTGCTTAAAAATATATGATTAAAAAAAATTGAAAGATTTAAATGTTTTGACAGTAACATAATTATTGCCTCTATATTTTTGAATTTTTATGTTGGTGTTTTATCAAAACTTAATGAAATTAGTTTGAAAAGCAGTTATAAAATGTAAATTTTTCCTTTTAATTTTTAGTCGAAAGACAGGAAGCTGCATGCTGACCATTCAAGGGTCACATCTGACTGTAGGCTATGCATTCCTATGATATCGAAATATCTCCAATATCAATAAAAAATTATCAGGAAATAATATTCTGGTACCCTGACAATAGGAATGAAATTCCTTTTATGTTATATACATTTTTCTAAATTATTTTAGATTGACAATGCATCATTTACAGAAATACATCAAAATGAAATGATGATATTATTGTGTTTAATATTTAAGTTTTGTTAATTTTCTAGTACTTAACTTGTATTTTCTTCAAATTTATTCAGTTTTTTGTCACTTTTTTTAGTTCTCTTTTTGTTTAATTGGACGAATTTTGATTGTAATACTTTAAAAAACATAGTATTGTATATCACATATTTTTTGTTGTGTTTAAAAATCTGAAATTTAAGCTATTTATTCAACGATTAGAGCTTTTATTATTATGCACTCCTGGTCGTGATTTTTGTTTCCTTGTGAATTTTTATTTAGTATTCATTGTAAATATATTAAATTGAAATTTGCAAGATAATAAAATTATTTTTTACATATTTAATTTTTAAACAGATGTTATACAAGATTATGTAGATTAGTGACATCAATTTAATCATGTAAATTGAAACATAGATAGCTTAAAAAGTTTGTTAATATAGATTGATGCGTCTGCATTGTGACAATGTTGTGTTTTTTATTCAAATGAATGAATAAAATTATTCATGCATTTTGTAAGATTTTTGCTGGTTGATTCTTTTAAAAATTAAATTTAATACAATGAAATGAGAAAATCCAAGACAACTCAACTTGATAAAATGCATATCGTTCGTCTTGCTGTTCTGAACAAAATATATTCTTGTCAAACTGCAAGTGAATATCACAAAAATATATCTTAATCAACTGTTAGAAGACTGCGATTTAACCAAATTTGTAAAAATCAATAGAAAATCACGCTTAACACAACTTTATAAATTCTTACGCAAAGAAGCCATGATTAAATGGATACAGGAGAATATTAATTGGAAAAGTGTCATATTTTCTGATGCAAAATATTTCAATTTAGACGGTTTTAGTCACTACTGTCATGTAAGAGTGCACACAGAAATTTTCTCAGAGGAGTGCAACCAGATCATACATTAAGTTGCGTAAAATTATTAAATTTAAGCTGTCAAAAAAGTTTGCATTTTACATAGATTTATATCGAGTATTTTATAAATATTTACATCAAGCAATTTAATTAAAATAATCGATTTTATATATATTTATTTTTTTAATGAAAGAAAAACATTATTAAAAATAAAATTATAAATTACATATATGCGTGTTTTGAAACCAAAAATGGAATTTTACTTTGAAAAAGCGTTATTTCGATTCATTTTTCATCTATTTATTCTTTTGATTTTTTAACGGCGTTAAAGTAGTCTAAATTATTAAAACGCAACCTAAAATAAAATAAAAAAATACCTAAGTTCGGAATAAAAAAAAGCCAAAATGGAAATTCAAATTGAATAAGTTCAAAAAATAAATTTGCTCTTTAAAATTTTACCTTGTATTTAAATGGTTTAAATTATAAAATTCAACCTGAAAGAAAAATAAAATTGAAATAATCAATGATTTCGCGTCAATTCGTCGCTCACAGTTCCTAGTAACGACAATTTGTCGTTGAACAATCCGTCGTGAGAACAATTCGTCGCATCGACAGTTAATGGTGAGCACAAATATTGGTCTGAGGATTGGTTTCATTCGATTAGTGTAAAAAAAAAAAAAAAGAAAATACATCGGAAATAATGCCTCAAGTAAAATGCAAAAAGTAAAACTAACACTAAGAAGGTTGAGTGCGTTTCTAGTAGCACTATTGTGACCAAGTTTTTGTGGTTACTCCTTATAATTTGAGTCAAAAATATAAATCGGTCTTTAAAAATAGATGTATTTTTCGAGAGAAAGCACAGTGAAACTTCGTTATAACGAACCTCTTATTCTTTTATAATGGTCGACCATTTTGATTTAAAATATGTATCTAAAAAAGATTGTATATTGAATTGCTAAGAAGACAGGAATTTCTTTGTAGAAATAAGTTTCTATTTTATAACAAGTTTTTTAAAAGAAGAAAATAATAAGTGTGACATCATTGATAACAGTGCCTTTTAACATCATTGATAATAGTGAATTTTAATTTAATAGTAAGTTGTAATGTAGGGAAATAAGAGAGCATAATAGATATGTGGTCAAGAAAAGGTGATTTTTTTCAAGTGGATGACAGAAATTTTAAAAATAGCAACAGAATTTTTCTTTTGTTGGGAACAAGATTATCGCAGCCGGTGGTCGCACTCGTATTGCTTTATTAATATAATGAGCTAAAATTGGAAGAAAGAAATGTTGCTTTTCTCTATTGATACCAGAAATAGATAAAAAAGATCTTCCATTTAAGTCTTTTTCGTATAATATCGCTGTCTTTAACCGCAGAAAATGTATTTTTCTCATAACAACTCTGTAGTAATAGTGGAAGGCTAGTGATTTTTAACTCCTAATAAATATACAATTTTTGTATCCTTATTGAAGGTGATTAGAAAATTTGACGTAAATAGCGTAATTATCGTAATATGTTGTACTCGTTACATCGACATTTTTCTGTATGTTTTCATGTGATCTCATAATCTATCTATCAACTGCAACGTTTAATTAGCTCAATTTGAAGTTTGCCTATTCATCGAGATATCACCGTATTCCGTAAATATCCGTTATTTAAATCAAACAGTATTTAGAATATTCTGCTTTTCAATTTTTTTTAAAAAAAGTTTGTTTTAAACTTTTACAAGTCTTATATCCTGAAAACTCCCAATTTCCGTAATAAAAAGCCCATCGTGTCTGTTACTAAAGTCTTCAATTTTCGTATGTAATTTCAGTAACTTTTATTTTGAATTTAAAAAATTCCACTGAAAAAAAATTAAAACTAAAAAAAAAAAAAAAAAAAAAAAAAACAATTACAAAAAAATTATTTATTAGCCGTGGTAGCCTAGCTGGTAGGGCTTTGGGAGCATGTTCGAGAGGTCGTGGGTTCGAACCCCGCCGGCTGAAAATCGTGTACAAAACGGTGACTGTTGCACGCTAAATCTGTCGGGGGTAACAAAGTCCTCCAAGTTCTCATAAAAAATCAAAACCTCTGGGGGTACTGGATCAGAGATTAATCGTATTCTGGTTCAGGTCAAAATTACGATCTGTGGATGGATGGCTGGTGTGTGAATGTGTCCTCTCTGTGAAACGGAATGTGACGTATGTATGTTATCTCCGAATCATCCTTTGGGATATTTCCCAGACCGTTGCCAATAGCGCATTGTGCAGTTCTAGTGAGACGTAAATAAAAATTACCAAAGTATGTATGAGAGAATTATTAAGCTTATGAAGAGAATTATTAAGCTTTTTTGGACAATCTAGAATATTCTCAATAAAAAGGGTGATGGGTATTTTTTGCGACAAATATGTTACGACTAATGAAAAATTTTGCTTAGCGAAAAAAAAAAGGATAAAAAAGTGCTAATTAAAAATATTTTACAACCAATTTGTATATGTTTTTCACGAAATTATTATGCTGGACCCTAAGAACTAGCCACAACAATCATTTTTAATTTAGTATCTTAAGCAGGCATACACCTCTTCTCCCTTGTAAGTAACAATAAACGAATCGCAAAATCTTTTTTTCATAATTTTTGAATGGCCAGAAATTATATATTTAGTTAGCTTTTGTAGAGAATGAAAAGTAGATTCAAACCGTAAGATTTAGGTAGAAAAAAAAAATCACTCTAAATGACTAAAAATATCGATAAGGGAAAAAGACAGTCTGACATCGTACACATATACTTCGAAAGGAGAATAAAAAGATAAAAAATCGAGAGTACGAGGAAAATTCACGAACTCTCGATATTTAATATAGAATATAATATAGATTTTAGCATCAAGCCCTCTTATTAAAATAATCCAATTTATTTTATTGAAAGGAGAATTTTCGGCAGTGTTTCCGTCCAAAAGACGAAAAAAATACATATATATATATATATATATTTTTTACCTTTTGGGATTATCTACATAAACGCTATTAAGAAAATTAAAAAGGTTTTTTTTTATATACAGTAGTAAGAGTGAGTGCAAAAAAGAAATTTTTTTTTTTATATCGAAAAATTTGAAAAAAAGTTAATATAAACAATTTAATTACTCCGAAACTAATTTGAAATTTTTAAGTGAGACGCCTTGATCATTTTCAGACGTTAAGAGTACATAAATGAAAGAATTCTCCTGCTTATAATTTTCGCTTAATTACGAAGGAAAAAAAAAAAAAAAAAAAACTTCAACTTTGAAAAAAAAATAACGCCAAAAATTTACGACTGTATCGATAACATTTTGTTATCAGACAGTTCTTTAGACATTTTTTTAAAAAAACGTTTAGAATTTCATTAATAATTTTTGAGTTACGAAAGTTAGAAACGCGTTTTGAGTAAATGTTTTGAAACAGCGGCGAGGGCGGCCACAGTAATTTTTTTTTTAACATGGTGGGGGAAAAATTAACATAAATTTCACCTGAATGCAAGAATTAAAAAAAATTTAAAAGAATTTTGACTTCTATAATATAAAATCGTAATATTCAAATTAAAATAAATGTCCATATTCTCAATAAGTAATGTCCTGAAGCGCTGGAAAACTTTAACTACAATTCTAGTTACATTAACTAAGTATTGCTATATTTCACTACCAGCTTACTATCTCCTCATTAAGTGTAATTGTTAGAGGATATGAGGCGCGCGTCTGTGCGAAATCTCAACAAATTGTTAGTGAATCTTATATCCGATCTGATCTTCAATTTTTGTGTTGCTTTCATTCTATAAACACAGATCATTGATAATCGGAAAAAAAAGTTCTTTTCTTGAAAAATAAAAAAAAATTCTAAATTTTACGTCAGATAGCGGTTTAAACACAAATAAAATCGAGACGTTTTTTTTCTTCCTTTCATTGCAAATAATAAAAAAAGGTAAGAGAAAATTTTAACCATTTTTCAATTCATTCTTGTGCAATAAAACTTTAGCAAATGGTATTTTCGGATCATTCGATTTTAACGAGCTCCCTGATTTAACGAGCGAATTTTCTCGGTCCTTATGTTCTCGTTATAAACGAGTTCGACTGTATTTTTGTATTAGTTCCTAGTTTTAAATTTATAGATGCTTTGTCTAATGTTTAGTTTAAAAGAGATTTTTATAAAACAAATGTTCAGTTTTCTTACATTTAATTACGAAATATTTACAGCATAAAAATAAATTAAATCCTAGATATTACAATATTTTGTCTTTCGTTTTCCCATCATCTTTTTACTATAAAAACAATGTTTCACTCTTAAAAAAATAATAATAATGAATTCTTTTTTAAACATTAATTTTTAAATTAGTTTTCATATTTTTTTTTTTAAATTTTTACTTTGGTAATAAAAAACATATGTTAAAATTAAATAGATTTATAACATAAAGCAAATGTTTAACCCTCAGACACAAATGGGATATCGGTGTCCCTTTTAATATATATTTTTTTTCTGATTCTCTAATTGCAAGCAAAAATATATTTTGGTACTTTTTAATTATAAAAATCAACCGATTAGATACTGAAAAAAATCTGTTATATTATCAGAGTTATATTTGTACTAAAATATAAAATCCCCAAAAAGTAGTTTGTATTTTTTTTTTTTTCATTCATATTCAAAAATTTATCAAGAATTGATTTTGTAATTTCTAAAAATTTCAATGATGAATGACTGAATATTTGTTTCTCTTACATCTAAATAACTGTAAATAAGTGCTGTAATTTAATGAAAAATATTTATTTGGAAGTAAGTCGTGTTTGGAAGATATTACCTTTAACGCAGAAAAAGACACAAAGGTCTTTTGTTGTATCTCTTAACAATAAATTAATAAAATGCTAAATATAATATTTTTCACTTATTTTGAGCTAAAGTAATACAGAATAAAGAAAAAAGTATGAACAATGTGTTTAATAAAAATTCTGTGTGAAAGGGTTAAAGTATACTTAGAATGTAATTATAGATAAAATATTGAATTATAAAATATTTTCAGAAATACAGCATATTTAATACTCATTTTGAATGAATAAAAATTCTAATATCAATTAAGAAAGATTTTTATATTTTCTTTATTGCATAATATTTATATGCACATATTTTCGTATATTTTCTTTTAGTTTCACCAATTTCTATTCCTCATGTGTAAGTAATCCAAACACTGTTATAGACAAAATGCATTTATTTTTACAAAGATTTATATATTTTTTTAATTAGTTAATGATTCAAAGAGAATTTAGATTTTTGTTCGAAATCTAAACTGTGTAATTATAAATAAAAAATTTAAAAATTGGAATCAAATAGGACTTGAGTTTTAAAATTTAAAAAATTTATTATTTTAAAATTCTATTTTTATGAAATTATTTGAAAAATTTCATTCAAATGGCAGATTTTTTTGTTGTTGCTAAAAAGTATATTAGTCAAAGTGATTGAAGCAAAATTTATACTTTACATTTAAAATTATTTTCGTAATTTATATTGTGTTGTATCTTCTTTTTTTTTTTTTTTTTTTTTTTTTTTTGTTCACGGCTTACCAAAAAATGAAGTATATATGTAGTTCTGATTTACTACTATTTCTTTTATTTATT
The DNA here is from genome assembly GCA_949128135.1 of Parasteatoda lunata. NCBI lineage: Eukaryota > Metazoa > Arthropoda > Arachnida > Araneae > Theridiidae > Parasteatoda > Parasteatoda lunata. The sequence goes on along the minus strand of OX421973.1, from coordinate 57,929,580 downwards.
CGCTTGTTAAAGCTGAGGTTTTTCGGAAATTTTTAGGGCAGCACGGACTTATAAAGATATTGCAGGCAGTTAAAATAAATATTGTACAAAAAAAAAAAACTTTATTTCCAACTGCAACAGGACTGATTAATCTTATTTACTTATTTGTTTAATGAGTTATTGTGCATCAAAGTTAGACGGAATTTTATTTCATATTGTTTTTTTTTTTAAAATAAAATTTGTTAATAAATGCAATAACTTAGGAATAAGTTGGAATAAAAAAATTAAAAAACTGGGACAAGTTCACCTAACCACAAACACACCTTTGACTCATCGAATTTAAATTCTATTGCTGCATTTTTTCCGGCTGCAGAGCTGCCTCGCCCGCATTGTATTGTTTACCAAAAGTTTAAAATTCCAGAACTAATTACCAATTGTTAAATTTTTTTATTCCTGTTAACCTAAATGTACGATTCACCATCCTCTGATTTGTGGATGAATAAATTACCTAAAGGGAATTAATACAGTCTCTACCAAGCGAAATTTGGTTAAAATTTCAGTTTTTTTTTATCTCATTAAAAGTTTTAATATTTAATTGTTTTTTTAAAAAGTACACTTATTTCTTTTTGATGATACGAAAAATGATAACATTTTATGCACAAATTATTCTAAAATAAACAGGTGAAATATTTTGCTACACAAATTATACTTCTTCAATTTGTCCATATTTATTCAATGTTTTAAGAAGCTAACAGCATACTTTGAAACTTAATAAAAATTTCCCAACAATTAAGAATCTAAAACTGAACTTAGTTTATTGGAGTAACAAATGTATCTCTTTGTTTTCAATTTGCCCTTTTGGTAATTTATTTATTTTGCTATGCAATAGAAACTTTCGTAATTTCTCCTTAATCAGTTGTAAGATAAAATATAAAACCGATAAAAAATTTCAAAATTGCAAAGACTCGTTGCTTGAAAAGCATTTTAGTTCAAGGTAATAGAGAAAGTTTTGATTGGAATTATCATGCAATCGGTTTTTTAAGTTCAGTTGTTGTTCTCGATTATCATTTTAGTTCGCATGCACTGATGAGTTTCCTAATTATTGTTTGATATCTATATTTTAAATTCCACGATCCAAATTGAAAGTGAAATGATTTTTTTAGTGAACCTTTCATTAAATAAGAATTAAATTTTGATAGAAAATTCAGCATGGAAGAATTGTAGGTATCATTGTTATTGTACCAAATGTTCCAAAAATGATCGATAATTTGACAGGAAAATAAAGAAAAAAGGAAAGAGATGGATATATATCGTTGACTGCATTTTGCTTAGTAAACCAGTCATTTATTCTCACAAAGTTTTAACCACCAATAGATAATGCTGCTAATAAGTATAATTTGAGGACTGAAAAACTATAAAACAATGTGTTCTATTTAATGTTAGATCATCCAAGCCGAAATATCGCCGGCTTTGCTATATTGCCAACAAAAACTGACAGTTGTATTGAAAACATAGTTTTAAAATTTCTCTTAGTAATAAGTGGCTTGGGTAGATAATCTTTGCTATTAATATTGTAAGTTGTAGAGTATAATTATTCGGTTTCCTACTCAAAACGCAGAAAATGAAGTATTTATATTTCTTCCGGTATTTTATTAGATTTTTTTAAAAATCGTTTTCAATTTTTTAAATATCTGATACGAACGTTTTATGAAACTATTGATCCTTTTAAATGAAAGTTGCTGATAAAAAAAAAATTTAACTATTAAGTTTATTAAATTTTTAACGGCTTATATATATTGCCCAAAATAAATGAAGAAATAGAAAGGAGTTTAAGGGTGATAATTAGAATTGTAGACACAATTGAAGTGTTCGAGTCAAAGGTTGGAAGAATATTTTTACCATTTTATTTGAAGATCGTTTCCTTTCAAAATTATTGTCTTCAATTAACTTTAAAATTAATCGAATCAACGTCCACTGCGAATTGTAGCAACGTGAATTGGTATAATTGAAACGCTGTAATCAAACACACGAATATCTTTGAATTTAGACTTCTTTTTTCGGGGGAGGGGGGCAAAGCTGACTTAGTTTTTCATTCTATTAACGTTTTTTTTTCTTTAAAGATCGTCGCTCTTTTTTTCCAAAAGACGTTTTTAAATTCTACGAAATTTCTAAAAAGGCAGATTTCGAAACACATGTTTTTTTTTTAAAGGCTGTAAGAGCTAATAAAACTTTTGTAATACATTCTATTTACATATTTGGATTTTTCACACGAAAGAATTGAATACCCAGCAGTAGCACTTTATCTTATAAAAAAAGTGTAGGGAATAACGGGAAATGGCACCGAGAAAAAAACATTAGTCAACAAACCCTCATCTGTGACTTATTCAATATTCACCATTACTACGACGGTGGTTAGTGTAAGTGAGAAATAAGAATATTTAACAAATGTTTCGGTCATACATTAAGCGAACATACATTTGAATGTCGGCATTCGAAAGCATTACTGCAGCGAAGTCGCTTAAAGCTGCTGTCACACCGCTGGCGGAGAGCTAGGTATCGTGAGTTCGATCTTTGGAGTCGACTAAACAACCGGCGTGTGTAGGTGTGCACAGCCAGGTACACGTTATGATAATCTGGATCAGAAAATATTTTGCATATAACATATACACAGAAAATATTTTTTAATAGAAAATATTTTGCAAAACATTTGATATTATATTGTTCCTTTATCATGCGCGACGTATCGGTATTATTGCGACAGTTGAAGAAATAAATGTATGTAGTTGAAGAAATAAAAGTTAAAAGTTTGTAGTTGAAGAAATAAAAGAATTTATCAATTCAATCCTTAAATTAAATGTTCAGAAACTTAGAATTAAGATTTTTCCATTAATTATAGTGTTTCGTTATAAAAAGTTGAGAAAAAGTTCGAAATAAATTTCATTTAAGAGCATTAAGAGTTATAAAAATCAGTTATGTTTTTTTTAAAAATTCGATTTGTTGTCACAATTTTTTTCTTATAATTTGATTAACTATTCAATATTTTCCTTAGAATATTAGTTATTTATTTGGATCTGACGTACTTATTGTTATATTGAAAAGTTACTGGGGAAATTAATATGTTAGAAAGAATAAGTTTGTTACTTTTGGCATTATGACAAGAATGATAAAAGCCAATATTCTCCTAGCTTCAGACATTATATTTGTTTTCCCGTTGTTGTCTGCTGTTATTTGATTACTCATATGCTAAGATTTTATTTGACTGGAAATAATGGAGAAACTAGGCAGAAAAATAACATAATATAGACTAATAATACGAGATTATAACGGGTTTCAAAATAATTCCGATATAGGGAATCAATAAAGAAAATTGAAAGTAATGTCGATAAAACCTGCGAAAATAATAATCGTCTAAAAAAGAATAACATTACCTATAATAGATTTATCATTTTCTATTGAAATTGACAATCATAAAAGTATAGCAATGTTGATGTGAATCGTTTTTTTTTTATTTTAATGAAATTGTTTATTCGTTATTTATTTCTAAATATTTTTCTCATTAAGAAGTAATGTCATTTTAAAAATAGAGGATAATCTATTTTGTTTCTATTGCTTTTAGATGATGAACTTTAAGTGTATAACATGTTAAGAGGGTTTACTTTTAAACATCTTATATTTATTTTCTTTCGCAATTAATGTCATAGATTCGATATAGATTTTAGCTCATAAATGTTATCCTAAAGAAAGACGAAGTTAAACGTTCTATCATTTTCTTGAATACTTCCCCTAGAACAGGCTAAACAATGTTTTTAACTGAACAGTCTAAAATTTGATGAAGTTATATTCTGAGAGCCGAGACTATTGTCTCTTTTTTATTTTAATTATTTGCTGAATATTTCACTGAGAATTGCAGTATTTTTTTATTACTGAAAAACTTCCACAGACTGCTCGCTTCGCTTACCAACCTCCATGATTGCTTCTAACTTAATTCTGATTTTTCTTTTTTTCCCCCCCAAAAGGGGGATATCTTCCACAAAAACAAATAACTTTTTGTAAGTAAATATGTAACTATTATAATCTTGTGTTCGAACATTTTGTTAATGTGTGTAAATCGTAACAAAAATAATGACTTCCTGGTTTTGAAATATATTTAAAGGTACAAGAAAAGAAAAAAATTAGATTTAAGAATACAGATTCGTTGATTTATTGAGAAGGAATCAAGAAGAAGTAATTTTATTTGCTTATAAGTTTTGTATATTATTGTAATATATTTTTATAATATGTTATTGTAATATATTATTGTAACAGTTCAGATAGAAACTGGTTTTATCTCTCTTTAACTAAATTTCTTATACATTTAAAAACTGTAATATAAATATTAAAATTTATGTTTGGCAGCTTCTAATCATTTTTATAACTCTTTTTTTTTTTTTTTTTTTTTTGACTACTTTTGATATTAACTCAAGTGCGAGCTTATAAAATAATTATCTCGAAAGAGTTAAATGCATTTTCCTACAGCAATGGATAAATATTCATGATTTCGAGAAAAATAGTGCAGAAAAGATTCGAAAAAGGGACTTAAAACTTTAATAGCAATAACTTAAAAAAAAATTGCAATAACTTTGATAGCAGTAACTTTCGAAAAATTGGGATTTCGAAAAGCATTCCAGTTAGTTCACAAGGTCCGTCAATTTCAACCCAGTATTTGTATTCATGCGTGCCGCAGAACAGTCTGCATGATATTTTTGACAACAAATTTTGTCAATAAATAATTCTCGAAGTAATTATTAAATGTTAATCTTTTCCATTTCAGTGATTTTATCGAATTTGCTCAGAAGTTTTATCGTAAAACAAAATTTTACATAAAAATTGAACGCTAAAACTGTCATTTATAACTTTTTAATGTCAAGAGTTGTTCTTTTCATTCAAATATGTATATTTTCTTTCATATCCTTTTTTTTATATTTATTGTTTATGCACAGTGTTAAGCATTTTGAAAAACATTGATCGTATTTTAATATCGTGCAAATTTGCCACAACTTTAATGTGCTGATAAATTGAACTATATATCTATATTTCTTTAATTTTATTACACAATATTAAGAATCAACTTGGACAAAAATGTTGCTCAATTAAATACTTTAATAAGACTTTCATCAAATTTGCACCGTAAATGGTTCAAGGTACCGATTTTTTGGTTCAACATTCATCTGACTTTTCTCACAGTGAAAAAAAAAAAGTATAAATTAAGCTATTAAAGTTACTGTAGGCAGAAGGATTTAGATGCAATGGTTACTTTTAAATGAAAAACTACATAGAGAATAAATTCTGTTAAAATTTCCGTAGTGTATTGTAATGACAATTCTGGTTGTAAAACAACAACATAATTTTGATTAATAAAACCAAAATATTATTATCTTATTTAAACCATTCATTTAATAATTTTTCCGTTCATATGGTTACCGGAAACTCTGTTTCTCAAAACTGTAGCTTTTATTAACACACATTTAGTTAAAATTGCAAAACTGAAAAGCACATTTAACTGAATAAATGGTTTATATGCCATGCTCTAAGGTATCATAATAAAATTACTGTAACTCATACTAGGCCTAAAGTAATAAATATTTTTTCATAACTCAAGATGCTGCGATTTTAATAAGTAGGTAAGTTGAATCCTACCAAATTATGTCTTAAACTTGATTACAATATGGTTCCAGATAAATAAAATATGGTTCAATTTAACACTTTAATAAGGTTGCAATTGTTATGCACCGTACACTCTCAGAAATAAAACTCTCACTTTTAACAATTCAGTAATTCTTGAGCTATATTTCGTTAATTTCGAAAATTATTTCGTTACAAAATCAAGTGGCTTATGACGAAACGGAAGCTCTCAAATATGTGATCAAAATGTTTCCTTAATTCGAAACCTCATCGTAGTGCATTATGGGAGATTATTAACTAGAATGACGAAACTAGGATCGAAGATAAAATGACGAAAAAAGCCGACCGTCTCGTATGATTGTCTAGGAGTTGGCCTCGTACCAGGAAGCTTCCATGCTAGAATGTAATTTATCTATTTGGTGACATTAGATTACATTGAACCATCTATATGGTGTATAAAATAATTATTAGATACATTAGGTACTATTAGCTTTTTTTTGGTTGAAAAAAATAGAATGACGGAACTACTATTGACGAAATTGGTTTTTTGAATATGTGATGATAGTTATTTCGTCACTGACGAAATGTTCGTTCGGAGCATATATCAGGAAATAATTTCGTCAAAAACGAAGAAAGTTTTGCGAAATTTGAGTATCTATTTTTTATAGTGTGTAGTGGTTCAAGGCAGCAATATCCCCGTTTAAATTTTTCTGAGAGTATAACAGCCGAGTGTTATTGTAGATAGAGGGAAATTGTGAGGATTGAGTTATCTTTGAATAGAAGTGAAGAAATTTTTATCAGCTATGAGAGTTCATTGTCACTCTTCCTTATTAAACAAAGTCTAATGGAATAAATATTTTTTCATAAATTCGCATGACAGATTGTTTTCGTTTTACATTTTTTAAGTTCTTCTGTACTCACTATCTTCCGACAGAAGATAAAAAAAAAGTTTTATTTAATAGGTTATGCATTGGAGATAATTCTTGAATCAGATTTGATAATATATTAAACGCCAACTATATTTCAAAAATTTCGTTTTATTTATATAAATCCAGTTGTCGTTTCGGATATGTTTTGAAAACACTATTGAATAGCATTTAACTTTTTTTTTTATTTATTTCTAGAAAAATATATTTGGATTTTAATATAAATTATTTTTATAGAACTTCATGTTATTGTCATCGACATTTTTAAAGAAAAAAGTGTAAGTAGGTTTTGTAATATTTTTTCGGTTTGGTAGTCGATTTTTTTTTTAGTTATATCATATTCTATGTAAATTTACTTAGTCGATTAATTTTTTAATTAAACTCTTTTATGAAGAAGAAAAATAACATTTAAAAAATAACATTAACATTTAACTAATTAAAAAATTAATTAGTTAAAATTAGTTTATGGTCTTGTGGTATGAATGGTGGGGAGAAAAGGTTTCAGTGAATGGGCAAAATTGCATAAATAAATGAATAAATAATAAAACAAATAAATAAATAAATAAATAAGTAAATAAATAAATAAATAAATAAATAAATAAATAAATAAATAAATAAATAAATAAATAAATAAATAAAAAACGTATTTGTTGGTAATGAAAAATAAAATTATTATTGTTCAATATTATTCAGTCAAGAAATTATTATTGATAATTATTGATTATCAGTTCGCGTGAAATTTTAGTTCATCAGTGCTGATTAAAATAACTCTTGTTATATATATTAAGTCATGTCATAAATACATTCCATATTGAAAACACAGCAAAAGAGACGTAATAGAACATTTACATTTAATTATACCAATGAAAGAATTTATGTCTTAAAATGAACAGTGAATGCTGTTATCTCAGGGAGAAAAAACAACTGCCATAGACCTTACTAGTAATTTTTTTTTTTTGGGGGGGGGGACAAAATATCAATAACAACCGTGATGTTCTAATAATATAATGCTTCTCTCAAATAAATTTTAATCACTGAGTTGTGTGATTTTTAATATTAAGTAGTAGCTAACATCAGAAAATACCCACAGTGCTTGGATATTTTGTAACACTTCCTGTCGTTTCATTTTAGAAAGTTGGGCGTAAGGATTTTCACTAAGTTTTATATAACGGCTGTGGTAACCCAGTTATTAGAGAATCGGACTCCGGTTCGGAGGTGTTGGAGTCCGATCCTCGACACCACTAAGACCCATCAGTACATGTAATATACGTGCTCGCAAAATTTGTTGCGGAATCGAAAGTCCTGTGGTCAGTCGTTGAGGAGTACCATGGGTACAGAGATCTGTAGAAATATTCCTCCCCCCTTCCCCAATTTAGACCTATGTCTAAATTGGGGAAGTGACCTCGTGAATGAGTGGTGCTGCAATCTGTCCTTAGGATTTTGACTTAAAATGTAATTTTCTAAATGCGGTGCTCTCTTGTCAAACGAAAGGCGCACCTTCGCTAATTGCGAATTGCAAAAGGCTAATGGCTGGAGTTTTTCTTGTCCGAGACTTATTAGAAACAACAATATCCTTTATATCCTTTGTAATTTTTTAGATTTGATTATGAATAAATAAATAAACATATAAATATATAAACTGAACAAGCCTATACTTTAAAAATTATTAGACATGAATAAAACTAACTGTTTAAACATGAATACAGTTCATTCTTCGTGCATCAAATAAGATCTACAATTTGACCGTTTGTACAAATCTATTGTAATTTTAAGAATTTTATATTAGTATACCATCTATTTCCTCATCTTTGAATTCGTATTTGCAGTTGAAAAGATAAACGATGAAAATTCCCACAGCTATCCTCTTGAAATGTCCTCGAGGGGAAGTCTTGTCTAGCGTTCTCGCATGCCCTCGAGGACGGGAAGCGATTCGAGACCAATCCAGTTTCTTTGCTGACTCAGTTTCACCAGAAGCACTGAGCAGGGCTCGACCTTTGGAAGAGATGCCAGGACCGAAAGAGTTGCCTTTCCTTGGAAACATACATCGGTATCTGCCGATCACTGGTATAGACTTCTACTTTTAATGAAATCTAAAGTATTTTTAAGAAACAAAGAATGTAACTCCAGTGTCTATCGTTAATTTATTTAAATAGTATCAATCATAGAATAATCATGTGTGAGAAAAATTAGTGTACTTTATTCTGGATATGAAAATATGTACTTTTAAATAATGGGAACGGGATGGATCAGGGGTTAAGATCACTTATTCACCTCTCAACAAGGTTACCCAGATTAGATTTCAAGTTTTTTTTCTGCAAATGATTGTATAAATAATGATGATAATAATAATAATAATAATAATAATAAAATAAGAAATAAACGTGATTTACGAGTGATACATAGAGTACTTTCTTTGTAAATCTAAAACCAGAAAATGAATAATTTGTTGTAGAAATGACTTGCTATACATTTTACCCATAAAAGTTTTATCAGTTTTGAAAATATACAACTTATGTAAAGATAGTAAAGAATGGATTTTTTTAAATAGCTTATTAACAAATAAATTGGTTTTAAATCTTCTTTTACTGTATGGATCATTTCGACTAGAAATTTATTAGATTATTATGAAAATTATTTGGTAAGGAATATACACACTCGCTTTCAATACGTTTGATACGTCAAAAATTATTTCATGTTGTTAGTATTAGTAATTTTATAAAGCTGCAAATCTGTAATGTTTATGATATTTTTATATATTTTCATATTTAATAGTAAAGTTTGTGTTCACATTAAAATATTTCAAAAATAGATTTTTTATAAATTTCAAATGTCTATTTTTTACACAAAAATGAAAGAAGGAATGATTTAATCTAGACGTAAAATCCCCCCCCCCCCAAATAAATGATATACACGAAAATTAAATGTACAGTACGTAAATTAAAAAACTGATCACTCTGAATAATTTTTGATCTAATGATCGGATTTTCACGTTCTGGGACTCATTCTTAATGGTTCGAGGAGGTGACCTCAAATATGCTAATAAATAAGTGCAAACGATATTTTAAGTTAGAAAATCAGACACAAAAACGTACTTTTTCTGAATAAACATATATTTTTTTCTGCGGATTCTTATTTCTAACCCCCAAAATATAGGGGACAGCGGCAGTCTGGGAAATAAGGTCCCAATATTTTGGTCAGGACAGCGGTTTAAAGTTTACCCCTAAAGTTACTTAAGACTCTTTAATATTAATTTTACTTTTTGCATATTTCGCTATATCTCGAGAAATTTAAAAAAAAAACCTTTTGCACTCAATCATAAAATTCGCTTATCTAAAGATAATTCCATGCAAAAAATAACTTTCAATAAATATTTATTACTTTTTATTACTTTATTTAATAATGGTCGAAAAAATGTTGAATTGTAATGCATCATTTTTGCTTAATTTTAAAGAATGTTAATTAAGAAAGTAAAATACAAAATTTGAGTGAAATTGGTTGAATAATTCCTGAGAAATTGAATTAAAAAAAAAAAGCCAGAAGTTTAAAGTTCGATTTCTCATAAACTATTCGACCGATTTTGCTCAAATTTTGCATTTAGCGATGTAAAATTGCATTCTTTAAGTTGATGCAAAAAATTGCATACTTTACAATTAAAAATGCTTTCGCCTAATATTAAATTAAATAATAAATAAGGATAAATATTTAATCAAAGTCATTTTTGCATGGAATTATATTTGGATAAAAACATTTTATAGTTGTTTGCAAAAAATTTTCAATTCGCTTTGGTATTTCCTGGGATTGGGGCCAAATGTTATATTTTGCCATGATAAATTACATCCTTTTAAAAAAGATGCAATTAATTGCATACCTTACAATTCAAATTTTTTTTTTTACTTAAGTAAAATGGTAAAAAAGAAGAAATATTTATTAATAGTTAATTTTTATATTCGTATATCTTTGGATAAACTAATTTTATAATTGTGTGTAAAAAATTTTCAACTCGCTTAAAAGGTTTTCGAAATATAGCGAAATACGCAAAAAGTTAAAATAACATTAAGGGGTCCAAACTCTGCCACTCTCCTGACAAAACTATTCGAACCATATTTCCCAGATTGTGGCTACCTCCGATATTTTGGGGGTCAAAAATACGAACCCCTCGAAAAAAAGGTATGTTTATTCAGAGAATGTACGTTTTTGTGTCTGATTTCGTAACTTAAAATATTGCCTGCACTAATTAATTAGCATATTTGAGGTCACCCCATCGAACCATTAAGAATGAGTCCTAGAACGTGAAGATACGATCACTAGATTAAAAGTTATTCATGGTGGTCCGTTTTTTGTTTTGCGCTCTGTAAAATGCATTGAATTTGATTGTTGATATTATGAGAATAAAGGAAACTGGGTAAATAGTTTCTGAGCTGTCACTATGGCATTTGTTTAAGCTTCCCAGAAAATGCGACTGAAGTTTGATTTAATCCTAACTCTGTATTGGTTACTGTAACCTCCTTCAAGAGTTGAAGTTTGATTTCCCAGAAAATGAGTCTGAAGTTTGATATAAACTAACTCTGTATTGGTTAGTGTAACTCCTTCAAAAGTTGAAGTTTGATTTCCCAGAAAATGCGACTGAAGTTTGATTTAATCCTAACTCTGTATTGGTTACTGTAACCTCCTTCAAGAGTTGAAGTTTGATTTCCCAGAAAATGAGTCTGAAGTTTGATATAAACTTAACTCTGTATTGGTTAGTGTAACTCCTTCAAAAGTTGAAGTTTGATTTCCCAGAAAATGCGTCTGAAGTCTAATATAAACCTAACTCTGTATTGGTTACTGTAACTCCTTTCAAAAGTTGAAGTTTGATTTCTCAGAAAATGCGACTGAAGTTGGATATAAACCTAACTCTGTACTGGTTACTGTAACTCCATCAAAAGTTGAAGTTTGATTTCTCAGAAAATGCGACTAAATTGTGCATTGGTTATTGAAACTCCTTCAAAAGTACTAATTTTGTAAAATCATTTCAATTCAATGATTAAAAAATGATGTAAAATCAAAGATTAATAAATGATATAGTTCAATGTTGTAAAATCATTCACTTCAGTTCTCACTCAATAAAAATATTCAGTCAGTAAAATCAGAAATTAACCTAAAAATTCAGTAAAATCAATTGTAAAAGATAAAATTCCATTAGATATCTGGAAGTTCAATATCAACTAAATAACTTGAAACTTTTTATTTGATATCTAGATAACATTCCAAAATGTAAAAAAAATTGCTGAAAAAAAATCATAAAACAGAAATGAAAAGAAGTTTCTTTCGATTAATTAAAGAAATGAATGATTTCTTACTATAAAAATAATGCTAGACAGACATTAATTTTTTTATCATTTCTTCATCCTATTTAAATTAACCAGTCTTCATTATTCGTATATCATCGTCCTTTCTAACGACGTCGGTAAATATATGAAAAATGTTAGCAATATATATTTTATGGATGTTTGTAATTGTTTAAAAACAAAAATTAACTAAGTCTTTTTCGTTTATGCGTAAAAATTCTCACTTTAATGCCTGATAATAAAATAATTCAAATTCTAACCCCAAAGTTAAAGAAAGCAATTTTTGGTTTTGGATTATTCTCGAAACAATTTTAATTAACTTGTCGAGTTTATGTTCTGGTAAATTTAATGTTATTTATTTAGTTTAATATGTTTGCTAAGAAAAGAGTAAGGCAGAATGGTTTAAAATAAATTTACAACATAATTAAAAAGAGAACGTTATTAATACTATAAATTTTGGCCCATAATTTATCAAACTATATAATTTTATGCTCATTTACGATTTTTTTTTAAAAAAGCCATAAAAACAATACACTTATTAAAATATTATAAATATGATGTAAAAAGGATTATTTTATGACATTTGAGTCGGTTCATATGATAAAATTATGTTTTTTCTTATCTAAAAATTTAGAAAAATTATAGGAATCCAAATAATCTAATCATAAAACAGTTATTTTTTTGATGGAGTAAAATAACGTAAAATCAAACAATGTTAAATGCAAAAATGAAAAAGTTCTACCGTTTAAATACTATAAACTAGCGCCTGTAGTCCCAGAACTGACAGACTGATTGAAAAATCCGATAAAGGAAAATGGTAGGAACGTCTTGAGTTTTGCATAAGAAAACATTATTTAAAAAACTATAAAAAATATGTTTCTGCTGCATGCTTGACCATTCCAATTGAAATATGTTTGCTTGAGATTCTGCTCATTTTGTCCTCAAATTGTGTAACGCTCTTTTAGCAAATGGTGATTATTTTATAAGCATTGATTTTGTAGTTTTTTTCAGTTATCAATGCCATCTGTTGATGAACTTTACAACTAACTGTAGATTTGAAGAATAAGTTAAAGCGTTTTTGAAGCAATTCTATCTTGTTCCAAATTTTCAAAATTGATTTTTCGAAACCAATTCCATCATCCTTCTCGAAACAAAGTAAATGGTAAACCGAAAGAATAAGTATGGTTAAAACTACCAGAATATGTTAAAATTCATCGTGTTTCTGGCTCTATGGTAACACCAAAAATAAACTCAGACATTTTTATCGAAACACTAAGGTGTCATGATAAAATTTGGTAATTTTATCAGGACACCTGAGCATGGCATAAAGTCCAATTATTCGATTAAATTTACTTTTCATTTTTTTTAAAAATATATGCTAATTAGAACTAAAATTTTGGAAATCAGTATTTCTGGTTAATTATTTCCATATGAACGAGAAAAAGCCAAATGAATGGTTTAAATACCGCATATTTTGGTTTTTAAAAACAAAATTATGTTATTTTTTTATTATTTTTTCTTAAATTAGAAATGTCATTACCATACAAAGCGGTAATTTTGCCATTTTTTTTCTCTTTGTATTTAATTACTAAAACATCAAAACGGTCATTTGAATTTTTTAAAAATTTGTACCTTTTAAGTTATTAACATCAAAAAAATTCGAAACTTACTTGTGCTTTTTAAGTTATATGTTCTTAATAGGTAATGCCGTTTGTCATTTAACTCATTGATAAAACTTTATCTGTTCCATCCCATGTATTAGGTGAATTCTCTATGAAAACATGGCATGAGGCTCAAGCAACAAAATTTAAAAAGTATGGTTCAATTGTAAGAGAACAAATAGTACCTGGAGTTACTATGGTACATTTGTATGATCCAAAAGATATGGAAGCTGTTAGCAGAAATGAAGGTACTATAAAGTTTAAGGTTTAAATTTTTTTTCTATGAATTTTACTTATCTATTATTTTAAATGAGTTGAATCTATTTATCGTTTACGCAGGTATACATCCCAAGAGAGAGTTTTTTGTCGCCATGAGAAAAATACGGGAAGATAATAAAGAAGCTTATTCTTCCGTTGGAGTTGCAGCTGCGTATGTAGAACAAAATTCAAACAAACTAATTTGATTGTTAAATTTGTCTATATATTTTTAAGAAATGTAATGAGAAGAGTTAACAATTAAATAGAAAGCTGCTGTTTCAAGTAATAAGTTGAAATTATCGAAAAATTTAGAGCAAGAAATCAGAATTTTTTATATCGAATTAAACATCTTTTGCTCTTACCGAATAACTTATTTGTTCATTTTGTAATTATAGCTTACAACTATTTTAGTATTAATGTAATAGCACTTAGTGCATTTTTTTGAAAATTTCATAATTTTAAAATACTCAAAATCTTAATTATATCATTTAAACAGGTTTCAAATGTTTTCAGTATGAACTTTTGAATGAATCTAAATATCTTAGAACTGACTCACTTGAAACTTATTATTTTCTTCATTTCTTAATTGTTTCGTGATATTATTAAGGAATAGCTAGGGTTATTTATTTTTCTGTGGAGTTATAGCTGCTTTAGCACACTGTAAAAAATCCCAGTTCAAATTGCAATTTATAGTAAGGGTTGGTATATCTTTGAGTCCATCATTCTGGATACATCATTCGTAAAATTCATTTTACGGTAAGATCCATTTTTACCGCAAAATATTATACCATAAATTTTACAGTAATATTTATTTAATGACATAAAAGTCAAATTGGAGTCCATCTATTTGGACGAGGGAAATATCACTTATTTGCATTGAGAACTCAATGCTATAATTACACGGATAAAACAACTCAGGTAAAATTATCGAATTATGTATAGTAAGGATATTTCTTATGGAAAAAAACCAGATAATTCTGGTTAATAAAACCAAAGTATACGGTATTTAATTCAATTTTGGAAAAATGTTTCTTTTCATGTTCTTTTCTTCAAAAGTATCGTTCCTATTACCACACATGTAGAAAAAAATACAAAACAAAAAAGCAAATTTATCCAGATAAATGGTTTTCAGGCCATGCTCTAAAGAATCATGATAAAATTATCAGTTTTACCACATTTGTCAAATTATATCACTTAATATAAACTCTATCTTATTGTCAGTTTTATAAAAGTCATTACCAAAGCGTTTCGGTAAAAATTATAAGCTTTTTTGTGCTAATTTTACTATATACGAGATTTTCCTCAGTGCTCTATGTCAGCTCTAATCAATTGAATTACGTATGCTTGTTTTATTTTTCGTTAATAAGTTTTTTCGTCATAACATTCAGATTTGCTCGAATTATTAAAATATAATGTCCAAATACTGATTTATTTGAAATATTTTCCAGGAATGGAGAAGATTGGCATTACATGCGAACTCGTACACAAAGAGTTATGATGAGACCACAAATAATGAAAATGTATCTGCCACAAATTAATCTCATAGCTGATGATCTGATCGGAAGGATACGCAAGCTTCGTCAAGCTGACCATCAAGTTCCTATGTTGATAAACGAATTTTTCAAGTGGGCATTAGAATGTGAGTAAAACGTTTCGTTACCAACATAGAATTATGTTTTATTCTTAATGATAATATTACTGCGATATTTAGTGTTGGAAGAATATTTTAAGAAACATATTAGTAAGTTTGAGAAATTCAGTTTTAGAATGTTCATAAATATCAAGATTTACTTTTGAAACTATTTTCGATTGTTAAAAAAATTCACTTGAAACTCTCGACAATTAAGTTCTTCCACAACGATATAATCCTGTATGTTCGGGCATGTATTTCCATAATCTAATACAAAAAATGGAGAATTCTTATAGCAGTTCAATTTTGGAACAAAAACAATTATTAAAAATTATTATTCTAATTAACCTTTAGAAAAAGTGCTGCTTGCCTGAGGATGTATTTATTTTAAAATCATTTTCGAGTGTTAGCACGATTCACTTAAAACGCTCTTCAATTAAGTTCTTCCTTGACAATGTAATCTTGCGTAATCCAGTATGTATTTTTATAATCTAATACAAAAAATGGAGAATTCATATCACATTTCAATTTTGGAATAAAAATACTTATTTATGAAGGTCGTAGGAACATTGAATAATTGGACTCTTTGAAAATAGTCGCCGTCATCTTGCAATGCATCGCACTAATTGATACGTCTCCACCATTTGCTATTCAGTCTGATAATTTTAGGCCTATAGCAATGAACTCACACATCTTTAGGCTAATTAAGAAATATTAATATCATTGGTAAATTTATTTAATTTATTTCAGTCACTATATAATAAATCTAGAACAGGGAAGGATTTTGTAAATAGCCTTGTTAAATTCAAACTGATTGAGAATTTTTTTACATTTTAGCTGTTATATTGATGGTACATAATCTGATTGTAATAGGCCTGAAAAATATCAGATGTATTTAAAAATACTAAAGACTTTTCCATTGCAAAATGCCAGCGACAGTTGCTCAGAGGCAAATTTTTTGCGCCATATGATTTAAAACACTTTTCTTCTCATTGTAAAAACATTCAATTTAGGTTTGTTTTGTTTATTTCAGCTGTGACCTACATATTGTTCACTGAGCGCTTAGGCTGCCTTGATGACAATGTAACAGAAGATTCAATAACTCAAAAATATATTCAGTCTGTCAATGATTTCTTTCAGTTGTCAGCCAAAGTAGAACTTTCAACATTTCCTATTTGGCGAGCTTACCCCTCTCTCTCACCATCTTACAAAAAGTTGAAACAGGTTCATGACTTTTTCTTCAAGTACGTTAAATTTATTCTTTATCATTATTACTAGGGCTTTTTTTTATCATTACTTATATTGTGTTTTTTTCAATTAATGAACTTTTCTTAGTAAAAATACTTGAAATATTTTACACACTCTCAGTATTAAAACTCTTGACGATTCAGCAATCCTCGAGCTATATCTCGTTAATTTTGAGAATCATTTCGCCACGAAATCACGTAATTTGTGACGAAACGAGAACTCTCAAATATATGTCGAAAATATTTCCTCAACTCGAAACCTCATCGTAGTGCATTATGGGAGATTGTTAAATAGAATGACAAAACTAGGATGAAGGCTAGGCGATCAAAAAGGAAGTGAAGAAATATGCCGAGAGGGTTAAGGAGTTGGTCTTGTACCAGGAAGATGCAGGATTCGAATCCCGCTTCGGGTTTGGGTGTAATTTACCTCTATATTACCTGTGTTTCTTGTGTTGTTAAGATGGCAATGATCCAGCTATATGTTGCCCACGATCAAATGAGTTATTAGAAAAGTAGATACTACGAGTACGAAGAGTACTATGCTACGAAAGTAGAACTACGAAACTACGATACTACGAAAAGTAGAACTACGAGTTTTCATTTTTTGTTTTCCTTTTTTTGTTGAAAAAAATAAAATGACGAAACATTTCTTTACTATAGACGAAATTCGTTTCCTTGAGGAAGTGACGTCACTTTGGCGAAATATCTGTTCGAAGCAAATACCAGGAGACTGTGATATCAAAAACAAAGAATGTTTAGTGAAATTTGAGTATTCATTTTTTACAGAGCAGCATCGGCAAAATTCTTGACAAGGTCAATACAATTACATGTGCAAATTAAATACATTTAATGCTCCACCAAAAATATCTTAACAAAGTCAATAACATAACGCATACAATGTTGTGATATGTCATATTTTATTTAAAATAAATATATAAATAAAAGTTAGATTTAGAAAGTTATTATGAAACTTTGGGATTTACAGGGATATTTATTGAGATTTCGAAAGTTTATAAAAAAAAAATTTTAAATTATTTTTAAATTTTTTTTTAAAAGTTATAATTTTAATAAATTTAGACAGATAGAGCTCCTTCCCAACATGTTATACAAAGTAATATAGATAAAAAATTTTATTCACAAAAGGAAAGTTGGGGCTATAAATATTTAGTAAAATAATTTAAAGAAGGCAATACATTTGTGAAGCAAGAGTTTTTTTACAAAGTTTAAGAAATTTTTTTAAGGATTCTTTTCTAATAATTAAAAGAAAATTAATTCTAATAATTCTAATTTTCATAATAATTTACACAGATTAAATTTTAAAACTTTTAGTTAAAAACATAAAAACGTTACGCATCAATTACGATGAATATATGAGTAAAATGGCTTTTAGATGATATATTTAGTTAAATAATAATTAATCTATAGATAAATTACTCAAGCAGAAAATTTTTTCATATTTGTATTAGAATTGAGACATTTAAGAAAATTTAAAGAAAAAATTGGTATATTTTAAATAATTTGAAGCATAAGTGTTTTAAAAATATTTTTGTACACAAAATTAACTTTTCTTCAATGAAAAAATAAATAAAATAACGTAATTACAAAACGTAATACAAAGAAACTGTTTAAATTAAGAAACTGTTTAAATTAAACAGTTTAAATTAAGTTATTTCCTTAAAGCGCGAGACGAAAGTTAAAATCTTGTTGACTTCTTATACATATTACACAACCATAAAAATATTAATTTGTTTAAAATTGTATTTTTAATCACAGTTTTCAAGCAAACTTTTGTGTTGTACATTTTTAAATTTTACATAATTTTGTCTTTCTTTTTATAAATTACAAAGTCATTAATAACTTTTCTAAATTAAGTATTGGGCTTTAATAGTTTTATTCCTTTTCTAATAAAACTAAAAAAATATTTTTTTATATATTATAGTTTTGAAACTCTTAGATTTAAACTAACTACCAGTTCAATTCACTCTTATATTATAACCATTACAAAAAATTAAGTTTTTTTCTTCTTATTGCTATAATTGATAACGCATATAAAATTGCATTTTAGTAAAAGGAAGATATCTATTTTTTTTTTTTGGCTTTGCAAATTAAGAAAAAAGATATAACATTCTTATGTTTTACTGAAGCTTGTCAGAAAATTTAAATAAAGAAATATGCTTTCTTATTTTCGATATCTTCGTTCAAGATAAATTTTACGCATTGTTTAGAACAAATCCATATAATAACAATAAAAAGTTTCAAATATATGTATTCAATGCATGCATTTTTTTTTTAAACTTGGAAACCTCTATTGAGAAGAGACATTGGCCGGCTTTAAAAGCAAATACTAAAATGCAATAAAAGAAATATATGAGTTGATAAGAATAAACAAAATCGCTTCAGTTTGCTCAACGGTCAAAAAGAAAGATATGGCTCAAATATATGCCTTTTTTTAGTATTTTTTACAGTAGAGAATATATTATCATATTTCACAATATCATATTAAGCACGGCGCTCGAAAAAAGTTCGAGTCTAAACAAACCATTTTCATATTTTTGAAACTGTGAATTCCAGCAACTTTAGAATATTGTAGGAAATAGAAAATTTAAACTGTATGTACAAAAATATAAAAAATTAAAACAATTTTTTTACTTTAGAAATGTCGAGAGCTAAAAGCATTTTTGAGTATTTTCTTTATAAAGATCTTATTCTCTTTCTATAAATCTTAATTTAATTAAACATTCTCAAAGTTTAAAACTGAAAAAAATATTTGTAATTTGTAATTTTAGACTTATTTCAAATTTTTGTAATTTAAAATTTTAGTTCATTTTCAATACTATTAGTTTTGCCATTAGAAAACTTCAGGCCCGGATAGGTTGCTAGGGCACTGGATTCACGTTTGTGGAAACGGGAGTTCGAATCCAGTCGGCCGAAGATTCCCCCTGCAGTAAATGGTGACTGATGCACATTATATCTGTCGGGTCACAAAGTCCTCCATGTTCCTATAACAAATCAATACCTCTGGGGGTACTGAATTGGATTTTGATCGTTCTCTGCTTCAGGTCAAAATTGCAATCTGTGGATGAATGAATAGATGAATGAATGTGTCTACCCTATAAACGGGTGGGACGTATGGTGTGGCAAAAATCGAATACTTGGCCATAGATGGAATCACTTGAAAACAAGAGCAATCGCACCGACAACTACAATAAGGTTTAGCTATGTCTTTTTTTAAACACCGAACAAGAAACTGAGAACGATGAGTGCAGCATAAGAACTGTGGTTTTAGAAATGTGTACGGTTGCATAATTTGATGAAAAATGTATCTCTTAGATATTAGAAGATATGATTTTAGTAATAAGTTTTAAACCGAGAAGGCTGTTAAATTAGGTATTACTTTTTACTTTCTTTATTATCTTACTTTTTTTTTACATTGTTTTCTTTAAAAGCAATTAGTAATAATTTGCTTAAGATAAATTTACACCATATTATAAAAGTCATCATAATTTAATAGTTCAAAAAAAACGACAATAGGAATTAAAGTAAATAATCATGAAAACATTATAAAGCTAATAAAGTACTGATTTGACGTGCAGTAAGCATCCTGAAGCGGTCTTATTTGGTCATTCTGTAGAAATGTGTTGTGTTGTTCTTATCTGTTTTAATGTTTTTAAGAAAAGATATGGCAGTTACATTTTAATTTTTCTTCCCATATTAGCAATGCTTTGAATTACGTAAATAAAAGAATGTCATTCATTGATTCTAAGAATAAGCGAGAAGATGATCAGATGTCGCTCATCGAAATGCTTCTTGAAACTTGTACTCCGAAAGACGCTAGCGTTATGGCTGTTGATGCTATGGCTGCTGGTATTGATACGGTAGAAATAATTTTTTTCCTTACAAAACTTTAGTATTATTTGCTTCCAGTAAATAGATAATTAAATTAAATTAATTAATTAATTTAAACCAGTTGTTTAAGTGGAGGAATTTTTATTAACTTTTAATATTGTTTAATTCATAGACCTCATTGACTCTATCATATGTTCTGTGGAATTTGGCAGCCAATCCATCGGTTCAAAAGAAACTACAGGAAGAAATCGATCGTGTTTTGCCAATTGGTGAACCCTTAACTGTAGAAGCTTTGAATCAAATGCCTTTCATAAGGGCGTGCATTAAAGAAAGCATGAGGTAAGCGTTGCCTTTAGATTTTGCCATTTCTGATGAGGAAACGTTATTTAATTATGGATAACAACGTATTGATTATTTAAAATTTTATTAAATGAGATTCCCTCTTTATAGATATCAAAGTATCTGCACAACATATTCTTTCATATCTATGTTGCCATACTTATTATTTTTCTTAATTTATGAAAAATATATTCATTGGCATTCAAAAGTTAATATAAAGTGCGCAAAAAAAAAAAAAAAAAAAAAAAAAAAACACGGACCACCCAGAATAACTTTTGATCTAATGATCGGATTTTCACGCACTAACGGCTTGAGGGGTTGACCTCTTATATGCTAATTAATGAATGCAGATGACATTTTAAGTTACGAAATCAGACACAAAAACGTACTTTCTATGAAAAAACATACATTCTTTTCGATAGATTCAAATAGCCTCAATCTGGGAAACATGATCCCAATAATTTGGTCAGGAGAGGGGTTCAAAGTTTGAAACCCTTAATGTTAATTTTACTTTTTGCGCATTTCGCTACATCTTGAGAACTTTTTAAGCGAATTGAAAATTTGTTTTCTCTCAATTATAAAATTTGTTTATCTAAAGATAATTCCATGCAATAGATAATAAATATTTATCATTTTTATTCTTTTATTTAAGAATGGTTAGAAAAAATTTGAATTGTAAGGTATACAATTTTTTGCACCATTTTAAAGGTTGGAATTTTGCATGGGAAAAAAACAAACTCGAATAGTTTCTGAAAAAAATCGAATTTTAAGTATTTGACTTTTTTGAAATTCAATTTCTCACGAACTATTTGACTAATTTCGCTCAAATTTTATGTTTTGCCATGTAAAATCCTTTCCATTAAATCCTTTAAAATGATGCAAAAAATTGTTCACCTCACAACTCAAAATTTTTTGACCATTCTTAAATAACATAATTAAAAAGAATAAATATGTAAAAGTTAATTTTTGCATTCGTTTATTTTTGAATAAACAAATTTTATAATTCTATGTAAAAATGTTTCAATTCGTTTTTAAACTATTCGAGATATAGCAAAATACGCAAAAAGTAAAATTAACATTAAGGGGTCCAAACTCTGAACCACTCTTCTTATCGAAGTATTGGGACCATATTTCCCAGATTGCGGCTATCCCCTATATTTTGGGGGTTAAAATTTGAATCCGTCAAATGAAAGGTATATTTATTCAGAGAAAGTACGTTTTAGTGTCTGATTTTACAATTTAAAATATCGTCTGCACTAATTAATTAGCACATTTGAGGTTACCCCTTTAAAACCATTAAGAAATAACATGAACACCCGATCATTAGATCAAAAGTTATTGGGGATGGTCTATTTTTTATTTTGCGTACTGTACAACTTGCTTTTATGAAAACAATTTAACATGAAATGCTTACATGAAATGTGCTCTAAACAGTTCGTTATTGAATGTTACATAGAAATGTTTATATACTCAAGCTAAAACATGACGACAAAAAAGTACACTTGACAGAAAAGTCATTGCTGAGAAAAAGAATAACACACCACAGTTTTATATGGAAAATTGGAGTGGAAGCATTACATAGAAACAAAAATGAGTTCTAGTAGATAATCTGCCCATCCCTAATTATAATACATTGGTGGCATCAGTTTTCCATAATGCCAAAAACATTTTCAGAAACCGAAATGGGAAGCAGAGGAAAAACATGAAATATCATTGTTTCAGCTTATATAACGATAGTGGAAGAGATCTCAAAGTAGCAATTTGTCCTTCAAGGAAGTCTTCGATGTTCTCTATTGGATTCAGATCTGCGTTATCATCCATTAAAATGAAGTTATTATTAATAAGAAGGGCAGGTGAGTGGACAGCTGTACACTGTATCAGGGATTTCGTTTCGATATCTATCTCCATTCAATGTTCCTTCTTGGAAAACATGCAGTTAACTGAGGGATCCCTGTCCTAATCTCATTTCTGTAACTGCTGCTTTTGATAATTTTGGATTGGTTGTGTTTGGTGTCTTGTTACAAGCTGGCACAAGAAACGGGCTTCGTAAACTTCGATCAGTTCTCTATATATTAACGTCTACGGTTTTTTTTCTTTAAAATTTAGTGCATGGTAATCAGCAAAGTTTACTTAAACTTAAAAAAGGAAGGTGAACCATACTACTTCAAAATTTCTAAAGTTTAATGATATGCTTCAACTTAAAAGAATATGTTATTCATCTGAATTCGACTGTAAGGTAAGCATATTTGTACGGTGTTTAATACAGTTTCGGCATTATAGTATAATAGTGCACGTTCATTATTTTTTAAAATTTTATTGTAATCATCATTAGTATAATTATTAGTATAATCATTATTAGTATAATCGGTATTAGTATAATTACAATAGATTTAAATTAATAGTATAGGTCTCTCAATTAATAGTATATTAACCTCAATATATATAATAACAACAACGCACAGAAAATCATATTGATAAACCATTTATTTTATAACTTTTTTAAGTAACACCTTTTTGAGACTTGAAAACGGGATAAGCTCGCTAATTCAAACTGATATATAGAAAATCTAAAAGGATGATGTTTTTAAAAAATATTAATACAGAAGTTCTTTATAAGCTTAAGATATATTTTTTGAATTTCTTATTACAGAAACAAAACTTGCCTTTAAAAGAAAAATGAAATGTTGTATTTTGCATAGTTTTAAGGATTAAAATTGAAACCAAAAAAAAAAAAAAAAAAAAAAAATTCATAAAAATTTATTTTTAGTTTTAATAAGTTATCGATATTTGCTTGTCTAAATTTTCGCGTTCTCGATTCACTCCAAAATATAAGTGTTTCACCATTTAAGAAAACTTTATGTCCGGTGTCTTAACTGAAATCACGCATTACATGAAAATAATTTTTAACATAAAATATACAAGTAATTGAGGAATTTTTATAAAAATCTTTGCATGTGTTATAAGAAACTAATATTCAAAATTTCATCAACGAGTATGACAATAAATAATGGTAAAATACCAAATTTTTTTACCACCAAATAAATTTAAATACTATTATGTTCAAGTCTGTCCGTTTCTATATGGAGAACTGCAGGCAGTGCATGATACAATCAGAGTCAACTGATGCATATATTGGTGTTAGCAAAGCGTCACACGTTCCCTTAGACGGAAAGTTCTTCAGTTTTTAGCTTTAGGCCACAATTACACGGATATCATCTGAATTTCAATTTGATAGAGTCTCAGTTACGTTTAATAGTTATGATAATGGTATTGTAATGAAATGGAATACAGAATTGGAAGCTAATATATACAAGAAGATAGTCTCAATAAAGTTTGAGTCCAAAATTTAGTGACTCTTAGATGAACCTTTATTTTAGTGATTTGAATACGAACATTTATTTTAAAGTTAGGAAATTGAGCATTTATTTTAGAGTTCTAATTTAGTGAAGATCACTACTTAGGCTTAAAAAGCTCATTCATATATATAATATGAAGTTACATGCATTACCCTTCGAGTTAAGTTTTTACTTTTATAAATAAAAATGCTCATTCGTTCCATTTCAAACAAGCTATTTTTAAAATGAACGTTATTATTGTAAGTTAATTACTTATATACTAAAATGGAGAATTGGTCAAATATCACTTATGGTGATTAATTTTATGATGTAGCATTTTAACTACGTGCATGTACATTATGCACTTGAGAATCATGGTTTACTTTTAATCGTATGTTTACTATTGTAATTCTTAAAGTCCACCGGTTAAGTGCGCAATAAAAATTGCATCATATGTATCTTCTTGATCTTAACAGGATTTCTTGATCTTGCATCAAATAGTATTTTTTAGTTCACAAAATACTATTTTACTCTCCGAGTTTGTCTACTGTTTTAGTTTTACCTTATCGTATTTTGAAGAATGTTTACCAAATATTCAAAAAAGAAAAAAAAAAAAAAAAAAAAACCATAATTCTGCGGTCATCTTCAATTTGCTTAGGTTTTATTAGAAGTTCGAGAATACGCGATACTATACTTCCATGCAGCGAAATAGCATAGTTCCATTTTGATTTAATCTGTTCGATCAATCAAGGACAAGTTAAATTTAAAATTCACCTGATGGAATCAACGTTGCTTTGATGCTTCATCACTAATATATGCGAAAATTCCTAATATTTTACCTGATAAAGAAACAGTGCAAAATAAAATAATAAAAAAGACTTTATTTTTCATTGCAGGATGTACCCCACTGTCCAGGGAACTTCTCGAACTTTAGAGAAGGATATTGTATTGTCTGGTTACCGAGTACCAGCTAATGTAAGTAATATATTGTTTATAAGTAGTATATACATAAATATACTTCTCGCGTCAACTTAACTTGACTTACGAAAGTCTGGTAAATGTAAGGCAGTTATTTATAGATATGGTCTATTAGGATTGCTATTCTCATTTAATACAATTAAAATGATCAACAAAAAATGATTAAAAAAACAGACAAGTAGCACAATCGGTATTTTTGGCCGAAATTAATGATAAAGGCTCAAATAATTCTCAATGTAGTATATTGAAAACATTTCGAATTGCAATTTGATTTTTTCATTTAGAATCAGTTTACAATAATCGCAGCCAAACTAACTTTTAGGCATTACAAGGCTTCGATAGCTGTTTAGTTCAGGCGATTTTTATCACTTAGTTAGTTATTTCTTTTTTACTAAATTTGTTTTTTAATGCTAAATTAAATAATGCAAATTTAAGGGATATTTATGATCTTTCTTATTAAACTTTACAAAATTACTACAATTTTTATTAATTGAATATGTATTTTTTTACCTCCTTATTTAACAAGATTATAAATAATAAAAACGCCAGCTATTTTATTGCAGTGCACAATATATAAAAATTAAACATATTGTATATAGAAGTACATATTATATATAGTATATATTTCACGTAGAATCGTACATATTATATATAGTATATATTTCATGTAGAATCGTACATATTGTATGTTGTGGAAATTGCATGTAATACTATAAACAATACATTTTGTTACCTTTAACAGGATTAAATTTACAGAATAAAAATTTAGTGGCGTGCAATATATCGTACCTGATGTATATATATCGCATCGATTGTGAAGCATATTGTATTATAAACGATGCTTAAAAATTAGGTTAGTCGCGAGTGTACTATGAAGATACGGAAATTAATAAATTTTGTTACCCATAACAGGAAATTATTTATTTTGTTTTAAATCATTATGTAAAATGTTTCTTCATAATATAATATGTTAGTACAGAAACAATTTCGTTTCAACAAGAAATAAACCCATTTCATATTACTGTTTTCACCTGAAGCAAATCTCATAACCAAACTATTTAATATTCAACTTTTATTTTCCCTTTTTCTTCAAATTTCATCTTTAGGGTTTCTTACACCAAATGCATTTAAAAATGATCATTGGATACGATGCAGGGAATTCTTATAAGTATTTTAAATGAAGTCGATTTATAACATTGTATCTAGAATCTTTCTTTGTAATAAATATTTTAATCACTTATTGTTAAGAATGAAGAAATTGTAGATCTTTAAACTAACATTGCATTCTCTAACTTTTAAGATTAATTCCTTGTACTAAGTAAAGTTTAATTGACGCAAAGAATTATTTGCATTAAGTAAAACAATAAACTCTCGTTTTTTTTTGTTAATGATTAATCATGATTTAGCAATGTACCTATTTTTAGTGAAAGATATGCATTCATTTCAAATTTAAACGAACGTTTGGAATAAGAAATATCTAAATGTGAAAACTAAAGGGAAATCGTAGGTAATTATCGTTTACTAAATAAAGAGAGAGGCAATTAAGTTACTCTTATAAGTTATTTTAAGTTATTATTAAGTTATTATTATTATTTCTCCCAATCCATCATTAAAATTTCAAATTATCTGTAAGGATATGACATTTAATTTATATCGCTTTTATTTGTCTTTGGTAAAAGAAAAATAAAAGCGATGTAATGGGTAAAAGGCAGTTCTTCAATTTTAACAATAAAGGTAGTTTAGTTTTGAAAAACTTCCAATTTTGGGGTTATTACTAGGAATAATTATGTTCACGAAGTAAAATTTATAATGTTTTAATCCTACAAAATGTTATCGTAACAATATTTATCATCCTATTTTAAACATAAATATTTTCGTAGATTTCTTAAAAATAAATTAATTATTTAGAATATAATCGCTTTATTTCACAAAAATAAAACTGGGATAAGGCTAGATTATTGTTTGTTATGTATGATTCATCACAAAACATACGCATATTTTGTGCACCTTTATTTCACATAAATATTTATAAATAGTAGAAACTATCAACTACATTTTACATGCAAAAAAGTTTAAGCTTTTATTGAAATTCTGCACTATTTCACAGCATGATATTTCGTGATCTTGTCATTTTTGAGTCAGTGCGACTCATATTCGTTATTTATTTGGGAAAATTATTCTTTAGAATTGTACTTCATAAAAATTTTGTTTATGAACATATTCGATGGAAGAATTATATATATGAATTATATAAGAAAAGGCATATATATGAACATATTTTTTCAGAATTTGAAAGTTTGTCAGGTTTATTGCTATTTGAAATGAAACTTATATTGAAAATGACCTTCCTTTGACCAAATCATTAGAAAAGAAAAACTGAATGAGATTAAAACTCATTTATTAAAAAAAATTTAATTTAAATTCAATTAATTTCATTCTATTATTATTTTTCTTTATATTTATCTTTGGATGCATTCTTTTATCTTAAAAGTGAAAAGGTGTATACTTTCATAAAGAGTTAAAAATTTTACATTATATATTGCGTAATTGACAATAATTGTAATTTGTTTTTCTGAAATGTTTTATTTGATATATGCTTAGTATATGCAAAAATTATAAATATGTTAATTTGATTAGCTGATTAATAATTGTTAAAAACGATGATCAGAAATTCGAGAAATCTTGTAATTTGATTGCACACAAAATATTTGAATACGCACATTTTATAAATTATACAGGCTATTATAATTTATGCATTTTCATATAAATTATAACTTATATGTTTTTATAATTATTTCACGATCAGATTCCGTGGGATTATGACATTATTATCACAAATAGCGACAATCATATAATAATCATAAAACTACTTCTTAAACGCTTCAAAATTCGTTACTATTTTTATCAATAGAATGAGATCAGTAAACTATGAAAGACTGAGAAACAATGTTTTCAAACCAGCAACATACTTCACGAAAACGTTGCGCAATTGTTTGGTTAAAAGCATATGATAATGCAGTAGTAAAATAATGATTAATAATGTTTCCAGTTAGTGGCGCCATCTGTTGAAAATGTTTATTACTAAATTTGGAATTTAGTGAGATAAAAAGAAGTTTCTTTTCAATGGAAAATGCAGGAAACCTTTCATTTCTTCTTTATTTCGTTCTTAACAGTTAATTTCATTCATCTTCTTTTTTAATTGCCTTTTCAAATCGACGATTATTTTTGAGACATTCGGTAGTAAAAAAGTTATAATTCAATAATATTATAATATCGCCTTGTTGAAGAACACATATTAATGATACAAACTACAAAAAAAAAAAAATAATAATAATAATAAATAATGGCTCGGTTAATATGTTTAGATGATGCTTTATAAAAAATATCTTTCTCAAAATATGCGTCATTTATAATTGGAATATCAATTCTTATTTTTGTAGACACAATTTACTCTAAACTATAACGTGTCTTGCAAACAAGAAAGATATTTTGAAGACGCTTCTACATATAGACCCGAAAGATGGCTGAGAAATGAGATGGGCAAGAAAACTACACCAGATTCATTCGCTTTCCAACCTTTTGGATTTGGACCAAGAATGTGCATTGGTAGAAGAATTGCTGACCTGGAAATGTTGACACTCCTCACTAAGGTTTAATTTATATTATTTTATATAGTTAGTTATGTATATCTTGATATCTAAATATTTTGATTATGAAAAGGAAAAGAACAGAAATCGAAAACAAAGATCAATCTATATAACTACAGAATAAAATGTTTTACGAATCATTTTCTAAAACACAGATTTTGTACTAAATCTAAAAAAAGTTTAAATAATCAAATCGTGTTTACATTTTATTCTTTGAATGACTAAATTAGAGAGTACTTCAATAAGAAATCTAAAAATATTTACTTTTATCAAAAAACTCTGTTCCTGATATTAACCCGTTGGACACCGGCGTCATTATATCATTTTTTTCCGACGTTCTAATTGCATTGGTATTCAAACTTGGTACTTTTTAATTACAAAAAACAGTTTAATAGTTGCTAAAATGAATCTGCTAGATTAACGGAATCATATTTTTTAGTAAAATATAAAATCCAAAAAAAGTAATTCGAAAATTTTTTTCATTTACATTAAAAAAATATCAATAACTGATTTTGTTAATTAAAAAAATTTCAATGCTCAATAACTATTTCTATTAAATCTAAATGACTGCGAATAAGGGCAAATTTGAAAAAATATTGTTTGGAAGTGAGCAGTGTTTAGAAAATTTTACCTTTAACGGAGAAAAAAAAAAAAAAAAAAAGAACACGAGTGTCTTATATAGTATTTTATAAGCATAAATTGGTTAAATGCTAAATACAATATTTTCTCACCTTATTTTGGCCTAAATTAATACAAAATAATGAAAATAAGTTTGAAAAATATGTTTAATAAAAATTTCGTTTCAAAGGCCTCTTTTTTCCTCAAAATGTCAGTTTTGATAGCAAAAAAAAAAAACTAACTAATAAATTGCATTTTGATAGATTGAGTATTTACAGTAATATAGAATTTCCTCTGACTGATAGCCTTATACAAATTTACATTTTATCTTGACGGATATGTACTTTTAAATAAATGGCGTCTGCTTATGACATTTAAAAAAACCTTAAACATCGAAACAGAAGCAGCTACAGTCATAAGAATAAGTCTAAGCTGAGTAAAATGGCCTTTGAGCTCTCCCGATGAAATGATTTATAGCATTTTAAAGTGTGTTAATGTTTCGTTGGAAGGTACAAGATATGTGAAAAAACTTAATTTCAAACTTGTTGATCACCCTCTACTTAGTAAAAAGATAGAAAGTTATACGTCTTAATATTGTGAATAAGTCGCAATACGTGTGTAGTTATAGGATATATTTTCAAAAATACGATCAATAGAACGTGAAAAAAAGAAAAAAGAAATGGGGAGAATCGTAGGTGACCTTCAACTTTGTATATGTATTTTCTCGTAAGCTTTAAAAATTTTTTTCGCAAAATTTCGTGAGTAGGTCCTTAACTTTAACTGGCATTTTCTTCCTTTCTGAAAAAAGCTCCTATACCCGTAATTGCTCAAGATTTTCAGCAAAATTCGTAGTGACCGTTAATTTATACAATTCGCTCCCTTCCTTGACAAAAAAAGCATAGTGCACTTATTTCTAACTAACTTCATCAAAATTAGTAGAGTTGACCACTAATTTATACGGTTCCGAACTCTATTCGGGGGTGTATGACTTTTTTCCACGGTGGTTACAACATCAGGCTAGTGGTACAAAGGTACAAGGTTTAAGCCCAGTCAGCACTAAAGAATATCTCTTTCACACTCCCTCTTCATTAGTGACCACGGATAACGAACACACAAACTCTCACTCGTCGACAGACGGCAGCACTATCTAGTCTCATTCCACGCTGTGCCTTGATTCGATAAACAAATCGCTTAGGTTTCAAAGAACTTCATAACTTAAACGAGTTTACATGTTAAATTACGGACAGTTATACCATGCATTTCATGAGAAAAAACTTCACTTATAGATCTGTATTTTTATGGTGAATTACGGGCAAAAATTTATTTTTTCGGACAATGATTGAACACTTTTTGTAAACCACAAACTGTTCTCTAGTAGTGAAATTCTTTCGAGAATATTTTGTAAGCATACAAGGTAAGGACTTGATTTCCGAAGTTCAGGTGGTGCTGGTAGGTTTTATCAAATAGTTTTTAGTAATTTTGCTATATGCAGACAATTTTTTTTGACTAAATGTTTAAATAATGAGCTTCAATTAATTCTAACATACGACACATATGCTTTTATTTACAATAATTCATAAGGAATACGAAATAAGTATTTCGCGGAGAAATAAAATTCCGATAAAATTATTGTTCTGTATGATAATGGCATTTCTGGCCAAAAAAAAAAAAAAAAATAAAAAAAAAAAATAAACAAAACAATAATTCTGGTAAATAAAACAGAAATATAATATATTTAAACAATTCATTTGGTAATTGTTCCGTTCAAATGGTAACGGCTTACCGTAAATTCTGGTTTTATTATAATTCTTATTACCACACATTTAGTAGGAAATAAAAACTCAAAAGTAAATTTTAGCAAATAAATGGTTTATATGCCATGCTATCATTATGAAATTATAAAGTTTTAGCACATTTACTAAATTTTATTGCGCAATGTAAAATAGTATTTTACTGTTAATTTCACCAAAATTATTACATAAGCGCTTCTTTAAAAATTACAGAGTTTTTTTTTTGGTGTTCTAATAGAGTAAGAAGGAGACAGAAACTCTGTAAACTTTACCATGTTTGACAATACTTTTATTTCATTTATTTAACGAATTATTTTTTGCCTCTCAAAGTTTGTTCATATATTTCGTCAGCAGATATTTGATTTTCAACCCTCTGACCTCTTAGCAAAAGAAAGCAAACCGTATTCCTTCTTTCCATGTTCACATAATTTGCTTTAAAATTTAATTTTGCAATTTACATGGCATTTTCCTCAATAGAAGGAATTTATTATTTTACTTAAGTATTTGTTTTACGATCCCACTCCTCTTGCCAGCAAAAATTAATAAATCGCAAACATGTGTTATAAAAATGTTTGTGCGTATGCTTTATTTATTTAGTTTAAATTTATGATTTTTTTTTTAGTTCAAGTTCTAATTATAAATAGCACATGAGTTTAAACTGCCTTCTAAGACTGCTACAATAATCATCTCCATTTAAAATCAAATTTGATTTATGTGATAGGTATTTTGTATTTAGTTTACATGCAATATATCGCTGAATATGAAATGCAATATATCGTTGAATTATGAAATATAAAAATTTCATGACATGAAACAAAAATCTCTATAAAAGTTCGTTCAAACTATAGTTTTAGGCTTAAAAAACTTTAAATTAAGAATCCAAAAATTTTTTAATATTTTTCTTAAAAAAATAAAGAATTCAATCATTATCTTGAAAAATAATCCAGCTGGATATTTCTCCTTTTACGCTAATTGTATTATTTCTGAAACTTTTCTAAAAAACAAATATTTAAAAAAAAAAAAAAAACATTCGCATCTATCTTTCGATTCCTACGAAATCTCAAGCTTTTGAATTCCTTGTCAAAGTTGATGCTTTCAGTTTTAAAGGAGATTTTAGAAAGCATTCAAGTTTTCAATATGTCAAATGAGATTTTCGAGAAAAGAATTCTAATGGAATATTTTAAGGAATAGACCAATGCTATTTAGTATTCTAAGGCAAAAACATTCCAAAAAAATTTTGATATTTGATTTTTTTGAAGAAGAATAAGTAATTTGAAGAAAAAAAATGCCAATAAAATAACCAAGTAATTAATTAAGAATTTGAAGATAAAAGTAATCCAAAGAATTAATTATAATTTGCATTAGATTTAAGTTTGATTGGATAAGAACAAATCATGCGTATTAAGTTTTTCTGAAATTTCATGCCAACTTTCAATCTTAGTGTAGTTATGAATAAATCAGAATGGTAATCTGCAATAAATGAAAGCAAGAGGCATGTGTACTTAAAGACAAAATACAGAAAAGTATTGTTCTCAATTATATTAATTTTAGACAACAATGGGACAATAACGTCCAAAAATAGTGAAATGGAAGAACGTCGACCCGCATCAGAACAATGTTTTGTTTGATTTTAAAAACTCGATAAAAATTCTGAAACTCATAATTGGGATGTTTCAACTCAACCAACATTTCACAAGGCTTTGAGTTTTCTTATTTCGTGCCATTTTCTCATGGAGAAAGTTTCACTTCCTTAGTCGAAATTAAACATCAAGTAGAAAAGTTCATCAATGGAAAACCTGAGAGTTTTTAGAAATACAAAATTTTTCGAATTGCCTGAATGATGAAAAAAAAAAGAGGAACAGAATGGCTATTTTATAATTTAATAATGCAATCAAATTTAAATATACTTTCTTTTTTTTCTTTTCTTCAAATTCAGCATGTACTTTTCGTTCCAAATCTTCTCCCTAACAGCAAAATAACTTGGGCCCTCATTGGGCAAATATTCATGAATCTTGGCTCAGTAAGAGTTCAAAGGGCCTTATTAGCCAATATTGGCCCTATTTAGAATTTTCTGTTTCATCCGACATTTTACAGCTACTTTAAAACCAATATCGGTCCTATAGAAAACTGTCAGATTCACCCGATATCTTAGATCCATTATTTAGCCAATGTTGCTTCTACATTGGCCAACGTAGGCCTTATATAGGCCATTCTAGGACCAATATTAAAAAATATAGATATCCCATTATTGGTTCCTCGGTGCATGTTGTTATAGGACCCATATCGAGCTAATTTTGAACCCAACTGGGGCCAAGGTAAAATTGTTACTAGGGTTATTATGTAACAGCTTCTTTAAAAGTGTGAAATTCTATTTTTAGTAAGAAAAATTAAATAATTCGATTAGAAGTTTTAAACAAACACGTTATTTTTTGCAATAAAATATGTGGCTTAATTGATGTTTTTTTTACCTTTGTATTTTCAGATAATGCAAAACTTTTGGGTTGAAAATAAAAGCTCAGAGCTGGATGTCCGATTTCAACTTGTTCTAATGATCGCAAGTCCTCTTCGATACGAATTTCATGAACGTCGCTAACATTGAAGAGCCATTACTTGGACCAATTTTTATATAGACCTGGCAATATTTTCAAATAATGACGTGATTACATTCACAATAATAGAATTTGAATAAATGTTCATTCAGGATAAATGAATATTTTATACTTACTGAAATTATTCGAAATTAAGTAAACTTTATTTATAATATTTCGAATATTTAAGAAATTTGTATATTTCGTACCGTATAAAAATCTAAATTTGGTGAATATTGATATTTTTTTATTATTATCTCACCATAAGATGCGATTCGAGAATTTGTACATCACAATATGGATATGATTCTTAAATTTTTCTTAAAAAAATTCAACTTCGTAGAAATAAACTTATTTACATATTTACTATAGAAACAGATTCAAAACTTAACAATTTATAAACTTAACCAGCAGCTTTGACTTAAAAAGAGTTTTTTAAAATATGGATATGCCACTATTTTGTTGAAGGTTTGAAAAACGATTGCATTGCCTGTATAATATGAATGTACTGGAGTTGAACTTGAAAGAGAATTTCTTAATGTATTGATGTTTCAGATTTGTTTTTCCTATTTACCCAATCGTTACAACATTTAAATTTTTGATTGTTTAACCATATTAATTACTTATATTAACTAAATAATTTCAGATATTAAAAACTAACAGTTTATTGATCACATTTAGAAATAATTTTAGTTTAAATAAAGTGCAAGGAAGATGCTTAAGAATTTCTATTCTAAAACAATATATTTTTTTTCTCACTTTTCAACAGGCTGAAAAGTGGAAAGTCTTTTCTAGGTAGTACATCATTATGGAATATGAATTTTTGAGTGTGTAAATATTAAAATTTTATTATACTTTATACGCTCTTAAAAATTTATAAAAGGTATCAAATTCGGTAAAATTTGTATTTCCTACTTTAATACTTTTTTGTGCGACGACTTTAATCGGTTTATTTGGTTTTGATTAACTATCACCAGTTTAATATTTCATTATGCTAGATTACGAAAAAAACAGTGTAAGAAATTCTGGGCAAGTGAATACAGGGAAAGAGCCCTTAACCTTAAGAAAGATCAGTGTAGGGAATATCGAGCAATACCACTACGATTATTTGCCCCCATCTTTGTAACGTTATTATCCTGAGTTACCCACTTGTTATAAATAATGCATGGTGATAACTAATAATAACCTCGGCTTTTGGTATATGTGATAAAATATGTGGCCTTTGGCGAAATATTTTACTATAAGAGACGATAAAATAGCCAGTCTAGCAGCTAGCTGATTTTCTATGGATAATGTGGGAAAGGGAGGAAAAATTTTCTTTAGAATCTTCTTTTCTAATGAATCGAACTAGACAACCTTTTCACATACTAGACAACTTTTTCACCTAGCACTCTTTGAAAGATTAAATTATTTTACAAATAATCGTATTTATAAATAAAAAAAAATGATGCTAGACTTTGTTTTGTTTGAATGACTATATTGTTTCGATATATATTATCAAGTCTGTTTTAATAAATAAGAGAAATAACAGTTTTCAAAAGATAAATGTGTGATGTATAACAAAATGAAAAAGGATCGCAATCCCTAATGAATTAAATGCGACAAAAATCTTACATCCCTAAATACCTTTACTTTATTGTTTTCATAAAAAAATAATTCATATAATAGTAATAAAATGTAACTATTCTCCTAACTTAAACAACTTCGTCGCATTTTTCATTTGAAACATTAAAAGATTGTTTGAAAAAATATAAACTCTTTTATTAAGAAAATAGGACTAACTAAAACTAATAAGAAAGCAAAATAAATATCTTTTTTGAAAATGTAAATATAAATATATCATCGTACTAACATTGTACAATAGTTATAAATACAGTATTAATTTTTGTTTTGTTAAACATTTTCAAAGTTTATTATTGCTTAATAATTAATATTTCTTTAACTATATTGCACTTTAAGTATTTTAAAATAAATGGACTTATAAATGCTAGCCATTTTTAATTTGTGCTGTTTAAGTATTTTATTGTAATTTTACTTATTAATTAATTATATCAATTTTTATTTGTTGTCATTTTGAATATTTAATTGTCTTGTCTGAAATTTTTATACCACACAAATATAAATGCCTTTTATTGTTGTATAATGAATATAAATATAAAAGTATTTGTAAATAAAGTTTATGTTTGTATAAGTAGTTGATATTTTTCATTATTAACAATTATTTCACCAAATTACTGCAAGACAAATGCAATATTTTTTTATCAGTTTTTTTAAAAAATCAATCTTATCAATGATAAAATATTTTCTTGGCTGTTGTAAATAAGTTTTATCTAAAAAGAGTATCTCAGTTAATTTGATTTAATTAAAGTCTGAGGAATATTCACTCAAAAGTAAATTTTTACTCTTTTAAAAAATATCACAAAGGAACGCAGAATGATATTCCACTAAGGGTGTTTAGCAATCTTTACTCTCTATCTATATTTGTAATATTCCTCTTTAAATCAAATTAAAAATCACTTTAGATAGCATGCACAAATATTTTATTGTCTAAAATCTAAAAATCGGGCATAGGTAATTTACAACGAACTAAAAGCATGAAGAAATTCTTATAGAGGCATATAGGAAATGTGAAGTTCTCTATTCTTTATATCTATTTTTTTTGGCGAATTAAGCAGGAAAAATATAATAAAAATATTTTCAGATATCATCGTTGAAACTTTTCTGTCTTCATTTCTTTTTTGTTGATAAAACGGTCATAGCTTCATAACTGTTTTTCTTACTTTTAAGCAATTATTTTATGGTTTAAACATCGTATAAATTAAACTGTGATTCTATTTTATTGTCAAATTGATACATTTTCTGATTATTGTATATTTTTAGTACTCACCTTTGATAAATTAAGTTGCCATACATTTTTATACTGATTTTCAATTATTGCTTTTTAACTTTTTGACACTTCAATATTATTTCAATAAGTTAAATCTTTAAGATAAAAACAGCTTAAAATTTTTCTTCTTGCTGGGGCATTAGAGCTACGGTAGTTGGGGAAACAGAGCTCTCGTCTCCAAATGAGGTGACCCAGATTCGAATTCCTGTGTCAACTGGGTATTCGAATGCTTTTCTCAGCTCGCTTTGAGATGTTGATATAGCTATTTTTTTATTTTATTTTTTCGTTAAAATAACAATGCTTATCTGCTTGAAAACAGGCGTCTGTTTTTATATAACAGCATTTTCCTGAAAAATAAACGATTTTATGCTGGCACACCAGCTGACAGTTTTTGTTTAGTAAATTTAATATATATTTTATAGTGTAATACGATAGTGTTTTGCTTAATAATTAGAAAGCAATCTTATTTATTTTACGCCATACTGACTGAATAATGACTGAAATAAAATCTAACGTTTATGAAATCTTTCAGAAACAGTAAAATAATGTAGTTGCTATTTGGGAAAAATGGACATTTTAACGTTTCAAAAGGAGTAAATAAAAACGATTTCGTGACTTTAAAAATAATTTTAAATATAAGAACTACTATAAAATTATATATAATGCTGTTATAAAATAGGATGCTGTTATAAAACAGAAACATATTTGCATTGTTTAAAATCTCTGAATTTCATTTACGAAATTATCATTGTTTTGCGTAAATAAATATAATATGAACATAGATTGATGGTACGAACTAAGGCTTCCATTACACTAGAAGTATCTGTTAAGAAAGGCCATATGATGTAGGTAAGCGTGGCCTTTTATTTCGCATTAAGGAAAATTAAGGTCCATAAACACAGCTCAAAGGAAACAAAGGGCGTGAATTGTTGTCGGGCATTTATTCTGTTGGGAGCCATTAATCATTCATCGCATTCTTGCATTATTCAGCCAGACATGGGAAAGAAGGGCGTAGCTAGAAAGCTTTATGGAATGCCAAGGGTTCTTTAAAAGTTTTTGAACAAGTGTGTAAACTTCAAAATCCGATGATTCGGAGGAAATATATCACGAGTTCTGCAACGTTAACGACTTTTTATATGCTTTAATTTGTACACGTTTTTCTTCCTTAGTCCAAAAGCAAAGATTTGTACTTCCGTGTTTTATATCAAGTATATAAGACGAATATATAAGAATAAATTTTAAAAATTCGTTTTTATTGAATGATTGATCTATGAATCAAATATTATGATTATTTACAAGCATAACATACGAGCAATCTCTATTGGAATATTTATTTTTTGCTTATTATAATAGAATAAAATGAATTATTTTTAAAAAGAAATCAATTCCAAATATTGTTTAAAATGATACATGCGACAAAAATAAGTGTTTTCAAGATTTATTTAGGGTTATTCGTAATGACTTAATATGTATTTTTATTTTATTTTTTTACCGGCGCTAAACAGCTAACTAATCCAAATCAGAATTTGTGATTTTCAAGGTTCAACTCCATAGCCTTGTAATTTTGAACGAAACCCAGAAGACAAGGAAATCCCGGATTAAGCATTGGGGTAAACTGATCTTCGTCGAGGACTCTTTGATGGAACTAACCGGTATCAGTGTTACATTTAGACTAAAACCACGAAATCTTCCTGAAGGTTAGCCTGACGACAAGGGGATTCTAACCAGAGATCCATCAACCTTTGAGGATATTTTACTTCAGCACTGTGATCATTGCGAATTGGGAGCGCAATTCGTATCAATCAGCCACCACTGGGATTCGAAACGTGGTTGCATCATTAGGAGGCGAAAGTTCTATTCCATGAGCCACCACGGCTCACTTTATATATATTGATAAAATTTTTGTCAAAACTAAAGGTAAAAAATTAGATGCATTAGGGGTCAAAAATAAATTTTTTTGTTAAAAAAACAAAACAAAAAAACAAAAGTTATATTGTAATTCGTCGAAACTCTAGTGAGGAAGTTTGAATGAAAAATATCAAAACCAGTTTGATTGCTTAACGAAGTTAAAAAATATAGAGCTGTTTCTAATAATCGCCTTTCAATTACATTTTGTTTCAAGTGGCAATCAAATATCCTATTTTTTACACATCGTCTAGCTCAATAGATTCGTTTGATTTTAATGGGTTTTTTTCCTTTTTTTCTGGCTTCAATATAGGTTTGCGACCTATAATGTGCATACATTTTAACTTAACGCGTAACAAAGATTCTAAAAACGTGTAATGCATGGCTTTTACTACGGAATACCCTGCCTCATATTTTATCATTAAAAAAGTAAACAAAATTGTTAAAATATAATTTATGAAAAAAATTGAAATATGAAAAAATTATGAAAAAATTGGCATATAGGCTTCGCACTTTAGCTTTTTATGACTCCAATTCTCATTTGAAAGAGTAAAACATGCGTAAAATAAAAAAAAAATTATAATGTTAAGTAAATTTAAATGTCAAAATAAATAAATTATATTATAATTAACAATAATTTTTTAATGTTATAAGATATGGCAACCTTTTAAAAATGACATAAACCATTAAGTTACAAGCAATGGAAGGGGAACACAAGTGTTATATTCATTTATTTATTATCGATTTCTCAATGGAATGTAGTAATGGAAATTAAATTGCATCAAGTCAAACAGTTAATTACTTCATTTAAAATCCTAAAAAGCTCCAGAAAAATCGAAGTATTAATAAACAGATTATGTATTGAAGATCAACACAGAGACACCTTTTACTAAATGAATCTGCTTACTCCAGTTCCAGAGAACCGTTAACCTTAAGGGCACATCTTGACATGAGTTGGAATTTAAATATTAACAGGCGTCGTTATTCTAATTGCGATTTTAATAGTTTATCTACATTATTTGATCCAACTCCACTCTTCTCAACTTTCTTAAAAACAATGAATGATTCAGCTCAATTTAAATAATGGTTTTAAGTGCTCAGCGCGGTGCAAACTTTTTGGTTCACGCGCAAGAAAATAAATAACTAACTCAGTATATTTGTTAATCCCTGTAAAGCTCTGTTTATAAATTACATTAAATTTTATAAACATTAATTGTTATAAATTAATGTTTTTATGGATTAGAAGAAAGAGTGTTTCTAGTATGAACTGATACACGCAAAGGAAATAAAAAGTCATAGTTGCTAGTTTCGAAATGTTTTTTTACTTTTTACAACATTATGGGAAAGAGATGAGAAACATGCAGTTATTTAAAGAAATGGTAATGAGATTGCATTTAAATTAAGTGAATACTTTAGTTTTTAAGGAAATATTTGCGTAACTTCGTCTTCATTTAAAATTTCTTTATTATAAATATACTGTAGTGAATGCAAATATTTTGCCTAACCAATAACTTTTTGAAGGAAAAATATCTGTTTTTTTTATGTTATACTAAGAAACCAGATGTTTTATTCTCATTAAATTTCATAATTAGTTATAATTTTCAACCGCAGATAGCGCTGATGACTACGAAAAAAAAATGTTTTCGAAAGAACTACAATTTGCAGCAACAATCTAAAGTCAAAATTATCCGACGCTCGTACAAATCATTTAGCTGAAAAGGTCTAACATGTAGCTGAAAACTTTGTTTTATAGTTTATTTTTTCTAGACAGAAACTTCATCTTTTAATGAATATTGTAACCAATTTTAAAACTTTGTATGAACTAACCATCTGATCCCTTGTGCAGAAAACAGCAACTTTTATCTCTTTCCTGTTTTTCTTTAATTGTTTTTTTTCGAATCATCGATCATTTTTGTACCAGTAACATGACTCTGTTCTTGGGTAGAATCTGTTGCATGCTTTCGCTGCTTGTTTTCAATAATCCCTTTTTTACAAAACAAAACTGGTAGTTATTGTTGTCGTAGGCCATTAAGACAAGGGGTTCCAGCAGTCCCGTGGCGCCACCTATGGCCAAGAATTCCACTTCTGCCACAACCATACCTCAAACCCGTTTATAGGGTTGACCCATTCATACATCCATTCATTCATTCATCGTAATTTTGACCTGAACTAGAGAACGATCAATCTCCAATTTAGTACACCAAGAGGTATAATTTTTTTAAGAGAACCTGGAGGACACTGTGACCCGACAGATTTAACGTACACCAGTTTCCATTTACTACACGGGGAGTCCTCGGCCAGCAGGATTTGAATTCCCGTTCTCACGAACGTGGTTCCAGCGTAACAAAACTGGTGTTATATCGAATAGATACGGCTATTTTTAGGCATTTTTTTACTATTTAAAAGTTTTTTTAAAAACAAAATATAGGATAAATGAATTATTAAATTCTCTAATATCTATATTAAAAATCCATAATACTAACAAAAACTAATTTTTCATCGAAAGCTTTAATTTAATATTTTCATAAACAATGAGAATACCTCCTCTACAGATATAAAGGAAGCATGTGAATGGATGCATTCATTATTGGATGTTTTAGACTTGTAGGCAAGTCTAACATGCAGCTGAAAACTTTGTTTTATAGTTTTTTCAGACGGAAGAAAAATCTTTCGATGATCTTTGTAACTAATTTTAAGACTTGGTGTGAATTTACCATTTGGTTCCATGGACATATATCAGCATTTATTTTTTATTTCTTTCAGATTTTCTTTAATTGTTCTTAAAATTTTTAATTCCTCACGTGGGTTTCTAAGGGTACACTTTAGTCCGGATTTGGCATTAAGCACAAATAAAACTTCAGACGTTCCTGAATTGCTACAACAACTGGCTCTTGAAATGATTAACAACATCCCAGAGGAGGGTCTCTGCGTTTATACAAATGGTAGCAGGGACGACCGGAGTCGTACTGGAAGTGGAGTCTACATCTAGAGACATCTAACATTAAAATGAGAAACTCGGATTCTAGTTCTGTTTTCCGATCGGAGCTTCTTGCTACTGAGGCAGGACTGCACGCAATTGAAGAGGATTCGCTGCTAGACCCTATCTGGATCCTAACGGATAGTAGAAGCTCTATCCTATATTTGAGTGCATGGCCCAGAGTGGGTGATAGGGCTGGAATGGCAATCTTACAACTTTCAGTAAACTTTCCGTGAAGAGGGATATTTATTTACAGTGGATTCCGTCCCACGTTGGTCTATACGGGAAAAAGATCGCTGCGCTGGCAAACTTGACACAAATGAACCTCTGCCGGAAAGTTTGGCGCTCACATCCTCGGAAATTCACTCCATTAGAAAGAAAGGTGTCCAGCTAGTCTGGAATACTCTCCCAGTACATATCTGGTACTCTAGGGATAAGCCGCGTCGTGGTTTGACCTTCTGAGGTAATAGAGGTGATCAGACCGCGTTCACTAGATTCATCAGTGGTCACATAAAGGCATGAGGTATGAACAGCAGCGAAAGGTCTATCCCACCTGAAACAAATCTTTCTCTAGTGCAGCCAGCCTGGCCCACCTCCTTAGCTGTGTGGATTTTGAAAAGGAGGATTTTTTGCGCGACCCAGTCTTTAGCTAGACCAGTGGGGATGAGAAACAACCACAACACATTTTTAAATCGTTGGCCATATTTCGATCCGGTAGCATGACCCTAGTTTTCTAACTTTGTTCTCACCTCCATTTTTCAACTTTTTGTTGACAACTTAACGTTTTAATTTCAACTCATTTTTGTTTCTTTTCATTTACGTCAGGCAAGTCTTGAAA
Organism: Parasteatoda lunata; assembly: GCA_949128135.1. Lineage (NCBI taxonomy): Eukaryota > Metazoa > Arthropoda > Arachnida > Araneae > Theridiidae > Parasteatoda > Parasteatoda lunata. Next base: position 57,887,143 of record OX421973.1, on the reverse strand, counting down.
ATGGGTGCTTCTTTTTTTAACGCTTGAAGCATGTCGACTGCTATTTCCGATGTGTGAAGCGAATGAAGTTTTTAGTTAATAAAAAGACCCTGTTGTTTAGAAGATTCTTCTGTGCGTTGATACACATTTGCTGCTTGTCTCTAATATTTTATTGATAAAAAAAAAAAAAAAAACTAATCGAATAGATAAGGCTATCTTGATGAACAATTTTTTTTACTATTTAAAAATTTTTTTAATAAAAAATAGGATAAATAAATTATTAAATTCAATAAGATCTATATTAAACATCCATAATACTAATAAAATCCAATTTTTGCTCGAAAGCTTTAATTTAATATTTCGATAAACAATGAGAATGCCATCTCTACAGATATAGAGGTGGAATGTGAAGGTATGCATTCATTATTGGATGCTTTAGACCTTTAGGCAAGTTCTTTGTTTAGCGCGAGCAGATAAGGGAAAGCACTCTAAATCAGTTTACTGATTTACTTTCTCAGGACTCTTTTGTATGTTTATCTTGGAATTGCATTGGGAGTAAATATGATTTAAAGTTTAATCGTCTACCTATGGGATTACTTCGAGAAGTCATTTAAATTGCATTGAAAACCTTCAAAAATGTAAAGATACAAATTTGTTGCTTATAACAAGACAAATATTGCAAGATTTCAAAAATACTAGACCTGATTTTGTTAATTAAATATAAGAATTCGAAAGCTTTCTCGGATGAATCAGAGCGCCAAAACTTATTAAATATGTTGAGCTAAAATATAAATTAAATTTGAATATCGAACAGTTTTTTGCAGTATTATAAAGGCTACTTCTTATTTTGGAAACGGTTTTATAAAATGCATAAAAGGTTCTAATTCTTCAACATTAATTAATTTAGAGAATTTTTTTCTTTAAAATTTTGCTGAGGTATTTTGGCACATGCATTCAAATGCATGACTGATAATGTAAACAATTTTATTTTAAAATATGTCTTCAAAGCAGTTTTTCGCAACGTTTTGAAGAAAAGTGTTAAAATTTACCAAAATTTTATTAATTAATTAATTTGTTTTTAGAAAATATTTTTGAATAAATATTGTGAGACTAATTTTGTTTAAAATCTTACATAAATTTAAAGCTGATTTTTTTGACATTTTATAATTTTTTCGACTTTTTCAAGCAAGTAAAAAAGTTTTCAGAAGCAGACATTTTTTGAAACTTTTTTTATAGATTTATATTAAAAAAAAAATATACAAAAAATTTAATTGAAAAAATGTGACTTGCTTACAGCGACTTTATCTTACGAAACAATTGGAGAATTTAAAATCATGTTTCACTACTTGGAATAAGTAAAATCATTGGGTTTTATTACATGATTTTTTTCCTATGATTTAATTTTTTTCAAAAAAAATTAAGAATAATCTACTTATCTCAAGGTGTAACTAAAAGAAGTTAGAGCTAAACGTGTGGGTTAATAGCCATAATTTTCGCACGCAAAAATACTGAAAATTTTTGTACGCTGTTTTGGAGAGTACTAGAATTCACAAAAACCTTCCTAGGTTTTCGAACCCGTGATCTGCAACTGTGTAGGTTTTACTGTTAGCACTGTAATCAACCCTTTCTAGGAGCATTTTACTAAAGCACTCCACCTGATTTAGATGCAATCGGCATCAAGTGATGTGAAGTGTGATTGCGATGTTGACCCCTTCCAGCATACTGTGTCCAATCAGGCGACACTTGTTCAAAACATTTTAGCAATTAGAAGACACCAGAAACTTTTCATAAAAATAACTTCGTTTATTTTCTTATAAACAAATAAAATACTAAAAGCGTCAACAAAGTAAAGTCAATCATCTAAGCAAGTAGAAAAGGCATCAATACTTCCGGACTTGGCTGGTTAGGTCAGGCACACATCTCCAGGTGAGGACTGAAGTCGAAGTGGAATGCTGACCTGCTGGATATGATGGGTACCTCAGTTTATTGGCGCTTACTGATTCATCGACACTTGGAATGCTGACCAACGGCGAGCTGCTTTTTATACTCGTTGAGTGTAGGCGCGCGCCGTTCGGGAAAGCTGATTTGCAATTGGCTGATCGGCATCTTCCAGCCGTGTTACATTTTAATGAAGGAAACTTCTGTGTTGACGTTCTGTGTGACGAGTCTGTGATGACGCCACAACATATTGAAAACCACTAAAATATAATACTATTTACTTCTAAACGCCCAAAATTTCTTAGCAACCACTATTTTCATAAACAACATGAAGTTTAAATAAATCTGTTGACTTATAATACACAATCTACGGTTGCAGTTGCTGATTTGATGCGCGTCTAAAATTTTAATCAAAATTTTAGGCACCGCAAAGAGTTAAATGAATTTCACCAGCCCAGTATGAAAAAGTATACTACCTGGAAACTTTAAAAACTAGCAAGAATAAACTGAGAATAAAATATAACATTTCCGCTGAAATGCATAATAATTTTGAGGCTCAATGCACAAATTAAAAAATCAAATAACCTCAATAACTTTTTATCGAAATATCAAATTTTTGCGTAATTAATATGTAATCTTTGGGGTTTTTGAGGCTAAATAATTATGTTAATTAATTAACGCAGACGGTATTTCAATAAACGAAAACATAACAGAAATGCCATTTCCTTTATTATACAAATACTATTTATATTCAGGTTGTTAGAGTTAATTAAATACTATATGTGATTGTTTGGTGCGAATAAAGTGAGGTAATTCAATGTATTAATATTGCTAAATTGAAATCATTTGTATATAGTACTTGTATTTGAGATTGTATTTGGATATAGTCATGATAAAGATAGTTAAATGAATGAAATGTCATAAAAAACAACTTAACGCCGAAAATTACGAAAGGGTATTACATTAACGGGAATGTGATCGTTAAGGAAAGTGGTAGTACAATGCTAATGTGGTATAACAATAACCCAATAGGTCCAAAGGGTCACAAAGTGTGAGGTTTGAACAAATTGGATAAATTGGTATCACCAAATTTAGAATAAGGGTGAAAACTAAGAATTAATCAAAATTAGAAGATAATTAAAATAACGACATGCTATATCCAGATATGTATAAATATATGTTAAAGCAGTAAGCTGACGTTTCCAAATTCACATTTATGCATGCCCATAACAATAATTAAAAAATTTACTCACCACATACCGGAGGAAACAGGTAATAACTATTGGCTACGAAGGTATTACTAAAAAAACACACAAATCTTTCTCTTCAGCTGAACATTTATTTTCGTAAAACATTTTTTAAAACATTTAGTTTTGTAACACTACTTATTTTATTTATTTCAAAAACAATGTATATCTTTCAACACATTTTTGTAGCACAAGAAATATCTTTTAAAAAAGAAATGGGTGACAAGAGAATTTACGTCAAGCATAAAAGTAAAAATTAAAGGAACGAGATATTTAACTTTTAAAATAAAAATGGAAAGAAAGATTAAGTTCGAGAGGATTTTAATGTTAACGAAACATAAAGGATTAAATGTTGATTTTTAATTTTTAGAAATTAATTACTGTTATGGATTTAATAAAAAAATGAAGGTTAAAAAAAACATGTAAAAAGAAATCCCTCGATACGGACCCGAAGTCCGCATCTCGGAAATAGGAACTAGCCAGAAGGAAGCACAAAAGAGAAAATCCTAAAAAGTGATTTTAAAATTCGTTAACTTGGTGTAGGACCAGAAAAATTACAGCCAATTAAACTTAAAGAGGAGGAGAGTTTGAAAATTAAAGGAAAGAGATTGGTTAGTTAGCCCCCCTAAAAAATAAGTAAAACAGAAAGGCGTGGAAAAAAAAGAGGGGTAAACTTTCCCCACAGGAAGTTCAAAGACCACGTTGACCAAGGTCAACCAGAAAGGTTAAAAGTAAAAATAAAAGTTATATTGAAGAAAAAAGGAAATAAGTTTTAGAGAAAAATTAAAGGCTTAAGTATAAGTAAAGATTAATTTGTCACTTTACATAAAATGTACATGTGACAATACCCGGACAGACCGGAAATTTTTATAAAATTTTCGTCATCGCGAGAAAATTTTATTTCAAATAAAAGTGAAGTAAAAATCAAAATAAGAATTTTCCTCAAAAGTGAAAATGTTTCGAAATGTTTGAAGACGAAAAAAATTCTTGAAGTACAAGTAACCAAAAAAATTGAAATAAACTTAAAATAAAATTCAAAACTTAGCATTAAAAAAAGAAAAAAGATAAAAATTGGAAAAAGTGTCACCCATTTCTGTATACAGCTCTGAATTGCAGATAAGAATTGTTACAGGCGATCAAGATTCGCAAATTACATCTTCCCCATACTGGAAAGAAAAAAACACAAAAACAGCAGTAACAGTTCGTATAAACACAAAAAAACACAATTTAAAGCAACATTAATAACAAAAGATAATATGGTGAGCAAATATTGTTAAAGGCAACAAATTGGAAACATCAGTAAAAGTTTAAAGAAATTGTAATATATGAATCTCATCTCAAACATATTGTGACGCAACTAAAGCGAGGAAAAAAAACGAATAAGGCCAAATAAAACAAAACGTATGTAAATACAAATACTAATGATTGTCAATTAAAATGACATTAAGGAAGAAATAATGAAATTAAACTGGAATCAAAAGTAAAATTCGATTGCATTTAGCCATAAATAAATACTTTGTCAATTAGTAATGTCAACATAATTATGAAATTTTGATTGGAAATGTCGCAAAGAACGCACTATGTTTGAGATGATACTATATTAAATTCATTGACCATTAAATATGTTAACCAAAAAATACGTTAAACAGAATTATGTTAACCATACACTCTAAAAAAATGAATTAGACATTGTGATAAAAGGATTGGAGAAAAATTTTTTCATTAATTAGCAATATAACTTTCAAATTGCTGACACAAAACTAAGAGCTTAAAATAATTTAAAAATTATTCTGATATTCATGAATGGTTTCACAAATGATGTATAAAACCCATTGAACATAATAAATACACGTACATAATAATTACACTTCAAAGACACATCTTATTTATTGATGACCGCAATTAGTTAAATTGCAAGTTTAGAATAACAAGTATTGTAGATTAAAAACTCAAATTAGTATTTAAGCAAAATTGTATGATGAAAATTGTATGATGTTTTGCAAAAGCAAAATAAAATACTAATGAGATGTTCATTCAAATCAATTGTGTGATAAGAGTTTAATGTGTGATGAGTCTATTTTTCAAAAACTAAAGTGTTCCACAAAAGAAGATAAAAGATCTCCCTTTTTGAGAAAGTGGGGTGAAAATTTTCTTGTCACTGTCTTTTTTTTATTTTTCTGAAGGCAATAAACAGTGTTCTGGTGGCCAATTCTGAGGCTGCAGGTGGCCTCACACAGAAGCACAACGTTTTCTTGACATTTGATCCTTTCCTCCACAGGACTCCTTCATTTCTGGACATTGTGGGGAAGGGTTTCCCTTCTGCACCTGTTTTCCCCAATTTACGAAACTGCTAGGATGTAGAAACTGGAAACCAGGGATTTTGCAACATCCTGTCCTGGAAGAGGCAATAAAATTGCCCATGCATACAAGAGTAGGTGGTGGGATTTCAACTGGCCACCCCCTGTAGCGCTTATCACCTTCATATCTTGACCTTATCATTAAGTTTCAAGACACAAGAGACAGTGTCCTTGAAGACTCATCCTTGAGTCCAGAAAGGCAAGTCCAACGTGGGGGTTCAAAAGTTCTTTATGGGGGGGGGGGGGTATTATTCTATTTGAAATCCTCAGAACATGTAATGATGAGGGTTAACAAGATAAAGCATTTCTTTGCAGCATTTATCATCCAAGTATTTTCATAAAAAGTTGAGCAGAATTACATTGTTTTAAAATTCATTACGAAATTGTCCATATTCACACAAATATGCTTAATAAGAAAAACATTTTTATCATGATCTGGAATTGCGATAAAATGAGAAATCTTGACAAATACAAAATAGTTATTCATTTCGAGATATTTAAAGAAATATCTATCTAGTAAATATAGCACTGATATTCAATGAACATAATCGAGAAATATACCAATGATAAGATTTGCTTAAATCAACTGTATATACATTAATAAAATTAATGCAATTTATGTTAAATCAATGGATTATTGAGTATCAAACCAATGAAGAAAATTATAAAACGTCTAGTCTTTAACTTCATTACAACATAAGATTAAAAAATAAGAAACTGATTTGAAAGTACATTAAAAATTATCTATAAAGACAGAGTGTATGATTAAATACATTCACTATGATTCATAGTAAACTCATTTACCAAGATTCTGCAAAAAGTATGATAAACACAGTTAAAAAAAAAATGATTGGTAGTGATATTAATTTATTAAAAATTGAAATTATCATTATTATTTTAAATATATTTGATGATGCATTATAAGATTTAGTGTACACCATTTATATATTAATTGAGTAGGAAAATGCATAAAAGAATCTTGTATAATTATATTTTAATAGTTTAACATGTGACCTTTTGTATTATTTATTCGTTTATAAAATTAGTGATTAATTAATTACAGCACTCTTAATTATGAAAGACATGATAATAATTACGTACTATTATAACAACACAATTTTGAAGAATTTGATTGTAACAAATAAAATTGTTTTAGGAAAGAAAATATTCAATAATTCATATAACTCCTTTTCTTTTCCTTTCTTTTTTTAAAAAAAAACAAACCACTTATCTAATGAAAGAATGTTCTCAAACAAAGCAAAATAATTTTTTACCTCAAAAGATACTTAATTATTAATTTTAAATTAACAATTAATGTAAATTATAAGAGTCATGTACATTAGTAAGTATAATATATATATTTTCAAATTATTCAACCAGGATTCAACAGGTTACGTAAATGATTTTTGCCATAGAGTATCAAAACAATTCAATTATTTAATAATTCATCTGAATCATTTTTTTTTTTTTATATCATCTGGTTCTTTGACCAGGAAATCATAATTTATCATCTGGCTTCTTTGACCAGGAATAACCTTCTGATTCATTTTTGATCAGGAAAATAAAAATAATTAACTTCTGGTTCTATTTTGACCAGGGAAAAATCAAAAAAAAATTCTGGCTTAAATTTACCAGCAAAAAAAAAGAGGAAAATTCCCGAATATAACCTAATTAACAGTGGACCAGGGTTTGAACCTGGGCTTTTGCAGTGACGCACTGTACTACTTTTATACTATCTTATTAACCAAATTAAACATCGGGAAGAACCTCTTAAAAAATCATTCCCGAAAAATCGTTGAGCTCAAGTATTACCCAGAGCAAATCAGGACATATTTTATCCCAATTAGATTAAAAAAGTAATCCCAAATAAAATTTTGTGGCATCTGTATTACCAGACGCAATTCAGGACATAGTTTTTTTCCAAATAATTTGAAAATTTATCCCGAACAACATGATGCGCTCAAGTATTACCTCAAGCAAATTCAGGACCTACACTATCCCAAATATTGTTTTTTTTTTTTTTTTTTTTTTTGTAATAATTCAAATAAAACATTAAATTATCAGACACTCAATAATGAAAATCGTAACCCAATTAATCAAATCTTTAAAAACATTCACTGGCAAATCTTTAAAAACATTCACTCGCAAAATTGAGAACATTAAATAATAAAAATTGGAAAGAAGAAAACATTATTTTTTTTTTTTTTTGTTTGTAAAAAAAAAGGCTAAAAAATTGACCAAAAGAAATCTAATTCAACCAAAATAACAGTCATGAAAATTTTTTTTTTAATTCATAAAACACATAAGGTCACGTACAAATACAGTAATGGTATAGTATTTATTTATTTATTATTTCTTTATATATATATATATATATTAAACAAATTAACGTTCAGATAGGAAAACAATTAAAATACTGTGAGAAAACTTTGAATTGTTTTTAAAAAAAAAAATCCAAATGATGGATAAAGAAGCAATTTTGAAAAACTTACTGAAGACGTCTCTTCAGTTTTGTATGGCCAGCATACAACAAACCTTATAAAAATTGGGACTTAGTCCATCTAAAGAAACTTTTATTAATTTAATTCAAAGATACATTTTTTAAATGTAGAATAATGGAACAAAACACATAACTTATTAGAATGTGTAAAAAAATTATAACCAAAGCACCTCTTTTAAAAGGATTAGCAATATTAATAAATATACATTATAGTTGATAGTTACAAATTTTTTTTAAACTACCTTTTTTTTAAAAAAAAATCCTTTTTGTTATTATATTAACCTTATTTAAACAGTTAGGTACACAGATATAATTCAATAAACAGTTTGAAATTATATTAAGATATTCTTATAAATATATATATATCAATTTTATCACTACCAAATCAAATATAAAAACAAATAGAGAAAAATTCAAATAAGAACAAGTATTGTTCATTAATAAATTTAATTAGTTACATCATTTTTTAAAAAATAACCTCACGACACAACGGCACAATTTGTTAGAGTTAATTAATACTATATGTGATTGTTTGGTGCGAATAAAGTGAGGTAATTCAATGTATTAATATTGCTAAATTGAAATCATTTGTATATAGTACTTGTATTTGAGATTGTATTTGGATATAGTCATGATAAAGATAGTTAAATGAATGAAATGTCATAAAAAACAACTTAACGCCGAAAATTACGAAAGGGTATTACATTAACGGGAATGTGATCGTTAAGGAAAGTGGTAGTACAATGCTAATGTGGTATAACAATAACCCAATAGGTCCAAAGGGTCACAAAGTGTGAGGTTTGAACAAATTGGATAAATTGGTATCACCAAATTTAGAATAAGGGTGAAAACTAAGAATTAATCAAAATTAGAAGATAATTAAAATAACGACATGCTATATCCAGATATGTATAAATATATGTTAAAGCAGTAAGCTGACGTTTCCAAATTCACATTTATGCATGCCCATAACAATAATTAAAAAATTTACTCACCACATACCGGAGGAAACAGGTAATAACTATTGGCTACGAAGGTATTACTAAAAAAACACACAAATCTTTCTCTTCAGCTGAACATTTATTTTCGTAAAACATTTTTTAAAACATTTAGTTTTGTAACACTACTTATTTTATTTATTTCAAAAACAATGTATATCTTTCAACACATTTTTGTAGCACAAGAAATATCTTTTAAAAAAGAAATGGGTGACAAGAGAATTTACGTCAAGCATAAAAGTAAAAATTAAAGGAACGAGATATTTAACTTTTAAAATAAAAATGGAAAGAAAGATTAAGTTCGAGAGGATTTTAATGTTAACGAAACATAAAGGATTAAATGTTGATTTTTAATTTTTAGAAATTAATTACTGTTATGGATTTAATAAAAAAATGAAGGTTAAAAAAAACATGTAAAAAGAAATCCCTCGATACGGACCCGAAGTCCGCATCTCGGAAATAGGAACTAGCCAGAAGGAAGCACAAAAGAGAAAATCCTAAAAAGTGATTTTAAAATTCGTTAACTTGGTGTAGGACCAGAAAAATTACAGCCAATTAAACTTAAAGAGGAGGAGAGTTTGAAAATTAAAGGAAAGAGATTGGTTAGTTAGCCCCCCTAAAAAATAAGTAAAACAGAAAGGCGTGGAAAAAAAAGAGGGGTAAACTTTCCCCACAGGAAGTTCAAAGACCACGTTGACCAAGGTCAACCAGAAAGGTTAAAAGTAAAAATAAAAGTTATATTGAAGAAAAAAGGAAATAAGTTTTAGAGAAAAATTAAAGGCTTAAGTATAAGTAAAGATTAATTTGTCACTTTACATAAAATGTACATGTGACACAGGTATCTTGACCATTCGTTTTCTTAAATATAGGAGGAGGGGAGTTTAGACGGGAGAGTGGCTGAAAGCTTGTCTTAATTTCAATTTCACTTTTTGCGTGTTTTGCTATAGCTATGACACTATGTGAAAGAATAAAAAAAAGTATACATATTTAAATATATGTTACGGCCAAAGTCCGAAGTCGGCCAATTCGCGATCTGGCCGGCCAGAGCGCTGTAAATTAGCTGGCTAAAGTCCAAAAGCCTTGATTTCGGGAATTGGCCGGCCAGATCGCGAATTGGCCGAGGATGGCTGGCCAAAGTCCGAAATTGCTCTTGATTTCGGGAATTGGCCGTCCAAATCGCGAATTTGCATGGGAAGATCAGCCAAAGATGGAAGAAAAAATCACTATACCGGGCAGGGCATTTCACCTTAAAAAACATCAATGTAGGATATACCGGACAAATTTATACCGGGCAGTGGCACTTGACCTTAAAAAACACCAGTGTAGGATATACCGGGAAAATGTATACCGGGCAGTGGCACTTGACCTATAAAAAACATCAGTGTAGGATTTACCGGGCAGTGGCACTGATCCTTAAAAAAACATCAGTGTAGGGTATACCGGGCAAATGTATACCGAGCACTGGCACTTAACTAGATCTAGTATGACAAAACCTTTGGTGTATGCATGACAATTAAATAGACAATTTAATAATAATTATTAAATTAATGATTGTTTAATAGACAATTTAAAAACTTCTATTTTTTATATTTTTAAAGTAGAAGATTTATAAGAATTATTTATATAATTATAAATGGCCGCCAAAGTAAAATATTCACTGATCGCTTCAATTATTTCGGACTTTGCCAGCCATCCTCGGCCACTTCACGATCTGGCCGGCCAATTCCCAAAATAAAAAAATTTTCGGACTTTGGCCAAGAGGGCCGGCCAATACGTGATCTGGCCGGACTTCGGCCTTTGGCCGTAACATATACAAAAGTATTCATATTTATATATACTAAAGACAATGTCAGAGAAATAAAAATTTTTATAAGCCATTTATTTCTATTTATTATAAATTATTATTTTATTTAACAAAAGTCGAACATCTTTTGAATTGTAAGGCAAGCAAATGTTTACTTCCTTTTAAACTACGTGTGAGAAAATACTCAAAATGTGAAATTATCATTAAAGGACCCTAACTGTAACCCTCTTTCCTATCTAAAGAATTAGGATCAAATTTTACACATAGTGGTTGATCACCCCTTTTTTTTTTAGGATGTAGAATCGAAATCCATCGAAATAATGACATGTTTATTAAGTGAAAGTAGGGTTTTGAGTCTGATTTTACAACTTAAAATATCGTCTGTCAGGATGAATAGCACATTTCAGGTTAATCCTTGACACCATTAGCACGTGACTCTCCAATCACGAGATCAAAAGTTATCGAGATCAGAAGTTAAGATGTTCCGTTTTATTTTGGAAATTTTCAATTCGCGATCGCAACGAACTATAGGGGGCGTTGTTGTATGTGCCGAATCCCTGCGATTTCCATATGAACAGTCATTCAGTTACACTGGAGACGTCTTTAATGTAGCATTGTAACGTTCCATCTTTATTGTGGCTGAATAAATTTAAAAAAGAAAAATGCTTGTTTTCTTTCTTATGCAAACGAAAACAAAATGGTATCTCCTTTTTTTTTAGAGAAGGAACATCCAGAACACATCGGAAAAATATTTGTAAATAAAGAGAAAAAAATAGGTATATTCTTATAAAAGTTCAAACCTAATGCCTGAGAAATAGTTTTACTAAATTTAATGGTATAACATGAAAGGCCCATTTAAATTTTAACGTAAAATAAAGAATGCTTACGAAACAAAAAAAGAACTATTCTTTTTTTGTCGCCATTTTTAGTGTTACGAAAATGCGTCTTTGGGACTTGCCAAAAACAAAACAAGATGCAATTTTATTTTTTTAAGAGCGAAATATTTTATAGAGTGAAATATAACGAAAATGTACCAATGTCCATAACATGAAACTTTATCTTAGTAAAAGTCCGTTTTGGAAATGTTATTTCATTTTGAATCTTATTTATTAGAGTTCATAATGGCTATATAGAATCAGGTGAGAGAAAAGTTTGTTTTGAATCTATGCTAAACTCTATATCGGCCCATTTTCCACCTAAATCCGATTGACTACTTTGATTTTAAACAAAGCGTTTCATTTTAAGATTTTTTCCAAAAATTTTAAGTGTAGATTGGCGGCACTTAAAAATCTGCCAAATCTGTAGCTGTGGTTAATACGTAAGTACCGAATTTTTCTTCCATACTTTTCTGAATCATATTACTTCAAATATTAGAATATGCAAGAAGTATACATAAACACATAATTTAATACCATTTAATTTTTCAAAAAAAGTATTTTGACAACAATTTTATCAAAAAATTATAAACTAAAAAACGTAAAATAAAAAATTCTTAGGATAAAAACGATTTTAAAATTTCCTCATTTTTCAATAAAAACTTTCGTTTTGTTTCTTTTTTTAAATTCTTATAGTATTTAATCAGACGTAAAAAAACATTTTGTAGAGAACGATCATCAAGTAAGAAAAAAAATTATTTACAAGCAAATTTTTTATTATAAAAATCATAACACTTACCTGATTTATAAGTCCGGAGAATTCCAAAATGATATGTTCTTTGTTTGAAAACTTTATTCTCAAATAATATATACATAGTTTATCCCTTCATTACTTTTAGGTAACATACCACACATCAAAATTTTATAATTGTAAGATCTCGATATGAATTTTAATATGTAACTTAAAAACAGAATAGCTGTATTCTAGTTGAAATTCTTTCAAAACTAAAAAACACTTACCAAGAAAACGATAAAAAATTTATTTATAATCAGCACAAAAGATACTTTTTCAAGTAATTCGGATTATTCTTTATTGTTGTTTTCTGAATTATGTAGATACAGAAATATATACTATTCTATGAAGAAGAAGAATATTCTATAACTATTACAGTTCTGTATGGAATTCATTGGATCACATTTATTCATTGGAATGACGAAAGCAATGTTGATTTCCTTTTAACTTGTAATGAATTGAAGACAGAAAAATTATTTTACCGCAATACACACATCTGTAACAGCAAGTGATCATGAAATCATGTTATGTTGTTGGTAATAAAAAGGTAAAAAATATTGAGAAGTTGTTCTTCAAATGCTTGGCGGTTCTGCTTCAATGTTTGGCATGTTCTGATTAGTTTTTTCAAGAAGTTTTACCTTTTCTTTAGGGAAATTTTGCTTCTTTTTTTATGCTAAGAAAATGGCGTCCGTCATTGCCAATGGTTATGTGGGAACTAATGCACGATATTTACAGTCTCCCGCTAGATGGCGTATCGAGTGTTGCGATCGCGAATTGAAATTTATAGAGTTTTCTTCGAAATGGTGTTAATAAATTTTTTATACAAATGTTGGTTTGTAAAGTGTTTGATTTTATGATTTTTTAAAACCACAAGTTTTCGGCATTAATGAATCTTTTTAAAACTGTTTTATGTCTAAAAATTATGAAGTTCATTAATAAAATGATGACTTCTTAGCTATATTTATTCCCAGAAACAATATTTATAAAAAGGTATAGAAATAAATCAAGAAAAGTCATTTACTTGAAATCACAGAAAATAATATTCTTTGGTAAACAATTCATAGTTATCGAAAGGCTCTTGCATTTTACATCCCGTAATAAATTAAATGTATGAATTTTAATGGCTGTTCAACATTATTAATCAAGTCTCTAAACTTAGATTTAATTAGCTTCCTCACTCTTTATAAATAAAGAAAATATTAGCTTCAAAATATTTTTATGACGTTAGGGTATTATTCATAAAAGCGATACATAAAAGTTATTTAAGTTTAAAATATCTTTTCAAAATTGTTTCATAAAACATCGCATGATTGATTGATGCGCGTTGTTTCAAAATATTATATCAGAACACAGTAAAGAGGAGAATTATTATTCATGATTGTAAATCATAGTTTAAGTTTGCAAGGTTATGGGATATCCATTTACCTCTTTTACTGTATAGTAAATGTATGTTGCTAGAAGTTTGAGAAAGGAAGGGGGATACATGACTAATGCAGACGATAAATACAATTTAATTTATTGCTCACTTCTAATTTTATGGTATGATACGCAATATATATTTTCCGAATAGTTGTTAATTTTTAAGGTATCTATTTATTGGTAAAAGTTACACTTGATGTTTGATTAATATAACAATTACGTGTAAAATATTTTAACTAAAAATCAAAAGAGGTTCAAGAGCAGTCTGACAAAAATTATTTAATGTCACAAAATGAAGCGATTTTCCAACCCATCAGTCTTTAACGACTCAGTCTCATTCTTGGCATCTTCTTAAAAAAAAAAAAAATGCAAGAAATTTGGTTCTTTACTTATTTTAGTTCAGGTAAAAATTTTTAAAAGGAAGAGAAGCTTGCGTCATAATTACGACGAACTGCAGCCGAGAGGAAAATCTCCGACCGAGTCGTTAAAGACTGCTTGATTGTAATTTAGCGGTGCGGTCTCAGGCTATTCCTTCGCCAATCTTTGATCTACTTTCAGTGATGTTTTACGGCGTTTGGATTTCAACAATGGTTAAGTTTATATCAAAGATTTTTTTAGGATTGGAGATGCAAGGGACTTGACATTTTTTTCGATGTTGAAATAAGCTTAAATACCGTTAGAAAAATTAGAAGCTGATTTTTCAGGAGTTCACTAGGAGAAAATATGGTCAAAACTAAAATATAGTAACATTTATCGTGTTTCTGGCTTTATGGGAACACCATAAAGTTGGTAATTTTTACCAAAGTGCTTTGATAATGATATTGATAAAATTAACAGTAAAATATGGTTTTATAATATTCGATGAAATTTGGTAAATGTGGTAAAATTTAGTACTTTTATCATGATACTTTAGAGCATGGCATAAAAACCATTTATTTGGTTAAAAGGGAGTGCTGGTAAGCTGTTAGAACACACCTGATTAACTAACTCATTTGGAGCTGTTCTGAAGAGTTAAAAAAGATGAAAATGCTTCTTGGACCATCCAACCTGTTCACCAATGGTATCAGGGAAAGTTTCCTGGAGGTGCTTTATCACTCAAGTTTTAAAGGAGAGACCAGACGACCATCACCTGGCTTATAAGTGGGCATTTGAGGTCTTTGTCTTGTTCCAATGGAAAAAAAAGGTTTTCCCAAACTGCGTGAAGTATGCTGACCATTAGGCCACTTCCGACCATATACTAGATTGTCTGGGGCTTTCTAGACAAGATCTTTTCACAAACCCAATTCTAGTATTTGACTTTCTTAGAGTGACAGATTTCATAGATCTGATTTAGCGTTGCAGAACAACGGACATATGCAACAACAACACTCTTTTAATCTCAAATCTGAATTTAGAAAGCAATCAAAACTAAATGCGTAATAATAGCAGAGTAGAGTAAGAAAAGCAAAGAAAACATGTAAATACCAATAAATTAGGGATAAAAAAGCATTTATTGGAAAAAATACCTTAATGACATTTATTAATTTTGTGATGACAACTAAAAATATGAAAGTCACTAAGGGAAAACTGGATCCTACTATGGATGTTCCAGCCAATAAAAACGTTTGCAAAATGGTATGACTACAATATGAGACAACTTTAATTTTATTTTAGAGATATCTGAAAAAAATTATTAAAAAAAACCCAAACAGAATCGTCTGAACCATAATTGTAGCAATTCCTAATTCAAAATAAAATCCAATGCCACAAAAAAAAAAAAAATCATTGTTCAAAATTTAACGAACAAATTGAAATTTTTAAAATGATTTAAGGATCTGTAGTTAAAAGTGCTCGTTGCTCCCACTGTTCTAATTTCAAAACCCCGGGATAGACGGTTCTACAGCTATAAGATTCAAAAAGACACATACAGAAAAATATATTCCTCAATTTATTATTATAGATGAATATTCATGATAAATTTAATGACTTAATTAAAAAACTACAGCATTCCCGATAATGAGCCTTATAAATATATTAAATTTATTTAAATACTTCACGAGAGCTCATTAGAGTAAGACGAAAAACAAAATACTAATTCTGATGCTAATAATTACAGTAGATAATAATACATTTATGAATAACTCTGATTCATGCTAACAAGAGCCCTAGTCTGCTAGTTGCATTGGTATTAACAAGTCATTCCAATTAGCTCCAACACAACGAGTAAGTTTTATTCCAAAACAGTTTGAACAACTATTTAATTGGTGTCAAATTATATTCACACAATCACCCAATATTTGACATTGTTGAAATCGTATTTGACATCTTTCTATTAAGTTTAAATGCGTGACGATTCATCGATCTTTAAACAATGCGTAGGCGGAATAATTTGAGGAATCGAAGGAGAACATGAAACATTCTATTAGTAATATTATAACTTTACTTCTTTTGAGTAATTACTGTTATAGTTACTTTAATAGTAACTTTTGTTTATTAGTACTTGATATCTTAGTAATTTCTTCTGAGAAAATGCTGGTATGTGACTAGGACAAATAACATTTATTTTCTTTGAAAAAACCATAATGCCGAAACCATTTTTCTACAGAAAAGCTGGGGAACAGATAAAAAAAAATATGTATGGCCTTTTAAATCCCAACTGCACTAGTATTCTAAGCTTTCATGACATTGTATAACTTTTTAATATTTTATTTTATATTTTGATGATTAAAATGAAAGAAAAAAATACCTGGTAATTCATAAGTGTAATGAATTCTGTTGCGATGATTTGACGATTAATTTAACACTAGGAAATGAAAAGTTTTGCTGCATTTTTACAAATAATAGATCTTGCCTAATTCGGTGCGGGGATTTCAAATCTGAAATTAGTTTGGCTCCCAACGCTGTAAATTGTTTTAAATTGCATTTTTTATACGAGTTAAAAACTTCATATATGCAGAGGTTGCGTAAGACTTGAGACAAACTTCAAGAGAAGTTAGGTCACATAATCAAGATAAACATTGAATAGGAACTCATTCTCGGAAATGTCGTTGTACTTGACTGGGGGTAGAGCCCCTGAATTAAGACAGGCCGACTTATCATTTAATTTTGGAGCAAAAGCTTTTCCACCAATAATGAAGAGCTACAAGATTTGGCGACTTATCGACAACTTAATATCGTTTAAATACTACATATATAAGTAAATAAATCTATTAAATTATAAATAAATGAATATTTACCTCTCATAAGAGAGCTCCAGTTCCAGACTGCCAGTTGGATCTTCTGCAATTTATTATCCATTTCTTCTTTCTTTTCACATTTGAGGGAAATCTGAACATACGAAAGCCTTTTTTTGAACTGTTTGTGCAATTTACTGCCGCACAACCACCCATATCAATAATTTTATGTATCTAAATAGTCTTCAAACTCTCTCGCTAATACTAACATAATGTTAACTTGCGAACTGGTTTACTCCAATATTGCTTGATAGGTCAGCTCTGATAGTGATTAACTGGGGGCAACTCCCAATTCAAACTCATTTGTAATGAGAATGTAGGTCCTAATTAATTTGCTCACTCCGCCACAAAATGGCCAAAATAGCTTTCTTTTATGTAACTGGACTTAACTTTGTACTTATGGGGAGAAAAAAACCTCACAAAAAGTTTTGATTCCAGAAAAGTTTGCGATTTTTTCTCGAGAAAATTCTGGTCTTTTGGATGTTTTTTGTATGTTTGTCATTTGTAATTATCCAATTTCTTTAAAGCAGGGTGTAACGTATCAGAAACTACATTAATAACAGTTCAGTTTTTTATTAAAAAAAAACTTTTATTCACCAACACAGGCAGTAACAAATATGAAGTATCCGTAACGGAATAGTTATAATCTTATAAAGCAAACTAGAAGAAGTGCCCGTAACGGGATATATGAAAACTCACCCGTAACGGGATAGATAAAATATTATAAAACAAACTAGATAAACAGTAGCAAATATGAAGTACCCGTAACGAGATATAAGAAACCACAAATTCCAAACCAAAACTAATCTCTAAACTTTCTGTTGTTCTCAAAAAGTCATTTAATTTTATCGTCTGCTTTTATTTTATTGTTTATCTCCTTATGTGTGTAGTTTATTTTATTCTTGCTTTTGCTAGCCCGTTATTTTTTAATATTTTTACCTTTATTCATGCTTTTGCTAGCCAATTATTTTTTAAAATATTTTTAGACTTTATAGGGGGTAACAATCTGCGGTGAATGCATCTAACGAGCTCATTGAAACATTTCAAATGGTACTTTCCATCATAAATTTTGCTAATTTTCTTGTTACTGTTTTTTTCTCTCCAAATTTTATGTTCTTTCACATATGAAATGAAAGTACTATTTTTTCATACTATTGACTAGCTAACGTACGTATGTGGTAAAAGTTACAGCCTTGGATTACCTAGCTTAAGTAACGTCTTCCTTTTCCCCCACGACCTTTGTGCCGCTTTCGATTTTGATTGGCTGTCGTCGATCACATGGGTAAGTAGTCGCCATAGTGGTTACAAGTTGGAACTATGATGTATCATTGAGTCCAATCTGTTATTTCTACTTTTTTTAAAAAATTTATTTGTTTCATATTTTAAAAATAATAATGACAGATTGTTGTGCATTTGGGTGTTCTAGTAAATCAAATTTAAGCTTTAAATTATATCGTTTACCTGTTAGAGATCGCAATAAAAAACGACGGAAAGTAAGACTACTCGGAATTAGCAAATATAAATTGAATCTAAACGATCCAGTAGATAATGTGAGGTAAGCTTGAAATTAATTAACTTATTCATTTGTTTCAAATTTTACATGATATTATTTATTATGTAGAGCAAACGTGTTTCGCTTTTCATTTTTTGAAATTAGAGGTTTAATAAATTCAATTGCATTTAATATATTCACCTGAAAAAAACAAAAGTAGACTACAAAATTGCTTTTAACTTAAATAATTGTTTCGTTAGAAATTTTTAAAAATGGATTTTAATAGCATTTAAATATTTGAGTGTTTTTCTTGCCTGAATTGAAAGTAAACTAGTGGAACTTATTAAATATTTTTCAACTGAATAAATTTAAAATTTCTACGTTTTAATAAGGTGATTTAATTCCGATTTGAACTCTTAGTTTCTTTATTTTTTATTATTTTAAATATTTCAGGCATTATTGTAAACATTTTTAACAGTGCAAAATAAATTTTTTGTATTGAACAGTCAGAATTCGAATAAGATTTTTAAAGAAATATTTATTAATTATTGATCAAACCAAAATTCATCCATTTTGTTATTAAACGCTAAAAAATTCCCATTTACTAATAATTGACTGCTTTACTAATTATACTCATCATTGTTAATTAAGATCTATTGAAGAACCGGTTGCAATTTTTTTTCCTGCTACATGCGATTTTTTTTTTCTATATCCTAGATACTTACGTATCGCTGATTTTAAATCTGCAATCGGTTTTTCTCTTCAAGCTACAATTTTTTTAAAAATAATTTTTCATTCTATTTTTTGTCGAAATGTTCAAGTTTAAAAACGTTATGCATAATAAAGGGTCACATAAATGTTTAAAAAAAAAACTTCTAGGGGAGTTAGGGAACATCATCAGGATTAAAATGACATAGGAACCAATGTCAGGGAATGTCGTCTTACGTCGCTAGCGGCACTTACTTATTCTGCCTTCTTGTTTCTGTGTCAAAAGTGCTTCTTCGTGCACAGGTCATAGTGGTAAAGCGCGTCTACCACAAAATATGACATTACTAGGCAAGGGTTCCTATGCAATTTTAATCTTAATGATGTGACTTATCACCTCTAGAAGTTTGTATCAACATTTATGTCATCCCTTATATCTATAACGTTTTTAAACTTGTACATTTAGACAAATAATGGACAAGAAATGCGATTTTTAAAATATTTTTAGCTTTAGGAGCTAAACTAAATTTAGATTTAAAATCCCCTTCTCCCGAATTAGGCAAAATCAAATATTCATATAAATGCAACAAAAAATTTGTTCCAAGAAAAATTTTGTTATACATGTTTAAAAAAGTGGAATCATCCCTATGATATTTAAAATTTAATTATAGAATGTATAGAATGTATAGAATGTATGCCGACACTGGGAGATACAAATATGTATTTCATTTTGATAAAACTTTAAATTAGACTATAATTCTAGTTTGAAATTAGATTTACCAGTGTGTGCAATGATAGAGTGCTAAAATTGGATGATTAAGACAAACGTTGCTTGTAATAAAATATCACTTCGTGATGAAAGGTACTGCATGCTGTAAATATCCAACATGTTACGTTACTATCTTTAAAATTTAAAAATGAAATTAAAGTATAGTCATTTAACTGAAATCGCTATACTAAAAATTATGAATTAAACTAAGTTATAAATTGTTAGATTTAGAAAAGTTTAAAAGTGTTCTTTATTGTGAGATGCTCTATTTTGTTTCGTTTAAACGCCGAACTTAGAAAGGATAAACAAAATAGTTTGAAATTTGACAAATTCACCACTAAAGAGTATATAAAGCTTATAAAATAAAATTTTTAAAAAAAGAGTGAAAAAAAAATTTAAGTGCGTTTTTAACAATATTCCATCTTCGGAACACTGGCGTTTGACGGGTACTTTTTTATTGCTACGATCGTGACAGGTGCTCACGATCGCTTCAGCTGTGTTTTAATACCACTTCGGACAGAACAGAAGGGCAACAACTCAATTCAAGAATTGAAATGCATCATTTTTCGAAACATATTAATAGTTAAAACTTTTTTTGAAACATAAAATGATTACATATTGAAGAGATATTCTACATAATGTACAGGAGTAGTTTATGAAACTTGTCAAAAGGAGCAAAATCCATACGGATATTTTTGCGAAATTGTTTCTGCGAAATTGTTGAATTGTTGATCTGGTTTTCTAAATTCTATTAGTACATCGAAATTCCCGTTCGCATTCAATTTTTTAATAGGTTCGTTTTTCGTTTTTTATTTGCACTTGACTATTGGATTTTATTTTTACTTCATATGTTCCATTACTTATAAAAATAATATTAGACAGACATAGAATTGAATAACGGGCATTACATTACTTTTATCATATGATCCGTATCAGTTAAAACTGATCCATTAGGCTCTAATTGATAAATATTTTCCAAATATGAACTAGAAAACGATATGATTATTAACAAGGCCATTGGTTATTGTATCTTTATGCGTCTCTTAGACATGAAGCTAAGAGCAAGCGAAATTTGCACATGAGACAAATAAAAAAAAGGACACTTATTTCTTTAGCACATTCAAAACGACTAATTTATCAGGATATAATATAAATCAGAAGGATCTGAAAGGAAAAACTATCAATAGCAAGAATCTATTCCATATCAATGTTGGGAATACATTTAAAAACCCCTTTGTTGAATTTCAACAACAAATAATCAAATAACAACAAAATCTAACAACAACAAAAAGAAAGAAAAAAAAAGAAAAAAAAAAAAAAGAAAAAAAAAAAAAAGAAGAAGAAGAAAAGCATAAAACCGCCTGTAAGCCATCGCTTTTTCAATGACAATATTTTTTCAATGGTACTCACCGGCCTGTGTATATGATAAAAGAAATTTAGCTGTCAGGGAACTGGCTTTGCATCAGAAAGGTTATTGGTTCGTATCCCGTGCAAGGCATGGATGTTCTTTCCTTGTTTGTATTATCTGTCCTTACTGTGGGATCAACGTTGGCCCACCTAATATGGTGCCCCTGAAGCAGTGGCTAACAAATCTGCCCTTCAGATGCCTGCGTGAGGAAAGGTCATTCTCCAGGTGGTCATAGAAAAAAAATCTTTTCAATAGTTAGAATTTGTATGAATGATTGCTTACCTTTTATTACTTTCTGAACATTGTAATAAAATTTATCATTATTATTCTATAATTAGCAAACTCAGTTTTCTGATCTTAATGGTCAATAGATGCTGAACCTAAACGCATTCATTTTCCCTTTTATAATTGAATTAAATTAAATTCCCTTTTATAATTGAATTAAAATTGTAAGAACAATAAGTTAAAAGATTTTTTTTAGTTTTTTTAAATTTATAAAGCTTTATTCAGTAAAAGTAATGATGTGTTATAATAGAAATTACTTCACCCACTATATTTATTTAATATTTCAAGACTGTTTATTATGACCATAAATATTTCAGAAAGAGTAATTTGGTTGGATGATGCATCAGAACTCGTCAAAGAAATGTGACATTTAATATATAAAATGTAAATCTGTTAACGCTTAAAAGGGAAAATTCTCGGTTTAAATGTGTATCACTACTAACATATCTACAAATTAATATGCTCGTTTCATGTCATCATACTTTTGAGAAGCCAGAAATTTATTTTAATACCCGGTTATTTATCTAGCTGTAAAAACTTTAAATTAGTTTTTTATTAAAGTTAACTATTAATTTAATGTTGTAGTTTTAAAACAAGGAAACTGTTTTTGATCATACTATTATACAAACATAGATCTCTGCAGGTTAAGTTTAGCTTTAACTTTAATATTTATCTAATATTATTTAACATTACACTGGAATTTCAACAATATCGAATTATGTTGCTTTTTCAGAAATAAAAGTCATTTTTAAAGATTCAGAAAGCTTAGGGCTGTATTTGTTATATTTTACAGTCATTTTATGTAATTGACAGGCAATGTGTTTGACGAAACGTGAACTTTCAAATATTTGATGAAATTGCTTCGTTACTGAATGTGTCATCTCACTGCATTCTTTAAGTTCTTCAAATTTTTTTAATCTGATTCTACGATCGCATGCGACGTCTGATTGGAGGGTATAGGTGGGGAACCTTTTTACCATCAGAGGCCACATTTAAATTAGGCAGCAATAAGAGAGGCCGCATAAGCTGATTGACCTAAGGAAGTGACTTTTGTGAAATTATTATAGTTTTTCTATAGATTTAACAATTTATTGCATTATATAGAAAAAATAAAATATAATAGTACAAAATTTTAAATATAATATACATATAAAATAATATAAAAATATTATAAAAAATACAATAAAAAATAATTTTTTATTCACTAAGTTAGTGACTTTTTTGGCTTTGTTTTTTGTTTGACAGTAATTGTATATTTGGATCAAGCTTTGTAACACAAAGCTTTAATTGATCCTCTAAATGTGCATCTGAAATTTGCGTTCTTAAATTTGTTTTTATTTTTGACATGAGAGAAAATGTTGTCTCGCAACAGTAGGTACTTCCGAAGCATGAAAGTAAACGGTGAGCATGTTCTCGAAGGCATGGATATTCAACAGCATTTTTCCAGATTTCTATGGGATCCTTTTTAGCGTTAAAAAGGGATTTGATGATACTATCTTCCCCTAAATCAATTAACTCCATTTGTAGTTCTGTAGGAGCCTCGGATATATCTATTAAATGTGGTTCAAATGTCAGTTTCATAGCAGGAGTGTGCTCGTCAAAATCAGAAAATCTTTTAGTATACTCTTCTATTAAACAATCGAAGACACCTACATATTCATCGAATATTTTATTTTTACAGTTCTGCTCATTTAACATTTTAGCTAGCTCCGGGAAGTGTTGTGCAGATATTTCCGATCGACAAAGCAATGTTTTGAAAAGTGATAATTTTTTTCTAAACGCTTGGATCTTTTGCCACATTTCATAAATATACCTCGTTTCACCTTGCAGGCAAATATTTAAATTGTTTTGTTTTGTCATCATATCAGACAAAAATGCAAGGTTTCTGAGAAATACTTCATCTGATAGATCACATTGTTTTCCTTGTTCTTGATAAAAGTTTAAAATTTGTCGTCGTAAAGACAAAACTTTTATCAAAACCTGACCTGTTGATAGCCAGCGAACCTTGCAGTAGTATGGTAGGTCAACACTATACGTTTCCTCATCAAAAGAGAGCATTTGCCGAAATTCACGATGACGCATTGCATTTACGCGAATATAGTTGACAATGGCAATGGTTCTATCCAGAGTGTCTTGCAAAATGGTAGATTTTGCGCAAAGATTTTGCTGATGCAAAATGCAGTGAAATGATATCAATTTTTTCAAGTTTAAGTTTTCCTTTTTTAACATAGCAACGAATTCTTCTTTTTTGCCTCTCATGGAAGGTGCGCCATCGGTGCAGACACTGACTAAATTACTGACATTCAATTGTAATTTATTACATACTTCTTTGAAGTTTTCGAAAATATCGGCTCCGCGAGTTCTTCCAGTTAGTGTACCCAACGCAAGTAGTTTTTCGTAACATTGAAAATCTTTAGTTATAGCACGAATAAAATATAAAACTTGTGCCAAATCTGTTTTATCAGTGCTTTCATCTAAAGCAATTGAAAAATAAACATCTTCATTTTGTATAATTGTATGAAGTTGCTCTGTTACATTTTGCGCTAATTCGTGCTGTCGATCTGTTATAGTTCTTCTTGAAAGAGGTAATTGTTTGTATTTGTCGACATTTCTTGGATCTAACATACTCACTGCTTCAACAATACATTCTTTAATTATTTCAATGTCACTAAATGGTTTGCCCCTTTTTCCAAGTATATGTGCTATTTTATACGTAACAGCAACTGCAGCGGAATTTTGATTTACAAAGGCACTAAAAGATGCCTGCTGATGATGCTTCTCATTTTTCAACTTTTGAAGTGCAGCTTTTCGTGATTCACCTTCTAAAGCGAAATATTTATGTTCTTTATGAGTCAAATAGTGTTTATTTGCATTCGCTTTTTTTAAAGTATTTAAAACTGTATTGCACAACAAACACATCGTTTTATCTTTCTCAGCAGTAAAGAAAAAATCTAACTCCCATTCTACATTAAATGTTCTGTTTTCATCACCTAATTTTCTTCTCTAACTATTTGACATGATGGATAAAAAAACGAATATCAAATAATATCTTTAACAACTGTTATAAGCCGTGTAACTGTTATAAGCACGCACTGTTAACTACAGTTTGCTGAAGATCGCAACAGGGAAGCGTTGAGAGATGTGAGTCAGAGAAGCCAAAGCAAGGTGTGACACTCAAATGTGAGATCTGAAACCAACAAATTTCGTAAATAGTATTTTGTAATTTTAATTTATTTTCAAATAAATATTACATAGAACATTATTCGTTTCTTTTAGATATGTAAATTACATAAACATTGTGGAATTTTCAGTAAAGGAATTTGTGGAATTTTCAGTCTTTGGCGGGATTTTTCGCGCAACTGTCATGGCGTTGATGTACAATAGTTGTTTTTTGAAACGAACTCTACCATTTTGTACTAGGTGGCAAAGGGCCGCACAAGAACCTCGCGGAGGCCGCAGGTTCCCCACCTATGGTATAGGAGTTAGTGCGTTCGCATAGCAAGCCGGTTCTTCAGGGGTTCAAATTCTTGTGATAACCGAGGACTAATACTTTATTTATGCTATATTTTATCAACTGTGTTAATTGATTTGAAGAGTAAGGCCCTATGTTACAAGTGAGGATAGTATGTTCCGCAATTTCCCGAAATGTACACTCAACGCATTTCCCAGCAAACGATTTTGTTAAACTTGAGGGCAATTTCGACAACCAATTTTTTTTTACAATGTATCAAGCTCATAATACTCTACGTTCATTTATAAATTTAAGAAGGACTGAATAATCAACAATTGTAATTGATTCTAAAATACCAATTGCCGAAAATTATATCTTTTAACATAATTTGTGAGAGAAAAAAAGTTTTTTCCTCCAATAAACATTAGTTTTTATTTCAAATATTTTGGATGCAGTTACATAGAGAGCGAATCTGAACAATTCTATGGCTCTTCATCTTTATTTTAACATAATCAGAATCTAAGAGCTCTTTTGTCATTGCTGAGCTAAATTGACCAGAAGTAATATTCGATTTACGAAATCATTATTTGAGAATAAAGTCAAACTTTTTCCTCTGTTCGGAAGACTCATTTAAGTCGATAGCTAAACCATGAGGGAAAGAACTTTCTACGTACAATTTGGTTGTCGTATTATTTATTGCAGCTGTCTTGTTTATCCAAGAGAGAGAAAGGACCACGAACTACCACAGAAAAACGATAACGATGCGTAGAAACCGAAATCGTTTCTGTCCTTTTTTTTATTTCGTTTTCTCTCTCGTTTTCGTTTCGGTGATTTGATTTCTTCTCTAATCGCTGCTCCTGTTATTGGGATATCGGTAGTGCAGAATCCTTGCGTTTCAGGAATATTAGTGCCATGCTCTCAGTAGGATTATGCTAGACAAATGACTTTCCTTTGTTTCTTCCAAATGGCGAATATCGAACGAAGAAGAACTTTGTTTAATCGAAGAAATGTTGAACAGTATTTTTCCATTTTGTGGAGAAAAACGTTTTACTTAAATGTATTCTGTGACCACATTTTCAATTGGATGCTTAAAGTTACTAATGGATCCAATAATGCTTTTACTTTAACTTTTGTATTTACTTGGAGCTTGTTTAAATGAGCTGGAATAGAAAAAAAATGAGTATTTGAAGTTAGGTGGCACAAAATGTATTTAAAGGAATCATTATCTAATGATTTTTCAATAGTATCGATTTAAACTTTTAATTGGAATCCTCTTTTTGTAATTCCGAGAAATTAAAATACATATAAAATAAGATTTCATTGAAAAATAAAGCATTCAAAAGCAAATAAAAAAAATTCCTTTACACCAGATTACATAATACACCAAATAAAAAATAAAAAAGATATAATGAAAATTAATAATAAAAAACACTTTAAGGAAATTTTTTAGTTATAGAATTTTTGAACTTATTTTTAACTATTCTTTTTCCGTTTAGATTAATTTATGTACAGACATTAAACAGATTTTGATATTTGTAGAACAGAATGTTCAACTATCATAACTATTCTATTAAGCTTAAGAATAATCTGATTATTCTTATTGGACGAGAAACAACGATTCTATTCTAAACAATTTTGATTAACAGAAGAGAAATAATGTCTGAAAAATTAAGATAGGTACATTCTATTCTCCGCTGACCGTCATGTGTAGGGGTAAGGGAACAGGCCTTGCATCAGAAAGGTTCTGGATTCAAATCCCGGGTAAGGCATGGACGTTCTTCAATCTCTGTACTGTCTGTCCTTAATGCGGGAGCAACGTTGACAGACCTAATATGCCGCCCCTGTAAGAGTGGCCAACAAATCTGCCCTTCAGATGCCTGCATGACGAAATGTCATTCCTCAGGTGGTCAATGGAATTTTTTTTTTCTATTCTCCTAAAAATAAAACTTAATGTTTTCTCAAAATAACCCAAGAGATTGTGAGCTGACACTGGATTTAATAAAATCTAAATATCCTCAACAGTTTTAGTTACAATAGGTTCTTCAGGGATGGCGAATTTAAACTTGGTTACGTGAGAAAAAGCAGAATCATAAATCTTAGCCATTGAATTTAGGAAATGTGAAACAACTATACTTTAAAGATCGGATTACGTCGACGGAGTTATTGACCTACGTTATCTGTGAGGCTAAAATCACGAACGAATCTGTGAGGTTTATCTGTGAGGCTAAAATCACGAACGACCCATGTCAGAGCTTTAACCCTGGACCCATGTACGCTGGGTAGCAACTGCAAAAGAGGCTCCAAACTTCCGAACTAAGAAAAGATTAATCATTTGATCACTTATTACACGAGCTGTTCAAAATGGCGTCTGCTAATGTCAATATATAGTCTACAACGACGTAAATATGATTCCCACCCATGCTTGAAGATACCATGTGGACTTTTGAAGTTTCTCGAAGCACGACAAATTTACCGATCAATTGACCTCCACCTTTCGTCTTTCCCCCGTTTATTTTCACCCTTTTAACATGATTTGTGAATCTGCATTCTATGATATGTTTTCAGTCTATTGGTGCCTTTTTATCACCTTTCTAAACTTGTCAATTGAATTTTGAAACATTTTCTATGGCTTTATGGAAAAATGGCATATTTTTCTTTTGTGATTTCCTTCTTTTTTGGATTATAGTTGTAAACTATATATTTTTTAAAATTAGCCTCTAAACAGTTAGTTACTTACTCTTTAGTCTAAAATATTCTACATGTCTGTTCAGGGGCTTTTCTGAAGATGCTCCTTATTTTATTTTATAACCGGCGCTGAACAGCAACCCAAATTTGAGTTTACGACTATCAATGTTTAACTCAGTTGTCATATAATTTTGATACCCAACTCAGAAAACATGGGAACTCATGTGCCAAGCATTGGGCCAAACTAGCCTTCGTTGAGTACTTTTTGATGGAACTAACTCTCATTTGCGTTACATGAAGAGAAAAACGTCAGAAACATCACTCGGTTAGCCTGATGTAAAGGGGTCTCCAACCCATGATCCGTCTACCACTGAGGATATTTTACGCCCGCACTGTGTTCAGTGCATGCCAGGTACGGAATTTGTATCGACTAGCCATCGCTGGTATTCGAACCCAAGTCACCTCATTGGGAGTGGCTTTCCATGATGAGGCTTTTTTCCCCTTCATAACTGTCGCTGAACAGCCAACCCAATTTTGAGTTTACGACTACCAATATCAACTCCTTAGCCTTGTAATTTTGAACCCAATCCAGAAAACTCCTCATAAACTTGACAATGCTGATTTTGTATCTGCTGGTGTTTCTGAGATATTGTGTGACTAATAAACAAATTTTGTTAAATAAATTATTATTTTGAAGTTGCTTTATGGCATTACGGAAGGTTAGTCATTTTTGTAAAAATTTTTTTTGGATTGGTAACATTTAAATTTATTTACAAAAAAAAACATTTAAGTAGTAAAATAATTAATTTATTTATAAAATTTTCGAATGGAATAATGGAATATAATAAAAAAAAGATTAAAAAATTAGAATTGTTTTTTATTTTATTTTTTCGCTACAGAACACTAAATATCTAAACACAATTTTTGGTAAAAATAAAAACCTTCTTTCTTTCCAACTAAAATGCAAACCCACTTTTAGATTCACAAAAAATTTAAAAAATTTCATTTGCAATAATACTAATTTAGCTACTGATAATTTGTTAACTATCTTTGTAATTGTGATAAATATAAAGGCACTCTTTTTTTCGATACCTTCCATTATCATGTTGTTACCGGAGATTTAGATATTATTGATCATAATGAAATAAAAAAATATGTCTTGGGTTTTATATTTAGACCATTTTTTCCAACTACTATCAATGAGGTTATTTCTCTTTTTATTAATTTGATTTTTATCTTGATGAGTTTATTTCAAATTTATCTTACAAACATAGTTTCTCATTTGAAGGATTTTATAAATAGAGAGAAAATATTATTAAAAATTTTAAAATTAGTGTAAAAAGGAACAAATTAGTCTTTAATAAAAATTTAAATTTTAACTCTGAGCTGTAGCAAGAAATTAAAAATTTCAAAATAAATTTTGTATAACCACTGTAGATAAAGCTAATTATACTTTTACTATTATTCGAAAACTTTTTACAAACATTTTATTTCTAATGAACTTAACAACAGTATTACAAACAAAAAAAAAAAAACTAAACACCAGCAATGATGTTATTATCAACAAAATTAATGTAATCTATAAAAAGCTTAAAATTAAATCAAATAATAATAACAATTTTCCTTTTGTTTTTACTAATCCAAAATTCTATAAAATATCAATTAAATTCAGGTCTATTGCTAGTGGCGTAAATTGTAACATGAAAAAAAATCAGCATTTACTTTGAAAATATTCTTAAAAAGGTATACAAGAACATTAGTTAGAAAACTAAAAATGTTAATCACCTAAATTCGAATAAAAAAATAGTATACAGGTTTTAAAAAACACTGAAATCTTTAAATAATGTTGATTTTCCATACTGTTATGATTTCGAAAACTTATACACTTCACATTCAACAAATAAAATTCTTGATCACATGCTTCAAATTCATAGCTCATTTAGTTTTAATATTATTGATGAAGAGAACTGGAAATTTCTAGTTCATATTAACCTAAACTACAATTATATTCTATTTAATAACTGCCTTTTTCAACAAATTAATGGTATCCCCCCCCCATGGTTAATAAATTTATTACTAACGTTGCAATATTTTTCTTTTTTTTTTCTAAGAATATAGATTCGTTAATCATTTGTTAATCTTTCTACAAATTCCTTCTTTCTCAGATTTATTGATGATCTTTTGGTTATTAATCTTGACAATTTTGATATTTTAGCTAAACAAATTTATCCAAGTGAATGAATTCTTAACAAACTAATACTTGAAATTTTTCAATAAAATTTTCAGATTTAACTCTTATTATTAATGTAGATAGGAAAATTACATGTAAATTTTTGAACAAAAGAAATTATTCCATTTAAAAAAAGCATTGATTTTATTTCCAACTTAGCCAATAAGGTTTTTTCCAATATTATTGCCAATCAGATTTTCTTAGGTATTACAAGAAAAATTCCAATTGCAAAGAGTTTTTAAAAGAGACTGATAAATTTAAAACTAATTTAATTAATAGCCATTTTCCTTATTTATTCCTTCAAGGTCATTTTAAAAATATTTTCAAATAAATTAGAACATTAATTTTTTGTTTTATATATATATATATATATATATATATATATATATATATATATATATATATATATATATATATATATATATATATATATATATATATATATATATATATATATATATATATATATAAAATTTTTTTCTTCTTCTGATATTGGAATTAGCTCTAATTTATTTTTTAAGGTAAGAACTATTTATGATAAACTATTCCTAAAGCCACTGGATGGAATAATCTGGATATATGACCTTTTTCACTGGATCATTAATTTTTATTTTGTCTTCTTACGAATTTTTGTTAACTATTAGATCAATAAATCTATTTTAAGGCATTTATATATTTTACTCCAGTTTTACTAGTTTGGTTTGGGTAAATGTTGGCATCTATAATTACTTTTATTCCTATATAAACATAAACACATAATGAAATTGGAAAATAAAAATAAAATAAAAATTTTTTAAATTGTGGAATAGCGATATTTCAAAATAAAGAACAATTATCCTAAGATAAAAATCCCTCTTTATAATACGTCTATGTCTCTAAAAGATTAAAAAAATTACGATTGTGAATAAGTTTAAGATGGAAGAAGCTAAGCAGAAAACAAACTTAACAATATGGAGTAAAAAAAAAAAAATTTTATAATTAGATATACTAATCTAACAGTTAACAAAAGTCGATGAGAAGAAAAAATATAAAAATGTGCTTTTAGCTTATATCGTATAAAATAATTGGTAAAAAAATATGTATATTTGGGTTTAAAAAAAAGAAAACTATAAAGCAAATAATATTTCATCGCTGCTATCTATGAAATAAATAATATTAATATATGGAAAAAATTAAGCAACAAAACCCATAATAGGAAAAGTTAATAAAAACTTTCAAATTTATTCAATAGCTCATGATAGAGTCGAAATAATTAACGGAAATTTTTAAAAGCCTCAGACTTAATTTTTGCAGAAATATAGCACACGTATAAAGCATAATTGTTTTAAGTAATTAAGTGCATACTGATGTCTAAAACTTGTGAGTTTTTCTTTTAAAGTTTATGATTCAATATGTAGAAAAAGTTTAATTTATTTAAGCTACTTCAGATACTTTTGAAATATCATTCATGTTTAATACAATAATATATAAATGAATAATTAGGCATTTCGACACATTCCCTTAGGAAAACACCATAAAGGATTCACCTTTTTATTTGGAATTTAAAATTAATATTTGAATATAATGTTTTGAGAAATTATTCATTACTTTTTTGTTAAACTAACTACTGCGTAGTATATTTTTATCCAAAACAGCAAGCGTTTGTTGCATAGCACCGGAACATTTAATATTCATAAACTAATTAATTATTCATCTTCGGTAATAGTTAATTTTTACTATTTATAAAATGAATTCTACCTGTGAAATTTTAACTATACATATCCTAAACTTAGCACGCTTTTGATCAAATTTTTGTAATATATTTACTAGCTGTTTTTCACAAATCAACGTAAAAAAATCTTTGGGCAATGTCGGGTTGCACTTGAAAATAAAATATTTAAAACTATATTTGTTTTTTTTTCTTTATTGAAAGAAATTTTTTAATTTAAATTTTATATTTTTTAAATGTCTTTTCGTTCTTTTAAATGTTAAACTTGATTCTTTTATATGTAAATTATATTTTAAATCAATAATTTAAACAAAACCTCTGGTTTTTATTGATTTATTTATCCATTCATGATACTAATAAGCATTTCCTCTGCAAAATGGTTATCTGGAATTGAGAATTCGAGTTGAATTAATAGTCTTCACTGTAAAACAAATTTGGATACAAAAGCAACTTAATTTAAAACATTTTTTTTTCTCCTATGTTTAGTTGAACATTAGTATTTGTCTAGAAATGAATGATTAAATGCAAAAACAATGAATTTCAAAATCGGTGATAGTATAAGGAAGTTTTATCGAGTCTTACTGATCTATTTTTTGAATAGCAGATTTCAATATTAAATTCCATTAAAAATAAAAAAAAATTTAAAACAAATATATAGTAGGTAGGTGCTTTATTTACGTCGCACTAGACTAGGCTATTGGCGACTTTTCTGGGGATGATCCGGAGACATACCATCACAGTTTTCATTCTCAGCAGAGGGAATCTCATTCGTGAGGCCAGTTCTTCAATTTAGACATAGAACTAAAGGGGAAATTTCTCCCGATCCCTGTAAGAATGGTACGGCTCAACGACTGACCACAGGTCTTTCGAATCCTCAGATTTTACGAGCACGTATATTGCATGTACTCGGTAGATATTATCTTGTATTTTACAATCGTAGTTAAGCAGCCGGCCCAATTATGGATTTACGACTACGAATGTTCAACTCCATAGCCTCGTAATTTTGAACCAAATCCAGAAGACAAGAGAACTCCTAGATGAAGTATTTAGAAAAATTTGACTTAGTGGAAGACTTTTTAATGGAACTAACCCGCATTGCGTTATATTTGGGCAACCATTGATTATAAAGGAAGCAAAGCGTTTTCGTGCATAGGAATCAAAGAAATTCTTTAATTCTTTAAAAAAAATTTGCTTTAGGAAAGTCATAATAATATCTGTAATAGTATTCTTTTGTTAAATGTATATTATGTTGATTTTTGAACATTCAGGACAGAAAGCATTTATAAAAAACACATTTTATATTTGAAAGTATACTCTTTAAATTATGAATTTTATTATACTTTAATTATTTGCATAAATGCTAAACATATTTCACTTTCTTTATTGAAATCCCTAGCAAGTTAAAAGCAAAATATAATTCTTTTCTTAAGTGTAAAAAACCTTATTTGAAATTATAATTGCTTTAATTCAATCTTCTTATCTTTGTAAGGCTATGATGCTTGTAATGCTGATTAAAATATTTTGAAATATTGATATTCGGAAATTTTTTCAATTATCTTACCGTATTTTTCAACATCGACGACGATAAGCATTTTATCAGAATGATTGTTAAATCTGTCTAGAAGAAATAGGATTGCTTTCGAATTGATTCTTTCTTCCAAAGTTTAACTTTTGCCTGATGAAAATTAAAATGTAATCAATATAAAAATTTTCGTTGGCCAGTTTTTATTTTTTATTTCATGACAGCAATTAAATTCGGTTGAAATTTGAAAATTTGATTAAAAACTTTTCTCTATTTATAATCTGATTTCTATAACCAAATCTAAAAGCAAATTATTTTTCTGAACAGGTATATAAATTTTTTTTCAATTTATACTGAGTAAAATTTTTTGATTTATAGTTCCACCATTTTTGATGTTGATGTTAACTAAATTTTTTTACAATGCATGTAAACACCGTTTTTGCATACTTTTTCACTGTAATAGTTTTACTTATTTATTTATTCAGTTTTTGTTTGATTTCTCTACTGACAACACATATTATTATGTGCATTACAATCAATTTAAAAACTTCATTAAAAAACATTTCGTTTAATATATGTTTATTAATATATGTTCTCCAATTCATTTAAACAATTGTTATTTTCTCAATTCTAAAGTTTTATATTTAAAATTGTATTTAGTTTATCTTAACATTAAAAATGGTGGCAACTTTAAAAAAATATTTTTATAGTGTATATTTTGTCTGAGTCGAAACATTTATTATAACCATTTCAGATAAAATCTTGTTAATGTTTTTCTTTATATATCCTCAAAGAAACCCAACGTTTTATAGTTTAAAAAGGTTTCACCTTATACTCTTACATATATATAATTGGTTGTTATTTCAAAATTAAAGGTATAGTTCAACAATATTGCTCAGAAGTTAAAGATTTTAATTTTAATAACACAATTTTGTAAATAGATAAATTTTTAGTATAGTCAAATAGAATTTAAGTGATTTGTTTTAGTTAGTTTAGTTAGATTTTTTTAGGGATTTTTTTTGTAAGTTTAGTTTTAAAGTTTAGTACCGATATTTGAGTGAAAGTGTGAATAGAATTTTTAAGAGTGCCATTGAAGAGAATTATATCTTTAAAACTTTAATTGCATCTTTAAATTTTTAATGAGAATCTCCCTATTAATATGCGACTTATCTATTTTAACCGAAGAAGAATCGAACCAAATACAAACTAAAACACATGTGAAAGTTGTGTGAAGACGACAGTGAGGAATAATAGCTAAAAATTGGCATTAAAAATATAAATGTTGTATTAAAAAAGGAAATTAACGGAAAAAAGGTTCTCTTTCGTGTCTTTTCGTTTCTTTTTAAAAATTGCCATATTATTTTTGACTCCGACGGTGCTTAATTAATTATGGTAAGTGGTACTACTAGTATTATGCTAATTGGTTTTGTTTAAAAAGGTAGTAAATATATTAATATAGGTACCCAGATTCTTACTAATATGACCTAGATTCTTCTCTGTTGTTAATATGCGAACAAAACCCCATTTTTTCCTCTCTCTCTCTCAAGTAAGTTGCACGAGCTGCGTAAGTTAGTGTAACGACTTCCCGATAAGAGAAATCCGTATATACTAGTTGAAGCAGCTGCCTGAGAGGTGTGGTTCGTTCGTTCGGTCGCATCACAAGTTGTGATGAATGATTAAGGTGTATTTTCGTTTGCATAACACTGTGTGTGCGAGATGTTATTTCCTCAAGTTGTATTTTAATAAACTCTTTATTTGCCGGCATTGCCTCTGTGCTCTTCAACAAAACAACAGTTGGTAGCAGAGCGTGGTTTACGATCATCATGGAAAAAGACTTGGTTTTTGGAATTCCGAAGTTGATTGGAACTAATTATCATCTTTGAGCCATGAAAATGGAAGCAGTTTTGAATTCGAAAAGACTATTGTCGGCATTGACAGAGGAAGCTCCAACTGACCCTGTTCAATTGCAAGTTTGGGAAACTACTAACCAAGATGCCGTATCATACTTAAAGTTGTCGCTATCAGACGAACAGGCTTTGCAATATGCAGAAGAAAAGAATGCAAAAGCTTTGTGGACAAGGATTAAAACTACCTACACTGGGCTTGAAGAAGATAGAAAGATTGATGCGTGTGCCGAACTTAAGAACTTAGAAATGCTGGATTCAGAAGCCGTAAACGATTATATAGCTCTAGCTAAAGGATTATCTACTAAGTGCGCTTCCTTGGGACTGAAAATATCTGACAAAGAATTGGGGTTTTACACGGTCAGAGGTATAGCTGGAAAATAGGAGCGCATAAAACAAGTTTTAAAAACTCAACGAGAAAAGTCGCTAGAAGAAATACTCGAAGTCTTCAGGGAAGAAGAAAAAGATTTACTATAGAAGTCCTGTGGACACAGAAAATTTGGAATCTGAGTATGCTACTCAGAAGAAGAGTTTTCCAAGGAAGATTTGCTTCGCCTGTAGACGACCGGGACATATAGCGAGGAATTGTAATTCGAAACATCAAGAAGTGGGAATCGATAGAGGCTACAAACCATCGACAAGTAGAGTAAACGGTCGTCGAAAATAAAATTTTCAAGAAACATTGGTATCCGATAGTGCTACTCCAGATAATTTCGCCTTAGTCTCAGTTGAACAGAAAGGGAGGTGGACGAATGCTGGATCCTGGATAGCGGAGCCATGTCTCATATGTGCAAGGATGAATGCTGGTTTGAATCTCTAGATGCTTGCGACAGTAAAATATACCAGGCAGGTAAGACATTTACATTGGATACTAAAGGAATTGGAACTGTTAAAGCTATTCCACTAAGTAATAATGCAAAAATTATAATTGGTAATGTATTGTATGTACCAGAATTACGTCATAATTTACTGTCAGTTACATGTTTAATGGATAAAGGGTATAAGATTAAATCACATTCAAACTCAGTATTAATTATTGCTCTTAATGGACGCTTAGTTTTAAAAACTTTAAATGTGAATAAAAAAAACTCATTATAGTAAACTCCTCAAAGTTCAACAACTTTAGAATTAATACATGGTGATTTGTGTGGACCATTCCCAGTCAAGTCTTTAGGTAATTCAAGATATTTTTTAATAATAGTAGATGATTTTTCTGGCATGTATTTTACTTATTTTTTTAAGAACAAAACTGAAGTATTTGATGAAATTGTAAGTTTTAAGCTGAAATTTGAAAACTTACTAAATAAGAAAATCATGAAATTTTCTAGTGATAATGGTCTTGAGTTTGTAAATAAAGATCTAAATAAAATTCTGGGATCTGGGATATAAATCCTGGGATCCAGTAAGAAAAAAGTTATTCATCAGCAGAGATGTGGTCCTTGAAGAAGAATCGTTCCCTTTCAAATTGACCAAAGAAGGACCCTATGAAGATAAGGTTTCCTTATTTATTGAAAATGAAGACATAGACAATATGAACTCAAGTGAAGAAAATTCAGATAAACATCCAGATTCTGAACTACATGAAACATCGCCAGAAAAAAATAGATCAGAATCCAGATACAAGCGCCATCAATCAAGATGAATCCCAAAATAATGTTTGTGGAGATCAGACTTATCAGCAAGTTGAAATGACAGAGGAGTCCAACCAACTAGAACATGATCTAGAAGATCCCAATAAAAAGTCTCTCGGAGTGATTCTGCCAGAAGAAGCACAAGAGCTATTAAAACCCCTGCACACTTGCAAGATTATGTACTTTACAAGGCAAAAGAAGCATGTTCCGCAAATGCAAAGCAATTCCATAGGGTCCCTGTAACATTGGTAGAGGCTCTAACATCACAAGAAGCAAATTTGTGGCAAAGGGCCATAGATGAAGAAATTGAAAACTTACGTTGTGCCCAAACGTGGGAACTTGTTACCAAACCACCAAATGTCAAGCTTATCAGTTCTAGATGGATATTTTGGAAAAAGAAAACTGAGACAGGAGATTGTGATAAATTTAAAGCTAGACTGGTAGCTAAAGGCTACATGGAAGTTCCTGGAATTGACTTTCAAGAAACATTCTCTCCCGTGATCAAATTAAAATCTATCCGGATCTTATGGGCAATAGCTGTGGAATGTGAAATGGATATTCATCAAATGGATATAACTACTGCTTACCTGAATGGTACTTTAAAAGAAGACATTTACATGAAGCAGCCGGAAGGAGCAATAGTGAAAGGCAAAGAACATCTTGTCTGCCACCTTAAGAGAAGCCTATATGGATTGAAACAATCTGGAAGAGAGTGGAATGCGTGCTTCGACACCTTTTTGAAAGATTGTGGATTAACACGTTCTAAAAGTGATCCATGCATTTACTATCATCCAAATGAAACACTTTACCTCGGCATATATGTTGATGATATGCTTATTGTTGGAAATCCAGAAGCCATAGACATGTTTAAACTTAGGGTTAAGCAAAAGTTTAGAGCAAGTGATCTTGGAGAAGTATGTGAAATTTTATCGATTAAAGTGAAAAGGTATGCTGATGGATCCTTAACCTTAGACCAAACATCCTATGTTGAAGAAGTGTTGAAGACCTTTGATGCAACCTTAATCAGAGGAGTATCAACTCCCTTAGACCCAAGTGTAAAATACTATAAGTTAACCGATGCTGAGTGGAAGGAAATTAAAGAAACATCGAACAAAATTCCATACAGACCGGCGATAGGCAGTTTATTGTATCTTGCCTGTGGTACTCTCCCTGACATTGCTTATAGTTCAACTTATATGAGCCAGTTTAACGAAAGACCTTCTGAAAACTATTGGCAAAGTGTCAAACACTTATTCAGGCATCTTAAACAAACAAAACATCTTTGTTTGACATATAGAGAACTCGAAAGAAGCTGGAAGTATTTTCCGATGCAGACTGGGCAGCAGATTGCATTGGCTGAAAATCTTTTAGTGGTTATGTGGTCATTCTGGGGGGTGCTGCGGTGTCTTGGTCCAGTGAGAAACAACATTGTACTGCATAGTCTTCCGCAGAAGCTGAATACCTGGCAATGGCCCATGCCACCAAAGAAGCATTATGGACAAAGAGTTTACTCTTTGAGCTCGGTAAAGAAATGTTTGTACTACCTCCCGTACCAATAAATGTTAATAGCCTGGCAGCTATGTTCATAGCTAAAAATCAAACTACGTCTGATCGGAGTAAACACATAGATCTTAGGTAACATTTCATACGTGGCAATGTAGATCAAAAAATTGTCGAGTTTCAATACATTAATTCACGAGAAAATGTAGCCGACCTCTTAACAAAAAACATTTCGAAGAAAGTGCTCAATAGTTTGAGGATTCAGTTAGGTTTTATAGAATAACTGTGATATATTATGTATATGTATAGTGATCATATGTATATGTATAGTGACCTGGTAAGGGGGAGTGAAAGTAATATAAAATATCAGAACAGGGAAAAAAACATATTTTTAGCCAAATATTGATAGAATCAACCAATCAAGGTTATTGCAAGCAATCTAAATGATGTATTGCATTATTCTTGTTCATCTGCTTTTGGCAACAGTTGTTTTTGTAATTTTGAAAATATCAATAGAAGCGTTTTTTTCTTTTTCGACGAAGTTTGTCTCACGTTATAATCTTTATTAAAACATTTCTTTTTTTCAAAATAATCTGTTTATTAACAATTATAATTTAATATCAACGAAATAAGTACTGGAGAAAACTGTTTATTGTGGTAATTTTTGATTATCCAGTAAATGGAATTATGCCAAATGATACTGAATATAGTTAATCTTTACTCTGATGAGATTAACTTCCTAAAACCTGTTTCGCCTAATCGAATAACGTAAAGCTACCCAGAATGGCAATAAATAATATTAAATAAAAAAAAAAAAAATAAAAAAACTGAAATTGTTTTTGCTTTAGTTTAGCTTGCGTCGGTATATGTCTTTCGGTTTTTGTACATAATTTGCAGGTGTTCATGAATACCGATTTATTGATAATTTATTTTCTTAGCTTGCACAAAGAACAGGTATTTAGCCCTCTGACGAAAGTTATTCAGCAATTCGGGAAGACATAATCGATTTGCAAGTATTTTTATAAGTATTAAGGGTTAAAAATCGAAATTATTATTTCTTAGTAAGTTTATATATTTATATATTGAATATTGGTATAGTATAGATCACACTGTAAAAAAGTGCTGTAATTTTTTTAGCAATTTTTGATGCATTTTTTACAGCACCTTTGTTTCAACGATAAATGAAAGCAATTTTCGCTATGAAATTGGTTATTGTTAGTCACGTGCGCGAGATAACCAATCGAAACAATTGCTGTCAACTGCAATCGTTTGCAGCCATTTTCAGCTGGTTTTGAGCTATTCGACCTAGTTAGTTTGTATTTTTTTTACCTAATATTAATTAACTTTAACCTTAATATAGTGATTTAGATTAAAAGTCAATTAAGATCGGTTGAAGTTGAGGGAATACCTTGGTTTGAAGCAACATTTGATTTATGTAGATGAAAAACTTAAAAAAGAACATTTGTTATTTGAATACTGTTATAAGAAAAACATACTTAAGAAGACTATATGAACCAAAAAAATTATGCAGATTGTCGAGTGAGTTTTTATTTTTATGTATTATGTGTAGATTAAAGTACATATATTAACGATGAGTTAATTAAAACATTTAACTTCCAAAATTCTTTTGTAAAAAACAAATAATGCGATTAAATTAAAGACGTGTACATTATATTTGATTACAATACTATTTGCACGCATATGCAATATCATTTGAAAATATTTTATATTTCTATTATATACGTTCATTTTATGGAATTTTTGTTATAATGACTTGTTCCAGCTTCTATCTATTTATATTTTTGTTGTATTCTGATTGTACGGTTTTGAGCTTGAACTCGAATCTAAATAGTTTCTATTTTATGAGATTGCGTATAAGGTATTATATATATATTCTATTATTTTCGATTTTCAATGATAACGGAAGATATTTGTCATTGTTATTTGTTTAAAAAAATATGTTTATTTTTTACGACAACGTCTCATTAATTAAACTAGCTAAACATATGTCACTTTCAATAATAAGTGCTTTAAAATGTAGCAAATATTAAAGCTACAAAGTAGCTG
This sequence comes from Parasteatoda lunata, assembly GCA_949128135.1. NCBI lineage: Eukaryota > Metazoa > Arthropoda > Arachnida > Araneae > Theridiidae > Parasteatoda > Parasteatoda lunata. The sequence goes on along the minus strand of OX421973.1, from coordinate 57,846,664 downwards.
AAATATTTTTCAGAAAATTGAATTGCTAAAGTAGACCCTTAATTTAATGGTATTGTTAGGAATTGATTATCTCCGGAATAACGAATGTAACAAATAATTAAATAAAAATTAATTTTATAAAATTGTTTAGATATTATTGAAAATGTAAAATTATTAAACAATAGGACATTGATAAAAAAAAAAAAATCGAAATTTTTTTGAAAAACTATATGTATTAAATGTGCTTTTATGTGTTAGTCCCAGTATAATTCACTAAAATTGAGTGAAAAAATACAAATTATTATTTTTGAAATATGTTACTATATTTATATCCAACCAAAATATGTATCAAAAATAAAACCACATCTAAATGTTATTATTATTATATTAAATCCAATGCATTATTTATCTAATAATTCGGACATTTTTATGAAATTATTAAAGCAAAATAGAAAATGTTATTTTAATAAATATTTTTTTAATAACAATGTATTGAATAAATTATGAAAAAAATAACCATTTATAAAATATTTCCATAAATATTTCTTATCAAACTTTTCAATTCGAAGACAATAATAAAATTCAACATTTCAAATAGTACCTTCAACATTCACAATTCATTTTCGAAAAAAAACCCATAGTTCAGCTTTCTATTCATTATTTTTTCAATTTAAGCGCATATATACACTAAGAACAAATTGTGTACTGCATGCCGCTGCAGATCTGTGAATTCAACCGTTTAACATGAAATCTAATTTTAAGACTATTATTGATAAAAAGATGAAAAAATTAACATTAATATTTTTAAAACAATCAGTAGTAGTTCTTTAATTAGGTTTACAATTGCTAATGAACTTTATTTATTGATTCGGGACTACACCAAAAGAAGGTTGCTCACTTCGGGTTCCGCAACCGAAAAAAATTGGAAATAGCTGGTTCACACTAGCAATATCTTACAAGGATTCAGATGGATCATACATGTAAGGTACTGTGTGTTCTGTAAATATTACTGATCAAAACTACATACTAATAAAATGCCCTATTAAGTAGATGACAAATTTGATTGAAAATAATCTTGCATCTTTTTCATTACATTCAGGGAGACAATAATCTTTGTCACATATTAGCATTAAAAGAATAAAAGAAGTTAAATAGTCACCATAGCACATAATGAAAAAATGATTATAATAATAGCACATTTCTTATTTCTGATAGTATTGTTTTTAAGTAGTTTGGATGATCTCCCAAAAATTAAATTGAATTGGACGAAAATAAATTGTCTAAAAATAAGAATCTACCTCTTGTTTTCATAAGGATCATCCTAAAATAAGATCTATTTTTTTGGATAAAAAAAATCCGCTATATTATATAATAATTATAATTTTAAAAGGTTGAATATTTTTCTAGTTTTTCTGTATAGTTTTCATTAACATTTTTCTATTTTTTTTTTATTTCACTGTAAGAAAAATAGGTCCGTGTTAAACAATAATACAAACTTGCAATACAAACAAATACAAATATACAAACTTGAAAAATAATATAAACATACAAACTTGCTGCAACCATATTATGATGATGATATTGAACGACATAAAAATTTATTTTTGTTGCTAGGTTCAGATTATGGCTCATTATAAAGGGTTCGGCAAAAAAGTTGGTCAAAGTTGATGATGTACATGATGTACGAAAAAACTTTTGGAAAACAAAATAAAAAAAATTTACGTAACATTGAATTCATCTCAATGTGCTCAAATTTCAGGTGATAAATGTTTCTAAAGGCATTTAAGAATATTTTAAATGCTTTATTTTTCTGAACTCTCCTAAAAATAAAAAAATTTTTTGAAGCTTAAATTTTTTAATATCTGATTTCCTGATTTCCTATTGCTTTATTAAATTATTAATGAAATTAAAAACATTTAATCATAAATATATTACTTGAATGGATCATTATTAAACTTTTTAGTTAATTATGTTTAATTTAGATGTGCTAGTGATTTTTTGTTCAACAATTAATGAAAAAAGTGCCTTTTTTGGTTAGTTGGAGATTTTTCCTCAGGACTAATTCAATTTTATTAATTACGTTATCAAGGCGGGAATACGGAATCTTTCTATAGATTCTAACTTGAAAACAATCTAAGGGTGATTTAGTCTTTGTTTAATTTAATTACACTCGATCTACTAATTTTGCAATGTCCTAAAACTTTAAATCATTTTAACAGTATATATTTGGTAATTGGGTAAAGGAACTTTAACTTATTAATTTTCTGAATTTGTTTCTAAAGATAACATGTTATAATAATTAAGTATAATTTATTTTATAATAGTATTTTGGATCGTGTGTTTATCAAATAGGTATTTGTTTTTTATGATGTTTAAAAATTAAGTTCATTCTTTTTTTAAAAAAAAAAAACCTTTTCAACCACGTATTAAGCTTCTTACAATTGAGTGCTAACTATTTAAATGGATAAGCTGCTTTCTTCAATCTAGATATTTATTTATAAATTAGTACGGTACAAATTGTCATACAAAAACCAAAAAAAAAGCAACAAAAAAAAAGTTTGAACTTTTACATGTTATAGCATCTGTACAGACACTTAGAAATGAATTGGTGGCTGTAATTTGAATCATACAGCCCTCAAAACTATAATAATGATAATGTTGATAATAAAATAGTAAGGAATATTAGGTTTACAATAATAATAATAAAAAAATAAGGGATATAAAAACAAGATTTGGGTTACAGAATATTTTAAGACAAAAAATTGCTATATAAATAATCCTAAGAAACTGAAGCAGTAAGACATTACTTAATTAAAAGACATCATTGACTTGAAAATTATGTAGATTGAACTAAAAGTTGACATGCTACAAGCTCTCAAAATAGACGCCCATTCTCCAGACTTACTGGACGTAAATGAGAAGAAACAAAAGTGATTTGAAATATAAAACGTAAAGTTGCCAACGAAGGATGTAAAATAACGGTGAGAAACAAGACGAGAAAAATCGCAGGCAGCCGAGGGGGAAACAAAAATAAATATGAAAAAAACAGAACAAGATAAACAGAACAAGATGTGCCCGAGAGGGGCAGGTCAGGGTAAAATGCATTTCCACGCACTATGGAGTGATGGTGAGGAACTAATATTATAAAAAACGGAATCAGCATTCATATGAATGAAACAAGATACCAGGGCATTACGGTGAGCTGATGTGACGGGTGAGGAAATAATTTCAGCATTTCTGAAATTGAATTTATGCCCAAGCTTTCTCCCAATATTTAATCCAGGAGTTCCCTTGTCTTCTGGATTGGGTTCAAAATTACAAGGCTACGGAGTTGAACATGGATAGTTGTAAACTCAAAATCGGGTCGCTCTATAATTTTGAGACATACGGCATAAGTGTATCAATGTGGTGGGCACCGCACAAAGACTGCCTTTATTTCTCAGACGAACTAGTGCTGGGAGGGCTTCGTGCCGCCACTGGGGACTGTTTTTACCGCATTGACATCGGACCATCGTGGCTCATTATGTTGAGTTACACTTGCATATAATACGAAAACTATCCGCGTTTTGTTAATCTGGTATAAGAATAATTATATTTTAAAAACTTGCACTAAACTCTCAAGGAAACTCACTTTAAATAAACAGAGCTGTGATCTAGAAATATACACGTTTAATACCTTTTAAATTATTGAAAAAATACGGCAACCAGTCATTCATTTTTAGATTTTGCAGAATTTTCTTATCATTTAACATAAGGAGAAAAACATATACGATCCACGTATTGCATCTCTGTCAATTGTTGGTCTAATAAAACAGAATATAACACATAACAAAAGATAAAGATATTGTATTTTAAGAAATATAATATACCTAAAAAAAAAGAATGAGGTAGTTAATACATAAAATATTTTTAACCTCATCTATCTATCTTTTACGATTCAGATGCATGAAAATTTAGGTAACTTGTTCTTCTACATATATTTCTATTATTGGGAACTAGAAAAATCAGATTTACGTTAAATTGCAATCATTAGTTTCATGATATCAATGGCATTATAGGAAATTAACGGTTTTCCTTTGTTTCTCTTCCAATTGGTCAGAAACAATTCGAATGAAAAGAACCAAAATTTATTGAAGAAAATAATGCACAATTTAAGCGATTGAAATGAAAAGCATTTAAATACCTTTTTTCAGATCGCATTTTCAACTGAGCCCGAGAAGTTATTTATGGAACCAATAATGCACTAAATTATTGATTTTCTTTCTTTAACTTTTGCGTTTTTGATGAATTGATTTAAATGAACTTGAATAGAAAGATTACATATGCATCATGGCGGCACAAAAGATATTTTCTGAAAGTATTTTATTACCTTCCATTTTTCATTTTGTGTAACTAATGAGCAAAAAGTAAAAGGAAACCATCGGAAATGAATCGACTCAATGTCATCGTTCTTTATAATTTAGAGGAACAAATGAAGAGAAAAAGGGGCATACTTATTTTATAACATTATATCAAAAATTTCCTCGATATTTGATGTCCACAAATTTTATGCATATCAGTGTCATTATGCATCATAATAAGTTTTGTAGATCAATACTTTGTACAATATATTAATCCTATATGCGCTAAAAATGAACAATAACATTTTTAGGATGTTTTCTCTACAATGTTTTTCTTCAGAAAAATGCTTGGCTGTTTTTCAACCTATTACAATTCTTTATTTATAAGAATACTGCACGTATATTTCATGTTCAACTTATTGATACTTCAGTAAAATTGAGAATATTGAAAGAAATCTGCTGAAGTTACTCAATTCACTCCGTTAAAAAAATTGGCATGTTAACACATTGACATGTTTAATAAAGATGTGGAGTATTTGTTTCTTTTACTTTTAAGTATGTTTAAACGAAGCTTGTTTGATTTAAAAAAAAAAAAAAAAATATTAAGCTTTTTTTGGTCCGGTTTAGGAAGGATTGTTACCATTGATAGCTTTACTAAGTCAAATTGATAATGCGTAATTATGTAAAAGCTTGTGCCTGTTTAAACCTTTTACTAATTTTAATATTATTAGCAATTCTTACAGCAATATAAAAAGTGCTATAAGTATTCAATTATTAAAATTCGATGTATTGAATATCAGGAGCGTAGCGTAACAAATCTCATGGGGAAAATTTTCATTTTCTTTACTAATGCATATCTAAATAAAAAGTTCTCAATTTTCAACTATCTTCTTGAAACTCTCACGCATAATGTTTATAACGCAATTCTTCAGAATTAGGTAATTTTTTTGGGCGATACCACTGAACATCGTTTCTTCTGTCAGCTACAAAAACGAATTTTCTTGTTTTTAAGCTGCGATAAATGAGATAATAATTTAGCAATTATTTTTCCTCATTTGAAGTAAGATTTAAGCTTTGGAATACAACTTATTTTGCATTTTTCTAGCAGTATAAAAAAAACGAAAATTCTACTATTTTGTTAGAAATAGTCAAGCATGTTTAAAATAAACATTCACTAGCTGGATATCTGCAAGAGACGTCACGAGCGGGTGTTAATTGCTGCAAACTGATTGCCTGCTGAATCGTCGCAATTGATTATGCCACGATTCAACAGCCTATCAGTTTCGAGAACCACGTGGGACGTCACTTGCGGGTATCCAATTAAATCAGATCTAAAAATTAATTCGGGATGATAAAAACCAAGCTTAATAGCGTGTTAACACGCCAACTGGTTTACGTACAACCAGCTGGTTTCAGCAGTCTCCTTTCTCTCGAGTTGCAGGTACCCATTTATTAAACTTGATAAAACTTCAGAGATGTTTTAACTATACAGGAAGTATGACCCCGTATTTCTCCTCCGGCTACGAACCTGGTGCATGCTATAGATACATTAACTAGCATTGAGTGACCTAGAATGTAGCTGTTAGACACGTGAAAAAAGAAAAAAAAAACGTTCGAGCTTTATTATATGTTCTTGTTTCTACACGAATTATAGTTCTTATTACCACACATATAGTAAAAAAAAGTTACAAAACTGAAATGTAAATTTGATCGAGTAAATGATTTTTATAGCATGCTCTAAAGTATCATGATAAAATCACCAAATTATACTACATTTACCAAATTTTATCACATATTATTAAACCTTATTTATTATTAATTTTACTAAAATCATAAGTGTTCCGTTAAAAATGTCCGAGCTTTTTGATGTTCTCAAAGACTCCGAAAAAAGATATATTTTACCATATTCTGGTAGTTTTGACCATATTTTTTTTCAGTGTAAGAATTACTATTTTATAATATATAAGCTTATTTGGTCACGGAATTGACTACTTTAAATAGTATTAAATAATTGTTTACAGCTAAATACAAATAATTGTAGATGAAAATTTGGAATTCAACCATTAAAAGTAAATTGATTATCAGATATCCGTTTGTTGCTTTGACTAATTTCATCAAAATTTCAGCAGTTCTCAAGCTTGTAGTATTATCTCATATTTGAAGGAATTATTAGTCTCTGTCAAATAGTATAGTTATAGATCGTACAAGAATTCATTCATTTTACGAAACAGCTGACGAAAGGAATTAATATCGTCGTTCACATTTTCTGACATTCATGTTAGCAAGGTGTGGCTATAATTAAACTTCGTGACATATAAAGGATTCGGCTGTAGTAAATAGTCCTTTAGATAGTGGATTTCATACGATTCATTTTCATGACAAAATGTGTCATAATAAATGGTATAAAATTTAAGAAATGGAAAATAGCATATTCATTATAGTAAATTGGACATAATAATGTTATATGCGAAAATAAATAATTTATAAAGCCTGGCCGCCGTTTCGGTGCTATAACTACGGCCAATCTCGTTTAGTTCTACACCAGTTCAAGCTCTCACATTTGAAGGAATAACTTTATTAAATAATTTCTAGTCCTACAGATAAAACACGGTTCCCAGTAGAACACTGAAGTCAACCATCACTGGCTGAGATCAGTGTGCGGGGTGACGACTTTGATCAGGCTATGAAGGGACCAAGGGTGTACGGTATCGGTCTTCGATAAACCGTTACACCGTAAAGTGTTCTATTCTGTACTAAAGTGGAGGAGCCATCCTCTCCGCAGAGGATAAAAACTGCGATAGCATATTTTCAGACCATCTTCAGGGATGTTTCCCAGAAAGTTGCTAATATCTCATTGTGCAGCTTTAGTGCGATGTAAATAAACAACTACACTACAATAATACCGCCATGCAATTGTTTTCAGGCTAAATTTCGCTCTGGATTTGACACTATACTGCGACTGGATAAGAGTTAATCACCAGTTTGAACTTCGGATAGATAACGCATCGCAATTTGGGAGCATTAGAATGTACCAAATTTTCTAGGTTTGTTTCAAGCAAACCCCAAATAGTTTTCTTCAAACTTCGAACTTATTATTCTCTATTATGTTACATTTTTATGCATCTCACTGCTTTTGCCCCTGTTTAGAAATGAAGCAGAGGGCAATTCGTTATATTTTTATAAATTTGTATTAAAATAAAATAAGATATTGTTTTTCAATTATATTGCGGTTAATGCGTCATGCGTCATGGTTATCATCATGCTCAAACCTAATACGAAAGTATTATTGGAACGAGGATCGTTGCTTCATTGAATCGATGAAAAGATAAAAAAGAGACGTTGCATCATTATTTTAGATGGAATACTGATTAGTATAAAATTAAGTGTTTCGTTCATAATTGCCTTAAATCAACTGCTTGAAGAGAATGATAATCCCAGATGAAATAAAAACCAGATAATAAAACATCAAGATGATTTAAAAGTATCACTAGTAGGGTTTTACGAAGTATTAGTAAAAATCATTTGTTATGTAAGGAGAAAGGAATAGTTTCTCATTCATAAATGAGTTAAAGCTTTTTGTTCTTCCCTTTTTTTATATATAAAATAACATATAGAAAGTAACGTAATTATTCTCAATAAATATACTTTTCTTTTATAAATTTAGTTTCAGCATCCTCAAATAAAAGATGGTAAATCAAACACGGAAAGCGTAATACCAATAGTTCACAATATTTGAATACAAAAAGAGGTACTTAATCTATTTTATTGGCAGCTATGTTTCATAATTCTGAAATATGTTATTGTCAAACCCATGAGAGTTTCCATTGCTTGGTGATACTCCATACATTACAATAATTCTCTATTCTGACATTTTAGACTATTTTTTTGTTCCATCAGGTTATATTATTCTTAAAGCTCATCCTTATGCTCCAGTTTATTCCAGAGCATTGATTATATGCTTACTTACGGAGACGCGTCCATCATATTTATTTTGACGTTAACTGTCTTTGTTTATTTAAATACCTAAAGAGGTTAGCATACTTATCTGTTTCAAGAAATATTTTTTTCTAAAGGTTATTTATTCTAAACTGACATTGATGGGTGAAATAGCTTGGCGAGTAATAAATAAAATAAAAATGAAATATATTCTACCTTGATAAAATAAAATTCGTTTGGTAAAAGTTTTTCTTCCGGTGGAACACAGGTGGAGGGTTTATGGCAAAGGCGACCAAATTCGGAATTATAAAAAAAACTTTTAAAGAGCCTGGTGTCGTAAAATACTTGAAACTCCAAAAGATAAAATAAGCTAGATATCTGGTTGGAATACACAAAAATCGAAACTGCCAAAACCTATAAAAACTGTAAAAACCTATAAAAAACCTATATGAAACCTGTAAAAACCTTCTATCCAAACCTATAAAAACTGTAAAAAGAGGCAGACCTCTCTTGGATGAATTGACTGTCTTGAAAAAGACACGGATATTCATAAAATCAAAAATTAGTGGACAATCGCTAAACAGAGAGATGCCTGGAAAAGAGTTCTGGAGAAAATACAGGACCAACCCAGAGCTGTCGTGCGACTAAAGAAGAGTTTTTTTAGGTTCTTCTAGAATGTTTTGAAGCCACTTTATTGAATTTTTCAGAAACAGTTGCTCGACAATCATTAACTGCACGATTTTAATTACTTAAAGATCAGGAGAACTTGTTAGTCACGGTGACTGCCGCATATGTTTTGTATTAAGGGAGAGCAGGACAATGTGTGCCACATTTAATCGGGTCGTGCATTACCTTGCTGAAAATAGCGTAAAAGTGGCCTCAAGGATAGGGCAGAGCCACGAGTCTTATTACGTTTGAAATGTAATGTATGCCTGAAATGCAGATAAAAGATAGAGCAAGTCACATATACCATAGGACCCAATATAATCACTGAGGGAGATGCCTCAGTAAGACAATGTCCAATGGGCTATGTCCAATGTACAATTGGCAATATGCACTTTCCATGATGCTGCCAAACAAGGATGTGTCCATCATGGTTTTGTATACAGACGCGTTATTCATCTGTAAAGATTGCGCTCCACCATTTATAGATACAGGTTGGCCATATTCCTTCCACTGAAGATACAAGTACCAGTGATGCAGCGTCAAGGATAACAGAAACTTTAGTTGACACGCTGGTGGTCCATAGTGCTGCAAACAATATAATATTGTAATGGCACAAACTTGTCTTGAAACAACATCATTTCTAAACTTAGTTTTCGTAACTTGGTTGTTTGATCCTTTGTGACCATGCGGAAAAGATTTCTCTCTTTTTTACTGTTAGTGGTAGAAGACGGTGGGAATATCCAATAGTTTATCCACGAGGTTTCAAAAGAATACCCCGAACCCATCGAATTAATATTCTGCTGACAGTTAAGCTGCTAACCTCACTCAACTAGTGCAGCAATGATGCGGTATGATAAACTGCAACCCTGGTAGGTTATAATCTTTAAATAATCAAAAAACAGACGCGTGCTGGTAGGCATTTCGTCTTTTTACGCGAGGCATAGCAACAATCTCTAAGCCAAATGAGAGAATGAAAATGTTGTCGAATCACTGTTTTTATGTGCATTATAGGTGGCACTATTGCCATCTGATTGACATGCGTGTGCTGAAAACTTAATCGTTTGAATATCGCACGATGTTTTATTTATCATACAAATTTTGCGTGTGGCGTGGAATATTCCTGGTGTAGTAATTTAATGGTCAGTGGCGTAGTTTACGTACTGAAAACAAATCTATTATCTATTTCAAAATTTCTTGCCTTTATAAATGTTTTCAGAGAAGACTAATGGCTACATTAAAACTAGACGTATTTGTCTCTCACTGTCACATTTTAGCAAAAATTTAAAATCGTATTTAACTTTGGCGGTAGAAAGCAACTCATCTTTTAGTTCGGAGAGGGAAGTTTACGAATAGTGCCGTTAAAAAATTACCGAAAATGTCATAGTTATTTGTTAAAAAGAAAAAAACTTTGATAAACAAATCCTAAAATCGCATTAACTTTCAAACAAAATAAAAATTTTCTGAAAGAAGTCCAGACTGCAACGTAATTTTAAAAACGGCAAATTTTATTATAGTAAGAAACAAAATAAACGTCATAGTGTTATATTCCCGTCGCTTAGTAATTTATTGGAAAGGTTCACTGGTGTTATTTTCAGTAAATATTTATAAGAAAGCAAAAATAACCAAAATGATTGAATTTTTTTAAGCGCAAAAATTAAATTTTATCTAGAAATAAGTAATGGTTTGTAAGTTCTTATAGAAAAATTATAGCACAATTCACTATATCAATGCCACTAAAGTAATTTTTAATTAATGTCTTATATTATAAATGCTTTTAACATTTGGATCGAGGGGTACATTAGGCATTTACAGTGATAACTAAAACTATTAACGTAATATATTCAAGAACAACGCAAAAAATTCAATTCCCAAGAATTAATGAAAATCCAGGTGAAACATTTACTTACTAATGCATCAATTGTTAACGTAGAATAAAAATCGTATTGTCGTCTTAGTAAAAGAAATGTTTCGCCGAAAAAAATTTTAGGATTGATAATGTAATGTTTTTAGGATTGATGAGGCGTATTTAATCAATCTCTAGCTTTAACTTGGAGATGCTTTTGTTTTATTCCCCAAAGCAAAACACAGAAAAGAGAAAAAGATTTTTCTCTCTAAAACGTATATTTTCTCAAAGTAAAGCAATCTGCATCTAAATTCAATTAGCTGCAAATGCATCTGAAAAATTTACTGATTAAAATAAACATTTTTCACTCGTAATAACAGTTGAAGAAAAATGGTTTTAGTTTGAAAGATGCTGTTAACGGCTTTATAACAAAGCGTTTGCTGTTTGTTTTGGTTTACTGGTCTATAGTCCGATAAAAGATTCATTTCTTCACTTTTTTATTTATTTATTCATAATTCAAGTGCTGCTGCTAGATACAGTCACTGCCTATTTTTATTTCCTAAAAGAGAGTGATATCAAAAGAAAATATCTTGTTCGATTTTGTATATTTAAAGTTTTCTTTGGATTTTTTTAAAATCAGTCTGAATTTCATCTTTTATATCTAAACATAAATCGAAATAGCTTTTCAATTAAAAATATATATAATTTTGATCTCATAAAGGATGCCTCCTTCAATAGATATGATTAACTACTTTTAATTAAATGATTTCTTAACAAAGATTTTTAAGAATATTCCAACATTCATTATACTTTTAAAAATTGAAATATGTACGCTGAGTAAAAATTAATCTTTGAATACGGATCAATATGTTTCTTACAAATGGATACAATACTACCGAGTTTATTCAGTTCAGAATAAAGTTGATAGAACCGTTTGCGCTAAAATGTGTTTTTCGTGTTGGAAATTCACTTCGCTCGCCGTATACTGTTTTATTTAAGGAAGAAACTATTCTCATTATTCAAGAACGATTAATTAAGAACGAATTTAAGCTGAGGTAAAATGTGTGGTAGTAATTCTTTGACGTTTAGACAGATTCTGGAGATGACGGCATGATTTTGAATTGTATAAGTTATTTAAAGAACCAGGTGTCATTAAGTAAAAGTTATCTTTTGAGGTATTGAGGTATGCGGGTCATGCCTATCGAATGAACTTCTCTTCAACACTATCAGCTGAAATGTACAGATTATGTGAAGGAGAATTTTGAAACACGAAGAGCTACTAGCAGGAAGATATCACTAAGTGTAGATTGGAATGAAAGAACATTCTTTAGAAGGTTTTGGGTAACCATGGGCTGCTGAAGTTTGAAGAGGAAGAAGATTACCATAAAAAAAAACATTTTTTCGATGCAGATTACAGTAAAATAATTATTGACTAGATTTAAGTCATTCATTGATCTAGTTGTACTTGTTAGGGATGAGTTCGAGCTAACTATTGGAGGTCCGAAATTACCGAGCCAGAAGAAATTGAATCCAAACCCTCCCAAAAGGCTTGGATACATGGGATTAATTACACTATAAAACATTTTAAAAACTAATTTTGACTCGACCAAAATATTTCCGTAAACCTCAGAGAACTTAATTTAATAGTTTCTGATCAATTGAGACACATTTCTTTTATTTTCAAAAGTACGAAACTGAATCACATTCGAACAATCGTCTCGCAATCAGTTTCAGAGGTTTCTGAAATATTCAGAAACGTTTTTGAGAATTACATGCACTGTAGCTGCTTCATATATTCAAAACGTTTTTTTTTTACCGTGTAGAACCGTAAAATATTTATCATCAATCCTATCCCGCCCGAGCCTGAAAACTTTTTTCATTAAACGAGCTCGACTCTTCGGTGGTCCCCGGCTCGGGTTAAGCCCGCCTCATCTCTAGTACTTGTGTCCTAACGTTAAGCTAACGTACACTCAAACTCGATTGATTAAAAAAAAGTACTTATTCTTTTTTCACAAATAAATAAACTTTTAATTTAGATTGAAGCCTAATAAAAGATAAAAATTTGGAGTATAATGTACATTTTACTAATGATTATAAGAAAATATCATTCATGATGTTTAGCGGTATTGAGCAAAGTATGAAATATTTTAACAAACATCAATCTTTAAATGACAAATATATTTTTTTAATTAAATCTACTCAATATTTTCTCTACAAGTGACAAGTTTATAAACATTAGGCACCTAGACAGTCATGAATGTTTCAATAATAACTATAAATACTTCAAATTTTCTTTGTTACTGATAACATATTTTTTGGGACACAAAAGATATATATATATATATATATATATATATATGTAATACAAAAATTATAATACTTTTGTATTAATAAAATAATTAAATCTCTTTCGTTTTCATAAAATGTCTTTGTTAAAGAATAAGCGTAGCGTAGAGAGATTCTATTTTGGGAATTCAAGGCTGATAAACATACGATTGAGTTATTTTTAGAATCTCTCCCCCTTTCACTTCCATATAAGGAAGCATGAAATGATTTTCCTTAATGCGTAAGGATACAAGTATTTCAAAGTCTGTGTCTTTTTACTCCAAAATGTGTTAGTATAAAAGCGAGAGCAATGCTTTTCGCATGTCCTTTTCATCATGTTGTGATCCTGATAAGCTGTTCCGGAATTGTCCAAAGTCTTGTCCACCCCCTCCCTTGCGGAGGGTGGATGTGAATTGTTATCGATACCAGCCTACTACCATTAATAAAGCTTTTTGGAGTGTATCATGGCTTACGACTGCATTATTAAAGCTAAATACACCACTGATAACAGGGATGTAGCCCTGTTATTATAAGTCTTGCAGGATATTTGCTTAGTGAAGGAAACCAGTGTTTCGAAAATCTTTTGAGGAAGCGCCTGTAAATTCGAAAACCTCATCCAGGGGGACGAAAGAAGAAAGTTGCCTATTCCGCAGTGAAAAAAGAATGAAGGAAGGACTGATTTCACCACTCGATCTTTAACTACCCGTACCTTCATCGCTGTGAGAATGCTGACGTTGGCTCGAGCTCGTCACATGCCTCTCTGAAACCGTTTGATGTGTGCCCCCATAGTGTTGATCGAGATGACCCTACAGTGTCCAATCTGGAAATGACCGATGACCCTACAATTCCGTAGTGCTCAAATTGTGAAAACACCAGTGATATGTGCGCGTGTGTGAACTCCCGAAGACTTATGTGAAAACAAAAGTGAATGTGCGCGATTTATATTAAATTTAGAGAGAAGCTTTTTGCTTCTTTATTAAAAGTTTCTTTCACATGAAGGTCGGCGGAAAATTTGGTGAGTGAAAAAAAAAGAAAAAAAGAGAGAAGTCTCTATTTATATTTTTTTTAATTTCTTCTCTTCACAATCATGAAGGTCAAAGAAAAGTGTGGCAAATGGAAAGGATTTCATTCAGATACATATATTTTTTTTCTCTTATATTTTTCTCTCTCATTCTTATGAATAAATATTTTATTGATATTGGATATGAAAGTGCTCTAAATTTCTTATTATGAAATTTAATAGAAAAATAGATTTAAGAATTGATTGCATTTCGTATGTTTACCTTGATTTTTTTTAAAAAAAATAAATTATTATATAATAGTGTATTTTTATGCATTTACAATGTTTTTGAGGGAAATGAATGTGTTTCAAACGTCAATTAAATTTGTGACGGCAAACAAAATTCAAAATTTTTCAGATTTTCAAACAAAAAACAAAACTAAAAGAAATTTGTAATGCTTTTTCTTTTTCGGACTTGGCCAAAACTAAATATTCCTATTAAAAATGTGAAAAATTAAATGTTACCCAAACAAAAAGACATTTCACACTTAACAAAATTTGTGAGTTTCCCCTTATTACGATAGGCGAAATTGTTAACTCAGCTAAGTTTTTTATACTTGATACTGAGCTACTGTAGGCTTTAGTAGGGTTGCAGACTTGTAAAGATTTTTGTTTGTTTTTTGATTGTGTCGGGCCAGATGTTACTCAATTTGGTAAGAGACTGATCATCTCTGCTAATTCTATCAATGACAACTTATCCTTGCACATTAGACAACAGAATTCTCATAATGTTAAGGTCAAAAATTGTGAAAAAAAATAAAAGTTTAAGATGCTTCAACAAAAGTAAACATTTTGAAAAAATAAAAGTTTAAGATGTTTCAATAAAAGTAAACATTTTGAAAAAAAGTTTAAGATGTTTCAGTAAAAGTAAACATTTTGAAAAAAAAAATGTGAGGGGTAACAAAAATAAAAGGAACAGGAAAAATAGGAAAAAGAAAGAATGACCAAGAAATTAATAACAAAAGTAAAAAGAACAGGAAAAATAGGAAAAAGAAAGAATGACCAAGAAGTTAATAACAAATATAAAAAGAATTGTTTAAGTAAACAAAATTTTGAAATAGTACATGTATCAAAGCTTAGGAAAAATCAAAGCCCACAAATGTTGAAATTAAATCATGAATAGTGTCCAAAACAAAAGAAAATTTTCACTTTCTTCAACGGAAGAAGTACACCCTATATTTTTTGGGAAATCCGAATCGCGTGTGGAGATGTTTACCTCAACATCATTTGGATGTGAGGGCGATGAAAGTCGAATTTGTTTTTCTCAACAAAGTGAGAAAAATTTTATAAACTATTTTTGTATATGTCCAATCTGGATCTCTCAATTTCCCTGTGCTTATGAAATTCTGTTTTCCTCCATTTTAACGGGAAATACAGATATTCATAAAGTAAATAACCCCTTTAACCATACAGAATCTTAAATTCTGATTAAAGACACTTGTTGTCCAGTTCGTTTCCATAAAAATTATGTATATTTTTGTGTGAAAAATTTTTGAAAATTTAAGTAGATTAGTTATAAAAATATGTTTTATTTTTCTTTCTCTTTAGTTGCCTAAACAGATAAATTGTATTATCATGTTTTTATTGTTATCATTGTATATAGTTTTTTTTTTACAGATAATTGAAAAAATGTTATTTGTAGTAGTGAAAAGGAACAGTCGTACCAACATAAATTTTAAAAGTTCAGAGAATTCTAAATTTTATTATGATTTCTTTTTGGCTTGCCAAAAATCTTTTTTGGGGAGGATGTAATACAAAAATTATAATACTTTTGTATTAATTAAATAATTAAATCTCTTTCGTTTTCATAAAATGTCTTTGTTAAAGAATAAGCGTAGAGAGATTCTATTTTGGGAATTCAAGGCTGATAAACATAGGATTGAGTTATTTTTCGAATCTCTCCCCCTTTCACTTCCATATAAAGAAGCATGAAATGATTTTCCTTAATGCGCAAGGATACAAGTATTTCAAAGACTGTGCCTTTTTACTCCAAAATGTGTTAGTATAAAAGCGAGAGCAATGCTTTTCGCATGTCCTTTTCATCATGTTGTGATCCTGATAAGCTGTTCCGGAATTGTCCAAAGTCTTGTCCACACCCTCCCTTGCGGAGTGTGGATGTGAATTGTTATCGATACCAGCCTACTACCATTAATAAAGCTTTTTGGAGTGTATCATGGCTTACGACTGCATTATTAAAGCTAAATACACCACTGATAACAGGGATGTAGCCCTGTTATTATATATATATATATATATATATATATATATATATAGGACATTTAGAAAGTCCTAATCATCGCAATTTATATAAAGTATTAAGGTTTCCGAGAATGGAAATTGATTGTTGTTCATAAAGGTTGATTAAATAAAACTGATCAAAGGCATAGGTAAAATTGTCTCTGTTTTAAAAAAAGAGATAACACACGTAAGGAAATCAGAGGGGCGTGTGTTCCGTTCTGTTATTTGAATGCTTGTGTATCGCATAATTTATTTCCAGAGTAACTAATTCAAATTAAATTGATTACATAACAGTTGACGAAGACCAGTTTTCGTGTTTTTGGTGTAGCTGCTTTGACCCTTAAAATTTAGAATTTTTTTTAAGAATCAAATAATGGACGATGTCTTATTAACAGCTAATGATTAAAATGATTTTAAAATTTATGATATAGCGTTGCGTTTTAGAGGAACCAAATTTATATATTTAGCTAATTTAATAGCACCAAAATTATATTTCATATTAAGAGATCTGATTTCATATTAGTTACTTTTACGATACCATAAGAAACTATGTTCAATATTTCAAGTATGTGCTTTAAAATAGTTTTTAAGTATCAAAACACAAAATTATTACGTAGGATTTTGCTTTTGACAGTAATATTTATTACTGTCAATAGCAGTAAAAGTACAGTTAGTAATATTTTACTAACATTTAAATTAAATAATAGCAATAAAAATATGTATTAAAATATAACTAGCACGAATTTAAACTGTAAATACGTTATTATTAATTATTTACTTATATTTAATTATTTACTTATACGTAATTATTTACTTATATTTTTAGGTTTCCACATTAAAAAAATAATAATTTAATATAACTACAATAGGATACCAAACTAATTTTCAATCTAAATCTACTTATATTTAATTCAGTTTAACTCAATATTGGATTACTCGGGTTCCGAAAAAAAAATTATAAGTACCATTCTTGGTTTTCAAAGCAGCGGTTTAAGTGAGCGTTGAAATAGTGGGATAACTATCGATGTGATAAAAATCCATATTTAGGTACTATTTAAATGAGGATAAAAAATAGTAGCCGAGAGAGGATGAGATGTAAAAATCCTAAAAAAAAATGACCAGCTTTAATCTTAATGAAAATGTTCGTTTGTTTTAAACAATTTTATGAGTTTCGTCTGGAAAGGGAGTTTCCTAAGGTTCTTAAAATGAGACAAAACATACCAGAAAATTTATTACAAATAATACAGCAATATTTCAGCTACTTTTTAACGTAACATTTGTCATATCATGAGATATGTTTATGTTTTTCAGTATCATACAAGTCTGTTACTTGGAGATGGAGTCAGCAAGTTACAGTGGTCTTCACTTCTCCGTTCGTCATGGACAGGACGGAATTTATTTAAAGGGAAAGTTACTAGAAGCAAAATGGACACTATAGGTAGGGGGGGGGGTCAAAATTCTCCAAGTGAAACCTCTGCACCAGTTTTTGATGTAGAGTTTGCCGTATAGTTTGTCTAAAGTAAGAACTTCCTTAGCCATTCATCTGGACCCGTGGCGGTAACCATGGTAACGGATTATAACTTTTCCAAGTAGGGGTGTGGTGGGGTCTTAGTTTAGGACAGGTTTTGACTTGTTTTTGCGAGAGAAAAGGAATCTTTTCCTTCTGTCTATTTTGTTAGCCCTAGAGTAAAGCAAGCTACCCACCCTGAAATGCACTATGCATGTTTCCATAACAGCAGACGGCCTCACACTTTGTGGCGGGGGGAGTTCTTACCGTAGGCAAACTATGCGTTGGGGAGCAGAGAACAAAACATCAGTCGTAAAGCAAAACACCGGTTTATTCACCTTCTCCAATTGTTCTTACACCAAATGAAATTCCGGGCATCACTTTTCCACAGCAAAAACTTACAGGCAGATGTGATACGATCATACAATGCCCCCGTTCTCTGGCGGCAGAATATATATATCGGACAACATGATACTGGATCGCAAAATTCTATCCTATGGTATAACAAGTGCTGAAACGCCAGTGGACTTTTGTGATGAGAAAGTAACTGAAATATTGTTGTGTCTTTTGCAGTAAATTTTATATCTTATGGGCCGTGTAAAACTTACTATCTTGATAACTCTCATCTATTAAATTCGATTAAAATGTGAAAAAGAAAATAGATAGGTAGCAAAAATTTGGTGGACCTTAATACTTTTTTGATCAGATTTTTGATGAAAACATGCCTATTGCTTGATTTTTAATTGTTTGTAAGGTTCAAAAATAATATCTAAACAGAGGAAATGCATTGAAAAGAAATTTTTTTCTTACATGTAAGAAACATATCTCAATCACACGAGAACACGCTTAAAGGAAAATAAAATTTTATGTACTAAGTTAGGTTTTATAAAAAAAATAAATATAATTATGATGATAAACAATGTATATATTTTAAAATAATAAACAATGTATATATTTTAAAATAATAAACAATGTATATAATGAAAGTGATATATATATTCTTTATTAAGTTAAGCATTAAATCTTGAAATAATTCTTTATCAGCAATTTTCATTTAGAATTTCAAAACAATCACAACTGGTACAAGTATATTTACTTTTTCTTCAAAAATTAGGAGCTAAGTTTGATAACTGAATTTTTTATGAAGCGATGAAATCTAATTAGTGAAAGAGGTCCTATTAATTAGACAAGCTAGTTTTTTTAGAATAGTGTTTTATAAAGCAAAATCAAACTTGCATATATATATATATATATATATATATATATATATATATATATATATATATATATATATATATATATATATATATATATATATATATATATATATATATATATATTTTTTTTTAAAGATTCTGCTATATTTTTGAATAGAATGTAAAAAAAAAAGGATCTTTATGCTTGAATTACTAATTAAGAAAAGAAAAGTATCCAAATTTTGGAATAAATTTCATTCCGTTGCTTTACAGTTTTATTAAATTTTTCTTAGAAAAAACGATAGTGATTTTTTTCTTTTGCATTTTTATCTGTTTACCAGGAAACATTTTCGTATTTGACGGTATTTGGTATAAAGGAAAGGCAAATTGACTCAACGGAAAACAGGTTTTTTGGAAATTGAATAACTTGATGCATGGAAAGTTGTTTGTAAACTTTTTCAATATTTATGTTTGAAAATCAAATAAGATAGCTCAAAATAAAATGACATCTGAGAAAGAAAAAAAAATGTTTACCGCATCAGTGCCTAAAGTTGCTGTATCTGTTTATATGTTTTCCCTTTTTTCCAATTTAAATCGCATATTGACTCTAAAATAAAATAAAAAAAAAGCATTTACTAAAGGTTTAAGAAAAAATGCTACTTTTATTTTTCCAGTTAAAAGTTTATCTTAAAAATCAAATTAAGAGAAAGCTCTGATTTTTAAAACTTATTTAGTATTTATAGGTTTAAATTCAATTACATTAAAATTCTTTTATTTGTGAAATAAAATATTGGATTTAATTTAGTAAAATTATTCTGAAAATATCAATTAGTCTAAATACAAAGAAAAGGCAGAGGGGGGTAAAATATTTTTATGTATGTTTCCCAGCTTTTTATATATCGCAATTGAATTGTGAAATAAAAATAACATATTTTTTATAATAAAATGGAATATTATAAAAAAAAGAAATTAAAATTTAAAAATATAACAGTATATCGAACCATTTAACTTCCAAGTCGTAATTTTTTAATGATATTTTTTGTATTAGAACTCGATATTGGACTCGGTGAACACCATATTGCAGTAAAAATTACAATAATTTTTAAAAACTTTATTTATTTTTATTTGTTTTATGTTTTGCTATGAAAAAAGGACCATAATGGATGCCTAAGTACAGTGTTTTAAAACATTTCATAAAAAGTCACATTTTTATACAACATAAAAAGTAAGAGGACAAATGATTTTTTTTTTTGAAAAATATTGCAGGATAAGAAAAGAAACAAAATATTTGAAACCAAAATCTCAATCTCAAAATGAGATTTCAAGCAAAAAATGTCATTGATTAGTTGCGTACAAATTCTTTCAAACTACCTGAAAGTGTCTTGGTGGTGCGGTCAGTTGAGGCACAGCTAACAATTCTGAAATATGTTATTATGAATCTGAGGAAATCGATTCTTTCTACGTGGTTAGCAGTAAATAACATATTCATTTTTTTATATTATATATTGCAAATATGTAAAGCTGTAAATTATATAAAGTACAACAGCTGAGCATTTCTCAAAACAATTGATCGTATGGGTAATGGAGAAATAAGGGCAATTGATAAATCCAAACATTATTATACTGCCTATAAACTTCTATAAAATTAATTTAACCATAGATGAACAACCATAGAATCTTCAGTGGCACAGTAAGCTTGCTATATCAGCAGCCATAAGCAACGATGTGTATGACATCAATATTTGCATTCTAAATGAAATTTCAGATAAAGCGAGAACATATGAAGTCCATCAATATACATAGATCAGAATGTGGTTATCAATTATAAAACTGAATTTCTGAATTGACTTGAGTTGCCAGACATGCCGCCGTATGTAACAACCTTGGAAAATAGTTCATTCTTCTCCAGTAGTATATTCTTCTCCAAAAAATTAATCGAACAAGATTCTGTAACGTACCATGTTTTCAGTGGAAAGGATAATGACCAATATACTCGAAGCTATATTTCTAATTGGCAAATTTAAAAGAGAAGATGTTCTGTAGCAACTTATCCCAATTATCCTAATGAACGCCATTCGAATTTAAGCGTTTACAGTTTCCGGTACGTCTCGCCTTTGCCATGATTATCAACTAAGATCAAGAACAGTCATTACAAGTTATGTGAACTAAATTTGAAAAAACCTTGATTATCAGACAGGTCGAAGCGTCCTGCTCACGCCTGGGTAGATCTTCTAATTTATTCGCGTCCGCTCAGAATGGTAAGACAAAACTTGCGTACCCAAAAGCATTTGAATGAACATAGTTACAGCGAAACGTGAAATTTCCAAATTTATTCCCTTAACAGTAGAACAGAAAGAGATTAAAAATATGTAAGTAAATTTTCATTTGGACATACGTAGTTTCTCTTAAATACAATTCCTTTCCGCATTGCTGCGCGGGAAGATTGTAGGTAGTAATAATATAAAGTGAAATATAAAGTGATGATGAGTGCTTAAGTATAAATTATGAGACTGATAAATTATGAGAAATAACAATTACAAAATGCTTCAAAAACTTCTACTTTATGTATAGATTATGGCGACCACGAAAGAATTGTCAAAAAGGATGATACAATAAAAACACTTAGACTATAACCCTTAAGGAAAGGTATGGTATCATGAAATACGATTGTGGCAAACAGTACGGTCTGAAAGTAGGTCATTATTCGTTCACCTGAAAGGAAGAGATAAGAGTATAAGGAACCATCAAACCATAAAAATAACAGTCAGCTTAAACATTTTTATGAAGGGAGAAAATAAAGCTAAACCAAAATGATTGATTAATGCCCATTCTAACGCAACGTTATAGCATCTCTACCGAATGCATACACTTTATATTTATACTGGTTAGGAATTTGAGTCCCATGAGTTGAATTCGTTAGCTTTTTTTTTCGGTAAAGATACGTTTCCTATGTTACCTATGTTGATTCTTAAATAAGAAAGTTTGCTTTTAATTTTTCTTTTTACTCAGAAAAATAAACAGCTGTTGGTAGTTGTCATTCAAAAATTAGCAAAGGGTAAAAACTATAAAAGGAATCGGAAAAAAATTGTAAATTTATCTGCCTAATGGGATAAATTTACATTAATTTTTCGACTTTTGAATATTATACTTTTTTGAGTAATACACAGAACAGGGTGAAGGCATTGCTGGCATGAAATCTTAATTTAAAATTCAGTGAAAGTAAACGTATTTTTTTTTTATCTACGATACTTCCCAAACTAAAGTTTAGCAATTAGTCTACAGATTTTAAGGTACATTTTCCTTCAACTATTTTGAATTTTAATTAAATTTACATATTTATAAAAAAAAGTAAAAACGACCTTAAAAAAAGGGCTGAAAATAAGAATAATATAATACGTTGAAACGATATGTAAACGGAATTTTTTGAATTTGTTTCAACAACAATATCACATGATCTTGCATAGGACTCCAAAAAAAAATGCATTTCCGAGATATGTTCTGCCAAATATACCATAACAAATTCTCCCATTTCATACGCATAAGTCAAAGAACATTTCAACCATAAGTTTACACAAATAAAAAATTGTTTAAGTCAACATTTCGTATAGCGTTCCATGTGAATTACATGCAAATCCATTAAAATATTCATATTTATGAAAATTCAAGGAGTATAATAAACTATAATGTCCAATTGATATAATATCCAAGATATATCACACACTTGGCTTGTTGGAATATATATTTGAAGCAGTATGCATATTTGGCACTATAATGCAGCAATATTTTCAAGAACTTGATAGAAATTTCACTCAAAATTAAAATGAAATAAATGCCAGTTTAATAGTTGTTCAAACCATCATTTATTTTATTTTCCTAGCTCTTTTTCGTCGATTAGTTTCTTTATACGAATAAATATTTGTTGCATTCGAGGGTATAGACCGAATTTAAATGGCAGACATTTTTTAGTGCATGTTTCAATTTCAGATTTAGATTTAAAAGTTAATTCGACTATATGTTTAGCATAATGTAGAATAGGGAAGGTTAAACCATCGAAATTAAACTGCTTTCAGAGAAAGAAAAATCTATGCTTACTCTTTCAACATGCTAAAAAATATTAAGATGTGTAAAAACGATAGTTATAGACTGATTATTGGTTATTTTTAAGAAAATAACACATTTTTTATGTTAAGTCTGAACAGTAAAAAAGTTTGTTAGGTCAAGTATAAAATAAAAATGAATAACATGCAACATTTAATTCTGAAAAGTACATTTGTAGATAAACTCAAAGTAAATAAAATACATAAAAATGGCTTTTATGTCATGCTCTTAGGTATTATGAAAAATTAGCAACGTTTACCACATCTAACAAATTTTATCACGCATACGTAATACACATTCTACTGCCAATTTTACCAAAATCATTACCAAAGCGCTTTGTCCAAAATTATCATGCTTTTTGGTTTTCCCCTTATAACCAAGCAAATGGTAGATTTTACCATAGTGTAGTAGTTTTAACCATACTAATTTCTCAGTGCGAACAATATTTTGATTTTATTAGGTTCATAAGAAACATTTGTTTAAAAACATATAAATATATATTCAAACCTAAAACAATATCTGAAAGCTAAATCGAGTAATTTTGAACATTGCGTAAACAAATTTCCAAAATTCATTGTAATTTGAAAAGTAGGGCTTTTACTGATTTTGACAAAATTCCTTAAGTCTTCCCGTGCTACTGTTGCCGCTTGCTGCATGTCTTAGTATTGATACAAGCAACCTAATGAACGATTATTTTATTGTATTTTGTTTTAAAGATCAATTAGAGTATGGAGTTGAGTTTAAAATATTTCTAACGTAATTCAAAGAACTATAAATAATCATAAAAACACGAAATATATTACTATCACGCTTAATTATCGTTCGTATATACTAATTTTAAAATGATCCTTATTAGACTGTTTTAATATTAATTTAAATGTTTCAAATAAAAGTTAATAAATAATTTTAAAACTCATAAGAATTAAGTCATTTTAAAAATCTCCTATTTTATCGAATGAAGTAATATAGAAAGCAATATAATTTTTATTTTTAAAATAAATTACAAAGTTCATTTTAAAGTTTACTCATTATTTGTTTAATTGAATTTAAGATTTAAAAAAACAAATTCAATTAAGTTAGAACCTTTTCTGTTTTAACAGTCAATATACTTCCTTTTATTGTGGGTAATTGAATTTGTTTTGTTTCTTCTTCTGCAATATATTTGAAAGAAAGAAATCTCTTGTGTTCAGAAGTTTTTTTTTCTAATGAAGCATTTAGTGAAAATGGTTTTTCCAATGAACCTTATCTGGCATTTTACAGCTTTGGGTTCCTGGTAAGTGTGGAACACGTCTCTTAAGATAAGCTTCTGAGTTAGGAATTTCATGATTGTTCTATTCTAAAACTTTTTTAATTCAATTTCATTACTCGCTTTTCCACAGTAAATAAATTTTGCTTTGTTTTAAAAAAATGAATTCTAATTAGTTTATTTTTCTTATTTTCCTTATTTTTTAATTGGATGGGTACTATGAATACGCTAACTTTTTTTTTAAACTTTCAGGATCCTTTTTGTACACATTTAGTAAAAAATTTTAGCCCGTCATTTTTTTCGTCATTGAAAATATTTTTATACTTAAGACATAAGCTAATGGTTTGGTAATGGTAATAAGTTTTAGGAAGATTTTCACGCACGTTTTTGTGAATTTGAAATGAAAATATATCTAATAAAATAAGCCTTATTAATGGAAGAATTTATAGAAATTTATATATATTTTTTTACTTCGCATGTCGTTAAAAAATTTTTAATTAATAAGTGAAAAAAATTTAATTTAATCAAATTCTGCTTTCATTTTATATTGCAAATAACTTCTTTTTCGCATTTAATTATGCAACGATAATTATGTAGATATTTTAATTCTATAAAATTTTAAATTTTTTATTAAACGACAGATAGTTAAGAAATTAACCAATTAATTAAAAAAAATATTTTTATCCAGCTTCCCCGCATGGGCCAATCGAAGGGTTATAAGCCATATGGGCTAATTGTAAATGTGTATAGTAAAAAGAGTATTTCTTTTAAAGTAAAAAATAACATTGATACTTCTGCAAATGGAATTAAGAGCAAAGTTATTGAATGAAATATTTATAAAAATTTTTTTTATCATAATTGATTTCTTTTACGATCATTATTGAAGAATTAAATTTATAAAACAAAATAAGTCCCATAAATATATGCTTAGCAGAGAACATTAATGTCGCTTATTTGCGCCTGTGTATGTTGTTTGCGCCTTTGTATGTTATTTGTCTGTTCAACAAAGATACCGCACTGTAGAAATTTCGGAATCAAATCACGGTAAAAAGTACTACTCTTTTCTGGGTGCATCATACGTAAAATCCATTTTACTGTAATTTTTACATTAACATTTATTTAATTACAGTTATTTAAGGATTTTTTAGTAAATGTTACAGTAAAAATTATGGTACTTCTAATACTTAGTTCCATAAAATTGTACAGCAAAATGTATTGACCCAAGTAACGGCACTTTTTAACGTAAGTTGATCCGGAACTTTTTACAGTCCATACTTAAAAATAGGATTTTAACTGGTAGATATATTTATAATTAAAAATATTAATTGCATAATGCTAAAGTAATGCTTTTTTTAAAAGAAAATTGTAAACTTCGTTGGGATTAATTAGATATATTGATCAAAATATTGATCCAGGATAGTCACAACCGGGAAAAATTGAAAAAGTGGTTGAAAAATATGGAAAAAGCAAATTGAGTTTTTCAATTGCTATCTACCAAAATTTATTTGTAATTTACGGGAAATATATCTGGATGTTAAAACTGGGCAAGCATAATTATCTAAAATTTAATTGAAACTAAAAATTTTTGAATTTCTAACAACATCATGCAACCGGTTGACACAACTCTGATTTTTGTACTACAAAAAAGTCAAAGTACTACAAAAAAGTCAATTACATAAAGGTCATAACTATGGAGAATAGAATGTTTACAATTTTGCATAAATAAAAACAAACTATACTTTCATAAATATTAGTAACATTTGAAAGCTACCGTTTATATTTTGGAAATTCCAATTTGAATTTTAAAAAATAAAAAATGAAATATTTTGTTAAAATTTTTTAAAAGATAAACTTTTAAAATATTAGCGTAATTTCAAAATTCGTTGAAGTTATCTTTACAGGTAAACCAACTTTCAAAAAAGGGAACAGAAAAGAGATAATTGAATAAATTGAAATGGAATAAAATTTTTAAGCAAAATTTGAAATTAATATATTTTATTTTCTACTTCAAAGATAATTCGTAGATTTTTTTTATTTATAAAACCTTTTCGGGAAAGAATTTAAAATTAAATTTTCTCCCAACCATGTAAAAATCTAGAAGTTATATGAATTGAATAAATCTATTTCTGTTACTCAAAGGCCATAAATTTCTGCCGCTATTTTCCCTATCGCTTATAAAGAAAACTAAATTTGTTCGGCGATGTTGAATAAATTTCATCAGTAAAAGCGAAAAAAATACTGTCATTTTTCTGAAAAGGAGTTGATTATGATTGCAAAGGAAACAGCGCTGCCTATTTGCTTTAAAATTTATCCTCTTAAGTTTATTACAAAATGCAATTATTTTCCCTCGAAATAATTTCTGTAACTTATTTATTCCTCGTGTTTATTTGATAATTTAAATGTGTTTATTTAAATGTGCTTGTGTTTATTTGATAAATTAAAAATAAAATACATCAATGTATCTTATTTGGTGGGTTACAAGGTGGTTTATTTTTTTGCGGACTCAACACATACTCATTTGTTTTATTATGTTTTCTTATAGTTTCATTGATTCAAAAATAAGCATGTCCAGCCAGAATAACATAAGCACAAATACATAACTTCTTAAATATTAAAATAAGTACCAAATCATTTGGAAATCACTTTTTATTTATATACAATAAAATTGCATCACTATCTGTTTCTTCAAAATTATAATTAAGATAAATACAATTAAATGATACATTAAATTTCCTGAAGAGTATATAAAAGATTGATAAGATATCAGTAAGGAAGTCATTTAAATGTGAAAAAGCTTTTAGCTAATCTGAGATTGCGTTGAGAAATATCTAATATTTTATGGAAATATATCTTTGCTAATATCACTACCTATCTGTCTCCATTAAACTTAATTTTGCTTAAACTTTTAGACCAGTGAGGTTCATATTTTAGAACGTGTCTGTCAAATGATTTATCGGCCATGTGGGACGTTAAGAGTTCTCGCTTCATATTGTATGGGTCATTTACATTCATGAGTGTCACTTAAATACACCCAAAAAGAAAAAAATAGGGAATGATAAACTTTGAAAAATACTGTTGTTCACGTTTCCATTTAAAAGCCCATTCGGTGGCTATACTAACTGTTTAGTTATGATATTGTTAATGAATGTGATAAAGTGATTTTAAAATGATTAACGAAATAAAAAATGATTAACGAAGTACTTCTGATTTCCTCTATTCTACGACGCAGTGACGATACAGACTAACTACTTATCAATACTTACTATAAGGTTGCATAGTAATTTTTCTGAACTGAACACTTATTATAAACAATAGCAGCAATTTATAGATTGTCAAATTCCTAGAAACATATTAATTAAATTAGTGAGGAATCAACAATATTTGCTGGTTGGTCTAATAAAATATATTTTATGTGAGGAGTACATTAAAAACTCCCTGGTGCAAACTTTTTTTTATTTACGAATTCATTTGAAAAGCAAATTTCTCACACACCATAACTTAACTTAATTCCGCCCGCTCCAATAGAGAGCTTCCGGGTATACTAAAGTCTCGAAATTCACGTCCATGTCCTATCAGTACGAAAAAACAAATAGATTGTGATGAACAAAAAAGGCCGTCAAATGAATCAACCTCGAGAGTGACCCTGGGTTGCGCGGATGTAAATGTACAGATGTAAATATATGCTGTTTACAGAGCTCCAAGCTATAACTGAAGAATGCTCCAAAATATAAATTCACAGAGGTTACATGCCCTATAGGCCAGGACAACAAAATTTGGAACATAATATAAGAACATGAATTGTAAACGAAAGTGTCCAGATGTAAAGATGAAGAAATGTAACATTACGTTCACATCATTAACTAAGTGATTAAACAATTGGTAAAGTTCCCAAAGCAGCAAGCAAACAGACGCAAAAAAATCTGTGAAGAAGTGCAAAGAAAAAAAGAAAAGTGCAGATGAATCATGAACATGTAGATTGACAAAAACCATTACAGTTGTTGATATAATCATTTTAGGGTCCAATGTATCAAAAACTATGTATCAAAACTATCATCGCAAATTAGTGGAATTGGGGCAGGGTAAAAGTAACATCCGTTAATTAAGCAGTACACTATTATGGCGAAAATAAAAAATGAATTTAAAAGGCCGGTACTTTGAGATTCATGTGCAACCATTGATGTTATTTGTTAAAAATGTGTGACTCTAGATTTTACAGGCGCGATGTTTACAGGAGTGAGGGGACAATAGCCATTAGATTAAGGTCCTACTCGTTCGCCATTAGCAAGAGTTTCTATATCTAGTCAGTTTGACGACATTTCAACCAAAGCGGCCAGAGTAATAAGTGATTTGTATAAAGGTCGATATCTACAGTGTAATAGAATAGCAGTTAGCTTTCTAAATTTGCATATAGTGCAATCACAAATCCCAGAGTTAAACGCGGCTCATATACCATCTCAAACATGTATAAAATCTGAAAATGGGCAACAAAAATAGTATAAAACCAAAAACTCTTTCCAGAACAAAGACATTGAGCCCACCATGGAAATGGATTTTATTAGCTCAGAAATGGATTAGATATTACAAACCTTGGATAGCAATTCAGATGAAATTTTTTTCATACAACTAGATCGTGATAAATTTGTTAAAGGAAGGTCTGATTTCTTTTTGAATCGCCGAGATGGTTTTCAAATACAAAATGGTAAACGTTCGTTATCTGGTTCAAAAGAAGCTTCTTTTTAAGTGCTTAAAAGCATGGCTAAGAGATACAAAAAAGATTTTTAGTTACACTTTAGGGATTTAGGCACAAAATGTTAACGTTATGTCATGAAAGTTCCTCTGGACACCTTAGCGTTACCAAATCTAAGAATAGGTTTGCACTATAGTACTTTTGGTCTAAATTTTATGATGAGTTTAATTTAACCAGCGGACAGCTGCAGAAAGCGATAGTAAAAAAGATGCCTTTGAAAATTGTTACTTTCCTTATATTTATTTATACTTTTATTTTCTTTATTGGTAATTTTATTGCAATCATTAACCAGGATTTCAGGAAAAATGTGTAAGGATAAATTGCTTTTATAATCAGAAAAGGTGATCAGTCTTCTCAGATTTTGTATTTAACGTAACAACCTATTTAACGCAATTAATCACTAATTGAAATCCAATGCCAGCTTTCAAACTTTATATGACATAAGGTAACCCAGTCTTTAATTTTTAAAATTTAACTGACCTAGCTAGCTATATATATATATATATATATATATATATATATATATATATATATATATATATATATATATATATATATATATATATATATATATATATATATATATATATATATATATATATATATATATATATATATATATATATGTATATATATATATATATACTAAGAAAATAAGCTACAGCATACAGCATATAAAAACAATGCTAACTAAATTCACGAAATAAAAGCTATGCTTCATTGTTAAATATGAAACAACTAGGCATTTTCCCCGTGTCTCAATAAACTGCTTTTAAAATTTCAGAACAAGTTTTAGAACAGTTTAAAATGATAAACTGTTTGCAAATCAATAAACCTTTAATACCATAATGTATAAAAGAAGGCGATATCTCTCGCTTCCCCAACTTTTCTGTTTAAATTCTTTCTTTTAACTTAATTGCATTAAAAATGCTTCTAAACGTGTCGGAAACGTTCAAGAAATTGCGTTATAAAATGAATAGAAGAAACGTACTTTGCCAAGCCAAGTGAAAATTTAAAAATTATTTTCAAAAGAATACATTTTATTTTGTTTCAGATAATTTAGAAACATTTCTTTGCAGATGTGCAATTTTTGGATGAATAAATAGTGATTTAAGCTTTGAATATAACCATTTTTTTAAAAAGAAATCTTATTTAACTAAAAATAAGTAAGCGTTATTCAAAGTTAAAAGTTTGAAGATAACATTTTAATTAATGAATATTTCCTATGTGTTTGGAAATAAAAATAGTTTTTGGAGAACTGTATTGGTTTCAAATGTAATAAAATGTAGTAAAATTCGCCGACCGGTCTGTGTAGGGGTTAGGGAACTGCCCTTGGATCAGAAAGGTTCTGGGTTTGAATCCCGGGCAAGGCATGGATGTTCTTTCCGTCTCTGTACTATCTGTCCTTAGTGTGAGAACAACGTTGCCCCACCTAATTTAGTGCCTCTGAAAGAATGGCCAACAAGTCTACCCTTCAGATGCCTGTATGACTTAGGTCATTCTCCAGGCGGCCATTGGAAAAAAAAAAGTATTTAAATTCTGTTTAGTTATAAATTTAATTACATTTAATTAATTTGTTAAAGTTATGAATGCAAGCAAATAAATTTTAAATTATGTATTCAAGGTTTGGAAAATTTAAAATAATGAATGTTTTTGAACACTATTTGTGTAAAAAATTGAGAACTACAGGCTTATTTTAGACAAAGCAATCAGGATTAATATAGGACAATAACATAATTCATATAAACACATAATTTGTTTGGGCAATTTAGAATTTTTTTGCTAGAAGTTTGCATATGACTGAAAATACTTTTTTTTTCAAATTTTGGTACTTGCACTTTAAGAAGAAGAAGAAGATCACCGATACCCACACTTGTGACCAACGATGTCTTCGAAATGCGCCGTATTGCACGTCGAAATTTTTTAAATATAATTCTTTCTCGTTTGCGCCTTTTACTTAATTTAGATTTATTAGTTTTTTATATATTTATTGTAACAGTGATATATTTTTGTTTTGTATACCTGGCAACTTCAATGCATAGCCAGTTTGTTCATGTTCTATATGGTTTCGTGTCAGTCTTTGTGTTAAGTAAGAGACATATAGTTAAATAATTGAAATTTTTGTTACTTGACGGGTATGGCTTTCTCGAAATGGGATGAAAAAAACAGTTGCTAACGTAAGCAAATGCCACGTTTCAACAATTAATCAAGATAGAGATACCCACACTACGTCACTTGCATGTATCCCATTGCATATCTGCAAGCCACGTCATCATGAGCAAATAGTGGCACTCTTCGATTCAGAAGACAATCTGGTTCGACACATACGTGTGACGTCGTTTACTGTTACCCAATTAAATATGTTTTAAATCAATGTTTGTACTCAATTATTCTCTTATCATTATTTAAAAAATATTTTGTTGAAAATTTTTAAAAATTTCATTTTTAACAGCTTTTTATTAGATAATATAATCAGTAATTTAATAAGGTTTCAACCTAGCATAAACCAAACTGAAAAAAGACAATTTCTAAAAGCGTATGATTAATATTAATTATACTATCTACCATTATATAAGTGATGCGTGTTTAGTCGTTAAAATCCTGTCTGCTGCATACATTCACTGGCAGATTTGTGAAGTTGCAAACTTCGCTGCCATGCTGACAGGGAATTTTGTTACTCTATAACAATGACTCACTTCGTAGCTCAGATCCCAGCTTTATTGGACTCTTTTGATTGGGAAGTTTTAGACCACCCCTTCTTATAACACAGACCTTGCGCTGAGTGCTTGTCGTTTTTTCCAATGTTTTAAACATCATTTTGGCGACAATCACTACAATACGTGAAAACGGCCGTGATCTATTGGTTAAAGGAGCAGGCGGCAAGTTTGTATGAAGAGGGTATTCTAAATCTAGTTATAAAGTATGATAAATGTTTAAACGAACTTGGCAACTATGCTGGAAAAAAAAATGAAACGTAAGTCGAATATGAAAATAAATTTGCTTCTCGAAAATTTTCTTTCGTTTGGTTTTTATTTTAAAACGGCCCTTACTTAAAAAAAAACAACCCTAGTATATTCATAGGTTTATTTTCAATAACATTTCTCGGCTGCTCACCAATCCCGATGATTGCTTCTCAATAATTGTTGTTTCTTAGCAAAAACAGTTTTATCTACTAAAATTGATATTGTCCACTGCAAAATATAAGTACCATAAGGAATTCTGTTTGTTTATGCTCATGCCCCCACTTCCTATGTTCAACATTCCCTTCTTTAAATTAAATGATTGGTAAATAGTATGAACTGTCTCATATGATTCTAATACTATCTTTTAGGGAACGTAATCATTTTTTAATTCAATTTTTTAAAATATTATTCAAAAATATACGTATATATTGTTATGACGAGTTTAGTGAGCGCCATTATTTAACATTTTCAACCAAAAATATTCTCAATCGTTAAGGTTTAAATATTCCATATAACTATTACAACAGTAATTAAATATTTTGTCTGATATATTAAATATAATTTGTGTATGCATCACATTGCATGAAACTCATCGTTAAGTTCAAAATTTTTTTTCGAATATCCTTAAAGATAATTTATAATAGCATAATAATGTACAATAGTAAATAATAATTATAAAACGGTAGATATGTTTAGACACTGACTCTAATAAGCTTATAATAAGTTAGTATAATAAGTTTATCTTATAATAAGTTTAATAAGTTTATAATAAGTTTATCTTAAAATTTAGCATAAGGTATATTTCATAGAATTACGTAATAATAAGGAAACAGCTCTTTCAGTTTTTAATTCATTCTTAGTTTAGAAAACAATAAAAATCAAAACCATTATAAGAGTAAAATAAGAAAAATAAATATTACAGGTTATAATTTTATGCTGATAACTACAAAAAAAAAAAAAAAAAAAAGAAAATTAAAATTTAAAAACAGGATTCTACCATGTGATTTTCCGGCAATAAAAATGTATCAACAACAATAAAAAACTGAGTCACCATCTTTAGATTTTGCAAAGTTAAAAGAACACACTTAATATAGTTAGTTAGAAACATATTAAAATTTACTAGACAATAATGTTTTAGAAATCGTAGATTGTTACATTCAGATTATATTAGATTAGTTAGATTGTTGTTCTCAAATCTAGTAATAATGCTTTTGTACACATTCAATGGAACAACAACTGAAGTTTCGGTGGCTTTAAAGTTAAAAGAAAACACTTAAATAGAGTAGAGAAGAAATATAAACCTCCAAGGAACTAAAAAATAAAAGTTTTTTTTTTCCAGATTTTTTTTTTTGCTTTTGTAATTTAATTTCGAAAACAAATATAAAGACTCAAAATTTCCGAATATGTCAAAAATAAGTTATTAAGCTTATGAAAAATTTATTTTTATTAGATAGCAGCCCTTTTTTCATCAAAAATGTTATTTGTGGTAAGAAAGGAAGCAAATTTCAAGCACACAAAATAGTTTTGCAAAATTGAAACTCTTTGTGAATAAGTAAAGCAAATACAAATTCAAATATAAATGTTCAACGAATTCTGTTTTTTAAGTTAGATTTTTTGCGTTATAATAAAACAAAAAATAAAAATATTAATTTGAATGATTAAATAATTTTTATATTTAAGAAGAAATTAAAATATTTATTTGAGAGTTAATTAACGTTTGATAAAGGAAAAGAGTACGGGGGAAAATATTTCGTTTCAAACTGTAAAACATTTCCGATAGAATTACGGAAAAAAATACCGGCACTGACGGTGCCGACACGTTTTACTGTAAAATCCCTTTTTACCGGAACATGTTATGGAACAAAACATTTGAAATAACGTAATCTTCACAGTTGTAATAACCGTAAAATCTGTGAATTACTCTAATTTAATAAATATTACTTTAAAAGTGGATTTTAAGGATGATGCACTCAAATTGCTGGTACTTTATATCGCAATTTAATTTGGAATTTCTTACAGTGTACAGCAAGTTATCTGTAGTAGTTAATTAATCATTAACT
Organism: Parasteatoda lunata; assembly: GCA_949128135.1. NCBI lineage: Eukaryota > Metazoa > Arthropoda > Arachnida > Araneae > Theridiidae > Parasteatoda > Parasteatoda lunata. The sequence goes on along the minus strand of OX421973.1, from coordinate 57,812,460 downwards.
GCAAAAATGTTATAAGTTGTCCAAAGTTGTCCCAAGTCCTAAGTTTTTCGAAATAATTCTTATGTTTCAATATTATTTAAGTAACACAAAGTAGAGTAATTTTGTCTCAGTTTTCATATCACAGTTTTAAAAAATAAATTTATACATATTAAATATGTCACATTATTATTTTACGAAAAATTTTTTCTACGTGGAAGACAAATAAATGAAATAAAAAGTAAAGTGGGTATTCAAATACCTACTTTACTCAAACTGCTGTTTATTTATCATTAAATTTTTAAATTAAAATTATCTCACATAGTTATAGGGTAGCTTTCTCTCTAAGCATAAATTACATTGAATAAATTGTTAATAAAGACTTTTTAACAAATGGCTTGTACCTGCTTTTGTCAATATTTCTCTAGTAAAATTAATAGCAATGACAACAGTTAGAGAATATCATGAATCAACTTGAGTGTATAAAATCAGGCCATTCATAACTTGTGTCAGTATTAAGAATTTATTTCCCTTTTATGATTTTAAACAGCTTAAGTAATTTAAAAAATACAGTTTTAAAAAGAAATATTTCATGTAAGAACTAGAAAAGCTTGATGAAATAATAAACGGTTTACGAATTTATTAATTTTTTTTAAATATAAAGGGATATAGCAAAATAAATATTTTTACTACAGTGATATTCGATAATACATGTTTCAATATTTGTTCGTTAAAAATATTGCGCTTTGGGCTTGAATGACTTAAAAAATGTGTAACGCTATTTTTAAGTGAATTAGAAAGCTTATTTAATGGCGTTTCAGAATTTAAAATTGAGGTAGTAAAATCCATGTCAATCAAACTGTTAACTAATTTTAATGATTACTTAATTACTGTTAATTATTTAAGCAGAGGCACTACTTCTTATGATATATATATATATATATATATATATATATATATATTGTATTTCATTTTGTTTCCTCTAGCATTCAATTTGGTTTTGGTTTTTTTAGTCTCCCCTTTCTCAGTAAAAATTACTCAAATTTCAATCGTACTTTTGTTTTTTGTCTTTCTTAAGCATCAATTTATAATTCCTAATAAGCATGCTTTCTTTATTTCGTTTTTGGCGAGGACTATAAATATAAATATTTTAAAACTATATGAAAGGTGGTTTAAAACTATAGGGTGACCATTACGGAACACTATATACAACATATCAGGATAAAAAAAATTTAAATACTGAATCTGCATAAAGTATGCAAAGAAAAAAGTAACACACTAATATATACTGAGCGCAATCGAAAAATTGGACAACCCTGAATAACTTTTGATCTAATGATCGCATCTTCACGCTCTGGGACTCAATCTTAATGATTCAAGGGCTTGGCCTCAAATATGCTAATTAATTACCGAAGACGATATTGTAAGTTACGAAATAAGGCACAAGAACGAACTTTCGCTGAATAAACATACCTTTTTTTCTATATTTTCGGATTTCTGACTCTCAAAATAAAAGAGATAGCCGTAATCTTTGAAATATGGTACCCATAGTATTTCGAGACAGCAATCCAAAGTTTGGACTTCATAATGTTAATTTTATTTTTTACGTATTTCTAGAGAAGTTTGCAAGCGAATTGAAATTTTTTTTCTATACAATTATAAAATTCGTTCATCCGAAGATAATTCCATGAGAAATATACATGACTTTTATAAAATATTTATTTATTTTATTTTTTGAATATTTTTATTTTTTAATAATTTTTATTTATTTAAATTTTTTTCGATCATTACCAAATATATGATCAAAAAAAATTTTAATTGAATTTTTTATACAGTTTTTCACATTATTCATATAGAATGTAATTTTACATGACAAAATACAAAATTTGAACAAAATCTGTTGAATAGTTCCCGAGAAATTGAATTTTAGAGGAGCCGTATTTTTAAAACTCGATTTCTCAAGAACTATTCGACCGCTTTCGTCAAATTTTATATTTTGCCATGTCAACTTTCAAATTTATATATATATATATATATATATATATATATATATATATATATATATATGTATAGTAAATAAATAATTAAGTTCTTTAATTTACTTCATTTTGAATTAGCCAACATCTAATTATCAAACATTCGTGCTGCCACTTTTAAAAGTTTAAAGAAACGAGCATCTTAATTAAAAATTGTTCACGAGAAATATATTTCTGAAAAAAATGATTCTCGGTATTCTTGTGATTTATTTGTAGATTTATTTGTAGAAAGTCTATAAAAATGGACACTAGGCATTAGTAGGTTAAGTATAAAATATATCTATTTCTTTTCCTTTCTCTTCAGAAGTTCTCTATAATTGACGACAGGGGTACGCAATGACCTCATCTGGGAAACCAAGAACAGAAAAAAATTATGTCCTTCCTTATGAGAACGATTAATCACAAGAGAGTGAATGATGAGTGGTGCAAGCCTTAGAAATGAACTATTCACCCTAATAAAGTTTTTATGCTCTTACACTGGTATTGGTATCAATAAAATTTTATAATTGTTAAATTTTCTGTAATGTTATTTTATTTCCAGCAAAGGCGTATAAGTTTTTGTTTCACTATAAAAATGCAAACTAATTTTACTTTATGAAGAAGAAAAGAAAATATGATCAGGTTTCGAAGTTTTACGAGGAAAAAACTGCAGTATCAAATGTGATATGATTAGATTTGTCAGATGTGTCAGAAAATATTAAGTGGACTGTAAAAATTACTTGTAATATTTGTATTAATTTTTGTCAGATATTAAATTAAAAAATTAAAGATATGTTATTGATTCATAGTTTTAGTGCAGACTTTTCTTATCTACACTGATCTTAAAAAAATTTTAAAAATATATTTGTGTAAAATTTTTTCACAATTGTATAATTTTTTAAAATTAATCTTTTAAAAATTTATAGGCTTTGCAAAGATTTTCATTTACACAATTCTTTTTACATATTCTGAAACGAATACAGATATACGTTTATGTTTTATGTTATATTTTGCTACATTAACTTTATAAGATTTCCACTTACAAAATCATTTTATCTTCACCCTGAACATCATAATGTACTGTTTTAGTTTTTTTTTAAAAAAAAAACAGTAAATCAAGATCAATACATTACAGTTGATCAGGTATGATACTTTTTTAAGGATACATTTGCTTAATGTTTTGAAATATTGCAAAGCAAGAGTGTTATTTTTAAAGCATTGCGCTACGCAGCTGTTTAAAAAAATTAATTTCAGTTTAACGATTAATTTCCTTAAAAGAGAAAACGTAGAAATTAACATCAAAAACTCGTTTTATGGACACTATATTCGAATAATATTAAGAACGATCAACTTTACGCACTATCACAACACATTTTTTTAAAAGTTTTTAGTTTCAACTTTTGGTAGTGCCTTCCACCAAGCCTAAAAAGAAACAATTACCGCACTGTGATTTTGAAAAGCTGACTCTCTACCATTTATTTTTAAATGTTTCTGTCATATTGTCTTCTGTTTCTGATCTATGATAAATTCTTTAATAAACAGAAAAAAGAAAAATTTATATAAATAATTTATCAAAAAGCATTTGTAATTATAAGAAATAAAAGTTGTAAATATATATTTTTTCAATGTTTTAAAGAATTCATGGTACAAGTATAATGTAAATAAGTATTATAAATAAATATCAATAATATAAATAAGTTTTATGTTCAACATAGAAGTAAATTTCCGAACAAGAAAATAAGGTTAGACGGAAGTTTAAATATTTAAATCAAATTGTAATTTACTTGCTGAGGGGAAAATGCTTCTCTATCTTTTTGACGCGGAACATCCAAGAAATTTATGGAATTAAATATAACCAAACGATTAAAGAAAGATTTATAAATCCAATTAAAAATAATTAAAGAAAACAATTAACTCATCGTCCAATCCTTAGTTAAGCTTATAGCCGCAGTTAGGTGCTGCACTCTGTCGCTCTGTTGCATTCTGGCTCTTAGAAAAAAAAGTAGAAAAAATGCGTCGGCTCTTACACTCTTTGACATCAGAGTGAAAACTCTTTTAATACTTCTCTGAGATGGATTGATTTCATATTTACTAAAAGATAGAATTTCATAGTTTATGAATATGAATAATTATACTTCAGGATGATCTACTTATTACTACGCGTTTCGTAAAATTTCTTCGCCTCCAACAGGCCGTCGCTCCCTCTGACAACTAAAATGGATATGGTTTTTAGTTGATATTGTTTTGTTGATATTGTATATTTGAATATTTAACACTCTTCATCACTCGTCACATACATCTTTCACACTCGTCGTCATCCATCTTCTATAAGGAATGCGGTGAGTTATCCAAACACCAAATAAACAAAACTTGTTTAACGTGTACCAGTCACTTTTTACTACAATGGGAGTTTTCGAGTGGCTGGGATCGAACTCACAACCTCTTGGACATAGGTCCAACGCCCTACCAACCTGGTTATCCCAGCCCATAAATAAAACTAACAGCGCTTTTTAAAAGAATCTATGTTGATTAAAAATGACGGTGAAATTTCACAACAAATACCAGCAATTTCAAAAATGCTGAATTATTGTACCAAAAGTGCGTTATTATTTAAATGCTATGAAAGAAGTTGCTTCACATTTTCAGTAAAATTTTACACTTTAATCACGTATATTTATTTATTTATGTCATGTTTAAAATTGTATACAGAGCAATTTTGTAATATAAAATTAAGTAAAAATTAATACTTGTATATTATATATAAATTACAAATATTGTTAAATATTTATATATAAACGTTAATAATGGCTCAGGAAATTTTTTATATGATTTTTCATGTTATTTTTATTTTTCATTATACTCAACCTATTTCAATGTATTATTTTTGACAACGTTAAAACGCAGTACTGTACTGTAGAATCAAGTACTCAATCAAATCAGTACTGTAGAATAATATAAAGCTATTAATAGTTAGTAAAGTAAGTTTATTTACATGGAAGATAGTTTATTCAAACTCTGTACATATATTTTAAACGGCTACTGAACTCTAAAAATCATGTGTATTTTACTGATTTAAAAAGTTCCCAATTGAATTTACATTCATTTTATATTAACACAACTGCTTTTTTTCTGAATCATTGTTTTATCTCTTCTTACGCAAATTTTATTTTCGACATATTTTCATAAAATACCTAATAATTTTATTATTACGATATAAAATCTGAAGTAATAGAGCGATAAACATATTTAATTATAAACTGATAAAGAAACTTTATTTCCACAAAATTTTTTTAATTCAAAAATACCACTTTTTATTTTAAAGAATAATATCATATTACGAGATTAAATTGGAAAAAAGGGAGGGGGGGGGGGGAGAGAAAGGAAAGAAAAATATGTTTCCCACTTTTCACCCTATCTTCACTTCTATAAGTTAAATTTAGAATTAATTCAAAAGATTTCAAATTTCTTTTTTATTCTCTAAATTTCTTCGGAAAAAATTATCGACTTAAACTTTAAAGTAAAGGTATGGTAGTGAGAATTATAGAAAATATATTACTATTCCTAAATCTTGAGTCCTAAATTTTCCTCTTGACTTTCCGTATTACTAATAAGGAAAATCTGATTTGAACAGAAACTATCGAAAAGGAAAATTCTATTAGATTCAGGAAGATACACAGTTATTTTATAAAGTGGTAGATTATATTGACTAAAAGAACCAATAGACCTTTACGATTTTGATCTCAAACTTAATTAACTTCTTTAGTTTCCAAAACTAACTTTTTTTGCTTTTTTATCAAGAGTGGTTTAAAATGTTTAAGTTTTTGTTTAATTTTTAATCTGAGTATATTAGTAGTTTTTTTTAATGATGCATGGAAAATATTTTTTAAACTGTCATGGTTAAAATATTTGTTTATTTAAAAATTATCTTTTTATAAATGTTGTTACATAAATGTTATAATAGCAACATGAAACTTTAAAATAGAGGAAACTGATTTATCATAATCTTTACCAGTCAGAATAATTTTAAATGAAATAAGATATAGTCTTCTCAATTAAGAGACAAGAGTCTCCTACATTATTTCAACTCATGGTGCCAAGAATAATTTTTTGAAACCCTGATTATCCTGGTCTCTCAATCAATTACTTCATTCATCCTTTACATTCACCTATATCAACTACTCTTTCATTCAGTTATTTCAGTCATTTCAACTACTTCATTCATTCATTTACTTAGAGGTGGAGAATTGCAACGGATGCCTCGTAAAACAACGTCTCCTTTCAAGATTGAGTGAATGAGCACTTTAGCTGAAAAAGTTAAGAAGGCACTTGTCAGCAAAACAGAAGATTTCAAGTTCTGTCCTTGCAATCTGCACATACTCCTTAGATCATACCATCTTTCTTTTCAATTAAATTTTGAATAGTTGTAGTTTATTGTTAGTTAGTTTAGTTGTCTTCTTCTTAGAAACTACAGCCAGTTACAGGCCAATGCTGTCTTTGTCAGTTCACAACATCTTGATCTATTCATCGCTATATTTCTCCATCTATTAACTCTCAAGTCCCTTAACCACTTTTCTACTCTATCTCACCATTTTGTTTTAGGTCTTCCTCTTTTTCTTTTTCTCTCTGGTGTTTGGGAGGTTATTTTTTTCAAAAAAGGATTTTCATTGATAAATCGCAATACATGTCCTAACCACCTTATTTGAGAAACCTTGATCATTTTTACTACGTTTGGTTCTTTGTATTTTATTGTAATTAGTGGTTGTAACGAATTCTCCCGGTTCCGTTTTCTCTTAACTGCACCAAAACTTTTTCTTAATATTTTTCTCCAGATAGTCATCAGTTTCTCTTCATCTGCTTAGTCAATTGCCCATCCATCTCTGCCATATAAAACTATTAGTCTCACTTGTGTTGTGCACAGCTGCATTTTTGTTTCACAACTCATGTATTTATAGATTTGAACTGATTTCTCAATCCATCATAACATCTGTTAGCCACGTTGATTCTATTTTTGATTTCAATTTTTATTGTTATTATTATTGTATTCATTTAGTTGTAGTTGCAATTAAATGATACCTATGCCACCATAAGAAAGGGAGGGGTGACTTTGTCTCAGTGGAAGTGAGCTTTATTTAAAATAAAGGATTTGTCGTAGTCTCAGAAGCAGTATTTTTGATTGTGACAGCTATCATTTCTGCGGTTGTTTATCTGCAAAAATTGTCCATTAGTGTGTTTCTTTTTATTATCTGCTCTGAAAAATGTCAAATTACTAGCGAACTTATTTACGTTATTACTATCATCGATAACGTAATGTGATGTTTATATTTCTGGAATAACGAACATACAAATGAGATGTTTTAGAACTCTTTGTTAACTTTATATCTTTTGGTTACCTAGTGTTAAGCATATAACTAGGTTAGCGAGACTTCATGCCATTGTTTATATAGGCAGTATTTAAATTTTTTTTCTCTATAGAACCAGAAATTATGATTGTAAAAATAAAACTGATAAGGATAATGTTTATTCCAAATTTACAATATGAGGGGACGAAGTTAGGACAAACAAATAAAACAGCCTCAGTCTAAGATAAAACAACCAGAAGTATTGTTCTGCTGTTGTTAAAAACATTTTTGGATTTTTTAACAATACAATATAATTTTAAGTACAAGTTTCAAAAAGAAGTTCGAATGATTTATTGTGAAAAGTGATCTTTATTCCCTTTTAATAATGTTTAAGTTTTGTATTTAATGAAAGAATGCAATTTTGTAGAGAAAGAATGCAATCTCTTCCGTTTAATTTCATTCAAACTTCTTATCTGCACTCAATTTGGAAGAAAAATCTCTGTTACGCTCCGAAAACTTTTGGGAAATTTCGTTTGAATACAAAAAATGTAGCTTGTGTTTGATTCTATTTAACGGAAGAAATTACTGGAATTACATTTAAAAAGGATAATCTATGCATTTTTGAAACAAATTTAAATTAATTTTCCTAATGAATAACTATTTTGGATTGCATGAATGGAAAAGATAAAATGAATCATATATAAAAGCATTTTACTCAATTATTCATCCCAGAAACAAAAAATAAGTTTCAGTTCATGTTGAGAATTAAATTTTGGCAAATGAATATTATGTTTTTTTTTTTTTTAGAATTTAAATCCTTCTTATGTTTCTATATTTTTTTAAGTATAACACTACAATAATTAAAGTAATATTTTTTTAAAATGAAATCTCTAAAAAAATTGCTTGCATGAAATAATTGGATTTTAAGGTATTAGTATTTATTTAGAAACTATTTCAATTAGTAAAATTTTGATTTTGCATTTAAGTTTTAAAATAAATTAAAAAATGCGCCGAAAATGCAAGACGTGCACAAAACTAAGTTTTAAATTAATGGTAGATCTCGTGAAATGCCTATCTCTACGACTATCCAGGATTGCCAGGTTCTCCTGGAGAGCTTGAGGATAGAAGGGCGACAAATAACACTCCAGTGGATCCCAGGACATTGCGATATCTACGGCAATGAACAGGCCGATATGGTGGCTAAGAAATGCACTCAAATAATTCAACAGCCAAGCACTCTTAAATTCATTCGGCAAAACTCTATATCAAACATTTTATGAGACAAAACTGGAAATCGTTGCTCACTTCTCATATTTCTTCTAGAAGTTGGAGGAACAGCTTAGAACAGGGTATTGCCGATAAGCCCCGCAATAAAGCGGTTGCAGAATTCAGACTTTCGGTGGGCCATGATTGCCTGGCGAAGCACCTCTGCCGCATCGGCATTTTCACTGACCCAAATTGCCCGTTATGCTCGAATAATGAACTTATAAACCATCTATTGAGATGCTCGACTCTGCGTGGGGGCTCTGAGGTGAGACGCTACTGGAGTGCCCGACATCTGTATATGAGATAGTGACTTTTTTCTCTTACTTGTTGTTCACCTTTTTTGTCCACTGTTCTTGTAAGAGTTTGTCATTTTCTTTTATCATTGGAAATTTAAAAAAAAAAAATTATGGTGCAAGTGTGTCAGAGACAAAAAAAAAAAAAAAAAAAAATCTAAACAAGATGTAACTGGAAAAATAAGAGGTCAACAGATGAGCCCACCAATGGAAAAGCGATAATGTCGAAAATGTAACGCCCTTTTCGAAAGGAATTTGCGCTTTTCTCCCATTGATTTCTTTGCTTCTTGTATGGAGAGGGCTATTCATTTTGCTAAGTTCTATCATTCCTTATACTGATTTTGTTATATCTACAGTGGCTGGCCAAATTGTTAGACTCGCTATAAGATTCTATGTAAAATCTTAATTGTCAGGGGACACTTGCTTACATTCGTGTGTTAGTTGGTTAAATTAGACGATATACTATAATATAAATTCGACGATTGGATGAATTAGACCATACATTACATAAATATAGAATATTTTTTATATCAGGTATTATAGTAGCATATTATAATAATTAGACCAAATTATTAGACGCACTGTAGTGTTTCAATAATTACTTTTTTGCACGAGTTTATATGCAATACTTTTATATTTAAACATACATGTAATGGGTTTTTATTCAGGATATTTTTTACAATGTACATTACAATGTTAATTATTTGATACAGGAACATAAACAAATGTAAATCGGTTTCAGTCGCATAAAAGCAATAAAGCTGTATAGTATCACCTGCTAATTAAGATTTTACATAGAATCTTATAGTGAGTTTTATAATTTGGCCAGGGAATGCAATAGATTTATTGTGAAAATTTGAGATCAATTCCTACTACTGTATTAGATTAGTTATATTCCTCATATAACTAATCTCAAATAAAAGATATTACTATTGGTGATCGAAATGGCCTACAGGTGGCTTAGAGCAGAACTCTCTACCTTAGGCAAAACTTAGGATGCTTTCACCATTAGCGGAGAGTCATAGGAGAAGGAAGTATGTAAACTTTTGAGTTAGGAAACTATATGGAACTACTTTTAACATAATTCTTAAAAAAAAAAAAAATACTTTGCAGAGATTTTAAAAAGTTATTTTTGCCAATCAAATGCGAAAAAAATTAAGAAAGGGAAAAATAGCGTTGTCCATTCCTATACGACTGAGAAAAAGAAGTGAGGGAGGATCAAGACATGGAATCGGTCTTCTCTCCAGATGGCTTATTCGAGCTTCGCGATCTTTACCTGCAAAACAGTATTTAATTTAATAAAAAGTCTATAGTTATCGCTAGGATCTTAATTTTTCTCATTGAACTGACAATGTATTATAAGAGGATGTATATTTTTTTTAGTTTTCCCACTCACAAAAAAATATCAAAAGTGACACTCGCAAATTAAGAAGTTCTGTATACAAAACACATAGAGGTTAAAAATCAAGATGGCCTCAAACATTTGTCAAAAATTTCAAAAATTTAAATAATTATTTAGTTTGCCTTAAACAAGTGTTAAGAATTTACTCGATAGAATCCTATTTGGAATATGTTGTTAAAAATTACACGTTTTCGATGCGAAATTTTTTTTCTTGGTTTTCTATCATTTCAAATAAAGATAAAGTAAATAAGATGCTGAATAATATTCGCAACATTTTTACTTTTTCAATGAAAAATTAAAATTTGAATATGAAAAGTTAAATCAGAAAATGAATGCAGAAAAGAAATTCATAATATTGGTTGAAAATTATTTATTAGTCTTTTCATTTTAAAATTAGAGTAGGTTTTATTTTTCTTAAATACGTGTGACTTTTATACTAACATTTAGGTCAATAATTGTTTTAACAGAATACTTAGTAGTTTCTTAAAAATTTGAAGTTAAGTTTAACACTTGACATACCAAAGCTAAACGAATAAAATTTTGAAAGTATTCCTTTTGTGGTTAATAGTGCACTTGTCTCATCTCACCAAAATGATATTGGTGTTCTGTTTAGAAGAAAATTGCAGTTTAAAAATAATCTATAACTTTACAAATAAATCCATATAAAAAAATATATAAAAAAAGTCTTTTCTGATAATTTCATCCAATTTCTTGCTATTTTTATTAATAGTGAAAATTGCATAGTTCCGAACAACGTTGTAGACCGATTAAATACTGATTAAAAACTTTAATATTTTTTTATTAACATTTAATTAAAAGAATTAAGAAAAATTCTTAAATAGATAATTAATGATAGTAAATTTCAATAGAGTTATAATTACTATTCTCATGCTTATTGTGGAATATAAATTATTATATTTCTAGTTTTTCTTTGAGCTAAAGATATGTAATGAAATTAATGATAATAAAATAATAGTTGATAAATAATTTTGTATAATCTTTATTACTCTTATCTAAAAATGCACACAAATTCATAGAACTGAGTCTTTTAAGAGTTCCTTTATTATCAACTTTTCTCTCTTAACTTCCATAACTAAATAAACTTTAAAAGCTTTTGAAAAAAAAGCTTATTAGCGTAACTCTTTTATAAAAATGTTTGAGTTATTATAAATTTATTTATTTATTTATTTATATTTTTCTATTTGTATAAATAATCTCCTTAAAAACTTATTTATAATATAGGGTAATTAAAAACGGAATCATCTTTATATGGATAAATTCTTTTATCATTAACAATTTTTCTACAACTTAATATTCATCTTGAACGTATTGTTCACTATTCAAATTCATTTTGAAAGCTTTTTTAACAATAAAGTCAGCAATATTCTTTGAAAAGAATAGTCCTGTAATTATTTTTAGACAAATATTTTTTTAAGATACGGCTTTAATTAAAATTTATTTATGCAAATTATGAAAGATGCTTGATCAAAATTATTTTAGCTGTTACATATGAATATTTAATTATTTAATAAAAAAATTTCTAAGATATTGTGCCATGAATTTAGTTTACTGGTGTTACTAAATAATACTTCATAACATGATGAATTGTGTATTTACATATTTTTCAAACGCAGAAGGGAAATTTAAGAATAAAGAGTTTTGTTCAAAATAACTTTATGATAAAGCATAATATTTAACGTTTAATTAAGAATTAGGAAAATTAATTACTTACACTTTTTAAATTTTCCATTTTTCTATTTAAATTTTCTATTTTAAATTTTTATGACTTATGTAGTTTTTCCTAAATCAATGAGATTTGTTTTAGTTTCTTATTTTTGTAGCCTTTCCTAATATAGAATATTTTTATAAGTAATTTTTATGTGATAAAGCAAAGAAAATTACAATAATTGTAAGTTTCATGATGGTACATTAATAATTTGTGTGAGAAATCAGTACATTTATTTTCGCACAGTTGATCCAACTATATATTTTAAGATTTAGGAATTATCATTTTGTTTATTCGTTATAAATAAAATAAATATTAAATTGTATGGAAAATGAGATTTTTGATGGTTTGTGCATTTTATAATATTATACATAGCTAGTTTGCTTTTAAAAATATTTTAATGAGTGATAATGGGTTAATGCTTTTTAATAAAAATTTATAAATATTATAATCCTATACATTTATTTAAAATGTAGCTAAATAAATTTTGAAAATACTTATGCGAAAAAATTCGTTATTTAACTATTTTTTATAAGTTCAGTCTTATATTTAATAATTATAAGATTTTATGTTATTTCTTGTGTCTTTCAAAAGAAAAAGTAAACGCGACTCTATACCCCACCATGTTTTTCATAAAACAAAAAATTTCTTTTACTACTTAGGTAAAAATTTTTTTTCCAAAAGTTTAAACGAAAAAAAAATCTCGCAAATAGAATATTTTCTTAATTTTTTAAAATGAAAACCAAAAAACCATATATTTAATCAGCTGATTACTTTGACTTCTGAGTTGAATTATTTTTGTTTCAGTTTCGTTTCTTCTGGAAAATAGAAACACCTGGCTAATTTGTAATTTTTTTGTTATTTTTTATTTAATTTCATCTGCGATACACTTCCATGTTTTTAATGCCTATTTAATCTTTTATCTATCTATCTATCTATCTATCTATCTATCTATCTATATATATATATATATATATATATATATATATATATATATATATATATATATATATATATAAATAAATAAATATATATATATATGTCATAGGGGTCGAATCGTCATGGATTGGTTCGAGGAGCATTCCAGTGACTTTCAAGTCATGTCTTGGCTCCCAAATTCACCTGACCTTAATCCAATAGAGCATTTGTGATCCTACTTGGAAAACCAAATTCGTGCTGCCGCGCTACCCCCTCGCAATGTGAGGGAATTGCAGGACCAGTTGGTGAGCGCTTGGTACCAGATACCTCAGACTACCTATCAGCACCTTGTGGAATCAATGCCACGGCGGGTGCTAGCAGTTTTGAGGGTTAAAGGTGGTCCTACATGTTATTAGCAGGGTGGTCATAATGTAATGGCTCTTCGGTGTATATTGTAGAAGAATGAATTTTCGAAAATGCATTTTTTATGTTCTGTATACAGAGGAGTTTATTTACTTGAATATAGTCAAGTAAATGGAAAGTTTGTCCTTTAGCTGCAACTGAAATATTTTTTATTTAAGTGAAATTGTTTCCAATTATAAGAGTTTACATGTAAAACTGTGTTTAATTTTTTTTACTATATAAGTTACAATATTTATATATTTCGAGAAACACATTTAAATATTGTTATAAATGACCAAATAAGACGATAATATATAAAATTAAGTTTAATAGAATGATTAATACAATCTATAAATCGTTTTCTTTCCTTAATAAGCAACCTAAATAAGAATTTGTAATACCGTACTTAAGTTTGTAATATTTTTAAAAATAAATAAATGAATAAAAAATTTAATATATATAAATCAATAAAAATATTTTCTGAAAACTTCTAATGACTAAATTCTTTTATCAGCCTATCGAAATCTGTTTGAATGATACTTTTATCGAACTTTAAAATGGAGTTTTAAAACTAATTGGTTATATTCTAGGAGAGTCGAGAAAAAAATAAAAAAATTTAGTACATTTTGACAACTACAAAAACGTAACCACAAAACTTCACCGCATTCTTAAACTGGATACAACTGTAAACTGAGAAAAAATCTTACCAAACAATTTTTTTTTCTCCAAACAAGTTAAATAGTTTCTAGCAAAACACTTTCTTTAAAAGCAATTTGCATGCGTTTTCCTTAACAATAGCAACAAAGTTGTTCTAGAGCAAACAGCTGTATAAAAATATTTTTATATATCAAAAAACTGTGTAACACTCAAGTTGGAAAAAAAGATGGCAAACACAAAACTTAAGGAGAAGAAAAGGACATCTTTTATTTTTTGTTCTAACTTAGAAAGAAAGATTAAAAATGAATTTTTCTTGAATTTCTTTTAATTCAGGAATCTTAGGGCGTGTAATGTTTTTTAAATTCTAAATTTCAAGTTGATTTATGGTAGTTATTGACGTTATATTAACCAAATTTCTTTGTTAAATTAAAAATCTAAGTATCCTGCGAAACGTATTGTTCAATTTCTTGATGGATAAATATGAATCAAATTTTAATTTCACTATTAAAAAACTCAAGACTGAAGTTTGCATGATAACTTAACCTAAAGATTGAATTAAAAAATTGAAAAGATGCATATTTGCTAATGTAGATTCTTGGAGAATTATATTTTATATTACATAGACACGTGTTTATACGTAATAATATTGGCTCATATTTCAAAATGCTCATTTTTTGATCTTGAAAACACTAAAATTTGCGTTACGTTTTTAAAGAATACTAGAATTTACGTTTCTGACTCAAAAATATGATATTTTTTACTCATTAAGGGAGACCGAAATATTTATTACTTGGGATAAACTGTTTTTGGTGGGGAAAAAAAGAGAACTATTAGAGTGTGGGAACTTCAACACAATAAGTAAAAATTTCTTACTGACTTAGGATTTAGGGAGACATTATTTTTTCTGCTTATAATAAAAATTTAAAAAAAAAAAAGATATTTCGAGGTGTCCTTTCGAAACCTAACGTTTCTTCAATTTAAGTATACTTGTAAAGTTCATGAAACTCGAATTAAATAATTGGTGTTTGATTGAAATAAAAAAAAAGTACTCCAGTTTAGAGTATTAAATTATACTGAGATTTATCACTTCAAAAATTGATTTGTTTATTTCAAGATTCGTTTATTGCTGTATATAATGTTAAAAGTCATGGAATTTTTTCTAGAAATTTAAATTTAGTAGCGAAAATAGCTTACATTTGAATTAGCAAAGCTACTGAAATAGTAGGAAATTGTAAGACAAAAACTATTTTTTAAAAAATGAAAAACCAACTCATCTCTAAATTGTTAAAGAACTTTCAATTTTTTATTTTATAACAGACGGCGTTGAGCTGCCCACCCAATTCCGAATTTACCACTACCAATTTCACTATCAAATCCGTAGCCTTGTAACATTGAACCCTATCCAGAAAATAAGAGGACTCCTGGATCAGGTATTGGGAGAAGTTAGTCTTCGGGAAAGACTTTTTGATGAAACAAACTCGCATTTGCCTAGAATGTCGAGAAAAACTATGAAAGCCTCTTATGGTTAGCCTGACGGCGAGGGGATTCTAGCCTATGAGTCATCTACTACTGAGGATATTTTATGTTAGCACTTTACTTGGTGTGAACCGGATTAAGAGTTCTTATCGACCAACCAATACTGGGGTTCGAACGTGGGTCACTTCATTAGGAGATGATACAGGATCAATTTTCGTTATTGCGATCCAACCCCTGAGCCACAGCGACTCACAAAATTTTCATTGTTGATACGGAAACTAGTTGCAAATCATAGAGCTACAGAAAACAAAAATGTAGTAAATGAACCAAACCATAAAAATGTGATTTCAGCCCACCAATTTAAACGTGAAGTGTTAATAATAAAAACAATAGATCTTCTCTTAACGTTTTTCATCTATTTATTTACGGTATGCATAAAAATAAAGATAACTGGCGAGTTGTTTCTATATCTAATATCGGCATCACATTTTTACGAGTTTATAAATTAAGAAAAATATTTGAAGAATAAAACACCTGCTCTGGTTGTATTTGGAAATGTTTCGTAAAATGGGATGCCTTTGTGTCAGTTTTTGTGCTTTTTTATTCGTTTAGCAGTGTAGAGTTCTGTAAAGTTTTCAAAATATACCGAATTTCACAAAAAAACGATATGTTTTTTTCAGAAAAATTGCGTTCTTGTCTTTAATTTCGTAATTTAAAATATCGTCTGAATTAATTAATTCACGTACTTAAATCTTGACCTTCGGACTATTAAGATTAATATCTAGTAAACGAAAACACGATCATTAAATTTAAAGGTATTAAATGTGTTTTATTTTATTTAACAGTGTACACTGGACTTTCTTATATAAAAGGATAAAAAACTCGTTCTTAAATTTTAAACCTAGCCAAGTTCAATAGTTTCTTATTACAGAATTGATTGGAGTTGTTGATACCTGAACTTAAAAATCAGGATTTTGATAGTTTAGTTTAATAGTTCTTTGACTCGTTAAAATTTATCTTACAATAATAGAATAGAAAATTCTTTACGTTTAAGGAAACAGAATAGAATTTATATCGATTTCTAGGGTTTTAAATCTAGTTTCCCTCTAATGTTTTCTACTACTTCAGTTAAAGTAAGATTCTGTTAAAGTAAATTCGAATTTCTTTACGGTAAGACGCAACAAAGGAGCTGTGAGCTGATAAATTCGAATCTTTAAAGCATCTGCATTTTGATGAGAGACTCCACAGGGAATGTGTAGAAAATTTTATGTCACGCGTAACTGAAATTCTCTTCTGATTATCCGAAACTGCAGTTTAATCTTTACTAACTCTAAACAATATTAATTTGAAATCTTCGAAACGTCAAGCAAGGAATTTTTTAAAGAAGCACGCTTTGAATCCTTATCAAAAATGAAATGGAAAAAGCACACGCATAGAGAGTCAAAATTTTGTATTTAAAATAGTAAAAACTCTAAACACTTTTTCACTGATAAGGAAGGCGTTTCTCATTTGAATTGCTGTAGGCAGAAATCATGTTACTACTTTTAGAGAAAACTTAAATCTATTTATCTATTTGTTGCTTTTCTTATCACTGCAAAACTAGTTTGCATAGTTTGAAACATAGTTTGCGAGCATATTTATGAACTAGACTATTAGCATAAATTTTATTAAAGATTTTTCCCTCTGACGGTGAAATCAGTGAATATTTTTATTTATAGCTTGGTCGAAAAGCAAGACTCTCGCCAGACTGAAGCCCTATTGGTAAATTCAGATTCATTCGTGATTGCTTTACTGAACCTGTTTGATTGCCGGAAGAAACAGAGATAATTTTAAAAACAATTATTATAAATGCATCCAAGTTTCATCAGTCCATCAAACTGGTTTACGCATGTTTCATGTTGCTTTTCTCTCTGGTGATTTGATAGATTTGGATAGCATTTTGTTCTTACCTAAATAACAATTGGTAACCCTTTATGTGCATACTTTTTTTTCAAACTTTTTTTTGACAAGAATTATAAAACTTTTTATCAAGGGTAATGCTTATGTAACACTACCCCAAAAATCTGTCAACATCTGGCCAAAAAATATCGACATGTCTACTAATTCTTTTCTTATTGGAAAAATAAATGTTTTTATAAACTCTAATTTTTAAATACATCTGCTAGGAGAGGAAATAAATTTCTTGTATTTGATATATTTAATTAAGCAGAAGACTTCCATGTTTCAAACCATGCTCAATTAGGGACAACGTTTTTCCATGTTCAAATAGAGAAAGTGGAAGAATCAAGTGTATAACGAGGCATCTCAAATAAATTCTTCTTTTAAAAGACGTAAATATTAATATAGGTAAATTCAAAACAAGAAACAGTTTCCGTGAAAGCTTAGAAATAATTTGATACCATGTTATGTTTAGCTTATTTTTTCTTCCAAAGTGCAGTATCAGGTTGGTTGTGCAATTTTATGACTCCTGCACAAATTATTGTAGAATATTTTAATCGGTTTATAATATGAAGATGTAGTGATATACGTCCCCTTTTTTTTGACATACAGCTGACAAAAGTTTGA
The DNA here is from genome assembly GCA_949128135.1 of Parasteatoda lunata. NCBI lineage: Eukaryota > Metazoa > Arthropoda > Arachnida > Araneae > Theridiidae > Parasteatoda > Parasteatoda lunata. The sequence goes on along the minus strand of OX421973.1, from coordinate 57,794,425 downwards.
AATCATTTCATTTATTTGTATCATAATTTCTAACTTTTTAAAATTATTTTTTGCTAAAGATTTTCCAATTTTATGGCCCAGTCTTCTAACAAATGGATAAAATTTAGTTTTATAGAATTACATTAAAATGTTGTTTGTTGTTGTTGTTTCTAATGTCACTTGCTACATTAGCAAGCCTTTTTTTTTCTTTCCTTCCAGACGCGGATATGTACCTAGGTTAGTAAAACCTTTACCCGTATAATCCGCGTCTGGCCACTATTCCAGCCAACCTCGACCCTGTGCTTTATCAGTGGCAATTATTTAAAATTACAAAAGAATGGGGGGTTATAATTTTGTTTTTCACACATTCAGAAATACTCATTTGAATATTGTTTAAACAAGAATTTTTTTTTTATGTATGTCATAGGAAGTGACAATAAATGAATTTTAAAAAGTAAATTATTAAAAAAAATGATTAATGATAATTTTTTTAAAAACTTCCAGGTATTAAATAATAAAAGAAAGTAATTAAAATGTTATAACAATAAATAAATAAAAATAATAGAAAAAAGATATATACAATATTTACAACTTATAGGTATGCAAACCAAAATATATATTAGTTTTTTTTTTTTTTTTTTTTTTTTTTTTAATTAGAGTTTTAGAATATTATCATTATCAGAAAGAAAATTCATCACTAAAAATAATTTGGGTTTAAGTGTATTGTTAGTTAGGAAATGTATTTGCCTGGTTGGTAGATTAGTTATGTATATTTTTTTTTTAGAATGTGAAAAGAGATGATTAAAATAAATTAATAAAGAAAGAAAATATATAGCGTTAAAAAAAACTAATAGAGATAAAAGTATTACTAGATATAGAGAAATCTTAATAAACAAATTAGCCTTTTTAGTAGGGATGTGTATAGGCTTGATTGGATTGGCGAAGCTCTTTTAGTAAGCAGGTAAGTTGGGCAGGAAGGCTCTGTGATTACAGTCCAGATTTAAATTGGAGTCTTAGTTGGACAGTTTATACAGAATTCTTCTTTTTCTGTGCAATTTTCGATACCTTTGTATCCGCACTTCTCACAATGACAGTGTGACTCAGTACATGTGTTTTGGTGATGGCCTATTGTCTGAAATTAGCAAGCCTGCTTGGCGAAGCCGAGCAATTTTAAGGCAGAGAGTGCGTTTCTTGTTTTTCAGTGGCGCAAGCTATGGCCATGAATCCGACTTCAGCCACATCGTACGTCACACCCGTTTATAAGGCGGACCCATTCATACATCCATTCATTCATCCACAGATCGTAATTTTGACCTGAATCAGAGAATGATCGATCTCCAATCCAGTACCCTCAGAGGTTTTGATTTGTTATGGGAACATGGAGGACTTTACGACTCGACAGAATTTAACGTGCATCAGTCACCAACTACAAGGGGAGTCTTCAGTCGGCGGGGTTCGAACCCACGAACTCTCGGACATGGACCCAGCACCCTACCGATCAGGCTATCCCGGCCTACATTAAAATGTAGAAAGTAAACGATTTTAATATTTTTTAAATTTATTAATTTTTTAAAGGACAAATTTATGTAGAATTGTTACTAATCAAAAGAACTTTTTTTTCAATAAAAAACCAGTGACCATTTTCTGAATGGTGAAATATTCGTTAGTTTCCTTCAAATTAAAGAATCACAATAATAAAATGTAACATTTTTTTCAATAAAAATATTTTAAATGATAAAACTTTAAATAATTTTGAAAAATATTTAATTTAAAACTATTAATAAATTATATTTATCTTTATAGTCATAGTTCATATAATTTAAATTTTTCTAGAAATCACAATATTTTTGTAAAATTGATAATTAAAATTCAGATAAAAATAATTAAATGTACATATTTTTTATAAACAATAAAATTATATTTTTATTTAATCCAATTATAACTAATTAAAGTATCAAGTAAAAAATATAATCAAAGTATTACGCATAGCTAAGTTATCAAATTTGAAATTATTCTTAAGTAATCAAAATTTTAAAAATATATTAGCAATCAAATTTAAAATTATTCTTAAGTAATCAAATTTTTAGATTTTTATTGGAAATTAAATTTAAAATTAATAATTCATATTTATTAAATACAGACAAGAATTTTTAACGGGAAATGGGCCCTTGATTTGATTAATTAACTAAACAACTTAGGCATATCTTCCTCTCAATAAAATCAAAACTTACTTAAGAAAAAAAAAACATATCACAATAATGATACAAGTTGTGTTTGTATATAATTTTGAAAAGAAAATTGAATATTATATATGTTGCTCTAAATAATTAAAGTATTCTCAATTTTATTTGACATTGAAATAACCTTTCTTTTAGGCTAAAATTAACCTCATTTGAAGTGAATATTGATGCACTTTATAGAAGATTTATTAAAACTGCAAATTTCCGTGATAAGGTTCAGTCTAGAGACTCGTAATTACATAATTCGCATTCACGAATGACAAATTTGAACGTCTTTAATGAGAGATGTTTTAAAAGAATGGCTTAATTATCATTTGTTTGACAATATTTCATTTAAATGGCTCTATAGTTAAGAACACTTCTTCTATTAAATACTGCATATAAATGTTAACACCGACACATACAAGGTACTTCAAATTGTCCGGTTGCCTATAATTTAGAAAATCGATTTATCCAATAAGACCTCAGTTTACACATGATTAAAATGCAATAATTGTTATGTAGTAATTCGAATGCCTAGAAAAAGATATAAATTTATTATTTTGCTGCAGTTCGATGATAAATAAATGACAAAGTTAAAAATGAAATTAATCAACGCTTTTTAAACTTTTTAAAATAAGAGAAAAGTATTTTTTACTAATAACTATTAACTATGTTTGAAAAATAGTTCTAAAAAGCAATTTAAATAACGGTTAAAGTAACGAAATAATAAATTCAATTACCATATTATTTAATACCTAAATTATACAACTTTAAACACGGAGAAAATTTTTTTGGTTAAACTACAGTACTTGTACAATAAAGAAAGACATATATTTTAAAAATGTAAAGTAAATAATTCTGTAATTGTAATAATTCTGTAATGCTAAATGAAGCCAAAATATACCGCCAAATAACCATTAATTTAGCAATTTTTTCCGTTTGTATAGTAATTGCTCATCGGTAATCTCGGTTTTCAAAATTATAGTTATTATTACCGCACATGTATTAAAAATATCAATCTGAGAATTAAATTTATCCAAATAAATGGTTATGTCATGTCCTAAAGCAGAGATGGGTAAACTTTTTTGGTTGAGGGCCAAAAATCAAAGAGGGAAAAGTATGGTGGGCCAAATACAAACTTCTAAAATAAAAAAAAAAACTAGATTCAAGTTTGAATTTAAATATTTAACAAGATGAATGAAATTGCGATTTCATTTTTGAAAGTTCCTTATATTGAGGTTCGAAGTGAGATGTGTTTATTTTAAGGAACGAGGCTAAATGCTTGTCTGTTAGTCTACTTCTAAAATGATTTTTTCTAAGGTTCGTAGTTAAAAACATTTGTTGACATATATAAGATTAAGCAAATATAATACGGATTTTCTGGGCATGAGATATTCAATTTGGGAGGCTAGCTTTTGGTAATGATTTGTAAAACTCAAACTTTGGCATACTTAGAAACAACTTCTTCAGATGATTGTTAGATTGGAACTCAATTAATTCAAGCTGCAAATCCGACCTCACTATTTAACAATTTACGTTGAAAGGCTTGGTAAAAATATCTAATTCTGTTTGAGTGGCACTGAAATCTTGAAATCTTTGTTCTAACTCAAAATGGAGTTTTTTTAAGCTATCTTCATAATTCTGCCTGTGGCAGCTATTCAATTTATGCTTTATAGAACAAAAATAGATAAAAAAGGTCATTAGTACTTTGTTAAAAAAGAAAGAGCAAAAATAGCTTTAAACAAAGTAGACAAGAGAATGGATGTATAATTTATGTAGTTTGTAATCGCCACGGATCTGTAAGTTAAAATTCTATCCGCGGGCCGGATTAAAACTTCCGGCGGGCCACATTTGGCCCGCGGGCCGTAGTTTGCCCATCCCTGTCCTAAAGTATCATAATAAAAGTATCAAATTTTACCTACAAAATAACATGGTAATAAACCATATTTTTCAGCTCATTTTACCAAAAGTCATTACCGAATTGCTTTGGTTAAAATTACTACGCTTTTTGGTGTATAGAATTTTACCATATGCTGTTAGTTTCCACCAAACTTTTTCCTCAGTGAATGCAAAAATGAATAAATAAATGAAAGCCATTTTTTTACATAGAAATTTTTTACATTAAAAAATAATTTCGTGTTACGTTTCTATGAAATTTTTATTTTAGTTTTAGTTTTTAAAAAGAAGTTAAAATATGTGTTAAAAATAATTAGAAGTTTCTGAATCTAAATAAAAAATAAAGTAAATACGCATACCTTATGCATGAAAACTAAGCTTTATGTTGTAGTTATAAGTTACAAGTACTATAAAATATATTGTTTAAAATTAAAAAACAAATTGAATTTTTTATGAATTTTTAAGATAATGTAATTTATCATTTCGTATGTAGGAAAATTTTATTTAGTAGGGATGTTCTCATTGAATTTACTCTATTAAGGATATCACTGAGTTTGTCTCAGTAGACAATATATAGAACTTGATATTTATATTAACAATGAAATGTAGAAATCTACAATAAAATAATGGATTAAATGTTAAACACTAAGTTTTAAAAAACAAACATAAAAACACATATTGGTTACATAAAACATTTTTTAATCATAGAGCATGATCAATGTACATTCTATTTTTGTCAAACATGCACTCAAAAAGCGGGAAAGCCAGTAATTTCCGAATCTAAATGATTTTTTGCTATCATTTTTGCCTGTTCTTTAACGAGATTCCCTAAGTCAGAGGTTGAACTAGATAAGTTTTCCACTATAATTCAATTAATTTCCGTTAGCACTATTCCTATTGGTTGCACTTGTAACTGATTGATGATTCATTTTCGGTCTTGTAGTAATACAGAATAATTTTGATGTTTATATATATATATATATATATATATATATAGTATCTATTGGTCGTTTTGTTAATTATGGTTTTATTGTAGTTTTTTTTTATATTTTAAATGCTCTAATGTGTACACTAATGTGTCATCGACATTTATTTATTAAGGACAAAAAGAGATGTAAATTACATTACTTTAAGTGCAAAAAACAATTAAATGATAATGGCATTTCAAAATTAACTTTTCAATTCTGATATATGTAAACTGGTTTTCACATTTCAAAAATTTAATTTACTGTAAATGAATTCATTGGCATTGTTTATTTTACTATCTATAAGCGTTCCTTTAAAGTGTAAAGAAATTTATAATAGCAATCTTCAAATGCAAATAAAAGATCTAGAATATTTAGCTAATGTTATTATAGAATAAAAAGAAACATAGTCTTATGAAATAAATGCAACCGACAGATTTTTCAAAATGATACGTCGAAGATAAAAGAGGGAGGAATGGAAAGGAAATATTTTTCTGTTTCTTATCCTACTCTTTTTTCCCCTAAAATGTGGGAGATAGGACAAATTCAGATAAATTCTCCCGTTTCTATTAATGGAATTTTTGAAGAAATGATATTGAATTAAATTTTATAACTGTCAGAAAAGTGTGCAAAATACTACGGAAAAAAAATGATTTCAACATGATCAGCGCTTTGAATACTCTCGATATTTTTAAAAAATTTAAAAATATCGAGTTTAAAAAGAAAAAACAATGCAAGTTTAGAAACAAATTTAAAACGAAATCACATCAAAGTGCAATGCTATGCTTGTAGTGAAATGGTTTTTCTCTAATTTAGTTTAGTCAAGTTTATTTGATATAAGAATATTATTAAGTGAAACAATTATTTCTTTGTCAAATAAATTGTGTGACAGGAAATTTTTGCAATAAGAAAAAAAACGGTACTATTTATGAAAACGAGTAAACAAATAAAGATAACGGTTATAAATTAAAGAATAATTAGAATAAACTACTTAGTGAACAATAAGATAATCTTTATCATAAGAGCAAAACTTTTAGTCAGAAGTATTTGATTTTTAATAAAAACGTGATATTAATAGAGAATAATATTAAAAAGGACCGGCCAGGTGGCCGAGTGGTTAGCGTGTCTGACTGCGAAGCCAATGGCCGCGTGTTCGAATCCCGCTCTGGGCATGCATGTTTTTCTCTCTGTGTTGTCTTCTGATGTGTGAATGTGGCCCACCCTATGAACGGGTTTGTGGCATGGTGGCGTGGGTAACGTTGCTCGCCTCCGTGACTTTGGTTCACAGGTGCACACTGGGTAACGATAAATGAGCAACACTTCCGGCATCTTCTATGGCGAAGAACGAAAATTCAGTGCCTGCCGTTATTAAAAAAAAAAAAAAAAAACATTAAAAAGGAGTAAAAACAAATATTTCTGGTAAATACCTGTATAGTTGAGATGAATAAATAATTTAAACATAAATAGCAAGAAACTTTTATTAGTTTTAAGCTGAAGACAGTCAAATATACTCTTTGTTTAGTAATGACCATATTATGTGATTTTTTTTTCCTTTTTTATTAAGAAAGTAAGAAACCGTGAAGCGACAATTATCTTCTTATGATATAGCTTTTTATACATAATTTCATCGCTCGGTATTTAAATCGCGTTGTATTTAATAGATTTATTAACAACAACTTTTTTGGGTCAAGAACACAAAGCTTTGACTCGTAATGGTGAATAGTTTAAAAAAATCGAAGAAGTAAATATAAATGTTTGTGATATTAATTGTTATCAGGTAGTCCAAAACATATTTCAAATTAATCTCACAGGACAAAAAATTAGTCACCCTAGTGCGCAAGCACCGGTGAATCGTTAGGTTTCGTTAGATGACGCAGTGGTCAAGTGACGTGCTCAACTGTGTGCGCACAACCTTAACGAAACCTACCAAAGGCAAGTAGCCATCAATGAGATATTTTTGTTTTAAGCGAGAATTGTGTGAAAATAAAGGTAAGAGTAACGATTTGCCAGAGTGATAAAAGGGTCAAATGTGTTTGGCCGTGCCCATGATCATACGGTGGATGAAGTTGCTGGATTTGTTGATGTTTCATTGTTCATGTTCAAACGTTGGTGTAATACACGTGACCACGAAAGACGGCGTCAGAATTGTGGTCGGAAAAAGATCCTGCCTGAAAGGAGCCGGAGACGTGTTTTACGACTTGTCAATTAAAATCGCTTCCAAATCCGACAGGAATTGCTTCAGTTAGTGAATGAAGATCCATTCCAGTGTGTTAATGAGAGAACATTGCGACAGGAGCTGTAAGCAATGAATATTTTTAGTCGAATAAATCGTAAGAGTCCATTGCTGACACAGGCACAAAAAGCTGCGCGACTTCAGTGGGCTACAAGTCATCGAACGTGGACAGTTGTGACAGGCGGAATGTAATATGGTCTGACTAATCACGTTTTTGTCTCTATTCAAATGACGCACGTCGTCGAGTGCACCGGAGACCAGATGAAGCATTTCATCCTGACTGTGAGCAAGGTCAGGTTCAAGCCGGAGGTGGCCCTGTCATGTTTTGGTTTCTTTTTCTAATTATGTATTAGACCCTCTTACTCAGGTGGCCACTAACATGAGCCACCATGTTTATTTGAACATTCTGGATGATCAGATGTTGTCTTTCAGTCAAGATCTTCATGAAGAGTATGATGTCGATACCCTTATTTTTCAAGATGACAACAGCAAAGTTCTTTGGGCTGGAAGAATATGTGACTGGTTTTCTGAGCATTCATGCATTAAATTACATCTTGACTTGCCTGCAAAATCACCTGACTTGAACCCCATTGAAAATTTGTGGGACATGTTGGAACAACGGGTAAGACGCCGATATCAGCATCCATGCAATTTGGTGGATTTGCGAGATCAAATCCTCAACGAGTGGCTTAAATTGGATTCGGCGTACCTGCAAAACCTTGTGAACTCACTTCCTAACTGAATTCCGGTGATTATCAAATCCAGAGGCGGTGTTACACGTTATTAAATGATGTTTTTCATGATTTTTCTAAGGGTGACTAATTCTTGTCCGGTGTGCTTAAGTATAATCTTTTTGTATAAGGTGACTCTAATATCTAAGCATGAAACAGAACTTACAATTTACATTCGAGTTTTTTAATGACTATTGAATATCGGTTCTTCAAGACAAAATTAAATCATGGTTACTTTTTACTTATACAATTTAGGTGACATAATTTGTTCAGTACTGTTTTAGTATTTTATAATTATGTTTTTTTATTTAACTTTAATATGATCGAGATGAATATAAAAATAAATTTAGAGCGGTTTCTTAACTCAACAAAAAAAAATAAATTTATCTTTATTTATTGTACAAATGGCAGAACATTGGCAATTAGAACATTAGACAATGTTTCTTCAAAAAGTACTTTACCTTCTTTAGTGCTGAACTTAAGGAAAGATGAGGTACAGTTATGTTTTTCCAGAATTACTTAAAACACAATCAAGCGAATTAGTCGATTTAAAATAGAATAAATAGAGGGAAAAATAAATAAAACAACAAATTTCTTTTCATGATTTTCAAAAAAACAAACAAACTATGATTTTAAATTATGAAAACTAAATTCCATTGTTAATAGTGTCATGCTGAAGTTAAGCATCGCCAAATTTAATTAACAGATATTGAGCATCAAAGCAGAAGTAATTTAAGTGATACCAGTTGTGCACGACAGTTAAATTTTCTTAAATCAAATATGAATCTTTTTGTAGATCTGACATGTATGTTTTGTTTCTAATATTTCAATTTCAAACGTATGTATGACCGAAAAATTACAATAATGTGGGAAATAATATGAAGTTCAGTAAGAATTTCTTTCACCAATTTTCTGCACTTTGGTTTGTGGCGTAACTACCACTATAAGTATTAAATACCAAATCACTAGTATATAACACATGTTAACTTGACTCTATAAAGAGGTACCTTGTTAAAGATGAAGGTTGACATAATCGATAATAAAATCCCCTTCAATGGTGAATTGCGAGCGTGATATGAACTTGTCAACATTGATGGATGTTCTTTATTTAATAGTTGATTTGCTTAAAAATATAATGCTTAAAGAAACAAAATTCCGGTGAAGGAATTAAAGTCTCACAGTCAATAAACAATGTTGAAGAGGAAAAAAAATTAATAAGCAAAATCCTATAAAGGAAAAACAAAAAAAAAAAAAAAAAAAAAAAAAATGAAGGAAAAAAATGATGAGCGAAATGCTATGAAACGAAAAAATTTAATGAGCAAAACAATATAAAGAAAAAAGAAAAGAAAACAGCATAAATCAACCAGTGGTATTCATTCGTCGAATTCTATCACAGATAAAATTCTGGAAGGGAAGTAATGCGGCGTAACTACCGCTATTGGTCCTAAATACCAAATCACTAGTATATAAGACATGTTAACTTGACTCTATGAAGTGGTATCTTTTGTAGATGAATGAAGGTTGACATGGTCGATAATTATATCCCCTCAGGTTCATATGATCTTAGAGTTAAATATATGCAGTCATTTGGCTGTTTATAAGTCGTCCCGGATCCGAACTTAGATTTTAACTACTTCATTGTCAGGTTAGACATCGAAGAATAGCACTACTAGACAATCCCTTTAAAAAAATATTACCAATGAAATAATTTAAATCAGCAAAAGTTATCAGCATCATTTACTGAATGTTTTTTATTTTTCTATCATTTATGTATTTCAAGTTTTTTTTCTTTATATTTTAAGTAAGGATTAAAATAAGCATTGGGAAATCAAAAGTAAGATTATGACATTTATTCAAATTTTTTAATACTATGAAGTTGTTTTACATTTGAGACTTAATATTTTAATTTAAACAATTTACTTAAAAGCATTTAAATGAATGATTTTTTTTTTTACTAATTTCGTCTAAAGTGCATTTAAATGAAAAACTTTATTGAAATTGCACTCTTTAAGATTTATGTATACGCCTGAGATTTTGAATGGCTTAAAATGTTGTTTGGAGATTTTCGAATTCTAAACTAGATGAAAGTTTTATCGATCTAATCGTATGACTCAGAAGCTGAGATTCTCGAAGATTTATTTGTCAGTTTAATGAATGACCTGAGAACTTCATTACGCTATACTCTATTTGATAGTATTTTTTAAATTTTTAAAAATTATTTTAATTTTAAATCTTTTTCTATTAAAAAATATAAGTAAATATACACTGTTTGACATTTGTCAAGGAACAACTGACTTATGCAAAGTAGCATTCTTTACTGCTAACCAATAACAGTAAAATCAGGTATAGAGGGCATGGTACAGCAATATCCGTTATCTGTATAGAAGACAGCACACACAATCTCTTATTATATACCAAAATGGACAATATTCGTATAGAATAACACTGATATAGATGTGTAGTTGTATATAAAATGTGTTGACGCAAATCAACTTGATTTGAATTGTACTAGATTTCAAGAAAATTGTAGTGAATGTGATATGAGAAAGTGTATTGTATTTGAGAGGTGTACAATTGAGTTTGACAAACTTCTTACAGGAAGTATACTTTTATTATTCTTTTTCTCCATTATTTATTTATATGTATATGTAATAAATGCATCAATATTTAATGATACTACTCGAGCAATGGGCTCATAATTATTTCTCTACTTCTATTTTTAGGCAACAAGGACCGTAAGGAACCATCACAACGATCCTTCAATTCATGATGAAGGGGTAAAAAGCCACTTCGGCCTCAGGCACCCCGACCAACCAACAGGACTAGGACTCTTCGGAAATTCATAATTTTAGGTATGTAACTGTGATATCGAGTCACTGTATTACAATTTTGCAATTTTTACCCTTTCCCTCTTTAAGGCCGCCACTTCAATTTCCACCGCTTTGAAATTGTTAGTCTGACAGGCGCGAATTGTTAGAAAATGTGACTTAGAAAATCTGCGACTCAATATTTTTGTCTTGGTTCTCCAGCCAAGGGATTAAAGATGTTTCCTCACGACCTTTAGGAATGAGGTAGCTGCGGGAGTTTTGTTTGCAGTCTCCGCTTTGTTTTTCCAAATCTACCTTGGGGGTTGTAGAAGCACCCCCATGCCTTGGGATGTAGTCTCTGTGAAGCAATGTTTTTCCTATCTATTGAAGATTCTCGTCCATTTTTCGAAGATAACTTTCCCAGTGGTGACTCCTTAGTGCCGGGTTGACAACCACCTGACGTTTCGGATCACTCTCAAAAACATTTCACATGCTCAATCACAACAGCTTTCGTCCTTCATCAAAAATCAATAAAAAAAAATTTTTTTGACGGACTTTTTATAGTATCAATGATGATTATTTCTTATACTGACTTCGCCAGAATTTCCATTAAGGTTGTATATTATTTGTGTTATTTTTTCTGATGAGTTTTTTAAAGAAACTGCTTGTAAAGGTTTTGTGAAAGTAACATTTGCAATTGCAATTTCCATTATGCTGATTATGTTTCGACCTATAAATTCATTATTTTTCATTTGACAAAAAATGTCACTTAATAAAAACAATTTTCACTAAGTAAACCTGTTCTATTAAATTGTAAATTATCTTCAATTGAAACTAAGTTTAATTAATAATTATTTTCAATAAATTTCCATCAACCATAAATTTCATTTATTCACTACTGAAATTAATTTAATAGCAATTGTTGTAATAATTTATTTTTTCATATTTTTTTTACTTTTGGCGCACAATATTAAAACTAAACAATTAATAATTTCTTATTATAATTTATTAGCCCTTAATATTCATTTATTTTTATGGTAAATTGGCCAAAATAGCACCATATGTTAGTGAACTTATTTCTGTAATATTCAATGTGGTGTTGCAATAATTGAGTGCAAAATGCTAGCAAGATATCATTTGAGTTATTACGTTCATGGACGAGTGGATAGACGATGGGAAGTAGGTCAAAATGTCACCACTGTGGCCGTAGTTATGAGAGTGTTAATAATTGTCATCACGCAATTAAAAACGCGCTCGAAGGGGAAAATGCTATGCAATAGGATATTGGTGGTCATTGTAGGAACACCACACCTCAAGAAGAACAATATGCATCCCCAGTAGTGAAAAGGAACAGAAATTTCTCTCCTAGGCAGATAACTGCATACCTTGCAACCACTACTGGTACACATGTTTCTGCCAGAACCATCTTAGGGCGATAAAATCAATTAGATCTGCATGAACGAAAATCGGTTCGATGCATCCTTATTTAACCACGTCATCGTCGAGAATGTTTTGTTAAGAACGTATTGGTTGGGTTAACCAGCAGTGACCCAGACTGATGCTCTCCGAAGAATTCCAATTCTCTATGATGAGTGATTTTGACTACCAGTTGGTGTGGAGACAGTTCGCGAACGTGAAGGTATGGCTCAGGCGTGACGATGTGGACAAGCATCATGCACAGTGTCTGAACACCGCTTTACATCATTAAGCGAGGTGTCTTCACATCGCAGCGGAATTGCAGAGAGATTAATCTGGATAATATTTGACTTTCAGGAATGTGGTTGGGTCCAGATTTTTTTGTTTAAGGACGACAATACGTGACCATACATGTGTGCTGAGGTATCATACAGGCTAGAAAGTAAAGATACTGACTGTATGCGATGGCATGCGTACTCCTCGAACTTAAATCCTGTAGAGTATGAATACGATGTTCTTGGCAGACGTGTTTCGCAAAGAACACGCCCTTTCCAAACCGTGTAAGAGGTGAAAATCGCCTGTAGAGAGGAGTGGGGCAATATTCTAAATCTTCGATAGCTTACTTGACAGCATGGATAATGAATACAAAGTGTGCAGTAGTGTCCGAGGTAATCGTACATCATATTAATTAGTCATTTCTGTATCATTCAGGCAAAAAGATCCATTTTTATGGCTGATTGGAAATCGTCCAATGAGCATCTTTTGTATTTTTAATTTTAATATTTTTCGATTTGTCGATATCTGAACTAATTTGCAGAATAGTAAATGCATTGTCTTTACTAAATATGTACTTAGTTTTATTTCATCACTTAAAGTTTATTATTAATTATTCCGAAAAATGTAATTGCTCCTTTGCTATTGTCAAGCGGTGTACATACAGGGTGTTTCGAAACACAAGGACAAATATTTAAGGTGTGATTGGAAACATCAGAATAAGCCTTTTTTACGATACAATGTAAGGGAAGAGAGAAAGCGATGAATCACTAAAGGGTATTTTCTACTATCACATGGAAGAACGAAAACCCAAATGAATATAGTAGTTACTAGATTAATATTTTTGACAACAGGTGTGACAAAATTACAGAAACTGTTCAGGAGAGAGATAATGTAGGTGTTACACCAGTGATGCAACTAGTCGTGCACTTCATCTAATTTACGTCAAATTAATTTATTTTCTCCTCCATTCGTTTGTTTTTTCGTTCTTTTATGTAAAAAAAATGGATTCCTCCGAGTGGCTCTCCTCTAATTCTCGACCTATGCTTCGTATGGTAAAAATTGCTCAATTGTTTTCTATTACCCCTTAATTTTTTACCAGAGACTTTCTTCGAAATACGCTGTTTAAAGATATGTAATTGAAAACACAAAGTTTGGCAATGACTCTCTTAAATATATGCCTTCAAATTCATGAAAAAAATGAAGACAAAAAATTTATATTTTGGTGGTTTAAAATTAGTATCTAAGTTAGAAAACTTAAGCGATATTGAAATTTGAATGATAGCTATTAAAGAGAATATATGTACAAAATTTAAGGCCTGTTGGCAAGAGAAATGAGAGGTGTTGAAAGTTAATAAGAACACTTACAAGTTTTGTTCATTTTAAATATGTTATGTAAGATTTAACGTCTTCCAGCAGCAATTCTAAATCTTAAGTACGCAAATCTCAACTGGGTATTTGCTATTCAAGAAGAAGAAGATCACAGATATCCACACATGTGACCTAGGACGTCAGCACTAGTTGATTGTTTATACGCAAAATAGCGTTTTAAAAGTGAGCTAAGGTTTTTAACACAAGTTAGAATATTAATTAACGTGCCGTATACAGTTAAATACAATGCCGTATAGCGCATCGAATTCATTGAAATAGAATATTTTACGCCTACGTTTTTTACTTAACTTAGATTTGTATGCTATTTGCTATGTTTTTAGTTGTAACCGTGATATAGTTTCGTTTTGTGCACATGGAAACTTTGATGCATAATTAGTTTGTTTATGTTTTACATGGCTTCGTGCCTGTTTTTGTTAAGTAAGAAATATACAGTAAAAGAATTGAAATATTTGGGAAAGAATATAGAATGTGTCACTTAAGAAAATTCATACTTGGCCGACTTGACTTTTTCGAAATAGAATAGAAAGAACAGTTGCTAACGTAAATAAATATCCCGTTTCAGCAACCAATCAAGATCGAGATACCCACACTACGTCACTTGCAGGTATTCCATTGTCTATCGCAATCGGACCTAAAATATAAATAATTACACAATATTGTAACCAATCACATATTAAGTCAATTACATTTCAAATTTAATTTGAGGTCATTTTCTGGAGTGAAATGCTTAACCAAACCTTTCATTTGAAATTATTAAACATGAAAATCCTTTTCCTAAAAGGAAAATGATTTACTTGAAAGGAAGGGTAATTTTGAAATTCACAGATTTAATTTTGATCTTTGTTAGTAACTGCATAAAGAGGCGGCTTAGTTTTAAACTACCTTAAAATAGGAAAAGAAATGTCAAATAGAAAACAAATGCTCTCGAAAAAGCTCAAAATTTCATTCCGAGTAAAGAATATTTGAGCAGTAAAGTGTAACGGATTATCGCAGTTGTTTATTGACCATGCATGGTCAACACCTTGGTTCTGCTGAAGAAGCTCAACAGTAAAATTAAAAAATGATCTTCCGAGTTATTATGGGTTGAAGCTTTATTTCAGCCATGCTAATAATAATGAGAAAATTTCTTTAAAATGTTTGGCTGCTTAGCGAAACTTATTTGTGTTGCTAACAAAAACGCAGGCATGTAGTAGAATCTAACGTTTAGTAGAATTTCTACTAGTAATCCAACTCGTAGTAGAATTTTTTTAGTTGAATCTAACGTTTATTTGCTTTTTACATATACAAACAGGCTGTTTATCCATAAAAAACAAAACAATATCGAATGAAATAATACAAGATATTTCGTGAATAATTGGAACTAAAAATATTATTTTATATAGTTTAAAAGGGAAAATAACGCGTGATTGAAATCGTTTATCCTGAACTCCATTATACCAAACAGCTTGTACATTATAAAGAGCCAGGGTTCGAATCTCTGTTGTAAAGAAAGTTGTTGTGATTGAGTTGAATTTTCTTTTGCTATGTATAAGAATGACATTATTTTTATATTAGTTAGGTTAAATGGGAAAAAATTACTCTGTAGTATTATAACTAATTTCTATTCGGTGAAACTTTTGTAATTTTATAACAAGATTGAAATATTCTAAAATTACATTCAAATTAATATTTTTATAGAGAATATATAGAATAGAATATATTTCGTTAATTTTAATAATTACATTCAGAGCAGTTATTCACGACAGAATCTGCTACTGAGAGATGTAAATGTCTTCCCAAGTAATTATTGTGTGAATAAATTTAGCAAATAGGTTTTCTGAAGCTGCTCAATAAATTACGTTGAAATAGAATGTAATTTTCAACTTCAATTATGGTAATATGTTCTATAGAATTTTATATGTACTATATCTAATTCCATGTTAATTTAAGCAAATATAAATAATCATAATTAATGAAACAGTTATAATTAATTACAACTTTATGTTAAAAAAAAATACGGGAATTGTTCGCAAAAGAAACGCACACGTTTGGAACAATCAGAAATTGTGAACGTTTGTGAATCAAAATGTCTTAACTTTTATACAATAAAGCAAAACAAAATATGAGTTTTTTTTATAAAAATAATAATATGATTTGCTTTACAAAATAAGAGAATTGAATTTCAAAATTTCTATCAAAACCCCATAAAGGAAAAAACATTGTTTTAACAACATTTAAAATTAAATTTACGAATATTAAGATTTGCGCTTAAGTAATTTCAGTATGTTCTTATTATTAAAACACGTATGTTCTTCTTATTAAAACTTCAAAAAACTTAATTCGAACAAAGTTTTTCAACTTAAATCAATCAATTTAAATAATCCTGTTTGTAATGGTAAATGATTTCTTTTTTTTGTCGATGGATGCAGTAACTTGTCTGATTCATATATGGCATGGCATCCAATTTAAGAACGGACTCATCTCATTTTTGCTTAAAGTTTGAAAAACTCATCTTATGTAAAATGACCGCCTTATTCTCGAATCTGACAGAATTTATTTTTTCCGCCATCTCGATCCAATTTAGTTTCTCATATTAGCGATATGGAAAGCAGCAAAGGAAATTTATGATTATCGAATGACAGGATACGATTGAAAAACTATTCCATAATTCTGTGCACCCTCACGTCATAGCATTAAAGTGTAATTCAATATACTTTCTTCGAAACATTCAATAAAAAGTTGAGAATAATCTTTTAGAATAATTTTTATTTTTTAACTTCGTAGGGCAGAAATTGGACTGACAGAAGAAAATTTAATGCTACTTATTACTTTTCATTTTTTTATTTTATTTTTATGGCGTTTCTTGGTGTGGTTTTAGAATTTTATATTTTAGTGAACTGCTTTATTGAGTAATGACATTATTCTATGAATACTAATATTTTTCTCGACAGTGATTCAATTTTTGAAAGAGTTAAATTGTAGATTTATTTATGATTATTGTCCTTACATTGATTGTCACATAAAAAAGATTTGGAAAAATATGTATATATTCTGATCATTTTGACTTTCTGGCACAAAAAAATAGTTTTTTTTTAAACTCTCTTTGCATGTAATAAATTTGTAAAACATGCATTAAAAATATTTTAAGCAAAATTTTATTTTTGTCGAAAATCTTTAATTCAAAAATCTTTCACGCGAATATTTTTAATCTTTAATTATTTTTTTTTATTTATTTCCTAAAGAGATGCACAATCAGTCTTTCCGATGAGCAGACCTAGTGCGTTCTCCAGAAGTATTATCCACTCTTTCAGGACCACCACAATGGGTGAGATACCGTTGGCCATGTTAATTCGGACGTCTAGTTTCTGCCACACTAGATGGCAGCACCAAGACTCTATTTGGATGCTGAAGTGCACTAGGAATTTAATTTTGCCGGAATTGCCAAGAGCCAATAAGGCACTCCAGGGATCTTTTACACGCCGCATAATCATACGACATGGCCGCTGAGGATTTTCTGCATCCCGAAAATCCGGTGTCTGGGTGAACCCGCAGACTTGGGCTCAGAAGGCCGACATCTTTAATTAAATTAAAAGTATATATTTTCTCTTTTATTCAAAACTTAGGTGTAATATATAGTTGAATCATCTTAATGTTGTATAAACTACGTCTATTTAGTTCCTGAATGACATTAAAATTATAATAATAAATTATGTTAGAATATGAAACAAAAACTTCAGACATAATGTTTTTCCAATTCGGTATAATAAATTTTTTACAATACATGCTGTTTGATGACATCCAGCTCAAGTTAAATTTAATAAAAATTTAGAAAAAAATCCAATGAAATAAACTAATAATAGGTTCTGCAGAAAAGCAGAAGAAAAATACTTACATAGAGCCCCTATTGACTTTAATAGGAAATACTCAGTTGATGTTTTAGATTCTTAGAGTAAATACTCGATAGTATTCACTTTTCAAATCTAGTTTTTCCATTCGTTTTAACTCCACTTTCAAATTTTGAATTATTTCTGTTTAACTAATTACGTACATTGTTAGAAATTTGACGAGAAAAATCGTTAAATAACAATTTATTTAGTTGTTTTTTTAACATAACCAAACAAAACGGTCAAATAACCACGCATAAGATGGTATTCAAACTTTTAATTTTGGGTAAAAACGTTTATTTCGCTTATTTAAACGCTTTCTCTTAATACGGTTAATATGCCAAAATTTTATCGCACCAACTTAGCCTACCTAATGAAGTCACTTAGTCCCTTGCAGCTGGGTACATATTATTGCCGAGAGAGCTAATCCTTCAATGTCATGACCGATAGAACTGGGGTTAAAATCCCAGCGTTGACACCACGATATTTCTTTCATTACCTTCAACACATGGAGAGTTTCCAGTGTCTTGAACTCCCCGATTTGTGACCCTGGACTATAAGAATACGAAATTTTCATTCATGCATAGATGGCAGCACCATGAAGCTGCTTAATTCAAAAAGTAAAGTACTTTCATGCTAGTTGTAAATGGTTAAATAACCGTATAATTTTGTATTCATGGTCTTTTAACCATATTAGTTGACATAACAATTTCAAAACCATAAAGGTAAAAACGTTCTTTCCCATAACTTTTAGAGTTAATTAGATAGACAGACTGCTGCCGGTAGTTTAACTGTAATTTTTGAATGAAAATTTTAACAGTGTAGACTAATGAAGCTTGTTATTTAAAATGAAACAAATTGTTTATATTTGGCCTTTCATCCCACAATATTGGTCAAAATATATTTGAGACAAAAAATGTTACAAAAGTTTGATTTATAATAGTTTAAATAGTATTATATCGATTTAATTTTTAGGGGTTCAGGTTGTTTTAGTTTCATCGAGGAAACGTCAATGTACAACTTTTATAACTTACCTTACTTTTATTGACTTTTCATAACTTACGTAAAATTTGACCTAGGAATACGAATTTTTTATTTGAGATTATCATTAGCACATGCATTATTTAAATCAAATTACTTTTGTGTAACAATGCAAAGAACGCTTATTATTACTCTTTTTTAGCTGAGCGTTTAAGGAAAAAGATATTATGATGTCTTACGCGCAAGATTTAAGTCATACAAATCATAGTGAAACAGCTTGCAATAGGGAGTCAAATATACGCTCTTTTACGACTATTTTAGCTCAAAGGAATTAAAAAATTAAAAGCTTTCTTTAATAAAGAAAATCTTTGTTCTTTGGATTTTTATTTAAAAATTATTTTGAACCCAATACAATAAAAAAATTACCAATGTTCAAATGCTAGAAAGAATTTAAGCAACATGCTATACTCAAACCAATTACTAAGTATTAACTTATTGGTTATGGAGGAAGTCCAGAAATCCTGCATGAAAGGTGAAGAAATGTGAATTTAGAAAACAGTTTTAAAATCTTTGAATAAATAAATTTAATCAAAATATCAGAGTTTGCAGACGATTCTTACTTAGAAAACAAGATTGTTATTTTCTGTTTTCAAGAATGAATTTCATAATTTTTGCTTTAAATTTTGAAGTTTTTTAAGTATTACTTTACACTTGGTGCCATAAGACTCAAAATAGAGCAGGTGATAACATCTAGAAAATAAATAGATAATAGTAAATTATTTGCAAAGGTAGTATTTGATTATTAATTAAAAAATGCTAAAAAATTCAATAGTATAAAAGTAATAGTAAAATATCGGGTAATAACATAGATCTTTTTTCAAAAAAAAAAAAAAAATAAATAAATAAATAAATAAATAAATAAAAAATATTCTTAATAATAACTTTCTTGTGATGTAAATATAAAATACTTAAAATCACTTTAAAATTGATCTGAAATCGATCTAATATTAATCACTTTAAAATTGTTCAAGTAAAATTTATTAACTATTTTCTAAAGAATGTCTCAGAAACTACACTGAGTAAAAAAGTTATGGTCAAAACTACCAGAATATAATAAAATTTACCATGTTTCAGGCTCTAAATAACTCAAAAATTCTTGTTAATTTTTACCTAAAAGCTTTGCTAAAAATAACAGTAAAATATTATTTTATAATACGTGATAAACTTTGATAAATGTAGTAAAATTTGATAATTTTATCATGATACCTTAGAACATGGTATACAAACCATTTATTCGGTTAAATTAATTTTTAAATTTTTTAGCTTTTAAAAAATGTGTTTTAATAAGAACTATAATTTTGAAAACCAGAATTTCTGGTAAACCGTCATTCTTATATCATAAAAAAAAAATTACCAAGTGTATGGTTTAAGAGAACGCCATACCAGCGGATAAACTTTTCGTTGCAAATTTTTCTTCACCTGCATTGAATTTAAAAGAAAGAAAAATTGAGTTTAGGCTAACCTAGAGTAAGCCATGAAGCTTCAAATATTGAAGAAAAAAAAATTAAAATATCCAATTGAAAATAAATTATGAAAAGATAAGTATTTACTTTATTTACTTCACACTAGAGCTGCACAATGGGCTATTGGCGACGGTCAGGGAGATATCCCTGAGGATGATATAAAGATATGCCATCGCAATTTTGATCCTTTGTAGAGGGGATGGCTCCCCTGCTTTGGTAGCCCGACGACTTGCACGTGAATTCGAGCACTTTACGGTAGAACAGTTTAACGAAGACCGATACCGCATACCCTCAGTCCTGATCAAAGTGATCACCCACCCGCTTACTGACCACAGTCAGAGATGTTTGACTTCGGTGTTCTACTTGGAATCGTGTCTTTACGATCAGTCCACCGCTTCGCAAATTATGAGAAGAAAACTTAAGATTGTGCAATTAAGAAGTTCTCTTCCAAAAATTTGCTTGCATTTTGATACTTTTGAAATTTCTTTTTCCGCAACTTAAACTTCCTGTCTTACTCGAGGTTTGCCTGAACTAACTTTTTTATTTTATTTAAATTTTAAATTAGTAATGGAGGCAGAAGAGAATTTGCTAAAAATTTGTCCCGGGGTATGGCATTCTCTTAAATGCCATATATTTTGGTTATACTAATCAGAATGATGGTTCTCTTTACCTGAAGGTTTATTACCATACAGTACAGTAATTTTTTTTCTCTTTCTCCGTGTATTTACTTGCTTAGGCAAATAGGATATTTATCTTGTTTTTATAAATGCCTTGCAACAAACAGTTTCTAAGCTACTTTTTATTATAAGAAAATCCTTTTCAGTTTATTTAAATGGCATGGAAATTATATTAAACAAAAGTACTGTGTTAACGAGTATTCAGAATTAATAACATGCATGGAAATGAAAGGAGATTAATGCTAATTTTTAAATTTCATTCTAAAATAACTTTTTTTTATGAAATTATTTCTAATAAGTTTCTTCTAAATTACTCAAAATCTATAAATTTGAAGTTTCTTCGGAGAACATATTTCAAGTTCCTTTCTTGCTTAAATTAATTAGAATGTAAATTTACTAACTAAATAAACTAATTAGAAATAATTTGGCATAACCTATTTTCAATACCAAATCTTTACTGTAAAATCTATTCATGTGAAACTAATTATTGGAAATTATTGAGAGAAAAAAAAACTAATTAAATTTGTTATAGATACTTAAAAATTCCTTAATAATAATTTATACTGCTTTTTAGTTACAAATTTTATCACAAATGTCTGAATTTTACTAATTAGCTAGAAAGTGAATGGAAAAACTACGTACTTTTGTAATTGCTATTAAAACCATTTTATTTTATCGTTAAACATTTGATAGCATGTGAAATCGATTATTTGCTTATAATTGATCCTGAAAATAATTTAAATGATTTGAAAACAATTAAAATACTATTTTGAAATTAATATAATTATGAGATTAATTTTTTAATGAAGTTGTGATTTTAATTTTAATATATTTTGTCTGATAATATATTTTTTTTAAATGTATTATTTATAATTAATATTTATTCATACTTATTTTTTTTTGTAATTACACTTATTTATGTTTATTTTTTTATTATTTATCATTTACATGAAGCATCTTTTTTAAAATGTGAATGTTTGTGAAATTTAAAGCAAAGAAAGAGAAAAAAAAATTAAAAGTAACTATATCTTTATTTAGTTTTAATTTTAATGTTAGGAATCAAAAGCTGAAAAAAGCTTTTAGTTTTTATAAAGAATGATGTGATGCAATGTTTTAAAACTTATGAAAGTGTCATTTTTTATGATTTTTAATAACCTGACATTTATAACGTCTATTTTATGGCATAAAATTTTTTTTTCATTCTGTATTACACAGTGATTGATCGATATCATCTGACCGTACATATTTCTCCGCTCTCGAATCTTTGGAAGGGGTCATTTGCTTTCATGAGTGTCAATTAAGAGAAGCCGAGATGCGAAGAAGGAATAAAAAACATGACAAATACTTTAACTTCTTTTTCCAACAGGCAAGGTATTATCGTTTGTAAAATTTATTTCATATTGTTATTTTTCTATTTAATGGATGTTTCGAACATAAATAGTTTTATGATTTAAACAAAGTGACAATTTCTTACAAATTATTTAATATTTTTTTTTTTTTTACGAATCATCTAACTGAAGAACTTAAAAAAGGATTAAATGCAAATTAAAATGTAAAACAATCAAGTGTAGAATAATATTGGTGTCGATTTTAGTTCTCTGCAAATTGAAATAATTTCAATGCATGCTTAATATAGAGTAAACACGTTCATAAGCATAGAAAAAATGTCATATTTAAATCTATAAAAGTAGTGCATTAAAATATTGATGGATTTAAATAAGCGATAAGAAATCATCATACATCAATTTTGACTTTTCTAAGTTAAAAAATTGTTCCACAAGCATGCTATTTTATAAATTAATTGTAATTTACGGTGTCTAATTACAATTATTTAAATTGGTTGAGTTATAAATGTCTTGAACTTAAAAAATATACCTTCTCATGAACGTAGATATTTTTCCCTCAAAATTAAATAAAATAAAACATTTAGACTATAATTAAATTAAAATTCAGACTTCAGCTAAATATATATATATATATATATATATATATATATATATATATATATATATATATATACATACAGTCAGACCTCGATATAAGGTTACTCTAAGGGACATTGCAAAAGTGACCTTATAAGCGGGGTGACCTTTTAACCGATTCATTAGCAGTTCGTAACTAAGAGCGTAAATAGTACACATTATGATTTTGTTGAAAATGGTTATATAAACGAAAACGATCGGCCATAAATTAAATATATAAGTCAATAAATTTTAACAAAATTAGTGAAAAATTAAAGAAAGTTAGATTTTTTTAAAAAAAAAGTTTAATTTAAAATAAAGCTGTTTACAAATTTCCTCAAAGTATACATGCATACATTACATCATCATTTATGCAGGTCTGTTTTGTTTTTGATTTCAGTTTTCGAACAATGTTTTCTAAATTTTGTAACATTTCAAAATGTTCCTCAGCTCCCTCATGGTTTGTAAAAAAATTTCGTATGACATTTATTGCACTGAAGGCTATCGCTTGAGTTACAGCTACAGTCTCAGGATCACTGTCATTATCCTCACTGTCCACAACTTGTGAAACAATTTCAGAAATTGTAGCTTGTTCGTTGGCTGCAACAATTTTCTAGAACTCGAGAGGGGTAATTGTCTTGTAAGGAAGTTGAATAGGCTTTTGTTAGAGAAGAGCTCCCCTCGCCTCGGATAAAAATGACCTTATAAACGATAACAATTTTTAAAACTTGACCATATATCCGATATTCTGTAACTAAGAATTCCTATTCAGTGAGCCGGAACTTTGGAAAATTGACCTTATATGCGGGGTGACCTTATATCGAGGTCTGACTGTATATATATATATATATATATATATATATATATATATATATATATATATATATTCGAATAAATTGGAAAATCATTACAAAGTAATAACGAATATATTCCAGGGTCTGAAATTAAGTAATAAAATAATAACTTGGAATAATTTCTGAATATAATGAATTTTTAGTATTTTAATATTTTAAGTACATTGCAATGTAATTTCAGCAATTCCGCAGTTTTAATGTTGATACCTAAATCTACATTAATATAAAACTACATAATAACAGGATGTGCAAACATGATGAATAAATATGTTGATATGCAAATGAATTCAACGATGGACAATCACAAATTAGATAATTAGAGGGATGTCTAGTTACACTTTACTTGACGACTTCCATCACCATCGCTACTCAATCATTTTTTAATAACGATAAACAGATTGATAAATCAAAATTAAAATTTATTCAATTTAATAACGTGACGCAGGTAAAGTTTTCAATTATACCGGGACAAAATGTAAAGGTAATCATTTCCCCCGATTACTATTTCAATTCGTCGCCAAACTGTACTGTAAAAATGTCTGAATTCAATTACGGTATAAAGAACCGGCACTTTGGGTGCATCATCCGTTATCTATATAAACTTAAAATATTATATGGTTATTTTTACAGAAATATTTATTTAATTAGAGCAATTCAGTGATTTTACGGCAATTATTACTGCAATAATTACGGTATGTGAGATTTTTTGTTTCGTAACATGATCCGGTAAAAAGGACCGGCTACCTGAGTGACAGAATTTAATCCGGAATTTTTTACGAACTATAAAAACTTGTTGAAAATGTTTTGTCAAAAAGACTATTTATAATGTGAAAAGTTAATTCCAGATATTGCTTATAGCTATTTTGTATTCGTTATTTTAATTGCATACGCTAACCGGAAACAGATTTACATGAAATTTATTATCAAATTAATTAAACCTGTTTTTCATAAAATTTAGTGAAATATGATAATATCATAAGTCTACTTACAATACAATATAATGAACGGGAATTTTTTCTAATTTTAAATAATACCTTTTTAGTTTTGAATTTAAACTCTTTAACTTTAAATAATAATAATAGTAAAGTAATAACTGCATTAAATTATAGTAAGAAAGGATGTTATATACAAGATATTATAGGATAGATAGTACTAGTAAATACCGTTAAATTCAATTTTAACTTTAATAATGTATGGGAAACTTAATACGTTTCGAATTAGTGAATATACGTATTCCACCGGTGTGGAAGTTGGTAAAAATTATTTTGAGAAAAATATTCCAGAACGTTTATTTTGTAAAACTGTGGCAAAATTTATAACGTTTTACGTCGTTGAATGATTGCTTTTATTACTCGACTAACATTTAGTTCTAACATACTAGCGAAATTAATGGGTGGCCTTTTCTTCGAAAATGTAAGTGATAATCCTATTTTTGTATCAAAAGTTAATCAAATGTGGTTGGTTTAAATTCATTTGTTTTAGTAGTGATTAATTATTTAAAAACGAAAAACAAATACAGTATTTTTACTTTTACTTTTGCTTATTATTTCTAAAAACTGATTAAAATGATTTTACTTCTTTAAAATTTATTAATATAGCTACAAAACTAAAATTATATTGTAAGAAAAAAAGACATTACATGAAACTACTTTCAATATTTTTAGAAATTGAATTAAATTAAGAATTTTAAATGAGAATTATTTTTACTGAGTATAAAGTATGCGGTTTTTCAATCTAAATGCAAAATATTAGCAAGGATAGTTTTAATAATGCAGTTTGTAATATAAATTGGAATTACTATTTAATTTATGTAAGAAAAGAGCTTCGATAATTTGCTTACTCTCTGATATTTTAAAATACTAACAATGAAATAACAAAAAGAAGTTATTTTTAAATTTCAATCATATTAAATTGAATTCTTTATAACAACGCTAACAAATAGCATATAATTGTAGAAAGAATAACAAAGCAGACCAGACTGTGTAGTAGTCAGGGAACGGACCTTACACCAGAAAGGTTCGATTTCGGACATGGCATAGATGTTCTTACATTCT
Source organism: Parasteatoda lunata (assembly GCA_949128135.1). Classification (NCBI taxonomy): domain Eukaryota; kingdom Metazoa; phylum Arthropoda; class Arachnida; order Araneae; family Theridiidae; genus Parasteatoda; species Parasteatoda lunata. The sequence goes on along the minus strand of OX421973.1, from coordinate 57,768,598 downwards.
TTGTACTATCTGTCCTAACTGAGGGAGTAATATTTGCCCACCTAATATGGTGCTCCTGAAAAAGTGGTCAACAAATCTGTCCTTTTGACACCTGAAAGACGAGTGTCAATCGGCTGGGCATTGGAAAAAAATTACCAACTCATAAATCCTACTTTATATGAAAATAACTTTGCAAATTTAATTGCCATTTTCAGTAAAAAAAATGCTTCACACTGAAGAAAATTAAAATATTTGGATATAACTATAACCAAGTCAAACATGCTTCAACTATTAAAGAAGTTGAGACATTTTAATAACAAAGCAATAAACTCATTCTTTAAAGGAAACATAAAATTTCCTTAGATAGAAAAAAGTAAAAAAAAAAAAAAAAAAAAAAAAGTGCGGGGAGTCCCTCCGCGCGGAAGAAGTGAAACTTCGTAATGTGGAAATGAAAATAGGAAGGGGTAGAAATCGATTTTTAGTGAAATCATATTGTTTCTTTAAGACAAACTTTATTAACATTGCTTACAACCACCTATCTACATAACTTTATTTTAAAATGTAGCGCAGAATTACATTACAATAATAATAATAAAAAAAAATAATAAAAAAACAATTATCTTAGTTTTAAACTCTTGAATTAAAAGCGTAATAATAGCGATACATGAAAATAACATTAAATTAGGGATGCAAAAATATTTATAGAAAAACAATACTTTTATGACTTTTATGCTAGTGAGAACCAAAACAATATGGAAATGAATGAGGGAAAACTGGATCTTAACACGTGATTTCCCGGCCAATAAAAATGTAGCGTTAAACGTTTAACTCCACCTTGTTGCAAGACGCATAAGAAGTTTCACTTCAAAAAAAATACATAAATCTAAAAAAGAGTAATCTAAAGTTATCTTCAACTGTGAAGAGCAATTATTTTTTTCATAAAGTATCACTTAATTAAAAGGATTTAATCAGAGAAGATTACTTTTCATGCATTGCTTAATGCTTTTTGATAAGATAAGCTCTTTATGTACTAAGTAGTCAGGATTTTTTATCGGTCAAAACTCCGTATCTTAGAATCGTTAAAAATAATTTATAATATTCGCATAAATTCTCATTAAGTTAATTTAAAAGTTTTAATGAAGAACATTAAACAATTTATTTGGGTAAAAATTGAAAAAAGAGGCATATTGTTATCCCCTGTCAGATTGATGACATGCATTCCTGGAGAATACGATTTTTGTACTATTAGTTATACTTATTATATAAGCTCAAAATATATTGAATGATTTACGAGAATACTGTCTTGCATTGTAAGTTAAATCTTACATTGCGAAGAAGTATTCTCGTACAGTCAAATCTTTTTTTAGAAATATATAATTTATAGGATGTATTGAAAATTACAGGTAAGCAAAACCATAATGTAAAAAATTCTGGATCAAACTACGGTCATTTTGGTCAAATTATCCCTTTGGGTGCATCATCCATAAAATCTATTTGGCCATAAAATTCATTATTACCCAAAAATATTATACCGTACTTTTTACAGTAATATTTGTTTAATTAGAACGATTCAGTGATTTTGCTGTAATTATTAATGAAAAAAAAACTGTGTATTATATTTTTTGCTCCGTATCATGTTAATATAAAAAGAACCGGCACCCTGACTGTCGGTTTTTTGTACCGTAATTTGATTCGGAATCACAGTGTACATAAATGACTCATAAAAATCTAATACTTTAAAAAAAATTATAATAATTTATTGCAACGATAAAGTAATAAATTTATTTTATAGCATTGTCTGAAATTTGTGAGAAAAAAAAGTAAATGGAATTGCTATCAAATTGTTTTTTTAAAATTCATTTCAAGAGACTTATAAAAATAATTTTAATAGATGAAATGGAATAAAAAATTTCAAATTTTTTTTAACGAATTTGTTACCATTCTAAGCAGATCTTGCTTTGAAAGTGTTTAATTTTTCTTGAATTTTTGTTTTTGTTTTTTATTAACATTTTTGAAATGGAATAATAAATTTTTTGAATGCCTAAAAATATGACCACTCCGAGAAGTGAGTATTTTATTCTATTTCCAATAAGCCTTTAAGGAAAAATAGCAAAAATTTTAATATTCAATTCCAAAATCTTCAATTTCAATATTCAATTCACTCATACCTTGTTTAAATAAAATTTATAGGAATTTTAAGATAAATTTTACTATTGTTATTTAATAATAAACAAGTAAATTTTAATTTTTTTATTATTTTTGATTTTTAATTTGTATCATATTTTTCATATATTTTTCTTAAATATAATTATTTAAACAACCAGAAGTTAATAAAAGAAAAGTTTATTTTGACAACTTTGAGAAATATTCTTATGACGAATAAAAAATTTAAAAGAATCTCCTTTTTAAAATTTTGAATGACTAACTTCACACCATTATTTGAAAAACATAATATATTAAGGTTTTGAATTAATTACTCATATCCAAATTCAGTCAAAAAAATTTAATTTTAGATTCGTAATAGTAGGATTAGAAGTCATTTAGAGAAATCTAAGTTATTATTTTTAGATATAAGAGGATTGATTGCTAGTTAATGTCTTTAAGAGTTGTAATTTTTGAAGGAAATCTATATTAATAATTGAAACCATCTTATTAGCCTTTTTAAAGCAAGAAATAATCAAATAAGCGTAATAATTTAAATTATTTATACAAAAAATTTGATAAAAATAAAATGTTATTGTAATAAGTGGCAATATAAAATGAATAATTAATGATTTTAGGAAATAAATAATGCTAATAAAATTTGCAATGTTTGGTAAATTTTTCAGACATGTCATAATGAATATTTTATTTAAATTAATTACTTTTTTTAAAAATTTTATAGCAATTATTAACTCTTATAAAAACACTTAATTAACAAAAGGTATTAACGAAATATAAAATAAAAAAATATTTTATATTTATAAAGAAGAGTTTTGTCTTAGAAAAAGCTATTGTTTGAATCAGAAGAATTTCTAATCCTATAGAATACATAGACCTCACCTTTATTAACTTTCTTTTTTGAACCAGGTTAATTTTTTTAAAAATCTGCATGAGCTAGGATAAAACTTTTTTGCGGCTTAAAGATATTTGTTGTTATTTTATTCCAAAAAGTAATTACCCTAATTACCAACTGCACAACTTTCTTTGATAAAACTTCCATGTACAGTTTCTTTTATCTTCTTTCCAAGGAAAACTTTTTTGCTGTATTTTAAACGGGAATAATGAAGGTTTTGATAAGAGCCCTTCATAGAATAAAAATAACTTTTATTGTTTGATAATCTTTATTCAAAGAAAATGATGTTCTGGGCTCGTATAAAACTTATGAGAAGCTAAATATGGCTTTACCTTTTAAGTTTGTCTTCAAAAGTTGTCTTTGAATGGAAAAGTTTAATTGGATGAAAAATTTCAGTGATTCGTTGTTTTTCTATTTCCATTTTGACATCCATTAAGCAAATTAATGGACAAACTGTCATGTACAAACAGTTTGGTCAAAGAAAAATGTTAAAAAATTATTTCTTAAAACAGTATATTTTAAAATAAGAGTTACATCATGCGTTGTTAAAAAAATTTGGCTATATACAAGATTTACTATTTTAAACTAATTTTTAATAATTAATGACACAGAACAAAATCAAGTTCGTTATACAATATTAGTTTATTACAGAAAACATTTGAGATAAAGTTCGTTTCAAAATTTCCTCTTTAATTATTTTAGATTTAGTTTAATAAATGAATTTTAAAAATTGAAAAAAAAGAGGGTTCTTTTGTTTATCAATGAACTATTTTTATTACAATGAAACAAAATTTTAAAACTAAGGAGCTCTTCCCTCTACTCGCTGCAGCTTACTAATCCCTAAATTTGAATTGAGATTTTAGCAGTCATTATATTACACTGTTGGAATTTTTATTTAAAAGTTGGAAAAATAACCAGCAGCAATTTGTCCATCCAATTAACCGTAGAGTTTACGGTAAAGAACATTTTTACGGTAAAGAACATTTTTTACTTTTATGGTTTTGAAACCACTTACGACTAGGATGGTTAAAAAGCCATGAATAAAAAACTACACGGTTTTTAACCATTTACAACGAGCATGATTTTAAAACCGCAAAAAAGAAATTTAACTAGACATTGGAGTAATAGGTAATCGATAGGTAACGATCGCTTTTAGATAGGTAATGAACATTGGAGTTAGGTTGTGGTTGAGTTGTGCTTAATCAAATGAACCGTGAAATGTTGTTTCATTAGTTTATCTCGTTCTGTCATCTATCGTAAGAGATGAGAAACACTAGACTTTTTGTTGTGTTAAACTGCTTTATGGTGCTGTCATCAATGCGCGACTGAGAGTATCGTATTCTAATAGTTCAGGGCCACGCATTGGGGCGTGCAACACTCTGAAAACTCATTATGTGTTGAAAAGAATGGAGGAAATATCATGGTGGAACGCTGGGACTCGATCCACCATTATGTCAGTCATAAGATTGACAGATTTGCCCTCTTCGCTATAATATGTACCCAGATCATAATAGAATATAAGTGGCTTCATTAAGTGAGCTTTGTTGATGCGATAAAATTGTGGTTGTTTAACCGTATTATGTGAAAGCAGTTAATAAACAGTTTTTCTCTCAGCTAACAGTTTGAATACCATCGTATTTTACTGTTTTGTTTGAATATGGTAAAATAACAATTTAATTAAGTGTCATTTAACCATTTTTCCCAGAAGTGTCTTACAATGTATTCTAAAACGCTTCACTTACTCTCCATGTTTCAAAATTATTGTTTTAAGAAAATTTTTTATTCAATGAGTAGTTTCATGATTTTTTTTTCATGGAACGAGACAAAAATATTTTGAAATGACAAAAGTTCGAAAAAAAAAAAATTCTTGGAAAAAAAAGAAAAGAAAAAGAACTACTTTTTATATCTATGGCAACTTTAACTGGAGTAAAATTTGAAACTGGAGTAGAACTAATTAAAAGAAGATGTGCAGAAAGCGACGCGGCTCAGGAAGCATCAAGTACAAAAATTTTCTTAAATTATCTCGAATAGATAATTCTGAATTAGGTGCTACAACAGTGATAAAGAACCAAAAAACTATTTCTTCACGAAAAGTGCAGAAACTTATAACTAACTAACAGTTTTTTTGGTTAGGAACTGTATTATCGAAAGAAAAAGACTTTGAAAAATAAAGTATGTTTCTGCATAATATTAATTATTTTAACTCATTTTAGCATCTAGAATTTTTATTAGAGAAATGTTATTTTGACTTAATGAAGTTCAGAACTCACATTTCGCATTTTTTGAATTGCATCATACGTTTTTTAACTAGAATTTTCTGAACTCAGGCGAGTGAATAAAAGTAGTTTGAAACCCTGAAAATGAAATAATTTTAAAGGATAAGCAATCTTTTGGAAGTAAAAAAATAAATAGCAAAAACTATTTTTTATTTTATTTTGTAACCGTCGTTGAACAGCCGAAAATTTTTATGTGTTTTTGACTTCTAATGTTCAACTCCGTAGCCTTGAAATTTTGAACCCAATCCAGAAGACAAGAGAACTCCTGTATTAAGTATTGGGATAAATTTGCCTTTGTGGAGGACTTTTTGATGGAACTAACCCGCATTTGTGTTACATGGAAAGAAAGACCTCGAGAACCTCCCACGGGTAGCCTGACTGCAAAGGGACCCTAACCCATGATCCTTCTACCACAGAGAATATTTTACGTCAGCACTGTGGTCGGTGCAAGCCGGACGAGAATTCGTATCAACCAGCCATCGCCATGATTTGAACCCGGTTCACTTCATTGGGCGCTCTATCCCCTGAGCCATCGCGGCTCTAAAACTATTTTTGAAGTAAGCAAATTAAACGTTACTAAAGATGTTGCTAATGAAGATTCCAAAATAGTATAAGACTGCGGTTTCCAAAAGGAACCTGTTAGTTCCTTGAAAGCATCAGGAGGGTTCCGAGAGGTATATTTTTTCCCCAACGAATAATTGTTTTTGAAACCTGCAATTATGTTTATAACCAATCAGTAATCCCTAATTTATTTAATATGTAGTTTCGTTATGTATTTGGTAAATTATTTAATCAAAATATAGTGAAAAAATAGCATTATTTTTAAACAAATATATTTCAAAATAGCAATATATTGAATAAATTAAGAAAAAGATTAGCATTTATAAAAAATAATTCTACTTTTATTTTCTATCAAACTTTTTAATTCAAAAAAATATCAGAATTTAGCAATAAAAAACTTGTTTCTCTGATAATCCTTCTTAGTATTTATAACAGTTAAATAAAGGTGAATAGTTCATTTGCATTTAAACAAAACCAATAATCCAGCTGATTTTATTCATTTTTCTCTTATGCATACACCAAAAACATAGTCAGAACTAGACTTGATAACGCTTCAGTCTAAACTGTCTAAAATAAACTTAATTTTTGAATATTATTTATAAAAGATGAAAAAATCAACATTAATATTTTCAAAATGTTTAGTGTTCCTTTGATTAAGAAGTTTACAATTGCTAATGATCTTTATTTGTTAAATCAGGGTACCAAAAGTAGACGATCATTACGGTAAGGTGTTATTCGAGAAGTAATCTCTAACGGTCTAAAGGTTCAACAAATGGTGGTTCATAGTACAGCCCAATTTTCTTTGCTTAAATGATTTAAGTGCTTGGCAGATTTATTCTACTAAAGATTTATTAATTCACAAATGTATAGTGCAATTTTCGCGTACATAAATAAAAAATTATTTTTCTAAAAATAAAAAATTAAAATTGATCAAAAGTGCAACGAATTAAGTTTTCTGACGTGGTTTGCTCTACATTTTTTGGGGGATTAACAAGAAAAAAATATAATCATTTTTAAAAATTCATTAGTTTTAAATAATAATCAATTATTAATTATTCTGAAAAAATGGTTTGAAATGTGAATTTACAATGTGTTTAAAAGTGAGTTTGACAAAGTAAAAACTCACTTTACAATAAACGCACCTACGTTTTTTCTACTATTCTGTTTTTAAAGTCAACATTGCTTAACTAATGTATTTTTTTTATCTGGTCACTCCGTAAATATAATTATTTTTAAAAATTATTTTCTTAAATTTATTATTTTCATACCATAATCAATTATTAATTATTCTGAATAGAATGTTTGAAATGTGAATTCATAAAGATTTAAAAAGTAAGTTTAAAAAAGTGAAAACTCACTTTACTTTAAATATATTTACGTTTTTCTACTTATCTTTATTTAATATTAAAACTGTTTAGTTAGTATATTTTTTTATGAGAACACTCTTTAAATTAATTATTTCTTTTACATTTGCCTAGAAATAAAATTTAAAAAAATAAACTGCTAGCATTTTTGCCAATTCAATTCATTTAAAGCCGTAGTTCGGTTCTAACTTTCACCATTTCTAATTAGTAAATCCCTAAACGACTGTTTATACGAATCAGAAGGACATTTCAGTAACACGTGACGCGTGAAGCGTAAATTTCCAATCCAATCTCAACGGATCTTCTCATTAAAATGTAACTTGGCGTCGAAGCCTTTATGTTTGTACATTTTATCAAATGCATTCAACAACTTACATGAGGGGATTAAAAGTTTAAAATTAAGGAACGTAAACTTGCTCTAATGAATTGAAACAGTAATGATATTTATTTTGCTTACTATTGGAAAGAAAAATAAATAATATAAACGTGTAAATTTTTAAAATTCTTTTCAAAAGTGAATGTTCTATTACTAAAATCTACTTTTTTATGAACGTAAAATGAACTCTATTCTTTGTGAATTTAGAAACTATCTGCAATAGTTGTTTATAGAAAACAACATTATTATTAAAGATACAATCCAAAATATGATATTTTGTATTAATTTTTTTAATTTCAAGTTTATGAGAATTGAAAATGATAATTAACGTGGAACAGTAAAAAGGAAGCAAAAAACTCTTAAGTAGAAATAATTAAAAAAAAGTTTATATGAGGGGGTATAAAGATGTATAATAGGTTTAAATAACATTAATAATTTGAAAGAATGCATAGTTTTAAACACTTAATACATATTTTTACCGTGATATGTACTTACCCACTTAATTTTAACTAATATTTTTCAGATATAAATGTTTATTTTAAAATACGTCCTGAAAAATTGTGTTTATTTTAAAAATCGAATTTTTGAAATTAACATTCATAAATTTTTGGAGTAGGGGAGAGTGGGGTCAATTGTAAAATTTTTTACTTAACTATTTTTAACTAACAAAAAATCCAATATATCATTAGTATTAATTGACAGACGAGTAAAGTAGACTATCCTCTACTAGAAAAAAATAATAAATACCTTATTTTAAATTTTATTATATTAGTTATTAACAATTTTTACAGTCGTGCACTTGTTACAATTGTCCCCTCTTACGGGGTCAATTCGAACAGTTCATAAATTTAACTAAAACATAGTTAATTATACATATTATTATAGTTGTGATATATTTTTTTATTGATCAAAATAGTAGTGATATTTTAGGAGTAAAAATAATAATGAGCAGAGACCTAAAGGGTTAAACTTTTAACTTTAAGGGGTTAAAAATTTTAATTTATGCTGTGAAAGGTGACAAATAAAATAATGCACATGCAACATAATATAAATGATATAGGAAACTATTGGTGGTTCTTAAAGAGTTAAGTAATGGTTTGTAAACATAAGATTATTTATTTTCAGCTGTTACATTCGTCCCTTTACTTATTGTTACAATTGTCCCCAAGACGCCATTTCAGCTTCATTTGTTAAAAACAATGCTAGTTAATTAACAAAACTAATCTTTTTTCTTTTTGAAATGTTAATTAAGGTGTCCACTTACATATTCGGTTAATAATTTTTATTTGTTTAAACAAAATTACTTTGTTACAATATAATATTCTAATACCAAAAAAAGTACTTACGTAGCGTGAAAATATCTTTTGTGATGTAACTCTTTCAAAAGTACATCAAAATGGTTGCCAGCAGGAGTGTACATGTAGATTTATTAAATACACCTTGTGCGCCACCTAGGAACTAAATCTAGAACCCGACACTCGAAATTTTTGCTCTGTTACAATCGTATCCTGTTACAATTGACCCCACTCTCCCCTACTCTTCTCATATTTCTTCCTGCATAACCTATAAGCACGAAGCACAAAACACACGATAGATTTAAAATGTCTTTGCTACTTAAACTGATGGAGCGCAAAACTTTAAGCTCATTGAAACAAATTATTTTAATTTATGTTAAATGTAAAAAGTTTATAATGATTGCTTAATAATATATACGTCTTAATAGATAGGCATTTTTATATATAAAGATATATTAGTATATCTTTATCTGAAGATATAAAGATAAGTAATAAAAATGACATAAAGATATTAATAGACAGTTTTACAGAGAAAGATAGATTAATAGTGTTCCATTTAGATACATTTCCCATACATACATAGGACATTATTACATATAATGATAGATAAATAGCCTTACACATGAAGGTAGACAAATAGTTTTATATAGAAATTTGAAAAGAACATATAAAGATAGATGGTTTACGTGCAAAAATAACTATCTTAACATATAAACGTAATTTTATATTTTGGCAAAAATATAATACTTTTTAACAGCTTTCTATTTATGTCAGGTTTTTATTACCCAGTGTCTAGTTCAATGATTTTTAAAAGTTATCACGAATGCATGAGCACAAAAATTGAAGCCTTAAAAAAATGCAGTCTTTGTAGAATTTAGGACTTATTTTTGACTTTTAAATTCCATTTCATTGCTTCAGTTGCAAAACCTTAGCAATTTCCTTACTTTAAAACTGATGCAATTAGAAAGAATTCTTTATATTCTAAAAACTTATTGAGTTGATTTGTTATTGAAATATAAGAGTTTAATGTATGAGGAAATCTCTCGCAAATAAATTTTACTAAAATAAAGAACTATAATTACACAAGAAACTATAGAATATAAAAGTAAACTCACATACATTTATAATTTGCAACAAAATCTCTAATTAAATAATATATTATTCATTATTATTCAAGAACAACATATGTAAATTTATTTATTTATGATGCATTTTGATACGTATTTATATTCAATGTTTCAAGTATACTGATAATTGTATTTTCTATAACTAGATTGATAAAGTACAGAGGTAAAAGGTAAATTAATTGAAGCGTTGAGTAGTAAATGCTATTATAGTATTGATTTTGAATTCTAATGGTTTCTCAAACGCAAAGAAAGTTTAATCTGATAATAAAATTGTATTTCCGTTAATTCATTTTTCTTTTTTATATTAAAATGGCTTTAAATATAATGAAGATGAAGGGGATAGACTATTAATATTGATATAGCACTCTATTTGTAACTATTTAGAAATTATTAACTTATGAAAGCACATTATTAGAATAAAATGGTCCAAAATAAAAGGGATGATGCGATTAATTCTTTCTATTACTGCTTTTATCTCTTCACTGCATTATATTATTAATAGTAATACCGTGTATGAATATTATTCAAATTCACTCTTAATGAAATATACATTTTAAGTCAGCAATTTGTACTTCTAAAGTACATAATTAGTTACTAAAAACAGATTATGTTTTGAAAATATGTACATAGATAGAGACATTTTGAAAATATTCTAATGTTATGGAAATTTTCTAAGTATAAAACGTTTGCTCAAGTTCTAACTAAGAATTTTTAAACAAAATGATTCGCCTTTACTCGTAGCAAAATAGTGAATTTATATAATTCGCCCGTTGGATAGTAAATACTGTTACGATCAAAACAGTGATATTTTTTTTTATATTTAATTAATTTTTTTATCTACAAGTACTGTTCACAAAATGCTATAAGAATAAAATAATTGCTGGTATACATAAGAATTAATTTGAAATTAAATTATTATAGAAGAATCACAATATGAATTAGAATGTTAATTATAAATAGTTAAATTATGCTTTTTTTTCCTTCTTTTTTTAAAAAAAAGTTACTGTTAAGAAGTAAACTTATGATCAGTGCATTTCAAGAATACTTTTGTTAAGTTTTGGTTATTTAGCAATACTGTTATTTACATTCATGTTTCATAAAATATTTTATGGTGTGCGTTGTTAAATATTAAAATGTTTAATGAAATTATATATTCCTATAAAATATCAATTTATTTATATTGTTTATATATATATATATATATATATATTGTTTATATATATATATATATATATATATTGTTTATATATATATATATATATATATATTGTTTATATATATATATATATATTGTTTATATATATATATATATATATATATATATATATATATATATATATATATATATATATATATATATATATATATATATATATATATATATATATATATATACATAAATTACTTATATTACCTATACATATTAAAGCTACATATTAAATTATTTATACATTTGCTTTCTAAAAACTTTAAAATACATCTTCATGTATTTTATACATTTATATTAAATTTTTTTTCCGTGCATTTTTCTAATGAAACATAAAGTTAATTTGAATTTGCAATTTCCTCACAAAGTACTTAAAAATTAGTTTTTGTTTTGTATTTGTACTTTTACATGTACTTTAAACTCGTTACCTTTTGAAATCAAGACTTATTACCTTTCACTCGTTACTTTTGCCTAAAGTACTTGTACCTTTACTCGTAATACCTGATCTAACGTTCTGATAGTAACGTTCCCATGCATGATCATTAAGAGATAGAAATTTACAATGTACACTTGTAATTAATCATTAATTGTGTTAAATCATACGGCTGTGCATAGCGTGTTAACTTTGCTGCCTTAAAGCTTGGGTTTATCACCACGAGGAATCAATTTTCGGATCAGATTTTACTGGATACCTGCAAGTTACGTCAATTTTGATTGGCTGAGCTACGCTTGACGTTGCTTGCAACAAACTACTTGAAGTTATGAAATGGCAGAAACAATTTCGAAAACTAACAAATCACATGTAAGGAAGACCGTACTGAAATCATAAAACCAGTTTGATTGCTTGATGAAATTTAGTTTTTTTAAAAAGCAAGGCCGTTATACAAACAACCCTTATTTATTTCCCCTACAATCAAACAGGTTTTGAAGTTTTCCTGTACCATCTTTCGCAATAGTGATTTCACAGATGTCGGAAAGTTTTGGCTTTTTTTCCCTTGTTTAAATATTATTTTTTAAATCCATAATGTGCATGCTTTCTTGTCTCTATGAAAAGGGTGTTCAAAAAATGTATATTAAAGGCGACTTCTATACAGCTCCTTGTATTTTCTTCCTTTCATTTATCTTTATTCAAATAAAGACATCTTTTCAGGATTATCCCGATTTTCATAGCCCTTCTCTTCGTTGTTACATGACACTTTTCCCCAAAGAGATACTCTGTCTAACAAATCTAAAGCCTGCAGCTGTCCCTTTTAGTAGATAGGCGACAAGTTTCTACTCCAAGTGTAGCCCGATTCTTAGTTTCCCAAAGTTTCTCCTACTTGAAGTCTTTAAGAGACTGTCGGTATTGTGAAGAAAGTTGTATGCGATCAATCGGCTAATGGCTTTTGTCGCTTTCGGATTTTTCTTCATTTGTTGAATCGATTTGTTTTACGAGGACCGAGAGTGGCTCTTAAGGGTTTAGCAGAGTCTTTTCCAAAGTTTGTGGTGGCTCTTAACCTTCGAATAAGGATTTATTGTCATTATCAGAATTCACTGAAGGAGAAAAAGAATGGTATTTTGGAATATTTATATCGACATTGTCTAGGAAGAAAAATTGCAGGAAAAATAATGTCGATGAATGTAATAGTTAAATCATTTAAAATTATAATATCACTAAGCATTATATACATTTATATTTCAGCAATAATTATTCTATGCTTTTTAATATACACACAGATATGATCTATATATATATATATATATATATATATATATATATATGTATATTATGTCAAAAATAGATAAAAAATATCATGTCAATGATTTATTTTATAGTGTAAAGTTAAATTAGATAAAAAAATTATTTTAGAAAAAAACTAAACAACTCAAGCAGACCTCGTCTCATTTTTTAAAGTAAACTGATTTTCATGATATAAAATAAAAGGCAAACTTAAACAAAAAAAAATAGTTTAATAATTTATTTATTTATTTATTTACTCATCATTTTATCAGTAGGTATCATCATTTTATCAGTAGAGTCATTTTTATGGACGCTTAATTTTATTCATCGCTCGCCAGCAATAGAGGCTATTCTTCACCAGGAAAATGACACTGAGTAAAATTAAAATCGCTTGGAAAAATCATTACATTCGATAACATTAAGTTATTAGAGATAACCCCTAAGAACAACCAAACCTCCATTAACGACCTTTTTACTCTGGAGCAGAATGTTGTCGTTCCCGAGAAATTTCATTGTATATTATAAAGACTGTTTATCAATATTTCTCCGAAATAATAATTATTATCAAACTATATAAAAATGATTATATAAATTTTTGTTAAATGAATTTTTACAAAATAACCTTGTAAATATTTTCCCCACTTTCAAGTTTTAATTTTTTGTGCCTATATTGTGGAAACTATAGTGTTTAGTTTCTAGTGTTTTTGAAAAAGAGTGTAGTGATAAATTTTAAAAGTAAAATAAAAATTGCGTCAAAAATTCAAAGTATTCCAAGGCCTTCCTCCATTAAACAGGCTCAATGTTCAAATATGTTTTATTATTGAAATTAGTATTTAAATTCTCACTCAATATTAACATTCGTACGATTTTTCCCAAGAGTTTTAAATTTAATGAAGTTTTTTGAATTAAAAATTATAATAATTAAAACGAATGAACTGCTGTTTTAGAGAGTTATTGATAATTTTGGCTTTTAATTTGTAAAATTACTCTACATTTATTTTGTTCTTTTCGTCTCTGATCATTCTATACATTTAGAAAGTTACTTGGAATAGATATATTTTAAAAAAAGACCCCAAAAAAGACAGATTTTGAAAAGGGATTTGGTGATAAAATTTCTAGGCTTTGTCATAAAAAATAAATCGGGTATATCTCGGAAGTTTAATAATTTTTTCACCTTTAATGCCACATCCACCTCTCTTTATACAGTTAATAATTGATAATAGAAGGGTAACAGTTAATAACAGTTCACAAAACAGTTCACATTGATAACAGTTCACAAAAATAACTAACAATAAAAACGATACGCTGTTTTGTTTGTTTCAATGACAAGTAATATTTGTTTAAAACTTACAACATCAAAATAAGTAAATTGAAAACAAATTACAGCTTGACAGGTAAGACCATTGAAATATGACACTTTTAGAAAAACTTCTTCTCTAGGGTTATTTTTTAAAAGGGATTCAAAATGAAGATAAAGTAAGATTTCCCACGTTTCCATCCAATCTATACTCAACGAATTCAAAAGATCATTCTTTTTTTTCTATCTTTATTGAAACTCTTGAAGAAAGAAGATTGAATTAAGCTTTATGACTGTCATGTAAAATTTCAAAGAATTGAAGAAAAGGTATTTTATTATTTCTATCTTCAAGAATCATAAATTTATGTCACTTCCTTTTATACTGCTAATAATAAGAAGAAAAAAAACTGCAGTTGAAATGAAAAAGGGAAAAAAATTTTCGAAAAGAATCTCGGTTATTTTAGAATAGGTGATTATATTTCTACGAAAAATTGTACATATCAAATTGTTTGTAATTTCATACACTGTTTAATAGGGTTTTTAACATAATAATTATAGCATTCTTTCTTTTCAAGATAAAATTTTTCTCACGTTCTTATAATTTGCAAAGTTTTTCTTATGAAATTTACAGAGCAGTTGCGTATGTAGCAACAATTTTTTTCCAACGTTTAAAATTTCGAAATTAAGTAATCCTTCGAAATAAAATGTGTGCTTACAAATTAGTGCTGTTTGAGATAAGATGATAATATCGTGATTTTTCATCACTAAATATCAATATTTATTGCTATCACAATGTTTTTTTTAAATAGTTGTTGTTTCTAATGTCACTTCAGATCGTAGTTTTGACCTGAATCAGAGAACGATCTATCTCTAATCCAGTACCCCCAGAGGTTTTGATTTGTTATGGGGACTTGGAGGACTTTGCGACTCAACAAGTTTAACGTGCACCAGTCACAATTTACTACACTTCTTTGGTCTTCTTCGAGTCTTCGGCCGGCGGGGTTCGAACCCACGAGCTCTCGGACATGGGGCCAAAGCCCTACCAACCAGGCTATCCCGGCCCAATTTAACTAGTTTAAATTGGTATTACATTAACTATTATTTTAGATGAACAAACGAAATGTATCAACACTTATGATAATATCGTATTTAAGTTAGCATTAATAATTGAGACAATTAATAAAATTTGAGATAGTTAATAAAATTGAGATAATATTTGCGACAATTTTGTATTCTACATAGTGAAAAATAAATCGGTTAAATTTACAGAAAAAATTGACATCTGGTGTGCTAGTATAAAACCGTTTATTTGACTGACAATTGTGTTATTTAGAAACAAGCGCCTGCTTTTCAAAGAGTTAAGTACAGTTATTTTAACAAATTTTTTTAAATTTTATTTTAAAAAATTATGGTATTTTAACAACAACAACAAAAAAGATAATGAAATAACCAGTGCGGTCATTATAAATACCATTCTAGTCGGCGGGAACCGAGAGCAGAATTATCAGGACCAGTCAGCGCCGAGATTCGAGCCCGGGTCATCTGATTGGGATAAAGATGCTCTGTCCCCAATGTGCCAACAGAAAAACATATTTAACGCTAGAAATTTAAGATTTATATTAAAACAGTTTTTACACTACTTACTAATTATAAGATAACTTCATTTTAATTATCTTTATTTTTTTAGCTAAATAGCACTGATATTTAAATTAATTAATGTACTCCATTAAACTAAATATAATAAGTTAGAATATTTCAAGAAAAACGTGAATAGTTTGTAGAATTGATGAAACTATACTATACTATAAAACTAAACTATAAAGCCGTAATCGAAGGAAACTATATTTAAGAATACTCTAAAATGATTATCTTCTTTTATTATTATTTTTCAAATGAAAAATTCTGAAAATAGATTTTATTTTTAGCCAATCACGCAACGGGATAGATAAATGAATTTTTTGTGAAAGATAAATGAGTTCCAGCATATCTAAACAAACAGTTGGTTAGCGTTTTTCTCTAGGCCAGAGATTTTTCATTCTTACAAGAACACGCTTCCTATAATTTTATTAATAAATTAAAAAAAAAATCACATCATTGACTTTTAAGTAATAATAATTGAATTTCACTTGCATTTCCCAAAAAGGAATTAAGTTTAGTTTGTTATTCATTAACTCTTTAAAATATTAATATTAATGTTTAAATTTATACAATAGTAGGATTTTCTTTGGTATTATTTTTAAATAAAAGTTCCAAGATGAAACTTTATTTTTCGCCAATCTGCCAACGGGATAGAAAAATGAATTGATATTAAAAGATAAATGAATTCCCTTTTATCTAAACAAACAGCTGGTTAGTATTTTTCTCTAGGAAAGAGATTTTCCATTCTTACAAATACATATCCTATTATTTTAATCTAAAGGAATATCACAACATTTAACTTTTAAGTAAAAATAATTTAATTTCCTTTTGCATATCAGAAAAAGAATTAACTTCATTATCATTGACGTTTAAAAGGTATTTAAATTTCACTTACATTTCCGAAAAAGAATTAGCCTGAGTTTGTTATTCATCAAATCATTTAAAGATTAACAATAATGTTCAAATAGTTTTTAAATTTATTTTATAGTATGATTACTTTCAATGGTATTATTTTTAAAACAAAAGATTCGAAAAGCAAAATTTATTTTGAGCCAATCAGAAAATGCGAAAGATAAATGAATTGATCGTATAAAAGATAATGAGTTCCATTTTATTCTAAACAAATAGCTGAGTACTAATTTTCCCGAAGTCAAAAATTTCCAATTCTTGCAAATACATTTCGATGCATTCCTATGAATTTATTCATAAATTGAAGAAAATCACAACGTTAATTAAGTTAAAACAATCGAATTCAATTTACATTTCTGAAAAAAGTAATAGCCTTAAATTGTTATTCATCAATTCTTTAAAAGATTAACATTTAAATAGTAACATTTTTTAATAAAGAAGCGCTGATTTTTAAATGTATCCTTTCATTAAAGCAAGAAATGAAAAAGTAGAATATTTCAAGAAAGTTTTGAAATATATTGTTAATAAAATGTTCTCAAGTGTGGAGAAAGACTTTTTAAAAGCTGCAATGAAAATAAACTAAATTCTAGAATACTAAAATCTATACTAATACTGAATACTGTAATAACTTCTCTTCCATGATTCTTCAAATAAAAGATCTGAAAAGCAAACTTTATTCTTAGCCAATTAGCCAGAGAAAAAAGAATTTTTAGAAGGATAAATGAATTCCATTTTATCTAAACAAACAGCTGAGTACAATTAGATTAAATTTCTCTATTTTAGAGATTTTCCATTTGAAGAAATGCATTTAGACTTGTTGCGATGATTTTAATCCTAAATGGAAGACTATCTATCACACATTTGCTTTAAAGTTAAAATAATTTAATTTAACTTTCATTCCGAGAAAGAATCAGCTTTAATTTGCTATTCTTCAATTCTTAAAGGAAATGAAAATTCCTGAACAGTTCAAGCTGTTCAGGGATTTGAATAATTTATGAGCTTTTACTTATTGTTTTTGCATATCGTTTATTTCGAGACAAGTTTTAAACCAAATTTCTTGGTAATTAAATTATATTAATAAAAAACATTATTTGGAATGCGATACATAAAACTTCTATAATATCAGCTTTGTACTTGATACTTAATAGTTACGTTCAAATATTGAAATTTTTCGGATCAAATGCAAATTGAAGAATTGTTTTAACGTCAATTTGCGAAAGAGAATGTTTAACTGTTAAATATATTTTGATTAGCGTATTTTTCAGCATTTTAAGATTAATTTGGTATTGGAACATTAAATGTTCAAATACCAAATACGCTTCGCTTTAGATTTGTATCCACAATACCATTACTATAGCAAATACATTTGAATAAATACTGATAAAATTTAGTTGAGTATTAATTTAGGCTGGCTTTATCACAATTGAATGTTTTGTCTAAGAGTTTGAGGTAGTATCTGGTTATAGAATGCTTTTTTCTGTGAATTTGACGTCTAATAAAGTGTTTTTTAAAGCAAATTGCAGTTTATATGAAAAACCTTTCAAGAGCTTTGCCTTTTTTTGAAGCTTCTTGTCCTCTATTTGACGTAATCCACCATCATTTTTGAGTAAGTGATAGCAAGTAATTCTAAAATAAATTGAAATATAATCTAAGTTTCACACTGAGAAAAAAGAATGGTAAAAAATAACAGAATATGGTCAAATTTACAGTGTTTCTGACTCTACAGGAACAACAGAAAGCTTGGTAATGTGTTCGGTAAAATTAACAGTAAAATATGATATCTATGAGCATGACTGCATTTATTCGGTTGTATTTTTTTTCAGTTTTATATCTTCTATTAAATATTTGGTAATAATAACCATTATTTTTAAAACTAGAATTTCTTGTAAACCGTTACCATATGAACGGAAACATTGCCAAATGAATTGTTTAATTACCGTATATTTTGCTTTTATTTACCAGAATTATAGTTTATTTTTTATCAGATAGGTCATTACCATACTCAATGGTAATTTTATAAGAATTTTTTTCTTAAGCCATACAAAAAAAACCGTGTTGTCATTTTACATTACTTATAGTTCGTAGGTTTGTATTTGATATACAGCTAAAAGGACTTAATTACAGTTGATGAGCATATTTTTGTTGTTGCTAAACACAATTACATCCAAAAATAAACAATAAAAGAATATTTATCGTCGGAACTCAAACTTCGTAAGGTTGTAACAATAAAGGAAAATTTTAATATAAATTTAGGCAATAAGATTTAATTAAAATATTTTGATATAAATTAATTTTTTTATAAAATGATCAAATTTAATAAAAAATATTTCAATCTAGTAAATAAGATGTTCTTTGAGAATATAATAAGAAAGATATGAGTCAATTCTTAAATTTTTGAAGTATTGCTAGCATAATTATTTATCATAAGACATTTCACATTTTATTAGTTTTGTTTTGGTTTCTTATTTATTAATATAAAATTTAGGGATATTTTTTTCATGTATAACTTTTTGTTAAACTAAAAATTAAAAAAAAAGAAAGTATACATTTTTATATAAACATAATTTTTTTGCTATTTTACAGGATCAATTATAAAATACTTTTGAAAAATTCTTTTTATGGTGTCAAAATTGTATTGACTTATTTAGGCTACAAAAAAATGTTTTCATTCTATTCACGGGATCATAATGATTAAGGGATTATTTTTGATCTTATTTAATGTCAGAAAGAGTCACCCTTAATCTATTAAATCGGCTATTTTCAACTTCAGAAACGCATAGAAAAATAGTTTTATAATCTGAACTTTTTTCGATTAGTTTTATTTTCATAATTGCATCTAAACTGTCATGTAGATAAAAATATTTTATCTAGAAAAAAATGTAAGTTACTCCAATTGGAATTTTTTTCGCGTTTCTAGCAAATGATTTTTTAGATTAAAACAATTTCGCACGAATAGTAAGTATTACATTAATTAAAACTTTTTCAGAATCTCCGAATCGCCAATGCAAATAAATTTGAGAAATATCCTCATTTAATTATCATCAAACGTAATGGTTGTTTTATTTCAGAATACTATAAAAATCCATCGAAATAAAAAAAAAGTAAAAACATCCTTTTTGTTCAGAAATAAAATTAAAAACTAATAATAGTGTTTAAATTATAACATTGGTTGGAACATACAAATTTCATTTAAAAAATTAAATACGTGGTATTCTATAAAATCAACTCTTAATGTACACTTTTTAGAATAAATTTTAAAATCGAATAATAAACAGTGCACTCAATGGGTGGTCACACATTAGTATTTTAAGAGAAAAAAAATAAATATACTATAAAAATCTAAAAAAAACACACTACTGAGGAAGTGGAAAAAATCATAATTTAATTGACTGTTGATGATCAGACCTTCGATGTTAGGGGCCTCCTTGGCCGAGTGGTATCGCCGGTCAAAACGCTCTGTTAAGCGTGGAGGTAGAGGGTTCGAATCCCGCCGTAACCCTGGATGTATTCTTTGTGATGTCTTTCTCAGAATTGTTCTATCTGTATTTTCTACTTGACAATGACTTATAAGCCTATATTGAGCACACAAGTCAGCAAATGTATGTAATTTCAATAAACAATAAACCTTCGATGTTATTGTTCCGAAACAAATCAATTCAGTAATAGTTCATTAGTAAATTATTTTAATGGATAAGCATTTTATTAGTTAACTTACTAACAATTATGCAAATATATATATTCCTATATATTTCTTGACAGTGAAAATTCTCATTTTTCAGTAACGTCATATGAAGCTACTCTGTGTTAGACTTTATATTATCTATTTGCCTTACTGAAGAAAATGTATAGAAAGGTAATTGTTTTGAATGAAATATGAAATTTTCTACTCTAAGAAAAAAAATATGATCAAAACTACCAGAATACGGTAAAATTTACCATGTTTCTGGCTCTATGGGAATACCAAAAAACAAGTCA
The DNA here is from genome assembly GCA_949128135.1 of Parasteatoda lunata. NCBI lineage: Eukaryota > Metazoa > Arthropoda > Arachnida > Araneae > Theridiidae > Parasteatoda > Parasteatoda lunata. The sequence goes on along the minus strand of OX421973.1, from coordinate 57,747,819 downwards.
ATATCTACCAAACCGCATTGGTAAAACTAATTATACAATATGGCTTTTATTGCCATTCTATTTGGTAGTAAATGAGGTAAAATTAGATAGTTTTAGGCAAAAGATGGTAATTGTAACAGTAATAGTATAGTTTGAGATGACGCAAAAATGTTAATTTTTGATAACCTCTATTTTATTCAGCATACATTTATTACCTTTGTTTTTAGTTGGTTATTTGATTTTTTTCCCTATGTGAGCAGCAAATTAACATCGACCAATATTTAAAATTACAAAAAATATGCATTTGAAAATGTACAAATGGCTGGACAAGGCTAATTAAAATCAGTAGGTGAACTGTTGCTAATTGAAACCTACATTAAGGTAAATAAAATTACTGCATTAGGGCTGTCCCAATACTCTAAAATGGAAGCGTAGAGGTAGCGGGTTCGAATTTAGAAATGCATTTTTTTTTATGTTCATCTCTAACTTAACCTATCTGTTTTTTAACTTGACAAGGGCTTATAATCAATCTTACTTTGTTATAAGCCCACAAGACTGCATATGTATGTGTAACAATAAATAAATAAAAATATATTGGAATAGTAATGATCTTATTTTTAGACCAGTATCGTTCTTCCGACAAACGCTATTCAAATTAGAGGAAGTGGGTTCAAATTAAAGCGTAACCATAAATGTGTAACAATAAATAAATTCATTTGGTTTGGATACAAATACAGGGACGTGTGCTTAATGCTAATAATTACTTGTCTCTTTCAAATTGCAGAACAGATAACATAAAAATGAAGAAAACAGTGCAAAGATTTTGAACCCATTACCTCTACGCTTCAGAGCGTTTGGTAGAAGGATAACACCCCGCTGCAATAGAGACCCCAATAATATAAAGGTTGTTTTACTTGAACCTCGCCGTGTGGTATTGTTATTCCCCTATCTGCTTTGATGCGTATATATAGTGGGTTCGAATCCCACAGTAACATTCAATGTATACTATTTTCACAAAATTGTACCATCTATATTAGAGACGTTCTTTGTATTCAGAAAGAAACCTACATATGCACTTAATAAATCCCACAACCTCATAAAAGATGGATAAAACAGTTACCATAGTATGATATATCTGAGTTCAGTATCTTTAAAATACTCCAGATAAACATTTGAAGAAATTCTCGTCCCTTTAACCCTTGTTATAATTGAGAAATTATATTAGAATAAGATATAAATCAGTCATCTAACTCCTATCAATTATTTAAAGAAAGTACCCTACTAAATAAACCGTAGGGACCAACCTGGCCGAGTGGTCTCTCCCGCCAAATGCTCTCTTTGGTGTGGAGGTAGCGGGTTTGAAACCCGCCGCAACCCCGGCTGTATTCTTTGTGCTGTCCTTCTCTGTATTGTGCTACCTGTCCTTCTATTTGACAAAAGTTTATAAGCCTTAATTGAGCACACAAGCCTGCAATTGTATGTTGTACAATAAATAAATAAACCGTAGAAACTCTTCTATTTTGTAAGAGGGGCCAAGACATAAAAAGATTATAATTACCAAACAATTGGTAAAATAATAAATAGTTCTGAAGATCAGTTTGGTAATTTATCGTGATATTTTAAAGCAAGGCAAAAAAATAAAAAAAACAACATTTATTTGGTTACAATACAGATTTGTATTTATTACATACTGAACTTTCACGTGTTTTCCTATAGGAAAATTTGATCAACCATATTTTGCTCTTAATTTTTATTTGGTTGCTGTGTCATCCAAGTTTTAGGATAATCCGTAATAGAAAGAAAATGTCAAGCTGATCCACTTGAATGGATCAACTTCAACCAAAGGGCACACAACACTACTAGTTCAAGACTCACTTGCTTCAGCAAGAGTTTATATTTTTATCACAGTTAATTACAGCATGCTGGAAAAGGTCTGTTAAATTTACCTAAAGAGTGTCTAAATTTACCAAAAACCAAAATTTCTTCTTAGTCTCGTATTCTTAGTCTTGGTGTCATCGTGAAAGTATCTTCAAACAAAAGGTATGTAATCTTCCTTCATGCATTTTAAAATATAATCTGAACTATTTAAATCTAACATAAGGAAAAATAATGTAAAATAACGATTTATTATATAAAATATTTTTAAAATACTATAATAACTATTCATGACTCATTGATCTAGTTATTTATGCAATAATCTGTGAAATAAACAGTTAGTATCTAAAATACAAATGAGGAGCTTAAAAGAGTAGTAGACATTTTTAGTGCATAAAAATGCAAACCAAGATCACTTACCTCCATTATATTCAAATATGCATTTTAGTTCCTAAATACAAACATTGATTTTTACGGTTCCAAGTCTTGAAATTGAATATGAATTTTAAAATCCAAAACATCATCCCAGATTGAAAACAAATTTCAAATTCAAATACGATTTTTAAAGATTATTTTTGAAATTTTCAATTCTAGTCTTGTTTTAATGATTTGACCTCAAAACGAAAGAAAAAGCAGGTTAAGGTTTACTAAATCATTATTCCTACCAATTCTTGTTCCAGAAGCTCCCTTGTCTTCTGGGTTGGGTACAAAATTACAAGACTATGGAGTTGTGCATTGGTAGTCGTAAACTCAGAATTGGGTCAGGCTGTTTATAAAATAAAACAAAATTTCCATTGCTTGAAGTATTTTCTATAACCGAGCACTTACTTAAAAGTCGTTTTATGTATGTTTTGGTAAAATATATAATTATTGAAAAGCTACTCAATTATCAATTTTCAATTAAAATAGTTTAACTTTTAGAGTAGTTAAAAATGTCCCCAATTGATAGTTTAAGATAGAACTTTATTTTTATAAATATCTGCCAATTTTTTAATATTTTTTACAAATCCTCTATGATATTTTGCATTTAGGTAATTTCCTCACCTAAATGCAATTTTAAGCTAACTCGTAATAAGGAAAATCTTTGAAATCATTACTTAAATATAACTTGAATATTTTTTTATTTATTTAAGACTGTCTAATCTAAAATTAAAATCTGCCTTTACAAAAAATTCTAGAAGTTTCATTAAAAAACTAAATATTCTGTTAAGTTATTTGAGTTTAAATTTTTTTTCAACTAACACAGCAAAGTAGCACTGACTCATTCCTTATTAACGTAGTACTTGAAAAGAGTACTTTAAATAAATTAATAGGTTAGCACTTACGGAAATGTTAAGGAAATTAAAAATTTTCCAAATGTGACATACATTCATAAATCTAATCTTCTTGGCTTCAAAGATGTGAAGTTTGGAATGAGTACTATAATTTAATTAATGAAAGATCTTGTAAAGAATTTTAATCTCCCGTTTCCCAGATTCTTTGACTGAAATTAGGTTGGTTTTGAAATATTTGTTTGCAGGAAAACTTTAAAATTGTGAAATGTTAATTAAAAATAGTTCTCGGCAATAGGAATGCTAAACCCAGTATTTAAATTAAAATGTACACTATCCTGTTTCTGAATAGGGGGTATTACAGTTATTATCAAATTAAGTATAATTAGATCAAGGTAAATTAAGAAATGTTGGAATAAAAAATTTTGTTTTTCCAAAAGAGTGAAAAAAATGAATATAATTTGTTTTGGTGTTAATTTTGCTTTGGAAGATATAGATGTAGAATTATTTAAAATGGCTATGAAATATTTCCGTCTTAAGATAGACATAATTAGAATGGAACCATATTTTTCATAATTGCAGGTTTTAGGGGTGACAGTTTTCTTCAAAAATGCACGATATGTGTTAGTAATTAAATAGGCTGTCATTTTGATAAAATATGAATGTTTTTTATGATGTTTAAATGTGTTTTTTTTTTTGGGTCATTCTGACTTACACTAGTGTCCAAAATCACCAGAATTTTACGAATTTGTCCACGGGTTCAATAATTATGATACACTTGTATGATCCTGTATGAACTTTCATCGGTATCCATATCTGAACTAATCAAGGTTATGGTCCTATTTCTCAATTTTAAAGGATATAAGGCCATCATCATCGCAAAGTTTTAATAGCGTGTTCTATAAATCGCTTATAATATAACAACCTTAACACATGTGGTGTTAATGGTGAAAACAATAAATTGGCTTAGGGGGTTTTGTTTTCACAGTTAAGTCGAGATTTTTTGTCAATGTACTAGTTGTTAGAAGTTACTCATTTAAAGAAAGTTTTTTTTTTAACTGTCTTAGTATTTAAAGTTATGTAGAGAAAAATATTTTAAGCAATATATTTTAGAAATTGTTCTATGTCTAAATAACTAAACAAACAAAAAATAGTGCGTGGAGTCCCTCCGCACGGAAGAAGTGAAACTTCGTAATGTGGAAAAGAAAATAGGAAGGGATAGAAATCGAATTTTAGTGAAATCATATTGTTTCTTTAAAACAAACTTTATTAGCATTGCTTACAACCACCTATCTACATAACTTTATTTTAAAATGTAGCGCAGAATTACATTACAATAATAATAATAAAAAAATAATAAAAAACAATTATCTTAGTTTTAAACTCTTGAATTAAAAGCGTAATAATAGTGGTACAGAAAAAAAACATTAAATTAGGGATGCAAAAATATTTATAGAAAAACAATACTTTTATGACTTTTATTAATTTTTATGCTAGTGAGAACCAAAACAAAATGGAAATGAATGAGGGAAAACTGGATCCTATCACGTGATTTTCCAGCCAATAAAAATGTAGCGTTAAACGTTTAACGCAACCTTGTTGGAAGTCACATTAGAAGTTTCACTTCAAAAAAATAAGCAGTTACTCTCAGACGGTAATAAGTTTTCTTTTATTTATTTATTATGCCTAATATTTTTAGTTCATATTTCGTGATCTAATTATGTATCGCAAAGCATGTAAAAAAAATTATGAATGGTGATGAAATTTATGTAATCTGATTTGCATTTAAAATCCTAGTTTCAATCATTAACCTTCTTAGACTATTGACATAGTTCATATTTTTCCTTGCAAACGCAACATGATCCCCACACATGGTACACAGTAAATTTTCTTAGTTTCTCTCCGGTTAGAAGCTTATTACAGTTTGCACTTGATAAACTATCCATAAAGCGTGTCTGGCATTATCTGGATAGGATAATATCAACTTACACCACACTGCGCCCATCATAAAAAGTTTAAAAACAGGGTTGCTAAACGATGTTTTCGACGGAACCATTAAAATTATAGTCGATGTTGTTTTAAATTTATTACTGTAAATTATTATAGATTAAATTTATAAAAAATTAAAGTTAAAATTAAGTCTCACTGTCTGGAATAAATTAAAAATGAATTTGCTGATAATGAAATTAATATTGACCTGAGCTTTTTCCGGTTTTCTTGAGTAAGGCGGTAATAATTATTTTATTTTAATCATAATATTTTTTTCTCTAACAATAAGCTGATTGGGTCCGCACTGAAATTTCTGCTATTTTTATACATTGCAATTCAGGAATATTAGTGAGTTTTTTTTTTATCACATTTTCCTAACAGAAGTCTGAAATTTTTAGGACATATGTTAAGTATCAAAAAAGTAGTGTTTTGACAGGAATACTACAAGAATCGTTTTAAGTTCTATTTACCGGTGAAATTCCATACTCAAAAATTCTAAATTAAATATGTTATATTCTAAATTAAATGTGTTATATTTCTTTCACAATTTATAATCTTTAAGATTCTCCTTTATTTCATCGCTCAAAATAATAAGTATTTTTAATAATTATAGCACCATACAAAGTTAAAATAATAAATATCAATTTTGAATTGATTTTGTTTCTATTATAAATCTTGTTTACTTACTGTTTCCAGCATATTCCGGTATTTTAAGCATCTATAGTGCAATCCTGCATTTTCTGCTTTTTCTTTCTTGTTGAATTCTCTGAAAAGCTCAAATGTCTTTTAAAGCTTCCAAATTCCTATTTAAAGTGAAAGTCACGACAGAATTGTTTACGTGATATCATGAGATTTAATGCTATTTAAACAACTAAAAGTGCATTGCTATAGGAAATCTTTGGTTTACATTCTAAAATTTTATTTATTTCGTATTCTTTATAGTTTCCAACATTATTATTGAAAATAATTGCTATTTATTAAATAATTTAAACTTTGGAAAATATTTCTTTTTTCTTCCATCTAAACTTTTAAAACATATAACATTTCTAGTTGTAACTTTGGAGCGCTTAAAATTTAATTCAATTTTAAGAATGCACACTTTGGTTTTCATTTTTCAAAATCACGCAAAAATAAAAAGATAAGAAATAAAAACAAATAAAGCCATTTACATCAAAAATCAAATAAAAATATCACTTGAAATATGTCTCGAAAATATAGATCTTAAAAAAAGCTGAAATACTTCTATAACAGTTAAATTTAGACTATAATAAATATTAAATTTAGACAACTATTTTTAAAATATTATAAATATATTTTAAATAGTAAATATTGACCGTTCCTAATTTTTTAAAGATTTTTTGATAATCATTACAAATTTAATTTTTTTTTCTTTAATCTAAACAAAAAAGAATTTAAAATCGATATCATTAACTTAAAATCAAGAATATTTAATTAGCAATTACTATTGAATTTAAAATATGTAGCTTCATTAAATTTTATGCGAAGAAACTAATCTCCCAATCTCACTTAACTAAATTTTAAAAATCCTTTTTATTTTTAATTTTAGCTTCGAAAAGCTCTGAACTTTTCAGAAATCAAATATACATTAACTCAGAGAACACGACTTTTCAAAGAATACAGTAATTTAATTACAGAAACTATTTTTAAAATATTTCCTCGAACATTTTTTATCATTTTCAGCATATAAATTGGCTTTAAAGTGCTATAATTATTTTTTGCATAAATTTTTTTACTTCTAACAGTTAATTAAAACTGTTTTATGTCGATTGTTAATAGGATTATAAAATTTGAAAGCCAAAATTCTCCAACTAGCTTTATAAGATTTCATTGAAATTTGATAAAATATTTAAATTAATTAATTTAAGATTTTTTTGCTTGTATGTTATTATCAGAAATAGATATATTAAAAATAACACTTTTAATCAGTTTTAAAATATAAAAAATTTACAATTGCTTTGCATGTTTCATTTTCATGCAATAAGTTTTAAATTTTTCGTTCTTTTAAATGTCTTTCTCATAAATTTTTATTCAGTTAAAATTATAGTTTTACTTTGTAAATATTTTTAACTAAATGTTTTATAAGATACAATTGTAGTTTTGTTCATAAAAATTTTCAATGTAGTTGAATTAATATGAAATTAATCTTTTCTGGCATTAAAAAATATTGCTATTTGTTATATGAAAGATTATAACTTGATATTAATTTCCCGCTTCGTTAGTTAAAATATGAGTTTAGCCATACAATAAAAAAAAAATTATAATTTTTTTATTAAAAATCTAAGGATATTTATTAAAAGATATTAAAGATAAAATAATTATTGAAAATATCAAAAATTGTTAAATAATTAAAAAATAAATAAAATAATGTTTTTTTGACAGTTGCTAATGTGTTTCTATGATTGGTCATTATTTTCCTCCATTTCGTCAACTCAAATTAGTTTCAATTATTTATTTTGCTTCAAATAAGTTGTGATTTAATTAAATTGATTTCAAAATATATAAAATTAAAACCTCTTAGAATTTCATTATTAGCCAGACCTCATTTCTTAATTAAATTAAATAATATTTTTCTGACCATTGCTAATGAGTTTTTATGTTTGTGTATTTTTTTCTCCTTTTCCTCAATTCAAAATAGTTTTTAGTTATTTAATTTTCTTCAAGTAAGTACATACATATTTCTACATACATATGTACTTCACTCCAAATTGCAGCGTAGGCTTTGTCATATTGCTTTTATCATAGCTTTTCATCTCCCACTATTTATGATCAGATATTTTGCCTCTCTTCACCTGTACCGCAGTGGACTAATCGCAAAGTTACGGTTCCCAGTAGAACACAGAAGTCAAGCATCGCTGCGATCAGTAAGCGGGTGGGTTACCACTTTGATCAGCCTGCGTAGGGACCAAGGGTGCCCGGTATCAGTCCTTGTTAAATTGTTCTACCGTAAAGTGCTCAACTTCACGCGCAGGTTGTCAGCATACCAGGGTAGAAGAGCCATTCCCCCTGCAGAGGATCAAAATTCCGATAACATGTCTTCGAATCATCCGTCGCCAATAGCCCATTGTGCAGCTCTAGTGTGACGTAAATAAAGCACCCAACATTTATTTCCTATTTTTTCAATTCACTTTCAATCGTCATGTGCCAATTTTTTTTGTCGTCCTCTTTATCTATTGCCCTGAGGGTTCCAATCAAAAAATTGTTTTACTTTAAATTTTTCAGGTCAACGTAGAACATGACCAATCCATTTCCATTTACGTTTTTCAGTTTCCAAATCAATCGGGTTCTATTTTGCTTTTCTAAAGATTTCTGCTTAAAAAAATTTTTGGAACTACTTGATACGCAATATCCTTCTTAAACAGTTGTTAATAAATACTTGAAAGTTTTTCATGTTGTTTTTATTACAAAGCCATGCCTCAGATCCATATAGTAATATAGATTTAATACTAATATTGAAAATTCTAATTTTTGTTGAATTTCTTCGAATAAGTAGTAATTCAATAAAGTTGATTTGAAAATACATAAAATTAAAATCACTGAATTTCAATGATAGCTTTACCTTTTTTGTTAATTAAATAAAATAATAATATTCTTTCTAACAGTTGCTAATATGTGCATAGTTCCCCTCCATTTCGTCAGTTCAAATTAATTTTCAGTTATTTAATTTGCTTTAAATAAGTTGTAATTCAATAAGGTTGTAATTCAATAAAGTTTATTTCAAAATATATTAAACTAAAACAACTGAATTTCATTGTTAGTTAGACTTTGTTCCTTCGTTACGTCTTTAACGTCAGCTGAAAGTTAAATTCAATTTGGAGTAAAGCAGGGCGTATCCGAATTTTTGCTCTAAGGGCCAATTTACCCCTCATCAAATGACCAAGATTTAGCCAGCAGTGACGTTATTAAGGAAAATAGGGTCATCACTTCTCGAACTCAAGCATTTTTGTAGTACTTTTTTATGGTACTGTAAATATTATCTAGGTATTTTTATCCTTTTGACTCCCTTTTGGTCCAAAAGTATGTGTGAATTATTTCTTCCTGTTCTAGAAAAACATCAAAGAAAATCTATGCTCATCATACCAACATACTGGAGTTTTGAATTTCGGGTTGCATGCTTGTTTCGGAATGTGATATCTAAGCTGAATTATTTACCGTGAGGTCTCAAGGCAAAAACTCACACGATTAATTACAATTGAAATGTTCAATTTCATTTTGTATATCAGTCATTCTGTATTTTTTCCCAGATTATATTTACAATGTAAGAAAATATTTCTCAAAATTGAACAAACATGTCGCTGGTTCAAAACTAAAACGACACATCTCCAATTGAGTTAACATTGCAGATGTGTCGTTTTAGTTTTGAACCAGCGATGTGTCTAAATAGCTCGGCAATAAATAATAGGCGAATATGAAAACCCCGTGTATTCAAAATTGAAACAGCATATACTTATTATCTAGCAAATTGCATGGTCTCAAAAGTTATGGGGAGGGAGAAATGTATGACAAAGATTTTCGTTAGCTACTCACAGAATTCGAACCAAGGACCTCAGGATTAGTAGTAGGATGCTCTAACCACAATAGTTCTTATAACAGACGTTGTACATCTGATCCAAGTCTGCGTTTACGTTTAACAATGTTCCACTCCGTAGTCTTGTAATTTTGTACCCAACCCAGAAAACAAGGGAACTTCTGGATCTAGTATTGGGATAAACTATTCGCCGTGGAGAGCTTTTTGAGGCAACTTATACGCATTTGGGTTATATGAAGAGAAGAAACTCTAAACTTCCATGGTTAGCCCGAAGACAATCAATGATTTGTTTACCGCTAAGGATATTTTACGTCAGCACTGTTGCAGAATTCGTATTAACCAGTCAGCATTGGTTCTGGAACTTGAGTCATCTCATAGGCAGGCGAGCACTATCCCCTGTGCCACTACAATTCAATCACCATAGCTCTACATAAATACCTCAGTCCACGGAAAGTTAACTATATAATGGTGGTCACAATGACACATGACACACATTACATTTGCCTAATTTTTTTTAAGATATAGTAAAATAATCAAAATAGAAAATTAAAATTACTGATCTTCTGACTGAATAATTTAACCACATTTTCAAAAAAAAAATTACAATCCTTGTAATCATTGAAATTGAAAATTAGTATGTTTTGCGTTATTTTGTCGACTATTATATAAAGCTTCTTAACTCTCTGTGACTGGGATGTACAATGAAAGTTAGAGTATCCTACTACGAACCCCGAGGTCTTTGGTTTGAATCCTGTCTCAGGCAATGAACCTCTTTATCTCACACATTTCTCCCGCCACATCACTTTTGAGTCTATGCATTTCGCTCAAAACTGAGTATATGCTGTATCAATTTCTACTACATGGGGTTTTCAAATTCGAATATCAATTTTTGCTCAATTTTGAGAAACCCTTTTTTACTGTTTTAGCAATATTTTACTCATGTTAAAAGTAAAATATAAACTGTGCTATGCCCTTGTTTTAAGACCATTGACTTAAAGTATTGACAAAAGTAAACAATTCCAAAACTTTGGTCTTAACTATTTCTTAACTAACTCGTTTTTAATTATTTGGTTTGTAATATTCCTTGGCTTTAAATGGAAGTGATAAATAGTAGTGATAAATAGTAGGAATGAAATGCAGTTGTTAATAACGTTTTAATTTATGTTGTTAACTTTTAAATTTATTTTTAACATTACTAAATTTTTGCTAACAAATCTTTTGTTGCCACGAAGTTGAATTAAAGTAGTTAAAATGGTGAAAGAACGAAATAGATAAAATTTTAAAACTGTTTTTTAAGACTTTTTACTAAAAGCAAAATCTTTAAACATAAAAATTTTTTTCTTGAAAAAAACATTCGGCAACCCTTCTGTCATTTTGATTATTTGTGTTGAGCTTTGAAAATGAACTAAATATATATTTAAAACATATAATCTTCAGCTTAATTAAAAAAAAAAAAAAAAAAAAGATCTATTGTTTTGCAAAAAAAAAAATTCAAATTTCCCCACGAATTTAATGAAATAATTTGTGTAAAACTGTTAAAATTTATTAAAAAGTACTCTTAATATTACAAAAAGGAATCTATCAAAGACGAAACTAATATTCGTGTTATTAAAAAAAAATTTTGTTTGAAAATAAAGTATTTTTAAATTACTTTGAATATAAAAATTAAAGTTCAAACTAGAAAAAAGAATGCTATAAAAAGGCTTTTGTTGAAGATATTGAAGTATATACGTGTTCTATATCTATATCTGTTCTGAATTGTAATAAATAAATTCTGATATTAAGGGCTTAGATAGCATTCGTAACAGAAAAATAGACACACGTTCAAGCAATTATAATAATACAAATATATTTATTTTTTATTCATTTTGAACTTTATTTCATTAATATTCACATATATTTTAAAATTATTATAGTAACATGCGATATTTGAAATAGGGTTTTATAATTAACAATACATTTTATTGCGATAAACATAATTAAATTAAAGGCATAAAATCAGAGAAAAACATTGAATTTACTAAACATAAAAGTCCTGTAATAAGAATATTAAACTTTAAAAGCAAATCATACAATTTTGCATTTTTTTAAAAAAAAATATATCACACGTTGAATTGATTTATTTTGGAGGAATCGCATAAAACTGTTTGAGAGAATAATAACAAAGCCTATTGTTTGCGTGTTTGAAAGGATTAAGTACAAAAAATTCATTTCTATAAATTTTCAAATACCTATATTGCTCTTTATTGTCTTACCTTAAAGTGTTACAAATATTTTTTAAAAAATTTAAATGAATAAATAAAATATGAATGAATGAATAAAATGTTTAAATGACACTGTTTTAGTATAACTCATTGAATAGAACATAATAAATTAATTAGAGAAATGTCATTTTTATTCTAAAAAGCTTAATTATATGCCATTATTTATATTAAAGTTGATACATGCATAAATAATTTAAAACTAATTAATAAAATGCATTCATAAATTTTGTTTTTTTCCTGGTGAAATGAACTCTGTTTATTTAAGTATTAAAATACAAACTAAATTTATGTAAAATATTTTATCAAATATTTATCTATTTTGGAACTTATAAAGAAATGCCATGCGCTTATATCTAATAGTTAAAAATTCACTTTAAAATTTACTACTTTTTTGCTATAAGTAAACAATTATAAGAAGAAATAAAATTGAATTCAATCTAACATATATAGTCCAATGCATCAAAAAGAACAGTTTGAATAATAACAGATATGCAAAACTTAAGTAAATATGAGCTTTTTGATGTTTAACTATTTTGCTAGATTATTTCTAATAAAATGTGAGTTTGGAATATTTTTAAAAAGGTACAGTTCAACATTAAAAGTTGAAGTTTTGTAATATTTCCAGACATGCTAAGTTTGCTTTCGAGTATTTACATTATTTTAAAATAAATATTTAAAGGCGTTAAAAACACCACTCATGAAATTTTTATTATGAATATTCAAATTAAAATACATTTGAAGTTTTGCTTAAAAGTCAATATTTTGTTTTTTTTATTACTCTTTGAGTCAAACTTTCCTAGAGTGATTTTTTACAAAAGTAACTTTCATTGGTTTAAACTGTTTATTTTATTCGCTTTAAAATATACTTTGTGTTCTTTTAAAAATCCTCTATTTTCATTTGGTTAATGAAATGTTTGATTAAATGACAAATGTTTAATTCATGATACTTTTTGTAATTGAACTTTTAACAAGTTCTCTCGAAGTATTCTGTATTTAGATCTCACTTTTCTATATTCCAAATAAAGGAAACTTTTTAAAAATTTGAAAAACTTTGTTTAAAGGTTATGTAATGTTTTAAACAATGGAAGTTTTTGCACTTTTGAAGGGGGGGGGGGGCTTCAGACAAATGTCAATTGAATTTTTTAAAAAGCAGAAATATAAGTTTTAAAATTGGTCTCGCATTTGAAAATTAATACTTTATTTACAGCAGAAAAATAATAGTTTAGAATGTTTTAACAAGCTGTTTAAAGTTTGATTCTAAAATTATGGTAAATTTACTGGCAGTAGTCTGTCTATCCAATTTACTGTTAAAATTTACGGGAAAGAACATTTTAAAACTTTATGGTTTTGAAACCATTTACAGCTATTACGGCTAAAAAAACCATGAATAGAAAACTGTATAATTTTTTTAACCACTTACAACTTGCATGGTCTCAAAGCCGTTAAAAAGTAATTTGACTGGACATTGAAGACTGCTTAGAAGCTTTATGGTTTTGCCATCTATGCGTGAATGAGGGTATCGTATTCTAAGAGTTACAAATTGAGGAGTGCAGGTCACTGAAAACTCTTCCTGTGAGGGGATGGAGGAAATATTACGGTGTCAAACCTGGGACTTGAATTCTCGGTCTGAAAGTCATGTGATTGACCGCTAAGCCCTTTCAGCTAGATTATTTACCCAACTGCAAAGAGCTAAACGGCTTCATTAGGAGGGCTTAACTGATTCGATAAAATTCTGGTTATTTAACCGTATCTGGAAAAACTGTTGACGGTTTTTTTCACAGTTAACAGTTTGAGTACAATCTTATCTATGGTTATTTGAGTGTCTTGTTTGAATATGGTAAAATAGCAACTAGATAAATTTTTATTTAATATTTTTTTTCGGAGAAATTCCTAAAAGCGTAGCAGCAACAAAACTGTTTAAAATGTTCTAAAACACATAATGAAACTTCATAATTACTTTTTTCGCGTTTATTCATGGAGAGAATCCGCTGTGCAGCCACCTCATTTTTATACTTGTTCTCTGTGTTTTTGTTAAATATGAAGTAATAATATGAAGAATAAGAACATTTATCAAAAAAAAAAAAAAAAAAAAAAAAAAAAAAAAAATTAGAAATTCAGTTTGAATTTTTATGCACTACGAGTCAGTCTAACTCTTGAGGAACTCTGAGGTGCTATATCTGGAAATTACATGTTTAAACAGGCTTTCATACACTCATTTTAAAAAGAAGCGAATGCGTTTTTGTAGTCTGCTCAAAGTGAATCAAATTAAGAGAAAATTTATTAGAAAATTTATCAAAATATTTTTTATTCAAAAACGATTTGAATAAAAGAGTTGTGACACGAAATCGAAATTATGAATTAATAGGCCTAACCAGGAGAGTTTAGAAACTTGAGTGAAAAGCATTCCCTCAATAACTCGTTGTGAAGCAGGGAAGTCATAGAGGTTAAGACTCCATACTTTTCTGACCAACAGCATGATTGTGGCAATGCGTTCAACACTGACCGCCTTTACTCTACATCAAAGCTAATAACTGTAGATCTAAAGCTGGCTGGGTTTCAAATCGCAAGTAGAGATGGAACCCCAGACGTTTACTATGAGAACCCAGTGCCTTTAATTTCCTTGTTAGAATTACTTACGTAATTTTTTTTTTTTAATTTGTTATTGGATATTTGAAAGGTTTTTCTCACTTTTAACGTCTACTGTCCTCTTAAGTAAATATAATATTTCACAAAATTCTTTTGAGAAATTTAAACAGAAATTCTACATGGAAGTTTAGATAACACAAGTTGACTTCACAGTCTTTTGGGATTAAGTATATAGTAAGTGCCATGTGCTTAGAAATGATTTGATACAATTTCAAATACAGTGTAAAAATTAAGATATCGAATTTCTTTGCAGACACAATAAATGCCTTATAATTTTTCCCTTTTCTTTTTGTTTTTTTTCCTTTGCATTTCCTATATTGAGCCCATACACTTTTAACTTCCTGAGACTCCACAAAGGGAAAAAAACTCTGGTAAAATTACCGTACTTTATGGTAGCAAACATAACTCTGGCTGATAAAACCAAAATGTGTGGTAGTTAAACCATACATTTGGTAATTTTTCCGTTCAGATGGTGATGGTTTACATAGAATTCTGATTTTCAAAATCACAGTTGTTATAACACATATAGATATTGTAAAAAAATTCAAAACTGAAGAGTAAATTTTTAATTGAATTTAATTAACGAGTAAATAAAGAGGTTTTTATGCCATGCGCTAAGTGTCACGATAAAATTACAAAATATTAAAACATTTACCGAGTTTTATCACATTATAATGAATCATATTTTGTTGCCAATTTTATTGAAATCATTAATAAAGCGTTTCGGTAAAAATTACTGAGCTTTTTAGGGTCCTCACCTAGATAGAACCACGGTAAATTTTACTACATTTTGAGAGTTTTGACCATGCATTTTTTGTTATCCTGATGGTAGAACAAACTTTGTACCAGTTTTTACTGTTTAAATCAAGGAATTAAAGAAACAAATCAAGGAAAAAATATTTTTTACTAATTTTTAACATAATTTTTTACCAATTTTTTAACATAATTTTTTTACAAATTAATTCAAAATTTGTTAACTTTCAATTTATACAATTCAATTTGATATATTTCTATAAATTGCGCGTATAGGATATGAGCAACGTATTTATTGTAATGTCATTGAGGTAAAATTTATTGTAATTGTAATGTAATGCCGTAAAATATTATTTTGAACTTCATTTTTAATTTCTCCACTATAACAATTAAACTGACATTAGAAATCTGCCTTATAAGTTTAATCAGTTTCAGTGTTTTACAAATTGTGAATGCGTTCAAAAAAAATATAGTGATTTATTAACAGAAAGTAGTAGTTGATTTATTAACCATATTATTTATTGTACTTATCAAAGCAAATTGTCAGAGTTTTTTTTTAACACTTTCTTTTAGAATCCCAGCACACATTTTTAACGGCGCTTTCATCATCAATTTACAGTCAAATGTTGCGCCCTATCTCAGTATTGATCCCATTTTTTGTAAGACGTGCATAAAAATTGAAAAAACAAAAAAAAAGTAAAATTATTGCTGATAGCTCCACTCTTCTCTATCTACATTTGAAGTATTTAGTAGTACTTTATCAAAACTTTGTCAGTCATTAGAATTTTTTGAAAACATAATTTATGGAATCATGCTATCTTTTAAATGAATATTATATCAAACGTGTTTTAATCGAAACTATTTAATTTGACGTCAGAATCCGTTTCTATTTTATCTAGTCTAACCCTTACTTGATTCAACTATGACCCTTGAACAATAATCGAATTTCCAAATGCAATAATTTAATTATACAAAACGAATTATAGAAGTTCTTCAGTCGCATAAATCCTTGCTGAAAGAATTTGGATTGACTTTCGTCCTGTAATAAAATTATGTTTTTGGAAGTAAATCGCTTTATCACTTTCCTTATTTATAAAGTAATTGAATTAGTTTTATAACTAGTTTAATATTCAGAAAATTCTTTAAAAAGCGTTCTTTAAAAAAAAAAGATTATTTCTGCAGTAGAAAGCAAATTTCTGGAAAAAAATATAATCTGTGATTGAATCAAAAATTCAACGAAAATATAAATCACTATTTAAATATTAATCCCGGAAAATCACTGATCAAAAATATGTTAAATATAATCCTATGTATTAATACTTAAATAATAAATATTATCAATTCACCCATCAATGATAATTATAATAAATATAATCACATGTATAAATATTAAAATACTTATTATTGATGAAATTTATAACATTCGGAGCAAAGAATATAATACATTTTGATCTAACGAACTGATTGTTACGCACTAAGATGCGATAGATTCAAAACATTAAGCTTCAATATGTTAATCAATTTAATTTAGCCGTGATGGATAATGGGATAGAGCGTTCGCTTTCCTATAAGCTGAGCCGGGTTTGAATCTCAGAGATGGCTGGTCGATACGAATTACGCATCCGACTTGCACCATCCATAATGCTGACGTAAAAATATTCTCAGTGGTAGACGGGTTAGAGTCCCCTTGCCGTCAGACTAACCGTTAATTTTTTTTTTTTTTTTTTTTACGAGACTCCTTCGTAGAGCAGATTCGTGTTAGTTCAATCAAAAATCCTTCACGAAGGCAAATTTCTCCCAATACATGATCCAGGAAATCTCTTATCTTCTGGATTTGGTTCAAAATTACAAGGCCACGGAGTTCCACATTAGTAGTCGTTATAATTAGCATATTTTAGGTCACCCACTCGAACCATTAAGAATAAGTCCTACTAGATTATGATTAGCCAATCATTAGATAAAAAGTTATTTTGGGTGGTTCATATTTTGTTTTTGGCCCACTGTACATATATAGAGTATAAACTCAACGTTTTGTTAAAAAAAATTTTTACGTTTCCAAATATTTAAATCACTTATTAATTTCCTTAAATGACTTATAAGTTATTTTTGTAATAAAAATGAAAATGAAAAAATTATGTAATAAAATTGGATGAATCAAAATATTTAGAAATTCTTAAATTGGATTTACTTTAATTGTGACAAAACCAACTTCTCTACTTTTGCTTCATTTTAGCTCTTAGGAAGTCAGTAATTATTTTTCATATTCAACTCACACACCAATAAACATCTATTCCCTAAATTCGTTTCAGATGTTTTAAAACTTCATGCAATTAGTTCGAAACTATTAGGAAAGCTGCAGTGATTTATAAAGATTAATGTTCCGAAAACATTCGCGGATTAACAATATTTAGGCATAAAAGCTATTAAAATTAGCTTAGAAATTCTTTAAAAAAATGAACATATCTCATTAAGAGGTGGCAAGAATAATTCCTCTATACTTACTCATTTTTATATTTCTTTTTCACTTTTGTTTTTATCATTTTATATTTTTTAAATAGAACATTTTCTACCATTTTCTTAGATATTTTGAAAGCAGCAGCTATTGTGAAAAATGTTTTTCTTGAACAACAAGACAAAGTTTAATAAAACTAATTTTGTATCACAAAGTACTTATTAGAGTTAAATTATAATTTCATTTTAATTGTCCACAAGAATGGTTTCAAAAAAATCGTCATTTCTCGGAAAATCTTTTTCAAAATTATTGTTTTTTCTTTCTATTTCTTTCTCGCATAAAGCTGTACATGACATATTTTGAAAGTTTAAAATACGTCTTTATTTTTACAC
Source organism: Parasteatoda lunata (assembly GCA_949128135.1). Taxonomy (NCBI): domain Eukaryota; kingdom Metazoa; phylum Arthropoda; class Arachnida; order Araneae; family Theridiidae; genus Parasteatoda; species Parasteatoda lunata. Next base: position 57,729,652 of record OX421973.1, on the reverse strand, counting down.
GCTTCATTTAAAATGTCAAAGCAACACTCAATGCTCCCGGATTTCAAGAAATGGAAAATTTCTGAAAGATCAAAATGATATTACGTTTTTAGCATTTCTTTTATTTACTTTCGATATTTTCCGCTATCTTAATTATACGCCATCAATAGTTTGTAGACTATAAGATTAGAAAGAGAAGTTTTTAGTAACAGTGCATGAATAAAATGTACTGCTTCATCTTATGTAGATTGTAATAAGGTTTTCTAAAAATTTTGAATTTAAAAAATTCCTTTAAATGAAAACTAACAAACAAAACGTCCAAATAAATTACTTTTTTCAGAATATCAAACTTTGTCAAAACTTTTTTAGCTATCAAACTTTTTTTAATACTGTGACTTTAATAATTTTTTCAATAATAAATATCAATTCAAACTCTTTGTAACCCTGGTATTGGTAATAGATATTATTTATTGTTTTAGCATATTGTAACAGTGCATATATATAGTGCATATATATATCCTTTAAATGAAAACTAACAAACAAAACGTCCAAATAAATTACTTTTTTCAGAATATCAAACTTTGTCAAAACTTTTTTAGCTATCAAACTTTTTTTAATACTGTGACTTTAATAATTTTTTCAATAATAAATATCAATTCAAACTCTTTGTAACCCTGGTATTGGTAATAGATATTATTTATTGTTTTAGCATATTGTAACAGTGCATATATATATATATATATATATATATATATATATATATATATATATATATATATATTACACACAGAAGAAGAAAAATGAAATAAAATAGAAAAATATTTATTGGGAAAACGTAGATGTCCACTACATATAATATAATAGATATATGCGAATATATATGTATAGATGAAAAAAAATTGCATGGTGTATAAAATTACAAATTCAACATAAAAGGAAGAAAGCAAAGTATAGAATTGCTTAGATAAGAAATATGTATTGGAACAACATACAAATTCTGTTCCTTTTTTCTTATCTTTCAATTTTTCCTTGGAACTTTTTCTATTCAAGAATAGAAAAGTTATTTTTCTCTATTCAGGATGCATTTTTGAATGAATATTTGTGCGGAGGCATACAGAGTCGCTTTTGATCTAACATTTAGAAAAAAAGTTAACTGCTTTATGCCATAAAATATTTTCAAATTTAAAACGTATTTTGTGGGTCAGTCAAAAATAAAATTATAAATATCTAGCTGAATAATTTTTGAATTGTAATCCGTTTCCTTCTTCAAAAATTTTTAACTTTTTAATAGAATAAGTTGCAGCAACTTAATAACTAATTATATATATATATATTTCCAGTTTTTAACACTCTGGAGTGGGGTAGAGACAAAACATATTGCTCTGTAACCAAGCGAAGTGTTGTTTTTCATGTACAGTTTTATATCGAGTTGAATAAGATCAGAAAGTCAATTGGACTAATAGCTATTAAGGTTTTTTGTACGAAAAGTAAAGTTTTAAGTTCCTAGCTTTTAACGTTTATGGCGTTTCCATCTAGGTAAGTGGAGGTGTTTCTTTCTACGTACTTTTTACGCTTAATCTAATGAGTTAAATTTAAAGTCAACAGGAATGATAGTTTAACAACAGTATAAATTTCTATGTATTTAAACTACAATTTTGTACTTATACACTACTGGCCATTAAAATTGCTACACCAGGAAGTAAAGCAAATAACAGAATGAAATTTATTTGGCACATACATTTTAGTTGGAAGAACAAGTGATTAAATTTTCAGGATATCTGGATGTATAGATCTTAAGAATCAGTACTCAGAGCAGCCTCAACAACTCGTTGTGAACCAGGGAAGTCATAGAGGTTAAGACTCCTCCACCAGTATGCTTATTTACGTATCTGACATTGCTAGATAAACAAGTAAGGCATTGTTTCTTGAACATATATTATGATAAATCTAATACACTACTGGCCATTAAAATTTCTGCACCAGGAAGGCGGAACACCACGAATGTGAAATTTACAGGACGAATAAAGCATGTTGTGGTATGCAAATGATTAACTTATCAGCGCATTCATGCAAAGCAGGCGGCGATAGTGACCCCTACAATCTCTATAAAAGACGAGATTTGACAGTAAGTTTCTCATACAGAAATTAAATTTGAACGTTGTTCTTGGGTTAAAAAGTTTTTGTTATGCTTTGTGTAAGAAGGAGAAATGCCTACAACCACGTGCCTGAGTTTGATCGAGGTTGAATTGTAGCCTACCGGGATTGCAGTTTATCATACGGAAGTATCGCTCGCTGCAGTGTATTATATCGAAGCTGCTCTCGTTGGTCGAGATCCCATGACTGTTACCAGAAAATGGAATCGATGGATTCATGACGGTCATATGGAACACCGTGCACGATCTAAGCGGCCCCCCATCACTAACAGCCGAGAAGACAGACATGTTATCCACATGGCCTTAAGGGATCGTAAAGCTACGTCACGAACCCTGAGTTAACAAATGAGGTCATTTGCAAGACAACAAGTGTCTGCACGAACAGTTCGACTACGTTTTCAGCAGCATGGACTATCAGCACGGCAACCATGGCTTAGGCTACCCTTAACGCTGCATCACAGGCAGGAGCCCTTGAATGGTATGATCAACGACGAACCTGAACCCAGGAATGGCATGACGTCGTCTTTTCAGACGAATTCAGGTTCTGTATGCAGCATCATGATGGCCGCATCCGTGTTTGGCGACATCGTGGAGAACGCCCATTGGCATCTTGCATTCTACATTGTCATACTGATCCATCAACTGAAGTAATGGTATGTGATACCATTGGATACACATGTCGATCACCTCTTGTTCACCTTACCGGCACTTTGAACAGCAGCCGTTACATTTCTGATTTGTTAGGGCCAGTCGCTCTGCCTTATCTATGAGACCTCCATAACGCTACGTTCTACAGGAGGACAATGCACGACCGCATGTTGCCCGCACGGTCCTGTCCCTCCTTGACACAGAACATGTTCGTCAGTTGACCTAGATAGTACGTTATCCCGATCTCTTATCTTATCCATTGAAACGTGTGGCCAATGGTTGCCAAACGTCTGACACGCCACCACTCGTCAGTCACTACGGTCGATGAATTGTGGCATAATGTTTATGCTGCATGGAATGTTGTACCCGTCCATGCTATCAAATCTCTGTTCGACTCGATGCCCAGGAGAATCACTGCTGTTATTGCTGCCAGGGGAGGCTTCTGTGAGTACTGATTCTTCAGGATATATACATCCAAATATCCCGAAAATTTAATCCTTTATTTTTCCAACTATAATGTATGTGCCCAATAAATATCACTCTGTTATTTGCCTTTCTTCCTGGTGTAGCAATTTTAATGGCCAGTAGTGTATAAATCAAGTGTATAAATCAAATCAAAAGGTGGAAGTTATGAGTATTTTATGAATACAAGGGTATAAATCGAAAGCTACAATTTTCTTAGAGCTGTTATTTCTACATACTTTTGATTTTATTCAACTTAGCATAAAAATCTCCATTAAAAGCAATATCGTTAGATAGCATTCGTTCGATTCCTAAAAATTTCTAAGTTAAGTAAATGCGAAATAGTGCTTTTTTTTACAGAAACATTAATACTTCTAAATTTTCAATCTTATCGATTTGCGATCGTTTTTATTGATTCCGCGTTAAAAATAGATTAGAAACAATACGTTATTTATCTAAGTAGGAATATTTTGACTAGTTCTTTCTAATAAGAGCCAATTTTATCTAAACTATATTAAAACAAAGCAAAACTTACCCACATGTTATTACTTAACCCTGTTTTTTATTATTTGCACCACACACTTGTCTAAATGCCTTTCAATTTGCTTAAGAAGTACACAGAATGTGACAAAATAAGCAAAAAAATTTTGTATCTAGAGAACTTTTCACCCCCTATTCGAGGTCATCTATTTAAGTTATTGAGATTGAGTGTTAGAATGGGAAGATCCGATCATTAAATAAAAAGTTATTCAGTATGGCCCATTTACTTTGCGCACTGTACACTTATATTGGCAGTAGCGTAATCAGACTGTGAATAATTTAGTAGAAATTTGTAAAATAATGTTTTTAAGGAGCAGAATTAGCTTCGGAATTTTCTCCTTACTATTTTATCAACGTATTTTATTTTCAAAATTTCTACAAAGCGTTACCATATGTTATAAATCATACGGCTTTTTACCTAGTTTGATATTAAGTTTTGCTCTGTATACTTGCCATTAACCAACATTTAGAAAAAGCAAACATGTGTCTTCGTGGAGCTAGTGCAGCTATGGTTGCGCAGCTGGTGAGGAGGTAATCACTTTGACTCCATTCAACTCCCAAATGGAAGAAATAGGAATTGTTTCCAAATATAGCGTACTTGATATTTATTTCCAATATCAGAATCTATGGTTTCATTATTAAGCAAAATATTTAGAATGAAACCTTTATCACTCTTAACATCTTAATTCACTTTTTAAAAGTTTTAAGAATAGATAAGGGAAACATATCGCTGGTTCAAAACTAAAACGACACATCTGCAAACGTATTATGCCTGCAGATGTGTTGTTTTAGTTTTGAACCAGCGATATGATCAAGTTTGTTAAAAGAATATAATTCAAAGTAGATGAACAAATTTTGCCATTATACATTTAACTAAAACAGAATATCAGCGAATCGTACAGTGTTCTCTTTTGCGAGTTGTTTTCATTGCTCCAGAGAGGGAAATATCGCTAAGTCACACATTCTGTGTATTGTCCATTCTAACCATTTTATCATCATGTTAACATTAAAGTTACTAAAATTAATTCAGCTTAAAATTAGTTCACAGCTATCAAATAAATTAAACTAAATAAATTTTTTCTAAACTGTTGCTTTGCGTTTAAAATGTCTTTCGTATTATAGTGAAATGCTCTATTACAGATTAGTATTTAAATTAATATATTTTAATATTTATTCTCCAATAAGGCGTGGATATAAATTGATTCTATTTTGGCTTTAGATATACAATTCTGAGTTGAAAATATATTACTACTTAAGAAGCTACCAAGTTTGTCCACACTAGCTCTATTGTTTGTCTTCATTAGACTTGTGTGGTGGGGCTAGTGTGGTCAAAAACAGCCGTTATGGAGAAGCTAAACTTTGTAATTTAAGTTGTAAACCAGAATGCAGGAAATCGTTTAAATAGTTGTTAAAAAAAACTTCAGGAATTAAAAACTACATTAAATATGGTGTTTTGACAAATTTTTAAAAATGTCTTCACTAGCTCCCCTATCCCCCAACAACTCGAATGGAAGCATGGTTTAATATAACTCCTTATTAATTATATAAAAAGTTTTCCACAATATTATGGTTTATGTTTAAAATATTATGGTTCAAATTACCTATATTATGATTCAAGTTACCAAAATTATGGTTCGATGTTTAATCAATATTTCTGAAAGTAATTGTTTCAATTTTAAAAAAAAAAGTTTATTTGAAGAGATTAAATTAAGCGAAAAAAGAAACCATTTTATTGTAGTAAAAAAGAAGTCTCTTTTAACCAATTAAATTTTACCCTAATCACATCTCTCACATCCTATGAATTTATAAAAATTTCTTTAAAAAAAATTAAAATATTTTAAAAGGAGGAAAAATAGTCATTTTTAAATTTATATATGTCTCCAAACATGCTTAAACGTGAGATATTTATGAATAAATTCTTTATTTTTCTTGAACGTATGCTAAATTTTTTTGCCATCATTAAATAATCTCAAGAAACAAAAGAAAAACTTAAGATTTCTTTCATTTGGTTTTTCAGTTGAAATAAATAAGTAAACGATAATGGAACATGCATTTATAAAAAAGGGAAAACTAACTAAAACTTTAGGGAAGTCCCATTGCTGAAGGAATGTTCGTAAGAGAACTATTCCCCTAAAAGAAAAGTATTTTACGGTGAAATTTAATTAAGATAATGGTATTCGTTTTCGAAATTCCCTAATCGCGGATTTTATTTTCTTTTTTTCTGCACAGATATTTATTTAAGCATAAAACTTACCTTAAAAAGAAAAATGAATACTTTCTATTAAAAAGAGATAGGATTAAATTCTTTGAACAATATTTCTGTTTTCTGAATGGATTAATTTTGCTAATACCTGTTTTTAAATAAATACTAACTAGTTATAAATTTGATAACTTTGAATTTATTATGCTACATTGCTCTTAATTAAATACATATTATGTGAATTTTAGAATATGTATTTAAATTAAGGTAATGAACTACAACTTAATGATTGTTATATCTGCCAAAATAAAATAAAAACTATTTGCCTTAAAGGTTAGTTAATGCCACAAAAAATATTAATTCCTTAAAATACAAGCTTATTGTTATTTAAAATACAGTATATAAAAATGCATCTCAAATTGGTACTTTAAATTATATTCAGTTGATTTTACATTAAGATCATCTTAATTTATTTCAAGTTGAGAAAAACATATTTATTTTATTTTTTTTTATCTTGTTAATACTTGTTTAGGAAATAGAATTTAGTTCATTAAGAATTTCCCTGAGGAACCTTTGTGCAATTTAATTTCCCGAAAATTTCTTTTTACTACTTAATTCTACTCTTGAAAATAGATTTCAAAATGAGCAAACCTCAAAGATAGTATTTAAAGAATATTTTTTGTTGTAGAAGAATTTTTTTTATTAAGTATATTGAAATTTTTTTTTATTCTTCATTATACTTGTATTACGCTACTTAATTACGTCTAAAATGTTTAGAAAAGTTTCAAAATGCATAAAGAGTAATTTTAAAGCGTAATTACTTGCTATAATTGTTTCATATTTATTAAAATAATGTTTTAATGTTGTTTAAATGTTTTTGTTCAAAAATACACTAGTGATGAACTTTTTTTAAATTATACTATACCTTTACTTTACTTTCATTATATACTTTACTTTTACTTTACTTTAATTATATACTTTACTTTTACTTTACTTTAATTATATACTTTACTTTTACTTTACTTTACTTTAATTCTACTATACTTATTTCATTTAATAATAATCTAAGAAATATAAGTTTGGAAACGACGTTAGAACATTAAGAAATTGAGAACGTGCATTTGACATTTCACATTATATTTATTTATATTTTTTTTCGGTGCATAATTTAGAAACTTTCAATAAGCATAGTTTGCAAATCCAACCATTTAATAAACACATCTTGAATAAAAAATGCATTTTTAATTATAAATACGTTGTAAACTTTGTTATGTTCAAATGCTTTGGAAACTGTTTTTTTTTTTTATTTAATTTTATTAATTTTGTAGAGACATAATTGTTATTTATTATTTACGTCATGGACCTTAGTTGAAAATTCAATCAATGAGTTATTAATAAGCGGTTTTGAATTCAACTCAAATTATAAAATGCATCTCCAAGTGTATAAGCTATATAACTTGAGCTTTCAACCCTTTGATTACGAGCACCGTATTTAGTCGGTATTTATGCGATGCCTCGTGTGTAAGAGGGCCGTATTTAGCCGGCATTCACGCGATGTCTTGTGTGTACGAGCACCGTATTTAGGCGGCATTCACGCGATGTCTTGTGTGTACGAGCACCGTATTTAGGCGGCATTCACGCGATGTCTTGTGTGTACCAGCACTGTTGTTAACCGGTATCCGCACGATGTCTGGGGTGTACGAACACTGTATTTAGCCGATATCCACACGATGTCTGGTGTGTACGAGCACTGTATTTAGCCGGTATCCAAGCGATGTATGGTGTGTAGGAGCACCGTATTTAGGTGGCATTCAAGCTATGTCTAGTGTGTACCAGCACTGTAGTTAACCGGTATCCGCACGATGTCTGGTGTGTACGAGCACCGTATTTAGCCGGCGTCAGAGTGATGCCGTTTGATAACCACAAAATCTGCTTCAAACTGCCACTGACTAATATTCCCATGACCTATAATGGATTAACCCCACTAAAAGTATATTTTGAATGCGCTTAATATAATTGGTAAGTCTAAACAAGTTACTTTGTGGGTTATATTTAAAAGTGAAGCATTTGCTAGATATAAAGTAAAAATAATTCAAGAAATCTTGTTTGATGAATTGCAAGAAACTGGAAAACAATCTCCAACTGCAATCGGAATCTCCAAATATATTGTTGTATAACAGTTAAATAAGAAAATACGATCATCAGCTTACCGACAGTCACTCATAATAATGCAATAAATCACTGAAAATGTTAAATTTGCTGTTTCTTTCTTTCAATCCTTCAATACGGAAATGTGTCCCTACCATTATTCTATTAGTTTGTCTATAAATACACTTATTTTTATGAAAAAATCATGTTTTAATAATAGCATATAAAATTGATTTATAAATCTATGCAGAAATATATTAAATTTACTTTCCTTCAATCATTATGGATGGCTCTTTACATATGCTAAGGCTAATATTGCAATGAGTGAGAAAAAAAGTATTAATAAAAAAATCCTGTGGATTCTTTCTTTAATTTATGAAGCATATATATGCTTTGTGAAAGCTAATCAAATAAGTAATCTTAATTTTATTAAGCAAAGAGCATCTTAAATGATAAGAATAAAGAGATATGAAGAACCTACTTTTTTTTAAGAGGAAGTACTTATTTTTATCTCTTGCGAATAAATGCGTAGTATTTTGATAATTCCGTTTCTGTGAAATAAATGGATTATAAGATTAGAAAAATAATAATAAATAATTTATTTTCTAAGTCAATGTAATTATTTTAAGAACATTACTTGCTTACTATTAAACATGCAAACGTCTAAACAGGCAATATTCTTCCCAACTTATTTTAATTTTTTTTAAAGGATATGTTTACTGTTTTATATTACATATTCGACAAGGTTATAAAAATTCAACCCGCGCACTGTATAAAATTCCTAATCAAATTACAGTATAAAGTACCGGCAATTTAGGTCATCCATGGCATCCATTTTACGGTGAAATCCATATTATCCGAAAAATATTATACCTTACAAATACGAATACGAAATACGAAAAAGAATTATTGCTATAAAAATTACGGTACATAAATTTTTTCCCATAACATGTTCCGGTAAAAAAATCTAATGGTTAAAAGTACCGGTACCTTAAGTACCGGTACTTTTTACAGTAATTTGATCCGAAATATTTTTAGTGAGCAAAGGTTCTACGTTTAAATATTTTCTCTCAAGCAAATTTGTTGTGTAGTAAATGATGATTACCTTGATTTTTATTGGTGAAAGTAATAAATAGAAAATAGATTTAAAAACCTTTTTTTAACGATTAATTATCATATAAACAAAAATAATCAGTTGTCCTAAGATTAATTTTCAAATTACTTCTGAAGTCTTTTATATAAAAGTCTCTAAATGCATATAACTGCACTTGTGAAAGTATATTCTAAATTGGGCTATAAATAATTAAAACATGTAGTTATATCATAGGGATTTTTCCTGTCTTCGTGCACTGCTACATTTTTGAGATATATAAGCAACTTAAATTGCTCCAAAATAACAACAATGCAGTGTAACATTTCTGGGTCAATTAAGTATGCCGAGATGAAAGTAAATTGGAATATTTAGTGAGGGACGAAAATGGGACCATTATTTTCAACCATATCGCGTGATAGTTCAGGAAACTTGAGAAAGTTTTAGTTCGTATTGTTTGCTTCAGGAAGGTAAGATTAGCTTAAGTAATTGGAAGTTTTCCTAAACCATGCTCTGAATTTAATGCGCCGTTCTCCAACTTAATATTTATTGCTCTTCTTGAAGGACGGTGAACTTTTTGAGTGAAAGTTATAGTTTTATGGCGCATTAAACAAGTTCTTAACGATTAATATTTCTAAAACTATTATCTTAAACTTTTTATTATTTTTGAAGATGTTTTAATGACAATGACTTAACGTCTATCAACATTTTTTGAAGTAATCAAATATCATTTTTTAAGTATCACGGTTATTTTCAGAAGAAAACGTCTTTTATTCTTTAGTCAAGATTTTTATCCATAAGATATAAAAATGCAGGTCCCAAATACCGATTTATTGAGTAGTATTTTGAAATTTTTTTGTAATTTCTTCATTTTTGTGTACTTTTATCTACACTGTGAAAAATTCTTGATCAAATTAAGGTAAAAAGTACCGATACTCAGGGTGCCGGTACTTTTTACCGTAAAATCCATTATTACCTGAAAATGTTACGGAACAAAAATCTGATAATCCTTAATTTTTGCAGTAATAATTACCGTAAAATCACTGAATCACTCTCATCAGATAAATATTATTGTAAAAGTTACGATATAATATTTTACGATATTATGAATTTTACAGTATTATGAATTTTACGGTACTATGAATTTTACGGATACTACACCCAAAGTACCGGTACTTTATATCTTAATTTTTTCTTGGTATTTTGTTTATTTGATTTTTTAAAATATTTTAAAAATATCACAGAGAAATAAATAATTACATTTTAATTATCCATTCAAAATTTTGAAATTTTTGACATAAGCATAAACCATCAACTTTTAGGTTGTTTTTTTTTTCAAAAAAATCGTTCGTTATTCACGGCGTAGTGAATCGTTTTCCTTTCGGAATTATTGATAGCAAATACAAAAACCGTTCCACTTTCGAAACATTTTTTTTTATCTTTAGACAGTTATGACGAGTCAAATAGCTCTATCTCCTCAACAAAGCACCAATTACAACTACTGGGGAAGGCATAGCCGCTTCGAGTATATCTTATTTAAAGATCAAAAAATATGACTAAGCTTTCATTTAAATATTTTTTAACAGATTATATAATGTTTCATTGAAATGTATCATGAGCTTTAAAAAAACACTTAGTTTAAGTTATTTGTCACTTTATTTATTCAACGTTTTCACTCACATTAGAAAAAACATATAATCAAAACTACCAGAATATGGTAAAATTTACCAAGGAGGAACGCCAAAAAGCTTGGAAGTTTTTACCGGAGTCCTTTTTAATGATTTTGGTAAAATTAACAATAAAACATGGTTTTATAATGTGTGATAAATTTTGATAATTTTATATAATACCTTAAAACATGACGTAAAAATCATTTATTCGGTTAAATTTATTTTTTACTTTAACTTTTTTTAACTAAATGTGTGTAATATGAACTATAATTTTAGAAAACGAGAACTTTGGGTGAATCGTTACCCTATAAATGGAAAAATTTCCAAAAAAGAAAGGTTTTAACACAGCATATTTTGGTATTATTAGCCAGAATTATGTTCTTTTTTTTACCAGAATCGTCATTACTATACAGCATGATAATTTTATTACAATGTTTTGTTTTTGTACATACTATCCCGTAGTTTCAAAAAAATTTCTAGTTAAACCATTAAAAATTTCCTTTAAAAATGATAAAATGATATAATAAGCATAAAATTGATTTACCAATTAATCGTGTAAACATCAGAGTAACGCATCAGACAAATAGTTTGTTTAGAGTTATAAAATTTTGTATATTAATTGTAGAGTGTATACTTTTTTAATAAAAAAACATTAAGCCTTACAACCTTACTATTCAGTTTGAATAATCTGAAAACTGCACAATGTATTTAAATTTATCAATTTTTAGAAATTTTTACTCTTAGAAATAAAAATTAAATATTTACATCATTACACTAAATGCAAAGAAGAAAGTAGACATTTAGCTCCTGTTATAGTTATTTTTGCAGCAAAACCAACTGTCGAAGTTTTATCCTTTTTTCATTATGAATTAGAGAATGAAGTAATGTATCTCTATTTTTTAACACCCAGTTTGAAATGTCACAGACACATACCCATCTATACTCCTACGTATGCCGCATCTTAAAGAATCGATTTAGTATAAAAGAACATTTTCCGTCTCTTTTACAAACAAGAGTTAAATTAAGTTTTCTTTGAATTGATTTCAACTGAAAAGTATCATCTATGATTAGTGGTGTCTCTGCTGTGTTTTTATTTCCTTGCAATATTTTTTTTAAAAAAAGATATTATTAAAAATTTTAGAAAATATTGAAATAAACTTTTATTATGGAACAGTATTTTTTTCATCATTGCATTGGATTTGGTATTTGATACTTTTAATCTGGGAAATAGGTAAATCAAATCACGCCAAATATCTCAAATACTAATTCTAAATTCCGAAATGTAGTAGCAAAAATTTTATTTTTAGTTTTAACCTATTAATTAGTATTAAAGATATCTCAGAAAATATGGAAATAAAACGATGCAAAAAACTATAAGATCATTCTTGAAATCATTAAGGGGAATTGGACTTGATATCGAGTGTAAAAATAAAGCCTTATGTTATCGTTGTGATATCATATCTCGGGGGGCATGCTATTGCAATCGATTGTCTGATGTTATATTTACATGAAAAATTGCATTTTAAAATGAGTGATAACTTTTTCAGTTATCTTAAACTGGGATTTTACTGTTAACTTTGAGCAAATTTCTTTTCTGTTTTAGAAGTTTAAAAATTTGCATGTGGACAAAATTTTACATTCACTGCATTTACATTCCTATATAAATTTATGTTTTCAAACAATTTTTAAAAATCATATAAAATTAAACTCAAGGCCTATATTGAAACAGAATACTTATAACATTTGATTCAACGTAATACTTTTATAAACAAACTACGTATATTTTCAAGAAAAATTTAAAATGAATTAAAATGCCATGATTAAAATATAAAAGTTCTACCAAGCAACAAATTGTTATAGGAGAGAAATAAAAAACTCTAAATTAAAAATTATCTGTGGTTTCGATAGGAAAAGTATGTTTATCTCAAAAGTATTCCATCGAAAAGAAAATATTCATAATTGAATGTAGCAGTTGCCAGAATTCCATTAGTTATTTTCATTACTTTTCTCACAGGTGTTTAGTTATTTTATTGCATATCTCTTACGAAGGAGTAGAAACTTATATACACATAATGGAGTTATTTGTATCTAAATTTAGACTTCGAACTACAAAACCATTAAAATTGAGAGAATAAAATTCAACCGAAAGAATTTTCCCTATTTTCGTGCTAAGTAAATTAATGATTCGAAAAATATCTCTTTACGTAAACTCAGTATCATTAAAAAAAGAAAATTCATCTTTTCAATTTATTTTTCATCTTTGATATCAGTGAATTGAGAATAGATTAGTAAATAATTATACAATATTTGTTAGATCCATCGAGTATTTAAATAAAATTATAAATAGCATGATTACTTGTGTTGAATTCTATAAATTTCTGTTTGCACTAACTTTTAAGAGATTGTAATGAATTTCATAATTTCATTCATGATTAAACTTAAGCATGTCATGTTTTTACCAATAAAAAGTAAAAAAAAAAATAATCATTTTAAACTTATTTTTTTTATATTAAAAACGCATAAAATACATTACGAAGAGATAATACGAAGTATAGAGATTATTATTTACAAAGTGATGCATCATTTTATTATGTCTTTTGATATTATTATCAAATTTTATTTTGTATTGTATTTTGTATTGTAATTGTATTTTGATTTATTATCTGTGAAAAAAAAACCAAGTGTGTTAAAAAGTAAACCAAAATTTACTTTATTAAACATATTTCAACAATTCTTCGATTTTTCGCAATTTATAAAAATTATAAAAAGTGAGTTTATGTAGTTAAAAGATAAGGCAATTGATGGATGACCAATGTGCAAACAATAGGAAAAGAAAGCCTTGCAATCAAGATACGCTCACACGAATATTTCTTTCTCATTGTGAAATTACCATTCCGTTTTATTGCTAAGGAAATTATAATTTTAATTTGTCTTTTTTTTAAAAATTTTTCTGGTACGACTAATAGAATTAAGTACATATTCATTTGCATTAATATATAGAACAAAAATATTACTCTTATATCATTATTCATTTGGTAGTTTGCGATCTTGAAAATTATCAACAAAAAAAAAAAAAAACAATAAAGTAGTCGGAGTTTACCTTTAGAGAAAGTAGTTGTTCTGTTAAAAGTTCCAAGAATATTCAAAATGAGAATATATAATGAATACCAGAATATGTTAAATTTTATAGTATTCTGGAAGTTAAATTATTTATTTAAAATGGTTTTAAAATTGATTATGGTAGCACCAAAAAGCTTGGTAATTTCTACATAAGCTATTTGGTAATGATTGCGGTAAAACAAAACAATAAAATTTGGTTTTTATAAGAAAATAGGTATGGTCAAGACTTCCAGAATATGGTCAAGTTAGCCATGTTTCTTGCTCTGTGAACTCTATGAACGAATATTGAATAAATATCAGTCACTATATTTAATTCTTAAATTTTTTATTTCATCTATAATCATATTAAACTTTTAAATTAACATTTTCTTCAAGAAACAAGTTCACATTTTTTTTAAATTTTACACAAAAGAAATTACTGTCTATAAATTAATGTAGACTGTGCTTCATTAAAAACTAGAAAAGAAAAGTAGAATTGTGCAAACAAACTGTTGTTTTCTATTATTGAGAGATTGTCTCATATTTAAATATTTTATTGTTAAGCTCAATAAATTTCTTAATAAGTGATATCTAAACAAATATAGATTAATTAGTAACAAGGTAATAATTAAAATAGTTAGGTTCTTGCCTTATGACAACTTTACTCTCGATTACACAATATTTAAAAAACTAATCTTAAAAAAGTAACTTATCTAAGTTACTAGTAAAAAAAAAAGGCCTTGTTAATTAAAAATATTAACTAAAACTTTAACTTTTAATCTAAAGAGTTAAAAATTGCTTAATCTATCTAAAAAAAGTTACATTAATCAGTCACCAGGCAATAGTAGTTAGTCTCTTACTTTATGACAAATGTACCCTCAATGACGCAAGATTTAGACAACTAATTTAAAAAAAGTTGCTTCTCTAAGTTACTAATCTAAAAAATGTTAAGTTACTTAAGAAAGTTAAGTTTTTATCTAAAAAAATATTTGTTACTTCATCAATTAAATAAAATTACATTAATTTGTAGCTAGAGACGAATTAAAATAGTTAGTCTCTTACTTTATGACAACTTTATCCTCCACGACACGAGATTTTATTTGAATTTCGGTCTTATTCATTTTGTTGAAAGTCTGTCTTTTGAATAGACTACTAACTAATTCTAACATTATGTGAAGAAATCATTAATTTCTAAATTAATGCAATTGATAACTTCATATCTTGTCGTTTAAAATAAAATTATTCCTTTGTAGGCGTAACAAAGGGTTCATTTTTCTACTAAATATGAAATACGTATGATTAGAATTCGAATACAACACTTTGAGATGTAAATCATGAATATTTTATGCCTCATACAAATTCATATTTAAACAGCTTTCTTCTTTAAATCTCGAGCACTGAATCTGAATTCAAATCAGCACACCTCGCTCACAAATGTGGCTTTGAAACATAAACCGGCAATAAACAAACATACATCTCTTTTGAAATTCATTCACTACTTTTACAAAAATGGTTGTCAAAATTCTTGAAAGTTCTATTTATATTCATTCTATCCAAGAATCAAAGAAACATTCACTTTTAAATATTTCATTTCACTTTTTTTCGCCACACCTTTGTTGACAGAACTTTTAAGAAAAACATTAATGGCTGTAAATTAGAAACCAGAAACTATAGTTAAAATATTTTAATTTTCAAAAGATTTCGAAAAAATTATAAACTTTGATTATATAGTCAAAATTTTTAATAAATCCATTTTTTAACTTGCCCCTCACCATTATGTGGGGTAATATACTCATAAAAACGGCTTTTATTTTAAATATCACTGCATTGAGCAAATAAAATATGGTAAAAACTATCAGAATATGGTAAAATTTAATATATTTCTGGCTCTATAGGAACTCTAAAATGCTCCGTAAATAATGATAATGATTTCGGTAAAATTGATAATTAAATATAGTTTCAAAATAAGTGTTAAAATTTGGTAGATGCAAAACGGTAGATGTAATTTGGTAAATTTTAATAATTCTACCGTGATACCTTAGAGCATGACCTGAAACCCATTTATTTGATTAAACTTACTTTTCAGTTTTGTATTTTTTACTAATGTATGTTAGTAATAACTATAATTTTGAAAACCAGAATTTATGCTTAACCTTATATCATACATACGAAAAAATTACAAAATTAATGGTTAAAATACCAATATTTTGGTTTTATTACGAGAATTTTCTTTACCATGCAGTTCAGTAATTTTACCAGAATATTTTACTCCGTTTGGATATTTACTATGAGATAATGGCAAAAATTTTTTAACTTTTGATTGGGATATTACTTTGCATTGAATCGATCAAAACATATTTTATCATCCCTTTAGAAAACTTTTTTTAAACTTTTGGCTAAAATATTATTGAATAACTACTTTTTTTTATTGATGGAAAAATTACTAAGATAAAGTGTCTGTAATGTATCATATTAGGTCTAAAAAAACATGCCATAAATTCTTTGTCAATGAGATTTTCACCTCCACTAGTAAATAAGCCACAATTTCGAAAATTATTGCACTTTCTATAAGCAAAAATATTTAGTATAATGCAGTTTTAATCCTTTTTTTTTTCATAAAAAAATGAGAAAAATGTTACATAGTTATTTATGGTAATGATTTGACCGATTTTTTACAACATTTGATAGTGTTCTTAAGTTTTCGAAGTTTAACACGATAAAAACTGTTTATATAAGTTTATAAAACATAACAAAGTTGGAAGTTTACTGAAAAGTTTTTGTACTTATCTAATTCTAACAAATTCAGATACTTTTAGAAAATTAATTAGTAGTTAATAATAATTAACATTGTGAAGTTATTTAAACTAATTATATAAAGAAGCAATATTTCTCCAATTTTGCTTACCTTTTCTCATAAAACAGTCCTAATAAAAAGAATAGTTTTAAGAAATATGTTACTTACGACCAAAACAAACGTTTATAATTAAAAAACTTTTAGTTTCGATCGGAAGATTTTTAAAACTACCTTGCTATTAATTTTTATTATAAATGACTGCTATTTTAATGATATCTAACAGATTTTTAATAACTATTCTAATTTATAGTTATTAAATATCAGTTTATAAATTACCTTCTTCAATGTGTATAAATTATGATTTTTAAAATTCATCAAATGCTTTAAGTGACTGAATGAACTAATATAAATATTTAACAATCGAAAAAACTTATTGAAATGACTAAATGCAATGACTCTGCATCGATCTGAAATCTAGTTACACTTTACTTAAAATTGAAATGCAATTTATGCCATTTTCTTAAAAGAGAGTTTTCTGAATGAAAGAGTTTTCTTCTTAAAAGAGGGTTTTCTGAAATATATCTTTACATTTAACATTATTTTAATCTAGAGATCTTCTCCTTTAAGCATTCATTTTTCAAGATACACTTTACTTAAAAACTAACTAACTAAAGCACTACTACTAACTAACTACTTAACTAAAGCACGAGGAAAATAACTGAAAGTAAAACGGGTGAGAATGATAGTCATATATATTACTTCTCAGCTCAAAGTGTTTTGACAACCAAAGAAGTGAATGTATTTCATAAAGATTTATGTTTATTGGCTATTTCAGTTTTAAATTCACATTTTGCGAGGATATCTATTGATTTCAATTCAGGCCTTCTGTGTTTGAAAGACTAGGCGAGATGCAGAATAAGCGGTTAAATATGGATTTGTATAAAATTAGAATATTTATAGTTTTCATCGAAGGAGTTTGAAGCCGAATTCTAATTTCTGGGCCTTAAAGTTATGTATGGAATTAATTAATTTTCTACCACTTAAGAACAATAGAGAGAGTTACATTTTAACATAGTAAATATGGCTATAAAATATAAATATTAGTGTTGCCATAATGAAAAGTATACAAATATGATTATTTGAGGAATTAAATTGCTGTAGAACTGTTGTAGCACTGCAGTAGAGGTATACTACAGTACATTTAAACTGCTGTGGAATGGAACTTCTGCTGTTGCGGTTACCATTCAAGATTAGAAGGAAAAATTGCAATGCAGATTTTATAAATAACCAGTTTGAATGAGAGCATTTAAAATAATGTTATGAAGAAAAAAGCGTCTGGAACAAAAACCATTCAAAATAATACGGTTTGTAATGCAGAAAGTGAGTGTAAAGCTATTCCTTATCGCTATATTTATGTTTGTCAGTGGCGAGCACTATCTATTACAATCGGCTATGAGAAAATTGTGTAAACGTTTTAACGAAACATGTATATTATATCTGCCAAGACCAGTGAAAGTGGGCAACACTTCTTTGTCTTACAGACTATTTATGTGAGGATTTTTATAGTACTAGATGGCGTTTTTTTTTTAAATGTAAAACAGACTCGATGATGTTATCGTAAATGTATTAGTTGGCCGAATGAAACATTGATTAAATAAAGATATTTTTTTTTAAACATGAATTTTCTATTTATGAACCTTTAATACAAATAATTATAATCTCTAATAAATTCATAGTTATTTAAAAAAAATTATTGGCGGTAATTGGAGTTAAGAGGTGAGCCATCTGTGAAGCAATGGGTGTGATTTTAGTAACAGTGAAAACTTCTGTTATTAAAAACTGTACGACTGATTTTTTTGAAACACAAAACAACAGTTTATTTCGAAATACCAACAATGGAAGTGAATAAATCAATACATTTCATATTATGAAAGTAAGTTCGAACCAGATAATTTTTTGATTAATTTTTAATAAAAATAATATTATAAGATCAAATTTAATATAATGACTGAATTGTATTATATAAAATTTTTTAAACCTATTTTTAAATTTTTGATTAAAAAACGGAGCATCTAAAACTGGCTTTTTTTTCCCTATTACGAGTATAAGCAATTTATTTATTAAGACACAAAGCAATTATAATTTTTCTATCCTTTCTTTTCTTATCATAATTCGTTTAGAAAACTTTTGCCATTTATTGTTGCACGCTAGTATCGAAGATAAAATGAGAAATGGAATATTTTCTTTTCATTGATATTAAATTAGAGTAAACAAAAATTTCAAAAACCATTTACTCGAAATGGAAGTATAAAATAAGTTTTCAAAGGAACTTTAATTTCTTATAACTCAAATATACGAGAAAATAAAAAAAATAATAATAAAGCATGCAATTTCTGCATCTTTGAAAAAAGGAGAAAGGGAAAGAATATTGAACAAAAAAATTCATAACAAGTACATAAAACTTGATCAAAAATAAACATAACTACTGTATTAAAAAAGAAAAAAACAAACAAATATTTTCAAGTAAGAATTCACAATTGCATTCATATAGTGTAAAATATACATATTGTTTATGACTCTACAATATATTATACTCTTATGACAATAATACTCTTATAATTACACAATTCTATAATAATGGACAACACACTTTCAGTTTTTGAACTTTTTTTCAAATTTTGCAAGAAATACTTTGAGAATTATTTTATAACTTCAGAAGTGTTTATGTCTTGCAGGTTATCATACTTATCAATAAAATCTTTCAGAGGGCCGGGATAGCCTGGACGGTAGGGTGCTGGGCCCATGTCTGAGAGTTCGTGGGTTCGAACCCAGCCGGCCGAAGTGACTGATGTGTGACAGTAAAGTGACTGATGCACGTTAAATCTGTCGAGTCGCAAAAGTCCTTCATAGATGGCACCACTGGAAAACAAGAACAATCGCACCCCTTCTGCCTAGAAAGGCATACGTCAACAACAACAAATCTTTCAGAGGTTTGAGGAGCCTGCAATAATTAATAAATGGAAAACATTTATAGGAATATAGACATTTTCTTACTATAACTATCAAAGTATTCAATAAAATAAAACCAAATTTTAGGAGCAATTTTTAATTAATAAAAAATATAATTTTAAAATTTTGAAAAAAAAAATTGGTTAAATTAAAGTAATTTTTTCATACTACAGTAAATTATCGTAAAAAAATTTTCATAATTTTCTTGTGAACTGTATTTGGTAACTTTATGAAAATAGTACCATTTAAATGTTTTGAAAATTTAAAACTCTTCCAGCAATTTTCTAAGTAGATTGTGCACTTTTTTTTTAAAGAAAGTCCTGACAGATATGCAGTTTTCTACAAATTTTTATTTTGTATTGGAAAACCAATTTCAATAACAAATTATACCAAAAATACTCAGATAAGTAAATTACACCAAATTATACTCAGATCGATTATGCAACTGTAGTAGGCCTGACAGCAAAATATGATAGTATAAGAATAGAAAAAAAGTTAAATAAAACATGCTTTAACGGTTACTTTGTTCTGTTATTAACAGTTTTGCATTGAGGTTTTTAAATAAATACAAAATGACATTTGTGAAAAACCACTTATTCAGAGCTTTCTTTGTAATTGTTCATATAGTTTTCTTCTAGAAAGGTATTTATTTAAATAAACGACTCAATGAATCTATTTATAGAACTTGAATATTTTAGCCAATAGTGAAAAGTATCTTCAAATTATGTATTCGTTCTCTTCAGGGTGCTTCCTAACTATCGTAAAAACATACGGAGAAAAACCATTCTGGCAAAACTGTCGAATGGTAATGACATTTCAGGTAAAAAAATCATGATTCTGGCTAATTAAACCAAAATATACAGTATTTAAGCCATTCGATTGGTAATTTTTCCGTTCATAAGGTAACGGTTTATAGTAAATTCTGGTTTTCAAAGTAATAGCTCTTAATACCACACAGTTAGTAAAGAAATAAAAGACTGAAAAGTAAATTGAACAGAATAAATGGTTTTTAAACTCTCTAAGGTATCATAAATTTCTGAATTTTATCATGTCCACCAAATTTTATCACATGTAATAAAATCATATTTTAATAATAAAATAAAATCATATTTTATTGTTAATTTATCAAATTTATTGTAATTTCACCAAAGCGCTTTGCTAAAAATTACCGAAATTTTTCGTGTTACCATAAGGTCAGAAACACGGTAAATTTTACAATTGTCATATAAATCACCTACTTAAAATATTTTGAATCTTAATTCTCAGCGTAAGAATGCGAAACAATGTTACATTTAAATAAACCATCTGGAAGTCGAAAAATATATGTACATAACAGCAGTAAATAAAAATAATCATATAAGTATCTATATATATATTTCTCTTACACGGCGACAAAAAAAAAGCCTCATTACAACTCCCCGAATGGAAACGCTAGAAAATCGACCAATGATTGCCGCTAAAAATGTCACATGCCAAATCTAGCTGAGGTGGCTCAACATATAGCGCTTTTAAAAACGGAAACTGAAATAACCAGAGAGAGCATTCTCACCAAATGTGATCTCTTCCGAAATTCACCCTATCAGGTTGTTCAATTCAGCTGCGGCAATCTCATACTATTAAGCTAGGCCGAAGTGAGTAGTCTTTGTCGATAGATCTCTATTTTAGTATTTTGTCGAAAGCGCTTTTTTTCACGATATATATATTTCTCTTACACTGCGACAAAAAAAAAGCCTCATTACAACTCCCCGAATGGCAACGCTAGAAAATGTTTATGCAGGTTTTTCCATTGCAATTCACTTATTTCAATTTTTAATAGACTTAGTTATAGCCAAAATTTTAACCTTTTTAAAGAGATATCAGTTTTAGAAATTTTATGTTAAGATTTTATACTATAGCACATTTCTAATAGGTTTAACGAATTACATGTCATTTATTTGAATTCAAATTTATTTTAATGACTTAGTATTTTCTAAAAAGATGTAATTTTTTTTCCAAAAAAAAATGTTTTTATATGGATTTGAATCATTGTTTTGAATTCTTGGAATTTAGTGCATTTGCAATGTACCTGAGTTAGTAGCGAGCGAAGCAAACCATATATGATTGAGTAGCAATTTTCTGGGGTTGGCGAGCGCTAGCGAGCAGGGGGAGCAGCCCACTAGTATATTTTAACACCTTAAAAACCAATCGGAGAGATAGCTCACTTCTGTAAACTGATCGGGGGGATCCCATTTGTCATTAGTTTCATAGCTGTTAAAAAATCCGCGTTGACTAGCTTATAATAAAGTGCAATTTGTTTGGTCGACAAAGTGTTAATATTATTTATACGTTTTAAACTATATATTAGAAATAGTTAACAAAAGAAAATCGTGAATGTATGCAAAAATTATCACTTAAAAATTTTTTAAACACATTAGCAAAATACTCAAAAAAGGCTTGCTTTTTTTAAAAATAGATAAACATATAGTGTTTAGAAAGAAGGTAAAATTTGCAAACCTCTTTTATTATTTTTTTTTTTTTTAAGAATTCTTAAAAATATTTAGAAAAAGCTATATCTAAAGGAAACATTAATTAACTCTTTATTGAATAGTATACTATTTGGTTGGTTAATTCGCTATAATTAAAGAAAAATATTTAAAAATGCTTCACTCTTTTTGAGTTTTATATGTTTTCCAAATCTTTAATTAATTTTAAAATCTGTTGACTCACATATTTCCCCGAAGAAAGAGTAAGCCATCTCGTTTTGGAAATGCGTTTTCGATTTTGGTTTAATACTGTTTTTTTGCTATAGAATAGATAAAAATATAAAATTTCTTTCACCGAAAATTTTGTTTTCGTTTACACAAGTTAATTAAAATTCCTTCATAACATAACAGGTTTCAGATAAAACAAAATTGTGATATGTTTATGGAAAATTTTCTATTTCGATTTCTAATAGACTTTTTCATATAGTTTTGATAAACTTTCAAAACTTTTCTATGTTTTTAAGTTTAAATAGTTATTTGCATATCTTTAAAAAATCGGTTTTGTTAAAAACCTTCTAAAATTTTTCCGTTTTCCTCTTTCCTTTCAGATTAAAAAAGAAATATATACTCCTCTCAAATGTTTAATAACCAAGGACTTAAAAACCATGTTTAAATAAAACTTTTTGTGAGCTTTGGTCCCGCAGTGGACTGATCGTTAAGACACGGTTCCCAGCAGATCACCAAAGTCAAGCATCACTAACTGCGGTCAGTGTGCGGGTGGGTCACCACTTGGACCTGTCTGTGTAGGGACCGAGGGTGTGCGGTATTGGTCCTCGTTAAACTGTGCTACCGTAAAGTGCTCGACTTCGCGTGCAGGTCGTTGGGCTACCGAAGCAGGGGTGCCATCCCCTCTGCAGAGGATCAAAATTGTGATGGCATGTCTTCGGATCATCCTCAGGGATGTTTCCCAGACCGTCGCCAATAGCCCATTGTGCAGCTCTAGTGCGACGTGAATGAACTACAACAACAACTTTGTGAGTTTTGAATAATTAAAATGTTCTTTCAATATTTAAGAAGATTCCTACATTTTAAAGCAGGTAATTTTTCATTATTTTCAAATTAAAAAATGAACTATTTATTCTAGATACAACGGAGAATTTAAATTTCCAATTGTCAAACACTTGCAGTCTACAGGAAATTTCTCACTAACCTTAGACATTGTCTTTCATGACTATCTATATCCCATTAAAAATAGAACACGAAAATTGATTCAAGATGCCAAGTTCAGTAAATAAAATTGAGCTTTTAAATCCAAACACTATACATTAAAAACTTATATTTAGATTTAATTTACTAAAGGGGAAACTCCTGGGCATAAAATTAATGTAGGCATTTTATTTAAATACCGAAAAGAAATGTTTTTTGCACTCCACATGTAGAAATTCTGGTTAAACTACCCCAATGTATGATAATGACATTTCTGATAAAAGAAGCATAATTCTGATTTATATAACCAAAATATACTGTCTTTAAACCATTGATTTAGTACTTTTTCCTTTTATATGTTAACATTTTAACGGGAATTCTGATTCAAAAAATTACGTTCTTTATTAGTATATAAATAACAAAAAAATACAAAACTGAGAAGTAAATAAATATATGATTTACATGGCCTTACTCTAAAATATCATCATAAAAATAATGCCCACATACCAAATTTTTTCACATATAATAAAACCATACTTTATTGTAATTTAACCAGAATCATCACAAAAATTATCGAGCTTAATGGTGTTCCCATAGAGCCAGAAAACGATAAATTTTACAGTATTTTTTTTAGGTTTGGCCATATTTTTTCCCCAGCTTGATAATTATTATTGAAGACTATGTCAAAAATTAAGTCAAAAAAGTTTATACTTTTAGAACCAGGTTGATGAATTAAACTGGGTGTCTTATCCGAGTCCATGAAGTAATTTGTATGAAAAAAAAAAAAAAAAAAGATACAAAAATCTGAACCATTCTGAATAACTTTGATCTAATGATCGGATTTTCGCGTTCTAGGAGTCTATCTTAATTTTTCGAGGGGGTGATCTCAAATATGCTAATTGATAAATGCAGACGAGAGTTCAAGTTATGAAATCAGATACAAAAACGCACTTCCTCTGAATAAAAATAGAAATAAATGTAGAAAAGAACAAAATTAAAAATATGACCACTGAAGCCGACGTCTTCAGGGGGTACCGGCCCCAGTGGCCCAGAAACAAAACCTTTTCTATTGAGGAAGAAGGCAAAAGCCTAAAAACCTTCCTCAGTACCCCGAAGGTTTTGTTTAAAAGTCCAGGAGAAAATCAAGCAAGACATAAAACTAATACAGAAAAGAAACTCATACATCTCCTCAAAAACTCAAATTATTCAGAAAATAAAAATCAACAAAAAATTAAAAACTCACATAAACAAGGTCAGACAGCAAACTCTAAATCAAACCAAATGAAAAGGAATCACTTAAACCAAAAGAAAAACAACGCCCTCTTTTAAAATGCGCAGAATGAAAAAAAGATAGTTAGAAGTTGTCAAAGAAAATTTACGTCACATATTAATAGAATGCTTAACTGGGGCTGCTCAGTTAAGTCTTGAATTGCGCCCTGTTAAAAGAAATAAAAAAACTAATATTCTTCAATCATTTTCTTAATTAACAAATTAACATTACAAAAATTATAAGGAAAATCATTATTACTCAAATGATTCAAAAAATTATTCACAGCCTCTTGAAAACTTTCAACATTATTGCAAATATTTTTAATCCTAACCAATTGTGAAAAAACTAAATTTTTAAAAATTTTATTACACAAATTAGTATAAAAGTTGCAGAAAAAAATAACTTTAAATTTAAAAGCCTTTCTTTTATCAAAAACACCAATTTTAATAATTTTGTCAACGATATCAATTTTAAAATCCAAATACTCAACATTAAAACAATCCTCATTAGTTTTCTTCAAAACCAAATCTCCAGGATAAATACTATAAATAAAATTATAATTATCACTATTAAACAAAATCAGGTCATCAATATATCTAAATGCTTTAAAATCATTATTTTCAAGGAATTTAGCTTCAAAAACATGCAAAAAAAAAAATATTAGCAAAAGCACCAGAAAAGGAATTACCTTGTGGAATTCCAATAATTTGTTTATAAAAATCTAAACCATTAAAAAGAACATTCTCAAAAAGATTAAACCTACACAAATCCAACCAAAAAGACTTATCAATTTTCTCATTAATTAAATATTTATCAAAAATGTCATTACAGATATCAATAATCTTTTCGTGTGGTATACTTGAATACAAATTTTCAAAATCAAAAGTATTAATGTTGGATATTTCATTATTATTAATATAATCCAAAACATCAACATTACTATCAATAATAATATTTTTCTCTTTTTTAATTTTAAGCAAAATAATTTTAAGAAAACTAAAAAACTTTTTACTAACATCAGAATTGTAACAATTAGTACCACACGCAATAAACCTAAATTTAACAGGATTTTTATGAAATTTAACAATAGGAAATAAATATGGAAATTTAATCCTATTTAACCTAAGTTTTAATTTTTTACTAAACGCAATAATTCTTTTTTCAACAACCTTCCTATCCACTTTTAATTTTAAATAAGTATTATTTGCGTTATATTCTCCAATAATCAAATTTTTAAAAAAATATTTACACATAATACAAAAATTATTTGAAGCTTTATCCACAACCGTAACAATAAATTTATCCTTAAGATTTTTAATTTTACTAGACAGATCATAATCAATAATGGTACCACTAGGAAAAGAACCAAAACTGGTATTAAATAAATTAAAATTAACCTTTTCAATAATTCAATGCAATTGTTGTAATTTGTGTTATGTTGGTCAGACAGGACTTGAGTTTCACAAACGGATTAATTCCCACAGGTCTGCTATTAAAAATTTTAATAATAATAATTGTTCTACTGATTACGAAATTTTACATTTTCAATTTCATGATTTTGATAACGTTACTCTTTTCATTTTGGATTTTATGGATAATTTAGATAATAGACTTGATTTAGAAAATATTTACATTAGTAGTCTTAAAACTCTTTTTCCATATGGATTAAATAGTAAGTTTAATGGGGAAGGTATTGTTAATGCTGGTGATTATTGTATTTATGACAGATTTAAAGTTTTTGATTTTCCTGGGGTTTTTAATTCAAAATATAGGAATAAAAGAGGTTGTGGGAAAGGTAAAGGTAAAGTTGTTGCTTTTGATGAATTTTTGAATTTCTGCAATTTACCTGTTAATTTGAATAATATTTTCAATATTAGGAAATATTTTTGGTTTTAAAAATAAGGTTCTTAAAAATTTTCTTATTAATTTTGGTTCTAAAATTAAATATGATACTGAACTAGTTAAATTTATTGTTTTGGATTTAATTAAATCAAAACTTGGGGTTAGTAAGACAGATTTGCTTTTTAATAAGGTTTATAGTTTTGAAAAGGTTTTTTGTACGATTAATTTTCATGATAAAAAATTTGAAAATGCTAAATTGCCACAGATTATACATGAACTTTCGGATTTTTTTCCTTTAAAGCATATTAATGTTTCTGTCGCTTTTAAGTATTCTTCTACACTTAGGAAAAGGGTCTGCAATTATAATTTTTTAAGTCAAAATTTAAAATGTATTTCTAAATTTGATTGTTATTGTAATGAAAAGGAATATTCACAAGATATTGATAATGATTATGGGCATATTATTACCGGAAATTTGGAGATTGTTGGTAATGAAGATTTAATTAATATTTTAGGCAAAGGTTCAAAATTTAGGACAAGGTTTAGAATGAATAAAAAAGATTTTATTTTGTCCATTAAAAAAGATCTTGATTTTTTTATAGCAAAAATTTCCAGAAAATATCATTGGCCCGTTGAGGGTTTTTCAGAGTGGAAGGCTAAAATTATTGAAAAGGTTAATTTTAATTTATTTAATACCAGTTTTGGTTCTTTTCCTAGTGGTACCATTATTGATTATGATCTGTCTAGTAAAATTAAAAATCTTAAGGATAAATTTATTGTTACGGTTGTGGATAAAGCTTCAAATAATTTTTGTATTATGTGTAAATATTTTTTTAAAAATTTGATTATTGGAGAATATAACGCAAATAATACTTATTTAAAATTAAAAGTGGATAGGAAGGTTGTTGAAAAAAGAATTATTGCGTTTAGTAAAAAATTAAAACTTAGGTTAAATAGGATTAAATTTCCATATTTATTTCCTATTGTTAAATTTCATAAAAATCCTGTTAAATTTAGGTTTATTGCGTGTGGTACTAATTGTTACAATTCTGATGTTAGTAAAAAGTTTTTTAGTTTTCTTAAAATTATTTTGCTTAAAATTAAAAAAGAGAAAAATATTATTATTGATAGTTATGTTGATGTTTTGGATTATATTAATAATAATGAAATATCCAACATTAATACTTTTGATTTTGAAAATTTGTATACAAGTATACCACACGAAAAGATTATTGATATCTGTAATGACATTTTTGATAAATATTTAATTAATGAGAAAATTGATAAGTCTTTTTGGTTGGATTTGTGTAGGTTTAATCTTTTTGAGAATGTTCTTTTTAATGGTTTAGATTTTTATAAACAAATTATTGGAATTCCACAAGGTAATTCCTTTTCTGGTGCTTTTGCTAATATTTTTTTTTTTGCATGTTTTTGAAGCTAAATTCCTTGAAAATAATGATTTTAAAGCTTTTAGATATATTGATGACCTGATTTTGTTTAATAGTGATAATTATAATTTTATTTATAGTATTTATCCTGGAGATTTGGTTTTGAAGAAAACTAATGAGGATTGTTTTAATGTTGAGTATTTGGATTTTAAAATTGATATCGTTGACAAAATTATTAAAATTGGTGTTTTTGATAAAAGAAAGGCTTTTAAATTTAAAGTTATTTTTTTCTGCAACTTTTATACTAATTTGTGTAATAAAATTTTTAAAAATTTAGTTTTTTCACAATTGGTTAGGATTAAAAATATTTGCAATAATGTTGAAAGTTTTCAAGAGGCTGTGAATAATTTTTTGAATCATTTGAGTAATAATGATTTTCCTTATAATTTTTGTAATGTTAATTTGTTAATTAAGAAAATGATTGAAGAATATTAGTTTTTTTATTTCTTTTAACAGGGCGCAATTCAAGACTTAACTGAGCAGCCCCAGTTAAGCATTCTATTAATATGTGACGTAAATTTTCTTTGACAACTTCTAACTATCTTTTTTTCATTCTGCGCATTTTAAAAGAGGGCGTTGTTTTTCTTTTGGTTTAAGTGATTCCTTTTCATTTGGTTTGATTTAGAGTTTGCTGTCTGACCTTGTTTATGTGAGTTTTTAATTTTTTGTTGATTTTTATTTTCTGAATAATTTGAGTTTTTGATGAGATGTATGAGTTTCTTTTCTGTATTAGTTTTATGTCTTGCTTGATTTTCTCCTGGACTTTTAAACAAAACCTTCGGGGTACTGAGGAAGGTTTTTAGGCTTTTGCCTTCTTCCTCAATAGAAAAGGTTTTGTTTCTTGGCCACTGGGGCCGGTACCCCCTGAAGACGTCGGCTTCAGTGGTCATATTTTTAATTTTGTTCTTTTCTACATTTATTTCTATTTTTATTCTCTCTTTTTTTGAAAATTCTGCTGCTTTTTAGCGCATTTTTTTAAAAGAAGTTTTGTTCATTTTGTTTTGATATTAATTGTACTCTTTTAGTATTCCTCTGAATAATTTTTTTTTGATGGATTCTCCAACCTCCAAAATCGCAGTCTGGGAAAAATGGCTTCAATAGTTTGGTAAGAAGATCGATCCAAAATTTGGACCTCTTCATGTTAATTTTTCTGTTTGAGTATATGTCGAGAACTTTTTAAGTGAATTGAAAACTTTTTGCACACAACTATAAAATTCGTTTAGCCAAAGATTACTTTCCAATAATAACTTTTAAGTAAATATTTATTATTTTTTATTATTTTTGTAAGGTATATAATTTTTTATAATTTAATAATTGATCATTTTAAAGAATATAATTTGGACATGGCAGAATACAAAATTTGAGTGTAATCGGTCAAATAGTTCCTGAGAAGTCGAATTTTAAAGAATAATTTTGAAAATTTAACAATTTATTGCCAAATATTCTTTAAAATGATTTATAAAATTTATGTTTAAATAAATTAAATAAAAACATATAAATTTTCACTAAATTTTATAAAGTGGTCTCAATATCTGCTTTTTTTTCAAATGATTCACACTTTAAAATATAAATTTCGAGAAAAAAATTTTTATTATTTTTTTAAACCTTGCAAAAGCTTACCATATGAACAAAATCTAAATTTATTTTTTAAGAGAAAATAAAAAAAAATTTTAAGAAATTATAATTACAGAAATATTTAAACCTATTTGTTGTTAAATGCAATTATATGACATCTATATGACATCCAAGGGAGATATAAGACATATTTAATGATAAATAACTATTTATTTTTAAAATTTTGTATATAAACTATGTTATATAGAAATCATTGTCTTTTGCATTGTTATCACTTGAACACCTTCATTATATTATAGTTTTTATTAGCAGATTCTCCCGGACGACCGTTTAATATATTCAATGGAGTCATAAAATCACCATCTTGACTATGAATTATTTCAAGTTTAAATGAATCTCATTTACAAAAAATCTAAAAATTTCTAGATTTTCTAGAATCCTTCAATTCTCAAGAATTTTCTAGATAGTTTTTTTTAATTTAACCAATTTTGTATATCATCTAGAAAATAATAGTGCTTTAATTGATGCTAATAATATTTAACATTGTGTTTACTCAGCATTATTTAGCCACATTAACAATGATTGCTTTTGCTATAACACCGTGTTTATTTAGTGTTATTAAGCCATATTAATAATTGTTGTTTACGTTTTATTATAACACTGTGTTTACTTAGCGTTATTTAGCCATACTAACAATGGTTTATTTTGTTTATAGCACTGTGTCTACTTAGCGGTTTATAGTCAAACTAACAAAGGTTGTTTACTTTTTTTATAACACTGTGCTTACTTAGCGTTATTTAGCCATACTAACAATGGTTGTTTATTTTGTTTATAACACTGTATTTACTTAGCGTTATTTAGCCATACTAACAATGGTTGTTTATTTTGTTTATAGCACTGTGTTTACTTAGCGATATATAGTCACACTAACAATGGTTGTTTACTTTTTTTTATAGCACTGTTCTTACTTAGCGTTATTTAGCCATACTAACAATGGTTGTTTATTTTGTTTATAGCACTGTGTTTACTTAGCGTTATTTAGCCATACTAACAATGGTTGTTTATTTTGTTTATAGCACTGTGTTTACTTAGCGTTATTTAGCCGTACTAACAATGGGTGTTTATTTTGTTTATAACACTGTGTTTACTTAGCGTTATTTAGCCATACTAACAATGGTTGTTTATTTTGTTTATAGCACTGTGTTTACTTAGCGTTATATAGTCACACTAACAATGGTTTTTTACTTTTTTTATAACACTGTGCTTACTTAGCGTTATTTAGCCATACTAACAATGGTTGTTTATTTTGTTTATAGCACTGTGTTTAATTAGCGTTATTTAGCCATACTAACAATGGTTGTTTATTTTGTTTATAACACTGTGTTTACTTAGCATTATTTAGCCATACTAACAATGGTTGTTTATTTTGTTTATAGCACTGTGTTTACTTAGCGTTATATAGTCACACTAGCAATGGTTGTTTACTTTTTTATAACACTGTGCTTACTTAGCGTTATTTAACCATACTAACAATGGTTGTTTATTTTGTTTATAGCACTGTGTTTACTTAGCGTTATTTAGCCATACTAACAATGGTTGTTTATTTTGTTTATAGCACTGTGTTTACTTAGCGTTATTTAGCCATACTAACAATGGTTGTTTATTTTGTTTATAACACTGTGTTTACTTAGCGTTATTTAGCCATACTAACAATGGTTGTTTATTTTGTTTATAGCACTGTGTTTACTTAGCGTTATATAGTCACACTAACAATGGTTGTTTATTTTGTTTATAGCACTGTGTTTACTTAGCGTTATTTAGCCATACTAACAATGGTTGTTAATTTTGTTTATAGCACTGTGTTTACTTAGCGTTATTTAGCCATACTAACAATGGTTGTTTATTTTGTTTATAGCACTGTGTTTACTTAGCGTTATTTAGCCATACTAACAATGGTTGTTTATTTTGTTTATAACACTGTGTTTACTTAGCGTTATTTAGCCATAGTAACAATGGTTGTTTATTTTGTTTATAGCACTGTGTTTACTTAGCGTTATATAGTCACACTAACAATGGTTGTTTACTTTTTTTATAACACTGTGTTTACTTAGCGTTATTTAGCCATACTAACAATGGTTGTTTATTTTGTTTATAGCACTATGTTTACTTAGCGTTATATAGTCACACTAACAATGGTTGTTTACTTTTTTTATAACACTGTGCTTACTTAGCGTTATTTAGCTATACTAATAATGGTTGTTTTTTGGGGGCAAACAAGTTGATGGTACTTGGTAAAGACGTTCAAACACAGAACTCTATCGGGCTTTTAGAGAGCCTGATGTTGTCAAGCATGTAAAAATCCAAAGAATTAAATGGGCTGGTCACATCATTCGAATGAACAGAGAGCGTTCGACAAACATAATCTTTATGGCTCAGCCCATCGGATCAAGGCCCACAGGTCGACCAAAGCTGAGATGGGCCGACTGCGTGGAAATAGACTTATCAGTCTTAAAAGTCTCAATCTGGAAGACAACTGCCAGGCAGAGGCAGGCCTGGAGGAAGTTGATTGAGAAGGCCAGGGCCCACCCGGGGCTGTCGTGCTATTGAGGAGGAGGAATAATGGTTGTTTACTTTTTTATAACACAATTTACGGTCACATTACATACTGATTGCTCTTATAAACAAGCGTTAGAAAAAATGGTGTATTTATGCTTTCACCCTAGAGTAACAAAGGCTTATAACCTTTTCGAACATTTCACTAGTTTGTATGAAGACCATACTTTATTAAAACAAAAATAATTAAATATATGACTCCCTGCCCCAATGAAAAAGAAACAGGTTTCTTTCACATAGCTAATTTTACGTATTTATATATTTCAATTATTTATTTTACATTTAATAATTATAATGTCTGTGCCTAGATATTCGTAGCATGGAAGATAATAATCACATTACCTTAACTATATAAACTATATAATAAACTATAAAAGTGCCCTATTTGATATGAAAATTATTTCCAAAATGAAATGGTTCGACGATAGCAATCTTTCCCAATATATCTGCATAGTTAGCACAAAAAAATTGGTTTCTAGAATCTATACATATAATATAAAACATTATTTCTGAGATTATAAAGATCCACTGTTTCTCATAAGTTATAACTTTTCAGACTTTCAAAGTTTCCTTCCTATTGTAGTAATTTTTTTTCTTATATAATATTATCTTATGTAATATTTTAAATATTATAATTTTTTATTGTTAATATTTACTAATAACTTGTTATATAACTGTAAACAGTATAAAAAATATTAAAAAATTTTATTGTTAAATATTTTAAATATTATAATTTTTTATTGTTAATATTTACTAATAACTTGTTAAATAACTGTAAATAGTATAAAAAATATTAAAAATGAATTATAAACAAATTTCTTTACACATTAATTATTCTTTCACAAGTCAGTCATTTTGACTGTTTCTGGGCAATATAGGTATATAAATTTCAGCTTTTCTTGTGTTAATATACGTCATTTGTAAAAACATAAAATACATTCAAAAGCAATTTTTTTGGCATAAGACCAAATACTTATAAAATAAAAATCAAATGCAATTTTTACACTACACAAAATCCCAAATATTCTATTGTATTTTTCTGGAAATGAAGATAGGGGTCGAAATGCGGTTACAGAAGGAGAAAAAAATTCTTTTCCTTCGTTTTGATCGAAAATAAAAAATAGTATACATCCGAAAAAAAAAAAAAAAAAAACTTTTAAGTATTAAGAATCCCACAACATTCCTAAAACATGTTTTTAAGAAATATTTCTTCGCTTTAATTTAATTTAGATTATGGCATATTATTCTTAAAATTCTTTTTTCCTTTTCGTTAATACTATTTTTATCGTATTAATATTTATGAATTTCCAAAACTCATAGTCTCAGGAAACTGTTAAAATTTGAATTTAAAATTAGATGTAGATTTTTTGTTGTTATTATAATTGAAAAGCAGATGAAAATGGAATTTTGAATTTGGAAGTATTTTACCGGTAATATAAATTTAGTGAATGTAAGATATGTTAGATATAAATTAAAGATAAAGATTTATAAAAAAAATTATTAGTTTACTTTCCTGGAGTAAGTAATTAAAAAGATGCTATCAGCATTATCCTCTACATACAAAAAAAAATTAACAAAATTACGACGCTTATGTGGTGAGGACATT
Organism: Parasteatoda lunata; assembly: GCA_949128135.1. Taxonomy (NCBI): domain Eukaryota; kingdom Metazoa; phylum Arthropoda; class Arachnida; order Araneae; family Theridiidae; genus Parasteatoda; species Parasteatoda lunata. The sequence continues at coordinate 57,695,838 of OX421973.1, read as the reverse complement.
TCTGGTAATAAAAACCAGAAAAATGGTAACAAAACTAATATATACGATATTTAAACCATTCATTTTTTAATTTTTCCGTTGGTATGGTAGCCGCTTACCAAAACTTCTAATTTTCAAAATTATAGTCCTTATATAAATTATTATAAATCCATAAGCTTATCTTTAACCGCACTTTATAAATCCACATTCTTATATTATTATAAATCCACAAATTTTTGATCAATAAATAGAATGCATCAATTGTGTGCATATATAACCCCACAGAATAAAACATTCTGGTACAATTACCGTACTGTTAGGTTATGATATTTCGGGTAAAAAAATTCCATAGTTCTAGAAATAAAAACAAAAATATATTTAAATAGTTCATTTTGTAATTTTTCCATTCCTATGGTAGCGGTAAAATTCTAGTTTCCAAATTATATTTCGTATTATCAAACATTTAGTAAAAAATACAACATCTCGATTCTTGGGTATTTAAAAAGGGCTTTCTCTCCTCCAACTTTTTAATGATGTACGAGTCTGAAGATCCCGCAATGAATTAGTTTGACATGCATTTTTCAGAAATAGTTTAATATTCCAAAAAGAAATTGCAGTATTTGAATGTTGTTATAAATTTGCACCGTTTTTTTTTGCAAGTAAATCGGCCTGCTCATTACCTCAGATAACACAATGGGCAGGTACCATCACCACATCGTGAGAATGATTCGTTTTCCTTTCAAATTCAGAGCTCTCAAGAGTTCATGACATCGGGAGATCTCAGGTGTCAATGAGAGTTTAACAGAGCTAATAGATCGAATAGCTACTTGTGAGTCCGAAAAAAGGACTGCATTTTTAAATTTGTGTTGCAGAGCCTAGTAGCTGCTGTAAGGCCACACTCTCACACACTTCACCATCAAAGGCGCTACCAATGTAGCCTGCTAGGGCGTAGAAAAAGAAAAGTTCCGAAGAGAAACCAGCCGCTACTTTAAGATGACAGTCAAATTGAGATCCATCAGTAAGAATATGCAGCCAATTTTTAGCTGGCTATCTAAACGCAATGGGCTCCAGAGTAAAACTTTTCAGAATATTTGGTGCAACATCTCTTTTACTATAGATCCAATTTTGTTTTGACATTCGTTATTTCCAAGGGGCTTATTTGTTTCAAAAGAGGTTGCAGGTGAACCGGAATAGCAATATCTTTCTTAATGTCCAGAACTTTCTGGATCAACCTATTCTGGGATATAAGTTGTCTAGGCTTGACTACGCAGGAACAATCTTCACAGCGCCTGCAATCAAGCGGAGAGCTTGGTTTTGCAGAACTTCTAATTTACTAAGCACGAATTGTGGCTGCAATATATTTTTCAAATATTTGTGAATCATTAACTTTAACTTTACTTCTAATTTCACATCGTTGCTATTGAACTGCATACTCACCACAATAAATGCAACTTTTGCGGAATTATAGCATTTGTATTTTGAGAGCCATGCCATCTGATGAAGGTGCACCTACAAACGTGTTTAAATATTTAATAAATTTAAATATTTGCGAATAAAAATGCCATTTTTAGTCATCCCTACCTTCCTCGAGTTTAGTGAGATAGATTTCAATGGCATTTTAGCAAGCATTCTAAAAATACACTGTGAAAAAAGTATGGTAAAAACTACCAGAAAATGGTAAATTTTACAGCGTTTCTGGATCTGTGAGAACAGCAAACAGAAACTGAAGCACTTTGGTAAAGGTTATGGTAAAATTAACAATAAAATACATCTTTAAATAAGTAATAAAATTTGGTAAATGTTATAAGAGCTGGTAATCTTATCATGACTTCTCGGAGCATAGTATGAATACCTTGTATTTGGTTAAATTTACGTTTTTATATTTTTTGTTAAAAGTGTGGTAATAAGAACTATAATTTTAAAAAAAAATTTGGAAAATCATTACCATATGAATGGAAAAAGTACCAAATGAATGGTTAAAATATCTTTTTTTATGAACCGGAATTTTTTTTACTTTTTATTAAAAATGTCATTACCATACAGTAAGGTAATTTTTCCAGAATTTTCTTCCCTCTCTCCTTATATGAGTTAAAAATGGAGATTGCGGCTTACCATGTAAAGACGAAATTGCAATATTATACTACGAACTATTATTACCTTGATGGGAGTTGAACTAATACATTATAACCAGTGTCATTCTATACCATAGAATTCAAACATAATTTCAATTATCTCGAAGTTATATAATTTGATCAGACTAATTACTTGGTTGTTTGGTAGTCATAATTGGCTAAATGATTCCCTCAGAGAAACCCAATCGAGATAATATATGTTTAAGTGTTTGTCGGCATTAATTTTCACGCACACTGATTATAATTATATTGAAAACTAGTTTTAATGAGGAATAATTTATGCATTTAGCATAGATTATAATATTTTATTTAAAAATGTATAATTATGATTAAATGTTTATGGTATTTAAGGTAAATGTTTGGTTATGTTTCTACTAACTTAACTAATCTTTTTGCGCAAGATAATAATTATACTCAGACGTGCTGTGTAAATCAAACTAATTTAAAAATTTAGTTTTCGCATTCTTATCACTGAAGTATTCCAGGCTATATTTCTTTTGATAACTGTTAATAAGTTAAGAGAAATAAAACAAAACAAATATATATATATACATATATTCGATTCTTATGTACATATGCATATTTTTTTATTCAACGTCCTTATTGACTTTATTCTCCACCGTGATTTTTGTTCTCAACGGTAGGGGGCAGTATTTGCTGATCGTTTTTAGAAGTAAAAATTTCTCTTGTATTTCATAAGAAAAAGAAGTTTCGCTTTTATAGAATCCTGTGTCTCTCTCTCTTTATATAACTTTCACCAGTTGTTTAATTGTTTGTAAGTGGCAGTAGTTGTTCTGCTTCTGGGTGCATTATGAGTTGAAGCACTAATTTGTCACCTAAAATTAAGATGTTTAAGTTCCTTCAAGACCTATCACGCCTGATTCAGTGGAGTAATGTATTAAAGTATCCCGAGAATAAACAATCAAACCAGGAACTTCAAAAAAAAAAAAAAAAGTAATAGTCACGTTCTACTATGACCTTAGAAGAGGACAGCATGACATGATAGGGTTTGTTTATTTTTTGAGGTAGTTTTTGAATAAGATCTTAAACACTGTTAGAATTTTCATTCTAAAATTATCGGTAAATTAACCGGCAGAGGTCTGTCCGTTCCATTAACCGCAAAGTTTATGGTAAGGAAAATTTTTTATGTTCTCAGTTTTGAAACCGTTTACAACCAGTGTGGCTATAAAACATGAAAACAAAACTATATGGTATTTTAACCATTTACAACTAGCATGGTTTCAAATTCAGAAAAAAAAATTAACTGGACTTTGGAGAAAGATGAGTGACTTTATGGTGCTGCTATCTATACGTGAATGAAAGTATCGTATTCGATCAGCTCAGGTCGATATGCCTAGGGTCACAAATTACGAAGTGCAGGACACTGGAAACTCTTTATGTGTTAAAGGAAATGGAGGAAATATTGTGGTGTTAAAGCTGGGACTCCTCCGCACTGTCGGTTATGAGATTGACAGATTTGATCTCAAAGCCATATACAGTTCCCATCTGCCAGGAACAAAGTGACTTCAATGTGTGGATCTAGTTGGTGCGATAAAAATTCTGGCTCTTTAACCGTATTAGGTTAAAGCAGTTTTTCTCACCGTTAACAGTTTGGATACCAACTTATTTATGGTCATTTGATTGTTTTGCTTGAATATGGTAAAATAATAATTAAATATATTGTTATTTAACCATTTTTTCGAAAAATTTCTAAGAATGAATGGTTAGGTCACTTCAGTGGAAAATAATAAAATTGCAGATTTCGGAAATTAGTTACATCGAGGCAAGGAAATTAAGGCTTTTTTTCGATTCTTTACTTTTGAAGGTCGGTAATTTTTGAGTTACAATGAAAAACAAAACGTTTTTCGATTGCGTATGCGAGTAACTGCAGAGGTATCAAGAGTTTTTTTTATACTCTTTTTGACATGCCAACATGCCATTTTCTGCGGTTCTCTGTTTACCACTCTGTAAGATATTTTGCAAAAATCATTTCATTTGGCAGATCTGTTAAAACCAAATTTCAAAAGTATGGTCCGTTATTTATTTAATAAATTCAAAATGAAAACTCTTTTACGGAACTTTGGAAAATCTTACCAACTTAAAAATCTTTTTAAATCTTAATTAGTTTTCATATTTAAATTGTTTTCTCTTTTCTTTTTTTTTAAACTAAAAAGAGCACCTAAATTGTTTCAGGATGGAGCTCCTGTAAGAATAAGAAACTAAGAATGCAATAAAAAATTTCAACGTTTTGAACGGTTAGAACGATTTTATTCAATCGAAAAAATTATATTTCAAATAATTTAATCAATTCGCAGAATGATAGCATGATATTAATTAAAAGTTTTACAAAGTAATTCAGCATTTTTCAATAAATTTACCTCATTTTGATTAAAGAAAAGTAATTACACAAAAAATTTGTTTCAGGAGAGGTATAAGATATTTTAAACGGGTATCTTTCTTGATCTATAGATATTAGATACATCTCGGGGAGAAAAAAAAGATTAGAAAAAAAGCTATTAGCCGCAAGTGAAGCAGGAAAAGTAATAAAATATTAATCATTTCTCAATTTCAGTCTCCTTTCACTATGATCACATTTGCATCAAATAATTAATTTCGATAAAGGAAGAACAATGATATAATTTTTTCAATTAAATATACATTTGAAATTGTCTTGATACTAATTTCAGACTTCTAAAGAAAAATCATTCTACAATTTTTGTTATTGATTTTTTGAAAAAACAAAAAATCGTTAAAAATGACTATTTTCTGTACTTTTTAGAAAAAAGGGTCCTTATAAGTCTTTATAATTTTAAGGGTTACTAAAAATTTCAGGTTTAATGGATAAAAAAACTATTTATTTATCCCTTGTTTAAACTATAGGACACCTTTTTTTATCTAAATTTTTTCTTTAATTTTTTAACTTCAAAATAACTAAATCTTATAAAAATAAACATTAAAAAAATTGCAGGACTTATATCTATTTGAAAAGTGGCTTCTAGTTTGAAAAGACCTAAAATTTAATTACATTTTCTTTTACTTTTTATTATTTCAGAGCTAAGTCTTTTGTACTCTTTCACTTAACATCTTTACTTAACTATTTTAAATTTTAAAAAAATTTAGGTAACCCTTAAACATATGATAATTATTTCATTTAAATAAAATTTAATATTTTCACGATTTGTTCTTTTTAATAAAAATATATGTAAATGTATTTATTTTGGAATACATTTTTTAATTACTTGTATAATAAATTTTACCATAGTATAACCCACACTAGCATTGTTAGTTTGAAAAGGACTTGCAATAATTTCAAAAAGTGGATAGTTTGAAGGGCATATTTCTGCACGGAGAAAAAAAAGTATGGTCAAAAAATTCACGACCCTTAGAATTTACTGTATTTCAGGCTATACTGAATCATCAAAAAGCTCGATAATTTTTAGGGAAGCGTTTTAGTAATGATTTTGTAAAACTAACAATAAAATATGGTTTTATAATCTGAGATAAAATTCGGTTATTTTATCATAATATTTTAGAGCATGTCATTTCTCCGAAAGCTGGGTTTATTATATATATTATATTTTAATAATATATAAGATAATATATAAGATAATAATATATTATACCGGATAATTCAAAGCTTATAGTTAATAAAATATCAAAATTTTAATTCAATGATTTATAGAGAAATTAACATTTATGAAAAATATGTATTGTTGAAGATTGTTGGCTAGATGGAAATATATTTATTTATTACTTTTAACACACAATTATCTCGATAATCTTTATAGAATTTATTTATTGCTGGATATCCATTGTTTCCATATGCGGAAAAAGGAAAAAATCGTTCTAGGACTCAATCGTAATGGTTCGAAGGGGTGACCTAAAATATGTTAATTAATTAATGCAGCCACGTTTTAAGTTGCGAAATCATACGCAAAAACATATTTCCCCCCCAATAAATATACTTTTTTTTCCAACGAAGTTGGATTATTGTCCCCCAAAATATGGAGATAACTACAATCTTGAAAATATGGTCTTAATATTTTGGTCAGGAGAGCGGTCCTACGTATAAACTTCATAATGTTCATTTTATTTTTTCACCTATTTCGCCAAATCTCAAGTCTTCAAATCCATTTATTCAAAGATATTTGCATGCCAAAACTAACTTTTAATAATTAGTTTTTATTATTTTATTTAAAGAAAAATAATTTTAATTAATTTACGGAAAAACTTAGAAATTCAAGATTTACATTTTTTGCATAATTTTAAAGAATGTGATTTTGCGTGTCGAAATGCAAAACTTGAAAGAAGTTAATTGACCAGTTCCGAAGAAATTGAATTTTAAAGATACAATAGTCGTCTCAAATTGATTAGAATATTTGAGGTCACATTCTCGATCCATTAAGGTTGAGTTCTATAACTTGAAGAGCCGATCATTAGATCCAAAGTTATTCAGAGTAGTCCATTTACTTTTTTGCTCCCTATCTGTATAGATATAATAACAATGGATATACAGAAAATATAATTATATAATTAGAGCATTGCACAAATAAAGGAAGCAAAAATTCTTTGCTTGAAAATCTACTTAAATCGTTTATAGTGATGTAAAATTATAGTGAATTACGAACAAACGAGATATTATGTCAGTAATATATCAAACAAATATTCAAAAGAGACTCATTAATTATAGAATTTTCTTGACTTTTCAAAATTCTCCATTTTATATTCATTTCTGCTTTATACAGTGTGAGTCTAAGACATAGTAACTGCAGCATTAAAATTCAGTAATTAAATTTTTGCATCTTTCTATATATTGTTAAAAGTGAGCATCATTTACCAAATTGAATTATCTTACCCTTAAATACAGAAAATAAAGATATTTGAAAAATTTTTAATGTACTCTTACTTTTTGATATTCATTAAGAAATTCACGAAAATTTTGAAAACTATTATTCAATACCAATGACAAATGACGTATTTTTTCCAAAAACTTAAGGTCATTAAACAAAAATCCCGAAATTTGTCCTGCAAATCAATTATGCAATCAATCAATTCCTGCAATCAAGAATTTTGCTGCAAATAAGTTTCAAAATATAGACTAAAATATTCTTTCTACCAAAACTTCCATTTTAAATATTGTTTTCTAAGAAGAAAATAAAGTAAAAATAAATTATTTATAAAACTTACGTTCCTCATCTGCGTAGTTATGTCAACAAAGCAGTAACCGTTTAAATAAGTTTAATTAAAAACTTTCCAAGATTCGCGTTCTTTTTTATTAACTAATATTTCAAGAATTCAATTATTAAACTCGACCAGTTATTTTGCTGGCATAAAAACAATTATTGAAAGATTTTGAATGAAAACTAAAATTGGCTTATTTCAGCTTTAATTAAATTGTTACTAATAACTCTACACTGAAAAAAAAATGCAATCATTTTATTTTTACCTTTAAACTACTAATTTTATGTGTCGAATTTAATTTTTCAATGATATTTAGAAAATATTCCATTAAAATATATCCAAATTCATAAAAATGACAAAATAATAAGTATTATTTAAGTATAATTTACTAAGTACACGAGAGAAAAAATTCTAGTAAAATTACCGTATATTAGGGTAATGACATTTTTGATTAAAAACAAACTACAATTCTGATTAATAAAACCTAAACCATTTCGTAATTTTTCCTTCACATGGTAACGATTTACCAGAAATTCTGGTTGCAAAATTATAGTTTCTATTACCACACAGTTTGTGAAAAATACAAAACTGAGAAGTACACTTAACCGAATAAATGGTTTTTATGCCATGCTAAAGTATTATTAAAATTACAAAATGATTAAAATGATTAAAATTACAACATTTTTCGACATTTACCAAATTTCCTCACTTATTACAAAACCATATTTCATTGTTAATTTTATTAAAATACTTACCAATATGCTTCGGTAAAAATTACCAGGCACTTTGGTGTTCCCATAGAACCAGAAACACGTTAAATTTTACAATATTCTGATAGTATCATAACACTTTTTTAAGTGTAGTATTTTTCTGTAAAATATTCAATCACATTTAAGATGAATGTTTTCTTATGTTTATTGATTAAACTAAGGAAATTAATAAATATGCTTTGAAATATTCACATTTAGAACTCTTTTAGAAAATATAGCAATAAGAAATATAACAATAAAATATCTTTTTTGTTCAATAAAAAACATTTTAGATTAAATTTTGCAGAAAATTTACATTTTTCACTTCCAAAGTTTCGTATGAAATTCGATTAAGCTTATCAACAGATGGCATTATAACGCGCAACTTTTATAACTATCAAAATATTCAATTTTATCATATGTAACGATGCTTCTTTCAAATTTGATACACATGATTCTAAATAATAAATTAAGGTTCATAGCATTATTGTGTATAATAATACTTTTGAAGAAAGCAGACATTCAAAGATATACAAATATTTTAAACAATATAAAAATGTTGTATTATATTTTATTTTAAACATTTATACGCGGGAAACATATTTTATGTCACAAAAATCAGTCCAAACAATCAGAAATTTTCCATTAAATAGCTTTTCTTGTATAAACCCCACTAGTTATACAGATATATATTCCAATTGAAATAATTTTTTAAATTAGTTCAAAGATGTTTTGATAGTAGGTAGCTCTAAAATTAAATTATTTTATGGAGACGACTTATCAATATTAAAAACGTAAGAATTGTTGGAATTTGAAATGATAATTAATAATTTATTTAATCTGACATAAAAAAAAGGCATTTTATGCTTATTAAAGTAAAATAGCCTAAGTTCAAATAAGCCAAGGATTAGAACTAGATACTGAAGTATTCTTTAAGTTAGTGAAATGCTCGCTAACTTATGTTAAAATAATGGGAATTGTCATTTGTTCAACTAATCGAATTTACTATAATCTTTTAAATGAAATAAATCTAAAGTAAAAATTATTTTTAAACATAGCAAATAACTTTTAACGTGAGTATTTTGCTTTATTTTAAACATTGTAAAAATAATATAATTTATAAATGATAAAATTAATCAAATTGTAGACAATAAATATTAGATAAAGAATAATAAATAAACATGCGTATTTATAAATAAAGAAAATTGAATTTTGTGTCAGAGAAAATGAATTAATTATTTTAAATAATATAAAAAGTTGAAGACATATAATCTTAGAGCAATTTTTTTTATCACGAAATAATAAATGAGATTAGAAACATGTTTAAATTCGACTTATTCATGAAAACAAAATAAAATTGAGTCTTAGAGAGAGGGAATGCATAATGTGAATTTAAAATCTTTAATAATTTAAAATTTTTCTCGTTTTATGTTTTAATAATGGTATTTGAATAATGGGTAGAATGCCGACGATGTTAAACTTCATCTACCAAAAGGTAGCCCAAGTTAGAATCAAAATAACCCGTCTCATATACTAGTCAATTGGAATTGTGTTATTGTAGTAGTAGTTACACTGCACCCCCCCCCCTCCATCAGAATTTTATCGGGGATAGAATTTGTTGAAAGGATATCGCTAGTCAATTCATTGCTGCTAAGTGTATTGAAAAAGTAACTATTTAAATATTGCCTATTTTGAGTATATATCGTTACCTCAAAAATCGATTGAGCACAATTTAAAAACATGTGCTTGGAAAATATGCATTGTTGAACATTTGTTTGCTAATCAAAATAAAAAAAGTTTCAAAAATAAGTCATAGAACATTTTATATTTTTTTAAGGAAACAATTTTTAAAATAATTTCTTATCCTACATTTGACTAGAAACTATTAAAAATGACCAAAATTATTTAAATGGCCACAAAGTTTTGTTACGGGGACTATAATCAACCCTTCTTAGAAGAGAGAAGGCCTCTGCACGGATCACTTCAGTAGTCCGTAAAGAACATAAATAGTGCAGTGGGAAGGAAAGACGAAATATGTCGCTACGTACGGGCATCTAAACTGCGCAGTGAGGGAGAAATAAGACAAATTTTACAGGGATCGTACTAATAAGGGACCGGACTTCTCGTTAACGGCCCTTCTCTTTTCTAAGGGTTGTTACTATAGTCTCTGATGTACAAAAAATTGGCACTTTCATCAAACTTTGAAACAAAAGAATTTTGTATTCAAAATATAGTTCATAATTTAATAATTTTTCAACGAAAATGAACATTTCAAAATAGTGTTAAAGTTTTGCTATTTTTTTTAAAAAATGGAAAGTACTTTTCTTTAAAAAAAATACACCAAAAACTAGCAAAAGTAGGCTTTTTTTTTCAAAATAATATACAATTAATATACAATTTGTTTACCTTATTTTTTCAAAGCGGTTTTAGAATTTGAAAAAAAAAAGAATTAAAAAAAAAAAAAGAATTAAAAAAGACTTTGAAATGAGCATTTTCTCAGTACATTTCTTTTAGAGGACATTATTGTTTTAAGTCTTGTAAAAAAAGGCTTAGATTGTGCTTCAGTGACTTGTATGATTGCATCGCTTGAGGTGCTAGAAAAGTTGAGCTCTTACTTTTGAAATGCGCACGTCGAAGAGAAGAAAATAAAAAAAAATATTTTAGAATAAATTTCCTTAACAATAAATTTCACTTTCATTCCTCACACATTTGCTCATTAAAACTAATTTTTACTGTTGTACAAACTGTTTTCAAACTTTTGTGTGTCTATTATGCCCTAAACTGATTCAGTTTTCCCACTTATACCGATGATAATTTGCTTTTAAAGGAATACCTTTATTTAGATGAATTTGGATGCTTAAATTAAAAAAAATTAATATTTAAGTTAGTTATAATTAAGTTACGAAAAAAAAAATCTTTTTTTTAAAATTATTATTTCTCAAGAAATACTCGGGAAAATGTTTTCAAAATTAGGATTTGTTATTTAAAATTTTGCAGTTTCAATTTCTTTAAACCTTACAATTATAAACAATTTAGAGAATTATTAAACTAAATAACAAAAAAATTATAACTATTTATAATAAGTTTCCGAGATATAGCGAAATAGGCAATAGATGTGAAATTAACATTCACTTTTCCAATCTTTCAACTCTCCCTCTTGAATAAATGATTGGAACCCTTTTTTCTAGATTTAGTCCTTTCCTCCCATATCGAGAATCACAAATCTAAATTCGATAAAAACAAGATCTATTTTCAAGCACACAAAAAGTACGTTTTTCTGCCTGATTTAGAAATTTATCATAGCTTCTTTACAAGTTTTTTGCTACATTTAATTTCGTAATTGTTTAAAATTCGACGAATTATTAATAAGTAATGGTAAAGTTTACATACATACAGTGTACATAATTGAGTATTCTTTAACTATTTCGTATTTTAATGTAATATTTAAAGGAAATGTAACGTTATTGATACAAATGGTAAAAGCATGGCCGTCGGAAATATAATAATACCCAATTTTTATATACATTTAAGAATTTGGGTACATAATAAATAGACTGATCACTGAAAAAAGTGCTAAATTCTAAAAAAGAAACTTGCCGTCTCTGCATACCCTCGGCGCTTCGCGGCTTCTCCCTGCAGGGTACGGAAATATGGTACTAAGTAGTTCCCAAAAGGTAGAAGCACCACAGAAATATAATTTTTTATCTTTTACGCAACTTAAACTGTAACACTTTTAGAATAAATTTATAATTTAGCTAAGGACAGGAATTGAAAATGTTTTCGATAAATAACTCATAACTGTGCTTATGTAATTAATTTTAATTACATTAATTTTTTTTACATTTAATTTGTTTTGTTAAAATGTAATTAATTTTAATTACATTTTTAAAAAAATTCATTTTTAAGCAGTTTTCAAATATTTTAAAATAAAAACTTTCATTTAGTCACTTGGATGATTACTAAATAGTATTTACAAGAGATGATAGTATGAGATTATGTTTATTTTTCTGGGTTAAACATGCTTATAAAAATGAATTTAGTGCTTTTTGGTTGTAAAACTGTATCAAACAAAACAGCAAAAATATTAGTAGCGTGCAGTAATGAAAGAATGCATTGGTAAAAATTCCTTGATTAGATAACTCTGTCTTTAGTTGTTGCAAGTTAATGCTTGATTATAAATTCTGAAGCCATTTATAAAAGCACCTTCAGTTTTATCCAAAACGGTAGTAATATCGAATACAGATTATTCTGCCATTTAAAATTCCATAAAAATTATTTAAATACGCAAGTCTCAATCTGAAATGTTCGTGTAAAGGTAGAATAATTCAAAAATTTTAAATTAACAACTTTATTAACGTATGGAAAGATATAAATTGAAATATAATTTAAATATCGCTATTAAATAAACATTTTTCATGGTATACCAATTGAGAATAGGAAAATGCAATGAAATTTATTAAATATCTTAGTTAAACCACCATTAAAATTTTGTAGTAAATCATTTCGATTGTTAGGGCATAGCGCGATATTTCAAAAACATTTTACTAACCGCCGGCAGCCATAAATTTGCATAATTACCATAAACACACAGCGCCGATTCGTGACGTGTTCACAAACTAATAGCTTCAAATCGAACCAACGCATATGAATGATGAAACAATTAGTTCACGAACATGAGTACAAACATGTTTTGTGTTTTCTGTATGAAATTATGTCGACGGAAAATACGTTTAAAGGGTGTTTAAGCAAGATTTTGATTATATTTCTCAATCAGTTTGAAAATGGAATGCAAAAGACGACATGAAATTAGCCAATATAACTGTTCAAGATATTGTTAATTTTCTGAAACTATTATTTCGGAAGAGTGCTTTGCATAAAATTTGCGTTAAAGAACATCTCTTTAATGATAATGAGGATTAAAAATAAAATAAATACGTCATATAATGTATCACTAGTTCAACTTAAAGACAATAAATTAAATTGCTTAAACTAATAAACAATCGGCAAATTTGAATAGTTCTGTAAAAAAAAAAGCTGAAGATATTTGCAAAAAACTTACTTTCCTGAAATAGTTACTCTTTCTTTACCATTATAACCAATTTAAACTCTGGATTTTATGTGCATATAAATATACTGAATCTGATTGATTTCTAATTTTTAAAAAAGCGTAAGTGTTTATCGAGTCAGGAGAAAAAATTTTATATTTTTAAACATTAAGTCAAGAAAGTAGCTAGATGCTGTTTTTGAATCTAGATACGGCATAAAATCATAGGAGCGGCATATTTTTTAAGGAATGATCTCACTGGGGAGCAAACTGTTTTTTTGCATTTATGCAAATACTTAATCTTGTCTGATTCGGGTGTAGGATTTTAAAGCCTGCAATAGCTTTTTTTTCTCCAAGCTATAGTTTATTTTAAATGACATTTTGAGTCTTATTTTTTGTTAGAATGTACGAGTTTAAAAACGTTCAGACTTAAAAACGTTAAAACCAGTTTAAAATCAGACAAAGAAACAGTTCATATTAGTGAAGCATTCCTTGCCGCGTATGATGACATTTCCGGCCATGGGTTTCTATGCAATTTTAGTCCTGATAACGTGCTCTATCCCCTAAAAGTTTATGGAAACATTTGCATGACCCCTCTACATAACGTTTCTGTACTTTGTACATTTCGTCAAAAAATAGACTTAAAGTTTCATTTTAAAATTATTCTTTAGCTTGGAGAGCGAAACCAATTGGAAAAAATTTGAAATCAGTCATATAAGTATTTTAATATTTGTTAAAAAAAAAATTCATGAAGCAGAAGAAAAAAATTCCCATCTGTAATTAATCAATCAGTTCTATAAATTGTTAACTGAAAGAGTGAGTTCTAAATTCAATAACAGATTTTGGCCTAAAAAGGTTAACCTTAGAAAATAAATATCTGGAAGTAAAGACTCGCAAAAATTAATTGCAGAACAAAAGATAACCCTCATTGTTTAGTGACTAAAATTTAGTAAGAAATTTGGTGAAAAAGTTGTCAGAAACTGTAAAAGTCTCCAAATAAAAATGAGTGAAACTAATCCGAACTGAAATCGAAGAGAGGGCACTATAAATGCAATTTAAGGGCAAAATGTATTAATATTCCTGATAAACTGCTGCTTACCAAAGCATGTGTCTGATTTAATTAAAAAGCATATTTAAATTGTTTCTCGAGAAGCATAATTAGTATCAGTACATGTTTTGAGTCACATTAAAAAGAAACTATAAAACTTTTCTTAATAAAATCATTAGAATTATCAAATTAGAAAAATTCTCCTTCAGATTCAAACTTTTTAAAATTCACTTTAATTTTTTTTATTAGGACCTGACTCAAAGTATCTTAATAATGTCCTCTTAACTTCATTTTTCTATTGCATTCAGTTATACAATTAAATATTCTACAAAAAAAATTTTACAATTCAGATATATTGCTTTTTGTACGATAAAAATTGTTCTCTTTGGATGTTCACAATATTGTAAGACTCGTTTTAAAAAAAAATATTTATTAGTGCGATAAATTTTGAGGCGAAAGAGTAAATATTGGATAACTACCTATATTGAAAATGCATAGAAACAAACATATTACATGTTTTAATATTATCTCGTAATATCTTCGTCCTGAGACTCTTAAGTTTAAATAATGATAGAAAATGCAATTTTTCCTTAAATGTAGCTAAAATGAGAATAAACTTATTAATGCAATAATATATTTTTTACTTTAATTAATTAAATTAAATTATGCTTTTTAGATATTTTAAATTATTACATAATAATTTTTGTAGCATTTTTTTGCATACTGAGTATTTTTTGATATTGTTATATTTTTCCACTTTTTTTATAAAACAAAATCCAATAAACTCAAATAATAAGGTATTATATGTCATTAAACTTTATGAAAGGTTACATGAATATAGAATTTTTTATTTTTCTCATAATTTTCATATTTATTAAAAACCCTGACAAGTGGAGGGTAAAATAAGTTATATGTTTACATAGTCAATTTCTTTGTAAATGTATATAAACAGAAAATAAATATTCACATTTTGTTTCTTAAGCTGGTTAAGTACTGTTGGGTATTTACAACTCGAGTTGAATTCCGCTTAAATGACACGAATTGTGTGTAGCGTGTAAACATTACAACCATTTGGCTTAGTTTATTATCACGCTGAATCTATTTTCGTAACAAATTTAATTTGATACGTGTAAACGACGTCACGCGTGTGTGTCGCATCTCATTGGCTGCTGATTCGCGGAATAAACAAATGTCGCGATTTACCCACGCGTGACGTCGCTTTCAGGTTGCTAGTTGTAATCACTGTTGTCCAATGTATTGTGCACTTTGCCTCAGGGGGATATAATTTATTAACACATAAAGTGTACCATGATTAATAACAATTTTTAATAGTTGTATTTCCTTTTTCCATTTGTCAATATCTCGTTTTACTTCATCTTGAGACATGTTGTACTTTGTATGGAGTACTTAATTGTGTTTGAAAATTACCAGTCTGACCATAGCGGCTTATTTTAACAAGAAGTGAAAAAATAACAGAGGAAACGCGCATAATTCATATGAGTTTAAATAGCGTGATATTCAATTACTAGGAGGCTTCCCCCCCTGCTCGCTGGTGCTCACCAACCCCCGGAACTGCTTTCGCAGTTCATTTCGGATTGCTTCGCAATCCAATACTCGCTTTGCTCGCTCATTGGATACGTTCTTAACATCTAGCTTTTGTATACTTTTTTGAATACTGAAGTTCCAAAAACTTTTCACTGTAGAAAATTCTGAACCTGTACATTTCAATATTAATTTGAAATTGCAATTGTTAATTTGGGAATTTGGCGATACAACACTTATAGAATTGAAGGATTTGTTACGTCAAGCGCTCAGGTATCATAATTTTGATTTATGTTGCTAAGTTAACTTTCAAAAAATTCTATGGCTGGCAACAGCATTTTTATTTTTTAAGTTGTTTATTTTTATTTTTGCCGCAGCTGAATTGAACAACCTGATAATGCTCACTCTGGTTATTGTTTCCGTTTTTAAAAGAGCTATATGTTGAGCCACCTCAGCTAGATTTGGCATGTGACATTTTTAGATGCAATCATTGGTCGATTTTCTAACGTTGCCATTCGGGAAGTTGTAATGAGGATTTTTTTGGTGCCGTGTTAGAGAAATATATAGATTAAATGTTTTTATTTGTTAAGTGCTATAAAATTCGGCAATCATTTCGATACAAAAGAAAATTATTGTTTATGTTAAAACTTTTCATGATCAAAGCGTGAGAATAGTTTAATTTTTTATGCACATTTTCAGTGTTTTTGGGGGATTTTTTTGTGAATATCGACTAATTACTTTGGTATAAAATAAATGTGGTCAAGCTAGATTAAACCCAATAATTCAAATTTCCTTAGCAAAGAATTTTTAACAAATGACAGTTGTTCTAGAAAAGTCCTTATATGCATCGTATCGTAATAATTTTTTTTAATAGAAATAACATATCTATTCTGCTATTTGTAGTTTAAAGTATCTTATTTCTTTATATAATGATATCCTCTTATTTTCTGGTAATGATGTCTTCTTTTCTACGAATAGTTAGGTCTTACTGGAAGATCTTGCAGCAATAAAAGTGTTTTGATGGTAAATAAAACTATCTAACTAGTTTGTTTGATTATTCTTTCTCTAAAAGTTATAATCTTTTCGTTAAGAAGGGCAGTAATTTATTTAATTCAGTCTATAAAGCTTAAAAAAAATAGTATAACACAATATTTTTTTAAGAAATTAGTTTATTCAGGTAAATTTTTTGCGTAAAAAAATAAATTTTCTTTTAAAATAAAGAGGTAAAAAAGTAAATTTTCCTTTAAGTCGAAGGTCAATTTAATTAGTTTTTACTTCAAAAGTATTTTATTGAGTAAGTTATAGTAACAAATCGTAACATACACTTTTAAGTGACATATTCCGGTTGTAGTAACACAGAAATTAATGTATTATCCATAGTATTTCAAAAATGAAATCTCTAAAAAATTGTTATTTCATATGTTTTTTTGTCTTTAGAAAGCTATGAATTCAACAAAAAACACTAACTGAAAATCTGTTTTGATGTTATACAGTCCCTGGACAAATTATTCAACGCACTATAAGATTCTATGTAAAATCTGGTGATTCTATGTAAAATCTGGTGATTCTATGTAAAATCTGGTGATTCTATGTAAAATCAGGTGATACTATACAGCTTTATTGTTTTCACGCGACTGAAACCGGTTTGCACTTGTTTATGTACGTGTATTACTTGCATAAATTTGCGATATATAATATAAATTCCACGATTGAATAAATTAGACGATATATCATATAAATATAGAATATTTATTATATCAGGTATTATACTAATTGCCGACCGGGGGCCGGGATAGCCTGGTCGGTAGGGCGCTGGGCCCATATCTAAGAGGTCGTGGGTTCGATCCTCGCCGACCGAAGACTCCCCGTGTAGTAAATGGTGACTGATGCACGTTAAATCTGTCGAGTCTCAAAGTCCTCCAAGTTCCCATAACAAATCAATACCTCTGGGGGTACTGATCCAGGAGTTTCCTTGTCTTCTGGATTAGTTCAAAATTACAAGGCTACGGAGTTGAACATTAGTAGTCGTAAACCCATGAAATTGGGTCGGCTGTTCAACGACGGTTATAAAATAAAATAAAATTGCCGACCGGCCTGTGTAGGGGGCAGGGAACTGTTCCTGCATCAGAAAGGTTCTGGGTTCGAATCCCGGGCAAGGCATGGATGTTTCTTTCTCTCTCTCTGTGTTCTATGTCTTTTCTCCTTTGTGTGTGCGAATGTGACCCGCCCTATAAACGGGTTTGTGGTTGTGTGAATGGTGTGGCAGAAGTCGAATTCTTGGCCATAGATGGCTCCACTGAAAAACAAGAACAATCGCACACCCTCTGCCTAAAAAGGTATACGACCAAAAAAAAATTAAAATAATTAGACCAAATTATTAGACGCACTGTAGTTTTTTAATAATTACATGTTTTGCACGAGTTTATATGCAATACTTTTATATTTAAACATACATGCAAAGGGAACTTATAGATGAAATTTTTTATATACTTTCTATTTGTATTAATTTTTGACGTATTACATTACAATGTTAACCAATTAATATAACCGTAAACAAGTGGTAAAATAATTTCAGCCGCGGAAAAACAATAAAGCTATATAGTATCCCCTGGATAATTAAGATTTTGCACAGAATTTTATAGTGCGTCTAATAATTTCGCCAGGAACTGTAGTTATAAAGTGATGAGATTTTATAAAATGATGATTATTTTAATGTTTCATATATATTATTAATATAATATACAAGGGTAATCCCAAAAATCAAGTCTCATATTCTTCAGAAGCACTTAAACCATTTATTTTTAATAATATTTATATCACTTAGAAGATTAAACGTTTTTGTTTTAAATTTTTCGACATAAATTTATA
This sequence comes from Parasteatoda lunata, assembly GCA_949128135.1. NCBI lineage: Eukaryota > Metazoa > Arthropoda > Arachnida > Araneae > Theridiidae > Parasteatoda > Parasteatoda lunata. The sequence continues at coordinate 57,677,295 of OX421973.1, read as the reverse complement.
GATGGATTTTCATATTACTGAGTGTTAGCTTGACAAAATGTTCACTTTACTGAAAGTTGGGTAGAAAAACTGGTGTTATAAAGTTAACGTAGTTATAAAGTGATGAGATTTTATAAAATGATGATTATTTTAATGTTTCATATATATTATTAATATAATATACAAGGGTAATCCCAAAAATCAAGTCTCATATTCTTCAGAAGCACTTAAACCATTTATTTTTAATAATATTTATATCACTTAGAAGATTAAACGTTTTTGTTTTAAATTTTTCGACATAAATTTCTAGATGGATTTTCATATTACTGAGTGTTGGCTTGACAAAATGTTCACTTTACTGAAAGTTGGGTAGAAAAACTGGAATATATTAAATAATGAAGCACATTATGTTATGTTTTATTATAAAATGTCGTATAATCCTCGAAAAATAAAAACGATTTTCTTTTTCAAAATAATTTTCTTTTATTTGAAATTTATTTTTAAAAAGGTCCATACATTTTAGTACACAGAATTTAAATTAATTTGATAAAATTGGACCCTTTTTTCTCTCAATGGGTTAATCATTACAAGGGTTTCCGTTAGGTTGGGAGAGGTATTAAAATCCTAATTAAATTATTGAAATGTCAAATACTACTAGCAGTAACAAATCATGCATAAATGTAGTTATGAAGCATACAAGAATGAGCTATAAAAATCATCACTTATACCGGTTAAATGCTTTTTCTTTAGTTTTTCAAAATAAACACTTTAACTAGTAAACTTTCTCCATTATCTTATGTTTCGAATAAGGAAAGTACCTAATCAAATTGAATATTTTGTAAACAGTATATAAGGTTTTTTTGGACAGAATACTAGGAAATGTGTTTCAATCTATTAAAATAATTTTCGCCTAAATCCAAGTGTTAGATCGGTAAGAAAATTATTGGTCGAATTTAAAAATATTTTACCGTCGGCTGGGTATATTCATGTTGAATTTAGTTTTAAAATTTCGTGCAAATTACTAACTTTTGCTTTAAAATATTTTCTAATCTAAATACAATTTATTTCTTATATTCAAAGAAAAAAACATTACTTATAACGCAAGTGAAAAAGGCCTTAAATCTGTAAATGAAAATTCCGTTTGATTGGTGGTTGGGGGGGGGGGGGATTCGATTACCTTCCTTGCAAGTGATGAAATCTGAAACAATAATTATTAAAGAAGCTTAACTAAATGTCATGATAAAATTCTGCTATTTAATATTAATGAAAATCTTGTTTTCAACTTTTTTGTTTAAAATTAGCATCTATAATTTGTGCAATCTATTTTAATTCATGTTTTATTCTAATTTGTAAGCATACATTTAAATTTATATGATACTAAATATTGTTCAAAATTATACAATAATGCAATATGAATTGTTAGTTTCATCAGACTGACAAACTTTTTGGCAAAAAGTTGTTTATTTTATTGTTAATAATTTTCCTTTTTTTTCTTAAAATAATTCATCTTAATTCAATTTTAATATTAATAATTATATCCATGAAAAACTCTAATATTTTACATTGTACATTACATTTACATATACTTAATGCAATGCAGTGTTGAATAAAACAAAACAAAAATATACAAAAAGCGTTTATTAAAAATAAAACAAAAACAAACACAAAACGTATCGTCCATAATTAACGTTTTGCTCAATATCCATACTTAATTGAATTTTCTAAAACAGAAATATTTCCATAATTCGTAATCGTATTAAAAAGGAAGAAAAACATTTATACTAGAAACATAGCGCAATGTGAACAAAAATTACAACAGGTTAAAAATTTTACAATGAATAATAAATGAAATTTATACATTTATTTTTATGAGCTAATAGCATCTTATCAATGTATGAAATCCAAAAAACACTTAGTGCATTTATATTAGTATATAAAAAATAAAAATCGTAAAATCATAAAACAAAGGATTTTTATGAAAGATTTTTTTTTTCATTAAAATTTTCTAAGAAAATTTCAATATTTCTTTTGTTTTTACATTTCAAATTAATGTGGTATTTGTAAAAAGAATTCTGAACAAAAATTTTTTTAATTTTGCAGTAAATAGACTTTCATTATTTATTTTCTATTTTATATTATCCAGGAGAAAATAAATTACATTTACATAATTATATTACTCGCTTAAACTAAATGTACAGTTACTATATCCTCTACTAAATATTTTACAAATATATACTTTCTATTACAAAATATACACAATTATCTGAAAATTTACGATGTAAAAATTAAAAATTCATTTCAGAAATTTTTTTATATAATTTAAGGGAAAGGTTAGAAAGTTTTTTTTTTTATGTTTATCGTTTTTTCCATGTTAATCCTTTCCAATAAGTATCATAAAGGATAATTTTAATACCAAATATAGATGCTATTTTCATTCAAAATAAAGGGAGGTCAACCCGTAATGATACTTTCCTATTAATACTGTTACTGTAATATATTAAAAAACTTTGATTACTTGATTTCGCAATAAGTAAAACACATGATAAACTTTTTTGAAAAAAATATCAGAATTGTTAATTTTTTAAGTAATAAGAAAAAGTTACTTATAATTTAATTTTCAAACAAATAAATAAGCTCCCAAACTTGCAAAAAAATAAATTGAAACTACTAATCTATTAAAAAACATTTTACATTTCTTTAAATTCCATTTTTTTTGCAAAGTGCTACAAATTTTGAAGCGTATTGAACAACAATATTGTCCAAATTTTCTACAATTTTAATACTGAATTCTAAAAACTTTAATATTAAAATTAGTGTATTCAAAATTTATTTTTGCAAATTTATTTATTAAACAGCAAGTAATAATTTTTCTATTGAATCACAATATTATGCCAATTTTGTATAAATTCAATAATCTGCATAGTTGAACGCTATTATCGGGAAAATTAAAGCTTCTTAAACCTGATAATATAATGTTGTGGTTTAAGATTAGCCGAAACTTGGTGCACGCTTTTTCCTAATTTAACTAATTTTTCAAGTTTAAGCAAAAAAGTATATTAAAAAGTATAGTAAAAGTATATTTGAAATTACAATATAGTTGACAACATGGGATAAAAAAAATAAAAAAAACTCGATAACATGTAATTTTTTTGCACAATATTTGAAAATACATAACACACATAATAGAGTATAATTTAGTCACAAAAACATTACAATAGATAATTCGCTCTTACATTCACGATAGATACATACAATAATCACAATAATAAGAATAAAAAGTTTCAAAGCCAAACAAAACATATTTTCAAAGGGAAATGAACTAAATTAGCAATTAAATGCCAAAAACTCTGAAATAAATGCATAACAACAAGCATTACAACCACTTACTTAATATGTATATAAAAGCTCACTTTTTTTTCAGAAACTACGTATGATTAGAAGGTACAGTATAAAAATGTTTGACAACTACTACACCTAATTTACAGTTTTTTAACTATTTTTTTTTCTCGTTTTCTTAAAAATGATTTTTTTTTTCAATTATACACACATCACTGTAACTGCAAAATGCGCCACAGTTTTAATGCTCATTTAAGAGCTATTGGGCAATATTCAATTCATTAGCAGCATGAAAAGCATCCACCATATGAAGTGATAAAAATAAGTAGCAAATACTTTATATTTTTTTCCTTTCAACCATAAAAAAGCTTCTCTTCTGTTCAAGGTACAATGCATACTTTTTTAGTAGAATAATTTGAATAAGTGATAAAAAACATTTTTATTGGTGAACCCTGTATTTAGAAATGGAAATGAATTAAATATTTATTTTGGTTTTAATCTGACAAAAAAAAGAGAAATATTTACTTAATATTTCTCTTTTTTTTGTCACTTTTTTCGTCACTCTTGTTTTGTTTCTGTCACTGTTATCTTTTTTTGTCATCTCACTGCAAACGTTTTTCCTAAAATATTAAAATAGATTTTTAAAAAATATACATTTATATGGTCCTTAATATATATTTTTCATATTAAAACAAACTCTAAAGATTAAACACACTGAGCTCAAAAAATAATATTTAATGCATTCACGTCTGGCAACTCTTGAAAAGGAGCTTCTATTTTTGAGCTCTTATAACATGCCAACTGTTATTTCCAATTTTTATATTTTTGAAGCGAATGAAGTTTTTAATCAAGTTATACTAATATGTAATGCTTAATAGTAATATCTTTATTGCATAATAACAGAATGTATTGTATCGAGTACAATTGAGAAGCTTCAATGTGTGTTATTATTATGTATGAAATGTTGGAGAGCCACCGCTGACAACAGCTAAAGTTCCACTTTTATGATGACCTCGTTTCTTGGGATGCTTCTTCTTGTTCTTTTTAGAACGTCCAGCTCTTCTGCGTCGTTCGATTTCTTCTGGACTTGCTCCATCAACAGTTTCTGATATAATTTGCGGATTAGAACAATCAATTTTCTTCATTGCCCTAAAAAATTAAAATTTAACTTTAAAAAGGTTTGAAATTCATACATTAGATATACCTTAAAGTACCGCGATTTTTGTAAGAGGGACAAAAACACATCCCCATCCAATGATTAAAAAGGAAGCGTTGTGGTGAAATCAAACCACTTGGACATCGAATTATTATTTAGTTTAAATCGTAATTAAAGAATATTTTCAAAAGTTATAGCAAAGCAATGATATATAAATCCAAAATCTTCATAATGCTTCCCATCACTATGATTCTCCATAATTTTTCTGAAATTATTTATTATTCACCTTTTAAAAGATCATGGTAAAATTTTTTAAAAAAAGGTGGTTGCTTTTATAAATGTGAATTTGCATTTACTATATTAAGCATGTTTCTTTTTTTAAATGATATATAAAATACAAAATATAAACTATTGTGATTAGAAAATTGCTCAAAGAATTACTTAATTAAAAAAGTGTCTTGATAAAAATATAAATAAAATGCGATCGATTATACAAATAAGCACATAAACATTAAAAAATTCACGGGGAATCAATGAAATAATCCAAAAGGGAAACCAAATTCTAAACTTTAATTGTTATTAAAGATTTTGCATGGATTTCATTAGTATCATTTCTGAACTTTTCATCGTCTTTTTTTTAAAAAATACTAGGTAGCTAAACACGGTAAATTTTATCATTTTCTGCTAGTTTTCTATTTTTTTTTAGTATAAAATGAAGAACGCGAGAGAGAAATAAAATTTTCTATAACAAAATTCATCTTTCAGCGTTGATCGTCCTCTCTAGAACTTTTTTATTATTAAGTTTCACAATTGATATAACTCTAGAACTAATAATAAAAATCTTAACTTTTTTACTTATTTCATCGTAAACATTAAACATATTACATTAAACATATTACATTAAACTTACACTCCTTTGTAATTTCAAGTTTCTAAGTTTCTTATAGTTTGCAGATAGCAAAACAAAGTGTAACGTAAAGCAAAAAAATGAGAAAAAAATCGCAAAAAAACACTTAAAACTGCTATAACTTTTGAATTAATTCGCACTAAAAACTCTTGTTAAGTTCATGAGCAAAAATGGCTGTTTTTGCATATCAAGTATATATGTTACATTAAACTTACACTCCTGTATATTTCTGGAAATTACAGAGTTACCAACTAACTACAATTGTAACAGTTAAAAGTTTTAAAACTAACTATCGAATGTTGAATATTTAAAAAAACATTTCATCGTACTCCGTGTATAGTTTTCTACACATTTTCGGATTTTATAATTTCCAATTCTTATAGTTTTTATGCAACAGAAACAGCATGTATTGTAAAGTAGATCACTTTAACACTTTAAACAGAGATTTTAATATAAGAGATTTAAATTGTCACAGTTACTGTAGCTACAAGAATATGTAATTGGAATCGGTATATTATATAATTGTAACAATGACAATATTTTCTGCTTTTAATAGTCTAAAAGTACAATTTTTAACCCATTTTATTTTTAAAAAAAGATAAATTTTATGTTTAACAAAATATTTAAAATATTTTTATTTTAACTAAAATAAAATTAATTTTTATCTTTAAAGAACCCAAAGCATGCAGAAACATTTAGGCAGAACTTATATAATACAATAAACTATTTTAAAATGCTCAGAAAGTAATGAAATTTCTATTCCGAAAAAGCTGATGAACTAGCAAAACATTTAATGAAGATTTAAACATTGAATGAAATTCAAATTCCACAGAGAAACATTTCTAGAAAAGGAATTGTAACAGCACATAATACTTCCACTAAGTTCATTTTCACTGATTTCCATTTTCACCGGGATTCTTAAAATTTAATGCTCCGAGAGAAGACAGTATTGCTGATTTCGGAAATTTAAGAGCATTTAGCGATTTGGCGAAAAATCAGTTTTGCGAGTGATTAGTTTCCATACGCGCTGCTGGCGATCTAAAAATGATTTTTTAAAGACCTCTTTATTTTTCTAAGGCGAGGAAATCTTATAAATTCTGTAAATCTTATGCTGACTCGTCAGTAAAGTTTCATAGTTATTTCAGCATTACTTTGTTCTTATTTTAGAATTAAAATTTTGCTCTGAATAAAAGTAAAACTAATGATTTTACCAGCAGTTTTATTTTTAACGCTAGTAAAAAAAAAAATGATTCTACCTTAATATTAAAAACTTTAAAATGTTTCATTCGACATTTAGTATTCTAAAATTCTATACTCACGCTTATAATATTTGTTCATTCCTTGTACTGTAGTAAATAAAAGTTTTATAGTCAAAAGAACAAAATGTAGATTTTCAGATTATAATTAATTTTTTGTTTAAAATTTCATAAATTCTGAAAAAAATTAGAATAAAAAATACATATTTAAATTAGTATACAACCAACTGATCAATATTACTTTAAAGCATCTGATTTTTTTTTCTATTGTGATATTCTTAACATTTAAAAAGTAAGCAAAAGTATGTATTGAAATAAAAATTTAATAAAATATGAAGATAGTTTGAAAAAACTATACAAAAATTATTTTAAAACACAAGATTTAAATTTTAAAAACGTGTCTTTGTTTCTAAATTAAAGCGATGAACTCAATTTCAAAACAGGACTTTATTTTTAAACTCATATTTCAATTTATACATTCTTTATCTTTTGAAAATCACAAATCTTAAAATTAGTTTTAAATGAAGCATTTCAGTTTGAATATTAAATTTCCTCACATTTAAAGTTAAACTATGTTTTATTTTTAAAATATAATCTTAAGCTAATTTTTCAATTTTAAATTCAAGCACTACTTTAGTTAAAAGTACAGATATATTGTAAAATTTAAAGTAGTAGACTTTTTAAATTAGTTACCTGAAGAAGTAAACTGAAAATGTTAGGTGTCAAATTAATTACTCGTCTTAACTATTACACAAAGTAAGCAAGTTCTAAGGTAAGCTAAACGGATTTTTTTTCACCAATTTACTTATTCTATAATGTTTCAACTGATTCTATAATATTCGAACTTATATTTCTCAAATACTCTTCTAAAATTGCTAAATAGAAATAAAAAGAATTCTATTAATAGCATTCTAAATTTGGAAAAATATGTATATGTAGAATCAATAAAAAAATAGATTTCACAATGTACTTAACTTATAATGTTGTTATAGATAAATTAATTTTACTATTTTTATTTTGCTTAGAAATATGTAAAAAAAAAAAATATTCAGTCACGATTTTCCTCTAGATTTCATTTTTAGGTATAAAAGTTTTATAACTCCATGCATCTCTTTGGCTATTATGTTTAAAAGATTCATATGAAAAAAGGAAGAATAAAAAATTTAAAAAAATAAAATAACGAGATAATTGTATTCGATTTCTAATATTTTTCTTACAAAACATTTAAACTTCAAGTTTATATTTAATAATACAGTTACTTTTTATTACAAAGAGAAATTTTGTTTTAATAAATTTATTTTTTTCGAAGATGAAAATAAATCTGAGAAATCAAATTTTAAAAATAAGACTTCCTTAGTATTCAATTTCTCGGAAATTATAATACCGATTTCGCTCAAGTTTTGAATTTTGTCAAGTAAAACTGCATTCGTTAAAGAGATGTAAAACATTGTATACTTTACAATTTAAAATGTTTTCGGTCATTATTAAATAAAATAATAAATATTTATTAAAAGTTATATTTTTATGGAATTATCTATGGATAAACGAATTTCAAAATTGTGTGCAAAATTTTTTTCAATTCGCTTAGAATGTTCTCGAGATATTGTGAAATACGCAAAAAGTAAAATTAGCATGAAGGGGTTCAAACATTGGACTGCTTTCCCGATTAAACTATTGGGACCATATTTCCCAGATTGTGGCTACCCCCTTTATTTTGGGGGACAGAAATCCGAATCCATCGAAAAAAACGTATGTCTATTCTGAGAAAGTACGTTATTGTGTCTGATTTCGTAACTTAAAATATCGTCTGTCTAATTATTTACCATATTTGAGGTCACCCCCGAAAATCATTAAAATCGAGTCTTAGAGCGTGAAGATTCGATAAGATCAAAAGCTATTTAGGTTGGTCCGTTTTTTATTTTGCGTACTGTACAAGAATCATTTTAAATATTAGAAATGCATATGAATCATTAATTTATGTGCATTTTGTCTGACTTATTCGGTATATTTATTAAACATATAAGATATTTAAAAGTCTTTTTATGGGAATTGAAAGGAAAAAAAACGAATGAAAAATTTAGAAAAAAAGTGAAAACTAAAAGAATTTTTTAAGAGAATCAAAGAAAATAAACATAATGCAAACAGTTTGAAAATTCGAGATTTTCAAACTGATAAATATATTCAAAAATATCTTTATAGTTTAAGATCGTATAATCTGTATTACACTGAGATTCTATTTAATAAATCTAGTTCCTTAGCGAAATTTGTAGTCGTTTTAGTTCTTACAAAAGGCCATAACATTTGAATTAATTTTGGATATAGCTTTAAGGAAATTCTGAAAAGCTGGGAACATACATTGAATTTAAACTTTGAGCTCTGAGAATAATTCAGTTTAAATTTAATACACACTTATGTTTTTAAAATAAATTTATAATTCAGTTCACTGACTGGAATGCTAAAAATTATAGCTAAAGCTTCCTATAATCACCCTAAAATATATATATATATATATATATATATATTAATCAAAAGAACGAATTTCAGACATTTACTTTGCTAATTGAATCGATGTAAAATGTTAATAGTTGCCAAACATATGAAAAGAGGAAAAAAAAGTTTAAATTGACGATAGCTTTAATAACGTACTTAACAAATGACAGCATTTAGTAAGTCATTTTTGACAATGTGAAAGAATTTTCTAAAACGTTATCTAATGTTTTGATGAGTGTTCAAATGTTTGTTTTGATACGTGTAATGTTTTGATGCGTTTTGATCGGAACAGCGTGATCTTTTTAACAAAAAAAAAAAATGGTAACAAAGCACCTCCAACTTATTTATCTACTCTTAAAAGGATTTTTGAACTGTTTTAAAGTATTTTCTTACACTTTCATGAAATATTTTTGCAACAAACTACATTTTTCTTACACGTGATATGGCAAAGACTCCAAATTGCATAATGACAGCTACTTCGATAGTATTTTTCCCCTTAATTTATTGCTCAATACTATAAGATGGTCTGAAATTCAATAAAAAAATTATTATGTTTTTTTTTAACAGAAAGTTATTTTGCTTAAGTAGAGAGATTATTGCGACAATATAACACAAGTGACGGTAGAATTCAAAATATCTGTAGTTAACATTACTCTTCCCACTATCTGAAAATATCATTTAACCCCTTTAAGACTTTAATAACATATACGTGATAACGCGATTCTTTATTCTCTTCCCATAGTATGATATGTGAAACGAGTCTTTCTCACACTAGCTACCAGAGATAACACAGACGTGTTCTGAATAAAGTACTCTAGTATTTCATCTCGTATTCGTACATATACGTACTCTTTAGTACGTATGAACTCGAAGCGCAGTCCGAAAACAGTTAATTTTGTACACTAGCAATTTCTAACTACTCGACTAATGCTATCTTGAAAATACGCGTTATACACAACTGTATGTGATAGGAAGTTTAATGTATTTGAATTAAAAATATCCCCAAAAGACGTAACCAGAATGACGTATTCACAAAAGACGTAACCAGTAACCGTTCGAGGAAAAAAAAGTAGACTACCCTAATAAAGAATAAATGAAAACAACTTTATTTTTGGTAGATCGTAAATTCAATACTAAAAAAAAAAAACTCTTTCTTTATGCATTTCATTTGAAATAAAGTGCTTAGTGTGAGCTATATTTTCCTACTCAATTCGTTTTTTCTTTGACATTTCCCTATTTAAACGTTAGGTCCATTATAAAAATGAAAAATTTCCCCCATCAAAAAAAAAAAAAAAAAAAAAAAAAAAAAAAAAAAAAAACTTATGTTTTAAGAAAACCTATCTAGGTTAATCAAATACAGCCCATTGAATATCATTCCCTTTAGACTTTCGAAACTCACTTTAGAAAGTGATATGACAGAAATGAGTGGTTCCTTTTTTTCGCCAAACTTTGTCACCCCACCTGACGAGAGTATTGTGCTGTCCCTGTCAAATTCAAAAGTCCCTCGAGTGACTCAATCTTTAAGAGTACTGCTTGCCAATGAAGATGGATTGCGCCAACGCAAGGAAGTGGCACTCCAACATCATCTGTCAACTCAAATGTGAGTCACAGAACTTTGGCGAGTTGTTCCCGACTACTTTCAGGGTTTTGAAGTGTCGGAAAGGGAAAATAAATTCAAACATCGCCAACGAAGGAACAGGAAATAGAAAGAGAGTAATAGGAATGAAAAAAGTAATTTATTTAGCTTTTTCCAGAAAGTTTTTGCGCTCTCGAAAATATGACAGATTCTGTGTCAACACACTTTTTTTTTTCGGTTTTATGGAGTGGCAGAACTTTTTATGACAGTTCACTTCGGAAGTGGAATGAAATAAACTGGCAGACAATTGAAATATGGGTTGAAGTGTTCTGTACGAAGACCGCAGATTTATAAATTACTTACGCAATTTCGAACTTTATTTACTTTTAGGACCCACTTCTTTATTTTTTTGGATAATTTTATGCAGTCTTAACTTAGCAGAGAAAGCAGGCAACGCTTCAACTTATGCGTTTCATCAAGAAAATAATTAAATTTAATAAAAAATTTGTTTCTAAAAATACCACTTCAATTTCATTGGATTATTTTAAATTAAACAAAAAGAGACTTAAACTTAAACTATCTAAACCAGATATTTTTACGCATAAATACGTTATCACTAGAATTAAATCACTTTGAAAAAAAATTTGGTAACTAATAGTTACCAAATTTTTGGTAATAAAATAGTTTAAAAAGTTTGCCATTTTTAAAACAAATAAACCATTTTTAAATTTTGTTTCTTTTTAAAGTGGCCTAAGTCTTATTACCATCAAAAATTCAAAGCTATTTCTTATAAAACTTACAGTTTTATGCTATAATTTCTCTATCAAAAAACAACCATTAAATTTGTAAATCACTACAATATTTGCACAAAAAATCTAGCTAATTGACAAATTACTTATAATTAATTAAGATAGAAATAAGGGAAGCGAAGGAAATAAAACTAAAATTAAAAATATGACCACTGAAGCCGACGTCTTCGGGTACCGGCCCCAGTGGCCATAAAACAATTTTTAATTTTAGATTTATTTCCTTCGCTTCCTTTATTTCTATTTTTATTCCCTCTTTTTTTGAAATTTCTGCTGCTTTTTAACGCATTTTTTTAAAAGAAGTTTTGTCCTTTTTGTTTAAAAATTATTTGTATTGTTTTAGTACTATAATTAATAACTATTTATTAAATATAATTTATTTAAAGTAAGAAAAAAAGATCCACATTATTAAAAATACTTTAAATAGAGTTTTATTAAGGACGTTTTGTTTTATACACAAATTTTCATCTCAATCTTAAAATTAAACATGTATTATGTGTGCTAAGGAAACTCCTATTATTTTGTTAAATAATGTCAAAATCGATGGTTTTAATAGTTTTGACGAGATGAAAGTTTCTCAACCACAAATTTCTTTCAGAACTTTTGCACCCAAAAACAAATTGCTGTGGCTTACAAAATTGCTGCAAAACTGGGAATAGTACATATTTCCTACATTATACAACAGCAAGTACTCCTAACTTTTTTTCTTTGCCATTTTAATTTTATGTTTTTATAATAGGCTGCTTTTTCACGAACTGCTTAATTTTTTTTTTTCCAAATGGTTTGAAATAATTTTTTAAAACTTCACCATTCATTAACATTCAGACTAAACATGGTTTTGTTTTTGATTTATTAAAACAATTAGTAACACTGAATAATTAGTACATTTTAAGTGTAAGTTCAACATAAATATTCAACCTTCAACGAAAATTCTACTATTAGATTATTCAGAATATTCAAATTTTTCTGTGTATTGTCGAATTTAATAATCTATGTATAAGTGCCAACTCTAATAAATGATTATTGGTCATTAACTATTCTAGTAGTTAATAGTTAATATGACCTTTAATCAATTATAAATTGAACTCAGTGGCGTGACAACCCAAAGAGAGTCAAGGCTTACTATGTCCATCTCAGTTTTCTTGACCTTGTGCTTTGGGGTGCAAGAGCAGATGTTCCGGTCGGGTGGCCAGCCGGACTCTGAACCGCCAGTGTTCAGTTCCAAACAGGGACTACAATATGTCTATGGTTCCAAAGCATGTTTAGTACTCATTTTATCAACCCACTGAAAGGATGAAAGGTTGAGTGAATCATGCCGGTTTCGAGGATAGAACCCCGGACCTGTGCCACCGCTTATACTCAGCCACTGAGTCCCTGGTTATACTCATTATACACTGCTAGGCACTCGTTTTATCGACCCACTGAAGGGATGAAAGGCTGAGTCATCATTGTTCGGCCTGATGATCGAACCAAGGACTGAGGCAAGAGAGCACGAAGCGTTACAACTCAGCCAACAGGCGTCTTAAACAATTATTACTCTAATTAATAGCAGTTTTCAACAATGATTACCTACCGGGGAAGGTTTATCTTTATGTGTAGAGGATTTTTCTGCATTTTCATAAATTTTAAAAATGTGGGTTTGGTAGAAATTTTTTTTAATCGTTTCTTAGATAAGTTTTTTTTAATTATTATTGCCGTTGAACAGCCAACCCAAGTTCGAGTTTTGGACTACTAATGTTCAACTCCGTAGCCTTGTAATTTTGAACCCAATCCAGAAGACAAGGAAACTCCTGGATCAAGAATTGGGAGAAATTTGCTTTCATGGAAGACTTTTTTAATGGAACTAACCCGCATTTGCGATACGTGGAGAGGAAAACCACAAAAACTTCCAACGGTTAGCCTGATGACAAGAGGACTCTTACCCATGATCCATTTACCACTGATTATGTTTAATGTCAGCACAGATGACAGTGTGAGCCGGGTAACTCAAAAGTAAAAATAGTTACTTTGTTTTTAATCGAAATTACATTCAACAATATTTTTTAAATATAATCATTGTACCCATAAATATCATTGACTTACTATTAGCAAATATTTATTCCTTATTTAAAAAGGCGAAGTCATACAAGTATTAATTTCATACCATTCACCGCATTTATTTATTTATTTATAATGAATTAAGCATTTTAAAAATTTAGAAAATGTTCAAATTACAAAGCAAAAATGCAATTCGTGGCATGGAACCTTTATTTAGCGTTTAAAAAAGAAAAGTGAACAATATAATATATATATAAACTTTTCTTTGAATAATTTATTCGATGAGTAAAGCGTAAACCTTTTATTTACAAAAATTTGCTTTAAATATTGTATGAATCCTTATTTACAACTGAGTGTTTTAAGTTTAACATCAAATATAAATCCAAATCTATGAGTAGTTCGCCTTTAAATTTACCCCGCTTTGTGTTTGAAAAAATATTTTTGTCTCAGAAATTAATCACTGTATATTTTGCAAGCTTTGCTTACATTGAATTTTTTAAAACGCCGTTTACTAGTTGTTTTTACCGGAGCTTAGAAACAATAATATATTATCCTAAAAACAGCATTCATCAAAAAAAAAAAAAAAAAAAAAAGAGAAAGAAATTGTCTTATCATTTCTTTGAGCATTCAATAAAAAATGGGTTATTTTGAGAATTGCGAAAGAAAGTGCCGTTAATTTACGACATAATTGTGCTCCTTAATTTCGTTAGTTAATGTAATAAAGGAAAAGATAGTTGAAGAGTACTTGGCGAGGGAATTTTTATACGGAAATATTCTAGCACGAGATAGCTGAAAAAGCATATCCTCTGGAGATGTTTCTTCACCCAAAATCTGATTTTGTAGGAAAAAATTCCAGAGGGAACGTATAAATATTGCACATAAAATTTTTCTGGTTTCAATCACGTTACATGCTTTTAAAATCGTTTTTAATTTTAATTACAGTTTTTACACAATGTACTGTATACTGCGGCTGATCATCAAATGTTTTTAATACTGCTTTCCATTTAACTCACAATTCATACGCAGTGTGCGTAGAATGCGACTGATAGCCATATGTTTTTAAAATCGCTTTCCATTTAACGCACAGTTTTTACGCAAAGAGCCGTGCAGCGGCTGATCATATAGATCTAAACTTATTATTTTCGTCAAAACTATAATTTAAAGAAACTTTACAACTAAACTTATTAGTTGCTCGAACTTTTCTTCTTTTTCTCGAATTTTTCTGGATATCTTGTGATACATTCGATTTGGTTATAAATTCTCTTCTGAAACTGTGATAACGAATGATTTTTTAATTCATATTCATCGATTTTATGAGGAAATATACTGGACAGTTATAAATAATGCTATTCTAAATTGATCCGATAATCAAATCCGTTGAATGCCTTATGAAACCAGTTAGCTCCTTGAAGCTGGATATATGCTTTAGCAGAAAAGGCTAAGCAGTCAATCATATGAACGGGGGTTCGACTCCTAGCATGGGCACTACAATATTTCTTCCATTCCTTCAATATATGAAGAGTTTCCACTTCCCTAAACTCCTAAGATCCTGGAATCTGTGTATTTACTTCAGTTGAGACGGCTGAGCTGTGACCGACTGAACGAAAGTTCGTCTTCCAGCTTGGAAACCACACATATACATATCTGAATTGTAGTAATCAACGTAATTTATAATGGAAGGGAATTTAATTGAATTCTAAAGATTCGTGGTAAAGGTTGTCTTTATGGAACAACCTGTACATTAGGAACCAAACCAAAAGACAATTTTAAAAAATTAGATTTTTGCACCATAGAATAAACAAGAAATATTTCTGAATATCAAGAATGTCTCTTTCGTAGATAGTTCACAACATCCGGGGTACAATGCTCAATTTTTTTTCATTATTGTGCTCGAGTTTGCCATTGTTGTAACATATGTTTTTTCTTTAAATGATTAACATCTTTCTTGGAATATATGTTAATTAAAAAATTATGTTTCCCTGCACTAAGAATGCCAACAATTTTATATTTCAAAGTGTGTCCTCGATTTTGTACTTGAGATCAATTTTAAAATTGATATAGGCCGCTAGTAGCTCTGCGCTTCAAGTTCTTGACTGTTTCTTGTACTTATTACAGACTATCGTATTTACTTGATTACTAATCTTCAACATTTCAGTAAGTTAACTGCTGCAGAGATCACTGCTTACAAGCTCGCTCATTCTCCATCTTTACAAGGGTCCTTTTCGTTTCTTGAGGTTACCTATGTTAAAGCTTCTGCCAAAATGTAAGCTGGTGGCATGGATTCATAAAATTGGGCAAATCCACTAGTAAATAGGATCTTAAGATACATATATAGTACGCTGTCTGGAGATTGAACTATGTATTTGAGTGAGATAAAATTGGATATTAACATATTTCGTAGAAATAAGTAAGAATTGCGTTAGAAATATTTTTCATGACTAAAAGTTATAAACAATCACAAAATTAGGCTTTGAATTAAATACTTACTCAATATAAAATGAGTATCGTGTTTGCTGTAGAATCATTGTATTTTAATTATATTAGTTAGGGAAAGGCATTCGTTTAGCATGATTGAGAAAAAAAATTACCAATATATATGAAAAAATATTAAAATTATGAAATAAGATTTGAAATTCGCTACCATTTAATTTCGATAACGTTTTCGAATATTTTCCCCGATTTTCAACCATATCCTCAAATTCTTTCAATAGTGAATAGAAATATACATGAATAATAAATATAGGTTTTACCAATAATAATAGGATTGGTAAACTAAATTTAAAACTAAGAAGATGAGTTATAAACTAAACTAACATTTCCTTGTTTTGATTCATTGTAAAAAATGGATCCTCAAAATTCACGAAATTTTCTTTGTTTTTAACGAAACTGTTTCCAATTGCTTGGGGCGAACGTTTTGTCAAACTGAGGACATTAATATTTTCATATGAGGCTGCAATTTTTGGCAGTAGCACTAAGCCTACTTCTCTATTAATACAATAGATTATTATATACAACATAAAGCAGGTGGGTAATGAGTGAGTAAATTCTCAGTCAAAAAGAGAAATGAAATTCGAAAAACATGCCTCCCATGCTAGCTCACTAACCCCGATATCATCCTATAATAAAATGCAAGCGTTATTATAATTAGAACTCTAGGAGTTATATGAAATCTTACATATGAATGAGGAAGCAATTTTGTCGAATATTTTACAAGTTTGCGTTCCTGATAGAAAATTTTAAGGAAGAAAACAATGAAAAATAATAGAAAATATATTAAAGACATCCGAAGCTGACGTCGTCAGGGGGTACCAGCTTCGTAACCTAAAAACGCAAAACCTTTTCTATGGAGAGAGCACGACAAAATTCTAAAGTTTGCTCTCTCTCTGTACGCCAAAGGTTTTGCAAAAAATCCTAAAAGAGAGAAAAAGAGAATGCAAAAGAAATTTACAAAAGTACAAAAAGAAAAACAATATTCCTTGAAAATTGTTTTGATTGTATATTGGACATTGTTTTTCTTTTTGTACTTTTATATTTTGTTTTTGTATTCTCGTTTTCTCTCTTCTTGTACTTCTTTCAAAACTTTTGGGGTACAGAGAGAGCAAATTTTTGACATTTGTCGTGCTCTTTCGATAGAAAAGGTTTTGCGTTTTTATGACTTCGTCAGGTTCGGATGTCATTAGTATACTTCTCATTATTTTTATTGATTTCTTTTTTAAAAATTTCTATTGGTTTCAATATCCTTATTGAATTTCTGCTGCATCACGCAACTTTCCTTTAGGATTGAAGTTTTTAAATTTTTTTTTACACGATTAATGATTTCTCGTTTTATTACTAGTTACGTTTCTGATTAAGATGCGATTTCTTGACGAAATGACTGTCAGAAATAAAGAAATATAGCTCAAAAATTTCTGAATTGTCATACATGAGATTTTTAATTCTACCAGTGTTTATTTCTAATCAAACACAAAAAAAATATTAAAAATTTACGCATTAAGATTTAAGTTCGAAGCAGAACTCTGAATGCTACTCTATTTTCATAGATTAGAAATCCCTGATCTAGATTCTTCAAGAAAGAAAATTCTGTTTAAAATCTATCTACACACAGTCCCTTAAGATAATTATATAATTTTTTCATCGATCGTAGAATACCTTTTTTTATGATTTTGGTGAAAGAACAGTTTTTGCACAGTCTTTGAAAAAAAAAGTGAAAGTTATTTCAAGAGAATAATTGATTTCACAGTCGAATAGAGTCTTGTTTCTAGCCTACGGTTAAAAGATTTTTTTTTTATTGCTTATATATGCGATACTGGTAAGATAGAGAAATCTACGTGATATATTTTGTCCTGCCTGAATGGATTGAATGAAAAATATAGAAGAAAAAAGGTCGTGACAAAATATCCTCAGGGTATAGGTTATAAAAAAAGATGCAGAAATTTCCACTTTCTCTATAAAAACCAGATATCTATGTTAGCTATATGCTGTACCATTAGATGAAATTCTTTTATCAGCCTAAAATAAATGCTAAAAATATGCATTTAAATTTATCATTAAATGGTAGAATCATTTTTTCTCGTTAAATAAAAGTAGTTATATTTATTGCTACGGGCAGAAAAAATAAAAAATCAGGTTGCAGAATTTTTTAGTATAAATCAATCAGGATTTTACAATCAAGAAAAACACTAAGCATAAAATTACGTAAAAACAAATAGTCAATTTAACAAATAGTCAATTGGATTTTAAATGTGAATATGTGAATATTTAAAAAGATATATTCAAATAGACAACTCCATCTTTAGTCATGTTCGAGATGCATATTTTATAGCACCCTTAGTTTGTTAAGATAAAGTGGAGGTATATTAGTTTTTAAATAAGAAAGAAATGCTTGTTAGAACATCAAAGTGAAACTAACTCCATATTCTTTTATATGTAGATTATTTTGAATTTGTTAAGTTCCTTTTTTTAAAGTCTTTAATGAAGTTCAGAATTCAGGTTTTGAAGATAACATATCACAATAATAAATTTTAAAACTTTAGAATTTAATGATATAATTTGCAATGTTTAAAGTAGTGGGGAAATACCATTTTGTATTTTCACACAAAACATTCATTTTTTGTAAGAAGATGGTTCCGCAGTGGACTGATCGTTGAGTCACGGTTCCCAGCAGATTATCACTGAAGTCAAGCATCAATGGCTGCGATCATTGTGCGGATGGGTGATCACTTCGCTAAGAGACCGAGGGTGTTCGGTACCTCGTTAAACCCAGACCGTCGCCAATAGCCCATTGTGCAGCTCTAGTGCGACGTAACTATACTTCTACTACTTATACGAAAATATTAACTCTTGTATTTGATAAAAAGCTTTTCCAGACAAAGCGTGGTTAGTCTTTTACTAAAGGCGTAATCAGAAAAGAAGGGTAAGGCAAGAAAGTGAATAAAGCACAAATGAAGAAAAGAAATTTACATACTATAGTTTCAGTTTCAGCCGAAAGAAAGAACCGAAACTATATTATGTCCATTTCTGTACTTATTATTTGTGCTTTATTCAAGCTGTTTTCTTTTTTATTAGTCGAGGGTAGAGTCATGAAGTATTCTCTATCCTCCTTTAGGATTCAGAAAAGACTCAGCTATGAGTGTTTCAGCAAGTGGCACATTCAGATGACATGTTTTAGAGCATCTTCTTATTTGTATCGAAAATAACATTCATCTATTCTTTACAATTTTTTTTAAAAACTTTCATAATGCTTGGGATTAAACTGCACATTTTAAAGTTTTAAATAGTTTTTTTTTTAACTACCCAGATATCTGATTTTGTTGATTTCTTCATGTTATCCCTTCAAAAGTTCTTAAGACACTTCATAATAGAGTGGGCCGATAAACGTTTTAGTTATTACTCCTACAGTTGTAACAGTGTGAAAATGTTGTTGTAGAGGATATAAAGAAAGGAAAAATACTATAAAAAAGTTTGTCAATTCAAAAATTTTAGTATTTTTAATGTAATTTAATTATTTTTTGCGTTTTTTTTAATTAACAGAAAAGATACATAAAATACATTTTTTTACAGTTTGGAGAAAACACTTTAAAAACGTGTGTTCTTATGATATGTTGACGTTTGTTGAAAAAATGGGTACAAAGACTAAATAAATGTGATTGATACCGATGAAACGGGACCATTTTGAAAATTTGCAGAAGGCCTCAAGCTTTTAGAACAAGAAGAAACTATTTATATTTTAACTAATTTACAGGAAAAAAACAGCAAACTGTTACAAATGTTGAAAATTTATTTTGAGGGTTTTAATGAAAAGAGTGTTCAAAAAATTTCATTCATTTTACTTTTATAAATGAGTTTTTTCATCATAGTAGCATTGTAAGTCTTTTTGTAGGAAATGCAAAGTTTTTTCTACTGGAACTTTTTAATACTTAATGAAAATTCATTAAAGTCCAAGACCTCTTTATTACTTTTCACATTTTTTCAAGTCATTATGTGATATGCATTCTGTGATATTCTGTTGAGCCGCATACGCCATTTTTTAGTAGTCCTTTGAAAAACGAACATTGGAAGTTCTACAGTATATGACTATAAAAATTTGTCTGCAAAGTGCACTTCTAGAAACGAAACTCTCACATTTGACGATTCAGCACTCCATATTTCTTTAATTTTGCGAATCATTTCGTCAAGAAATCACGAATTGTGACTAAACAAGAACTCTCAAATGTATGACGAAAATGTTTCCTCAACTCGAACCCTCATTGTAGTGAATTATGGGAGATTATTAACTAGAATGACGAGGATGAAGACTAAAAGATCGAAAGTAAAGAGATGAAATAAGCCGACCAGTTGTATGGTTGTTTTTGTTTAGGAGTTGGGACCTCGTAGAAGTAAGATCCCGGATTCAAATCCTGCTTCGGAAATGGGTGTAATTTATCTCTATGTTTTGTCTTTTTCGTGTTATTAGGGTGAATTTAATCCACCTTCGCGGTGCCCACGATTAAGTGGTTAATTAGAAAAGTTAGATAAATTAGGCACAGCGTGTTTTTTTTTCTTTCTTAAATAAAATGACGAAATGTTTCTTTAATTTTGACGAAACTTGTTTCCTCGAAGAGGTAATGACACTTATTTCGTCACTTTGACGTAATTTTTCTTCGGGGCATATACCAAAAATTTGTTTCGTCAAAAACGAAAATTTCGTGATATTTGAAAATCCGTTTTTTAGAGTGTATAGTGAACAAAATGTCTTTGAACAAATGTATCATAAACCACTTAACTTTAAGGTGCTCTCTTTGCAGCATATAATAGTACAGTCTTGAAAGAAAATAGTACTTACTTGAGTGCTCCTTTAAAAGCGACAGTATTTTGCCATTCCATGATGAATGTTGGCGTGAGACCTTCACCATCTCTGTTTCCCATGATAAGTAATCTGGCTTTTTTACCAGCATGCTTGGCCAGTTCACCACAACAGGATGTCATGTTGGCATGCTGAAGAGTTGGTCTCCTTACTTCTTTTCGACTCACTCCTTCACGGATTTTCAGTATACGGGCTCGTTTACATGCTAGTTTACTCTTCTGCAATTTACGGATCTTGGTCTTGATCACTGGGAAGGGGAAAAATATAAATCACTGACGGGAATTTTTAATCGTGTTCATACAATCATGGACTAAATTAAAACTTAAAATTATACATTATTTTATGTTTTAGTAACAGCAAAAAAAGTTCCAACTATTTTATTTCGGTGCATAAGATTATGTACCTTCCTGCATTACATTGCTAGAGAATTCTATAAATCTAAAATGCAACTAAAATCAAATATGCTTTGAAATACTCAATTTATTAATAACTTAGGGGAAGAATATGATAATTGATATTTTAGTAGACTATTGGATCATCTTATTTGATTAAAAACTTCATTCACTTCAAAAATATATAAATAGGAAACTACAATAGACATGTTTCAAGCGCTCCAAAACAGGCACCCATTTTCAAGACTTGCCAGACATGAATGACGTGAAACAAAAGTGATTGAAATATCATTTGTAAAGTTGTCAACGTAAAATGGAAACATAAAGGTAAGAAACAAAACTGGAAAAACCACAATTGCCGAGAGAGTAAAAAAAATGTAAAACAGAACAAGAGAAACCACAGTGGACGTGAAGGGTAAATCGAGGTAAAATGCCTTTCCACGTACTATGGAGAGTTGGCGAGGAACTAATGTGGTTAACAGGGAAATCAGCATTCATATGAATAAAATAAGATTCCAGGGTATCAAGTTGAGATGATCTGTTTTTTTTTTTTTTTTTTTTTTTTTTTGATATCTTCGATTACCCCTTGTTTCCTCTCATTCACGTCAGGCAAATCTTGAAAATGGGAGCCTGTTTTTCTGTGCTTGAAACATGCTGACTGTTATTTCCAATTAGTACATTTTTGAAGTGAATGAATATTTTAATCAAGTAACTGGAACGAATATTTAATCTTATTCATATACTTCAAATTACAAATTTAAATTAAATAATTTAAACTTAAAATAAGCAGATAAAACATTATTTTACATTTTAATAACAATAAATCAAGTTCGAGCTATCTTATTTCTATGCATACGATTGTGTACCTCTTCCAGCACATTAACTCATATCTAGGTAATTCCAAATGTCAAAAATGCAACTAAAAATCAATTTGCTTTGAAATATTCAATTTGTTAATAGCTTATTCGAAAAATTCGTTAATTGATATTTTAGCAGACTGCTGCTTTAGCAGACTGCTTAAAATTGAATAATAAGATCTTCATTATACAACGTTTTTTAACTCATTGAAAACTGCTTAATTTATATACTTGGCTGAACAATAAATAAACGGATTGGATAAGAAAACCAGTTTAGGTTTTCTAAAGGTACGTATTTTGAGACATCTTCTAGAATAAAATGGAACATAACTAATATAATTCTATATAAAGATATGCGTGTTTTGTAAAAGGATAGAACAAACTATATGGATGGTTTAAAACAAAAAGCAAACAAAAATATAATTAAAAGCAAAATTTTTTAAACTGAATAATTTAAATACGTAAGGAATCCTTTGACAATCATTTTTTTAATTAAAAGCCACGTTCACTTAGAACTCGGCTGAAAGAGCTATTTTCAAACAATTAACAATATGGTCATATTGAAGTGGCTATTAAATATTTCAGACTTATTTTTATGTGTAACCAGTTTAGGTTTTCTAAAGGTACGTATTTTGAGACATCTTCTAGAATAAAATGGAACATAACTAATATAATTCTATATAAAGATGTGCGTGTTTTGTAAAAGGATAGAACAAACTATATGGATGGTTTAAAACAAAAAACAAACAAAAAAATAATTAAAAGCAAAATTTTTTAAACTGAATAATTTAAATACGTAAGGAATCCTTTGACAAACATTTTTTTAATTAAAAGCCACGTTCACTTAGAACTCGGCTGAAAGAGCTATTTTCAAACAATTAACAATATGGTGATATTGAAGTGGCTATTAAATATTTCAGACTTATTTTTATGTGTAACCAGTTTAGGTTTTCTAAAGGTACGTATTTTGAGACATCTTCTAGAATAAAATGGAACATAACTAATATAATTCTATATAAAGATATGCGTGTTTTGTAAAAGGATAGAACAAACTATATGGATGGTTTAAAACAAAAAACAAACAAAAAAATAATTAAAAGCAAAATTTTTTAAACTGAATAATTTAAATACGTAAGGAATCCTTTGACAAACATTTTTTTAATTAAAAGCCACGTTCACTTAGAACTCGGCTGAAAGAGCTATTTTCAAACAATTAACAATATGGTCATATTGAAGTGGCTATTAAATATTTCAGACTTATTTTTATGTGTAACCAGTTTAGGTTTTCTAAAGGTACGTATTTTGAGACATCTTCTAGAATAAAATGGAACATAACTAATATAATTCTATATAAAGATGTGCGTGTTTTGTAAAAGGATAGAACAAACTATATGGATGGTTTAAAACAAAAAACAAACAAAAAAATAATTAAAAGCAAAATTTTTTAAACTGAATAATTTAAATACGTAAGGAATCCTTTGACAAACATTTTTTTAATTAAAAGCCACGTTCACTTAGAACTCGGCTGAAAGAGCTTTTTTCAAACAATTAACAATATGGTCATATTGAAGTGGCTATTAAATATTTCAGACTTATTTTTATGTGTAAATTTAATTTAATATTAAACTAAGCAATTTTGAGAAATACTGATATTTAATTATATAGAAATATAAAAGCTCTAAATTTTTACGGATATAGAAATCGGAGAAATATATTTAAATCATTCAAAACAAAAATAACAAAATTATTACATGTAAGGTAAGATTGATAATATTTATATTGATAGCAAAAACAAAAATGATAAAATTAACATATTTAAGATAAGATATACAATATTCGACAGTAAAAATTATTTTTCAAAATAAAATTGACTAAATTATTAGCTCGTCTATATTTTATAAGCCCTTTTAAATTTTTTTCTGATTCTCGCTTAATGAAAGTGATACTCTTCAATAATTTAAAAGAAAACAAATGAATTCCAACAATGCAAAAACTAATACACGTTCCAAATTTATTAAGTCAATAACTCTTTCCTTTACATAATAAAAACTAAATAGTAATTTTAAAAAATTATTGTAAAATTCATTAAATTTCACTTGACAACTGATAAATTAAGTTTTTTTTCCCCCTCAGATATAACGAAAGCTTTGGCATATTGTACTGTACTAGTTGTAACTTAATTAAAGCAGCAATTTATGTTCCAGTTTATTACATAAATGTAACTAAAAAGTAAAGAGTTGAAGTAGTAATTTAATTATTCGAGCTTAGAAGATGGATGATTCTAAAAGAGAGTTATTAATCACCTCTTCATTAAAAAGCGAGCTTCCGTTTTTTTTTAAAAATTCGAGTCGAAAAGTTTGATGGATGATAATTGCTGGTGTTGATAAGTATAATTAAAAATACAGAAAAAGTATTTGACGTAATTTTGAGTTAAGAGAAAATAAATTGGCTTAATTGATTGAAGGTTACGTTTAAATTTAATTTTTTTAAAATCATTTTTGTGTGTAAGGTACTGTTGTTGTGGTAGAGGTTATGTTTAACAAAATTTCTGCAGTCAATTTTATTGTCATCGCGTCAATGTATTTTTAGTTAGACAAATATCTTTTTTATTAAGGAAAGTGAGATCAATCATTTTATATGACACGAACACAAAAACACGGTTAAAGTTAATGTGAAAACTATGTTTTTGAGAAAAGAACGAAAATAAAATAATGTATTGAGTGTTTTTAAATTTCAATGCTTTATTAAAACCCAAATGTACCAAATGTTAAAAGCAAAAAATTTTCGTACAATAGTAAAATGTAGTCGTAAATCAGTGATGAAAAAATTCCGGATTAAATTACGGCATAAAATACAAACACTTAAAGCTCATCATCCGTAAAATCCATTTTACCATAAAATAGTATACTCTAAACCAGTATGGTTATATTTATTTAATTAGAGTGATGCTGTGATTTTGCTGTGATTATTACTGTAAAAGTCACAGCATATCCGATTTTTGTTTCGTAAAACAATACGGTAAAAATGGATTTCACTGTAAAAAGTTCCAGCAGCCTCAATGCCAGTAATTCTTACTGTAATTTGATCAATAATTTTTACAATTTACTTTTAAACAGTACAAAAAAAAAAAAAAAAACACCGATTAGATAAAATTAAAATGCCATTTAAAAACTTTGATTCGGATTAAGCAATTATCTTTCTAAAATAAAATACTAACATTTTCATGTTTTTTTTTTTTATGGAGGGTTAAAATAAGCATACTTACTCATTTTTAACAATAATTGTTAAATTAGCAGCCTAACAAATAAACAAAGACCATCAAAATAGGTGGGGAATTTCAGTTAATATTATATTTGTTATTTCATATTTATTTCAGAATCATTTCTTGATTTTTTGAGCATTCTTTAAATTTAAACAAAAATTTTATTAAATTTTACATTAAATTGAAGTAATTAAAAAGCCAAATTTTAATGAAGTAATTAAAAAAAATTTTACATTTTTTAATGTAAAATTTCGAGTGATAGTTAAAACTCATATATACTTGCCTACATTCCTCCTGTACACTGAAAATATTTTTGTAAAAAATGCAAAATAAATGTGCAAAGAGAATTAAAAAAAAAAAACATCATAATAAATCCGCAAATTTTTAATTAATAAATAGAATGCCTCAATTATGTCCATATATAACCACTTGGAAGAAAAAATTCCAGTACAATTATCTTGTACAATAAAAAAAAATACCACAATTCTAAAAATAAAAACCCAAATGTATTTAAATAATTCATTTTGATAATTTTTCCATTCTTATGGTAACGGTTAAATTCTCGTTTTCAAAATTATATTTCCTATTACCAGGCAAATAGTAAAAAATACAAAACTGAAAATTAAATTTAACCGAATAAATGAAATTTTATATCATGCTAATTTCTAATTAAGGCAATACAAACCAGCTCATATATTAGTTAAAAACAACTCTTATCAAACCAAATGTTCCTCAGAAATGACTGTGACCTTAATTCATTTTTATTATCAGCAAGTGTTGAGACAATGAATCTTTGCATGAATCGAGCATTGGAACAAACTAGCTTTCATATAGCACTTTTTGATCTGAATTAACCCGCATTTGCGTTCTATAGAAAGGAAAACCACGAAAAAAAAACCACGGTTAGCTTGTGGGTAAGATGACTCTAATCGTTAATCCGTCTACCACTGAGGATATTTTACTTCAGCACTGTTGTGCAAGTCGGGTGCAAAATTCGTAACGACCAGCTGTCGCTGGGATTCGAATCTAAGCCACCTCATTGAGAAGCATCCCCTGACCTACCGCTGCTCAACGCGTTTTTTAAATAAGTGTTGTGAGTTGTAAAAGCTATTCATGACTTATAGGTCAAGTTTAACCGATCTTTGGTCAACTTTAGCCAGCCCTCTCTATGTTAAAAATGGAAAATTGGCAAAGCATCAGTATGAAAAAAAGAAAAGGCAATTTAACGCTTTTGTGATGTAATTTATCTGGGCTCATAAAAATTTGCAAAAAATTAAGAATTATTCGTTGATCCTTATAATTTTTATCGAAATGGAATAAATCGAATGGAAAATTCACGATTTTTAAAGGTTTAATAACATTTAAAATTCTAATCAGAATCGGTACCAATGCCTAAAATGTTCAGATAATTCTTCATGACAAGATAACACATGTAGTTTAAAATTATGATTTGCCTCATGTAAGGTGTTTAAACTATGGCTTTTCACTTTTTGGGTGAAAGAAATGTAAAAAAACACTGTTAAAAAGTTCCTATTAAATAACAAAAAAAAATGCGCTATCACTGATTTAAGTTTTAAGAAAACATAACTCAAGTGAAATTTGTATCTACTAGAAAAAAAAATACATTTTTGAAATAGTTACAAAGACACAGAGACCGTCTTATTTTCATTCTTTTCTTTGAGAATTCCAAAATTTATGTTGAAAGGTTTTGAATCTTTGGCAATCACAAACAATCATACAGATGGGTAAAAAATGTAAATGTTCGAAGTAACGTTTTGGAAATACATTTTCCCTGAGGAAAGACTGTATGTTATATCAACTTTTGAATTATTCAAGTTTAACCGAATCGGTATTCTTAGATAGAATTTCAGAATAGAGCGGTGGTAGATAATATAGTTTTATAGAAACATTACGAACACTCTGTATAATATTTAACTTATGATACCTCAGTAAATCTATTCAATCTTGATAGCATAGTCAAATATATACACGCATTATTTATTTTACATGTCACAAAATTTTTATCCATCATAAAATACTTAAACGTTATCTATCTTTAGCCATTTTAATTAAGAAGAAGTAATCAATAATTATTGGCACGTAAATTAAAGCAGAAAGATATTAAAACGTTATGCAAGGTTATGAAAATAAAAGAATAACTTTTATTTCCTAAAGGAATACAGTAGAGTGCTGCATTACTTTTATTAATTATTATAAGAGTCATGCAACACTCATGTTATTTTAATTAATATGAAGCAACTAATAATCATTACTTCGTAAATGCAAGCAGGAATGCATGGTTAAAACATAATGCAGTGTTATGATAAGTAAAAAGAAGCTTTTATTTCCTAAAACAATACAGTAGAGTGTTGCATTACAAAACTTATTGTAATATAAAATGAAATAAATGTATTTAAAAACAAATTAGCTAATTACTGTTGACTATTTAAAGTTCATTTTAACCAATTAAATATTATCTTTTTAGTTTCTTAATTTAAAGTAAAATAACAAATCTTCTTTGAATTATTATCTAAAATAAAATTATACAGCGTTAATTTTTTATGTAACCTATTTCTAAGTGATGCCGCAAAAAAATAATCGTTTAAGTATTAAATAGGTTGCGTAAATAATTTTCAATCTCTGGGAAATAAAATTTGTCCAATACAATTTTCATAAAGAGAATAAAAAAATACTCTTCCTCACTGTTTTTATTTTAAAATTATTATATCTCAATAAATTGAACTAGTTTCTTCTTTTAAACAATTCTCGACTTCTATTTATGATAAAATCCTACGTATAATGAAATATTTCTCAAACAAAATGGCAAGAAAGCAACTAAAAAATAATGATGCATAGTTACATTATTTTATAAATGTAAAAAAATCAACTATGTATAGAATATAGAAGTGAACAGAAAATGTTTTAGGAACATAATAATTTAAAATATAAACTTTAAATGAATAAAAATTAGCAAGCATTTTAAAAGACTGATTTAAATATGTTTTCTGGCACTTGAATATTTTTAGAGTTCATCTTTTTAAAAAAACTTTTGGTATTTATGCTAGTAGCAATCTAATTAATATACTAACTAATATACTAAAATACTGCTTTTATGAAAATCATTTAATGAAACGTAATATTTCAAAATATAAATTTTAAATGAATGAAAAAAATTAGGAAGCATGTTTAAAATACAGGTTAAAGAAAATTAAAGTATCATGCTTTTCTACACATTTAAAAAAAATGAGATTTAACTAGCACTTCTAAATTTTTTTTATCAACGAATCTTTCAATGGAATTTTATTCATTTATAATTGTAACAATTAAACTAAAAACTCATAACTGTTCGCTGCTAAGAAATTCGGTGTTGTATAACAGAACAGCTTCGGACAGGTAAAGGATAAATAAAGTAAAAAATAAGCAATGTTTTTTTCTTAATTATAAATTAAATGTGCATAAATTGCGCTATAATTATTAATTAAAAAACAATATGAAACCGGGGCAATCAAAGTTATGACATAAAACATTTATGGCAAGCAATTGTTTTCTTCTATCTACATAATGAAGTTAGATTAATTTACACACACTAGTAATGTTATATTTTAGATAGTCCTAAATAAGTTATTATCATTCAATGTAATATAAACTCATTAAATTAGCAAAAATAATTGTAATTGTTTAAATTAATTACTACAGAGAGAATCTGAAATTAAAATAAATTACGTCTTTCATTAAGACATTCAATACTATTTTAGGTATAATCTAAAGAGAAAAGCAATTTAATTGGATTCCCCTAAAGAATTGAAACTAATTGATATAAGCACTTACAGGAGAGGGATTTTCGACGAATATTTGGAGAATGATAATCCTGTGGATAAAAATGCTATTCAGGAGAATTGAGTATTCTATGGTAAGCACTAAGGCTTCAAATGGCAGAACAGCTTTAGGGACTGGTGAAAGACAAATAAAATGAAAAACAATGTTTTTGCTCTGATTTAAAAAAGTATAAATTTTTAATTTAAAACTGTAATTAATTGGTATTGAAAAATACTCTAAAATCCAGACAATTAATTTACGACGTGAAACACTTGAAAAAGGAAATTGTTGTCTAAAATTCAACAAAACAAAATGCATATTAATTTTAAAATGTTATGTAATTTAATGTAATGCAATATAATATTTAAAAACCCTTCAAATAAAATATACTCCTTTGTTGTAGGCTGTAAAAATTTCCAGAACAAATTTTTAAAAAAAATAAAAATACTGGCACCCTTTTTACAGGAAATATTACTGTAAAAATTAGGGCATAGCAGATTTTTTGTTCCTTATAACTTTACCGTAATCCGGATTTTTGATCCGGATTTTTTTACAATGTATATAAAAATCAATGAAAAAGCTAAAATAGTTGAATTGTCAAAGCAATTGTTTCGTAAATAAACTGAATTGAACATAAAATAAGAAAATAAATTAATTTTTCCCTCAAGAAACTTTATAAAAAGTATAATCTGAAGTATAATCTGATAGGTGAAACTATCGGATAAACTAATTAAGCTACATTCCATGGTTCATTTGATAAAAGAAAACTCAACAACAGTCTAACTCCAATGCCCATTACCTAACAAAAAGTCTAGCTCCAATTTCCAGTGAAATCTCTTTTTTTTATTACGGTTTTTCTGTCATATTAGTTATAAACGATTTCAAAACTATAAAGGTAAAAAATGTTCCTTACCGTAAACTTTACAGTTAATTGGTTATTTTACCGTTATTTTACAGTTATTTTAGAATGAAAATTCTAACATTGCATCTAATGTAAGGTTACATTTAAACGCTTCTAAATAAAGCATCATCGTTCATTGCATATAGAAATTATGATGGAAAAATGGTGCGGTCGGTGTAGATTGACTAATTGAATCAGATGATGAAAAACAGGATTCAAACCATAACAAAATTTTTATTACGTTGCACACCTCGAGTTGCAAATCAAAAAGAATATTGTTATCCAAGCGACATTTTAGTGGAATCATAAAGTTTGCATGATATGAATAAGGATAGACCATGAGAGATAAGTTCTCTACAACCTGCATAATCAAAATCCAAATTAAAAGTGATATTTGATCAACGCTTTACAGTACAGGTGAGATCCATTATAGGCTAATTATCAAAAAAAGGACCTTGCCAAAAGGAGAGCCAATTCAGCTAATCTTATGTTAATATTCAAGTAATTTGGCTGAAGATTTAAGGCCAAAACGGTCCTTGAGAATCAAAGTAAACCTAATAACGTATAAGCTAATGTTTAATGCGGTTGAAGAATCTGAGGTTAACAATGGATTTTGATGTTCAGTTTTTGTACATAACATTGAATAATAATTAGCACTTGCATTGAAATAAAAAGTTTGCCGTTACATTTATCGAGAATAAAAATATTTGCATTCCCTCTTGATATAATTGAATTAAAATTAACTGATTTATTTATTTAAAGAGAAATAAAGAATAATTAACTTTGAGAAATAAAGGAAATTTAAAAGCCAGGAAATATGTAATGCCTATAATGACATCACAGAAATCTTTGGAATAGCGGAAAAAATTGAATTGTTTAAACCAATTACTTCGTGAAGAAACTGAAATGAAAATAAAATATAAAAATAAATTAAGTTTTCCATTAAGATACTTAATACTTCTTTAGGTATAATCTAAAAAGCAATGTAATTTAATTGCATTCCCCCAAGAGGACTATAACTAATTGATATAAACCTTAACAGGAAAGGGATTTTCAACGAATGTTAAAAGAATGATATAACAGTGGATAAAAAGGTTAGCAAGAGAATTAAGCATTAAGTATTCTGAGGTAAGAACGTATGGACTAAAAAAAAATAAAAAAATGACAACTCCTGATTAGTTTTTCCACGATCTCTAATGGCTACATTATCTTGATTGTTCTATACCATTCATTTTCTTGGAATTTCGCTATTTATATCTTCTTTTCTATCCATTCTTTTAATGAGAATTTCTGTTTTTAGTATCATTAGATTTCTTATGGTTGGATAACAGAACAAGAAAGAAGTAATTAAACACTAATCTTCTAAGGGAGTTTGGTCTTTGTATTTGTATAGTGATTTTTTACCACGATAATTTCAAGATAATTTGTCTTCATCTAAAGTTTCCTGAAGAGAAAGTGCCATTATATAATATATATTGAATTAGAATTACTGTTTTAAGGTTTGGAAATTGTGTAAAAAATTAAGAAATGGTGTATTGTGTAAACTCTAATACTAATTAACACTACTCTAAGAAGGCTATATAAGAGTCGAGTTAATTAGTATTAGAGAGTTTTAATAATATTAGAATGTTTAAATGAGTCAATTTTTTTAATATTCAAACGGTTAATATGTACAAAATTTTTGTTTCATAATCTAAACTGTAAAAAATTCCGCCTCAAATTACGGTAAAAAGTGCCGGCACACAAGGTGCCGGTGTCTTTAACCGAAAAATCCATTTTTATCGGAACATGTTCTGCTGTAGTAATAACTACTGCAAAAACCACTGAATCACTCCAATTAAATAAATATTGTAGGAAGCGTATTCCACAAGTCATGCACACGCATATCATTGCGCACCTCCTCCGCGCAGTTAAGGTAATGAAAGCTGACGAGGCAGACGTCCTCTTGTGATTGTTAAGTATCTTGTGTTGTGTCGTCCTGTATTAAGTGTCCTGTAATAAATGTTATTCGTTAATGTAGTTAAGGTCCTTGCCTTTTCCCATAATATTACTGTAAAAATTAAGGGGATAATATTTTATGAAAAAAATGGAATTTAAGAATAATGCACCCAAAGTGCCGATCCTCTATTCTCTAATTTGATACGGAAATTTTTAGTTTAGGAATGCTTTAAAACAGACTTAATTTCCATTGAAGCCTTATCAAAATTAAAAATCCATACATATAATTTAATGAAAGTACATACAGTTTAATTAAATTTTATGGAATAAATAAAAACTAAATTAAATTATGAACCTTTACTTCATAAAGCATAGACTAAAAATCAGAAAAATTTAAAAATAAGAACCCTAGTTTGTTTCTAATTTGTTGAAAAGAGCTTATACAGCTATAGCTAGTGTGAATATCCTGCGTTTACACTAGCTAAGGAAAAAGATAGAATTTTTCTCGCTGGCAGTTTTGAAGTATCCATTTCAGAATCATTTTTTTTTCTGAATTATCCATTATCCATTCCATCACTAATGCACTGTAAAAAATTCTGGCCAAATTACGGCAAAAAAATACCGGCACTTTGAGTATATCAGCCGTAAAATCATTCTACCATAAAATTTATTTTTACAATAAAGCATTGTACAGTAATTTTTACAGACATATTTATTTAATTCAAGTGATTCAGAGATTTTAAGGTAATTGTTACTGTAAAAATTGCTGTATATGAAATATTTTGTCCCACAACATATTCCGGTGAAAATGGATTTCACGGTCTGAACTACCGGTACACTGAGTGCTAGTCCCTTGGCGAACAAAGTCCTTACACCACCTTAAAAACTCTTTCCACAAATCCATCTGAGAAATTGGAGACAACTTCACTATTAAAAAATTCGGGATCAAATTACAGTAAACCGTAAAATCCATTTTTACCGGAATTTGTTAAGTAACAAAAAATCTGATATACTGTAATTTTTACAGTAATAATTACCCTAAAATCACTGAATCACTCTAATTAAATAAATATTACTGTAAAAATTACAGTATGATATTTTACGGAGGTGGATTTTACGGAAGGTGTATCCAAAGTAGATTGGAAACGGATGAACTGTCTTTTTTGCCGAATTTGAACCAGAATTTTTTTCAGTGAAGAAGTCAATAAATTTTTTTTGCTCTGTTTTCTATAATTTTTGCCTCTAGCACCTACTACTTTTAACCTTTTTAGTCTTCAAATCAATTTAAGAAAATTTCAATGCAAGTTGCAAGCATTTAAGTTCTTTACGTGCGTTAGTTTAACATTCTTCATTAAAAAAATGAAAATAAGTTAAACTGAGAATAAAACAAATAATAATAAAACAAATAATAATAATGAGGAATTGGTTATTTAATGTAATAAGTAATGTATAAAATATTAGACACAAAAATAGGTGCTGAAATTTTTTCAAATACAAAATGAAACGTGTCTATAGTTAATAAAGATCGAACAACCTTCCCATTCGACTCGTTGTTCAACTAGATAAATTACTACAACTATAAATAAGTTATTCTAACTTTCAACCACACACTTCAAAAATGTTTTGGGAATTTAATCCTCAAGCTTATTTTCAAACCCATAACTCAAAAAAAACAAAAATTTACTTACCAAAATCAGCCCTGCAGTAGTTATCAATGATATTTTCGTAAGTGTCGGGTTGATTGCAAGCGCTGCAACTTTGTGGCTCTGAAAATAAAAACAAACGCACACATTACCAAGGATTCAAATCGAAAACTCAAACATCTAGAAAATCACAAGAGCAACAAAATGGGAAAACAATTCCACTCATATTGCATTACGATCCGCCCAAATACTTCTTTCCCCTTCGATTAAAAATATTTTCTCGGATAAAAGCTTCGCGGTACCATCAGGGGACCGAATTTTAACAACATTCACTAAATCTTTTAGCAAGTTTCACTGATTTCGATTTTCTTCTTGAATCGAAAGGGAATACGGATTCGCAATTAGTTTGGATGCCTGGTGACGAGAAGATGTGCCTAAGTTTTATTTTCAAAGGAAAGGTGAAAACTAGTTTCCGATGTTTCTGTTTCAGTGTTCATTCCTTTGAACAAAGACAATGGTAAACGAAAAGGGGAAAAATCCTTTTGTGAAAGGGGGAAAACACTTTCTTAGATATTTTTCTAATCAACGGATATTTAAAACAGACGGTGTGAAAATCTCTATATAATTAGAAATGTCAGTTTTAGAAAAATGCAAGGCGTCATTTTTGATTCAAGTTGAGCGCCATGAGAATTATTTCGCGTTTAATTAGAGTCTATGTTTAAATTACTGAAGGTTGTGGAAGACCTTCAGATTTAATGATATAGTTAAGGTCTTAAGTAATTAATTGACGTTTTAAATTTATTAACATTAAAGAAATAATAAGTTGGTTTTGATTAAATCACAAATGATTAAAATTTAAAATAAATTGAGTTTTTAGCAAAATGAAAATTCATTAATTTTCCTTCATTATCTATACATTGTTTATTATTTTTCATAACGTAATCGCATTGTACATCTGACTACTCCATAGTCCATAAAATCAAAATCTTACTTTGAAAGTGAAGAGCTCCCTTCAGAGATTTTACTTCTTCCGTGTGAATTAAAGGAGAGTCTCACATTTTAGTGTATAAAATAAAATAAAAAATACTAACAAATATTAATTAATTACTTAATGAGGCTTTCTTTCAATTCTCCGTAGGTTAAAATGAAGATAGACTGTTTGAAGAGTAAATTTCAAACGTTTTCTAACATTTATTTCCCATTTTTAAATGCTGACTTAAATTTTTAAAAAAATAATGAACTGAATGAACAACCTTCAATTATGTTGCGTTTGTCAGAGAACA
This sequence comes from Parasteatoda lunata, assembly GCA_949128135.1. Classification (NCBI taxonomy): domain Eukaryota; kingdom Metazoa; phylum Arthropoda; class Arachnida; order Araneae; family Theridiidae; genus Parasteatoda; species Parasteatoda lunata. The sequence goes on along the minus strand of OX421973.1, from coordinate 57,642,318 downwards.
AAGAAAAATCGTGATCTTTTGAAGTCATTGTAAAGTGTCAAAAAGATTTTATGCAGTACATTAGGATAACTTTATTAATAAAAATAATAATATAGGATTAGTGTATCAACGGTAGAAAGGTATACCATACGAAGAAAAAAATTATGGGAATTTTTTTTACAACTTCTTTATTGGTTATGTGTTTATCTTAATTCATTAATCTTTTATCTTTATTCATTTATACATCTTTTTTATAAATCTATAAATCTAATATCTTTTATCTTAATTCATTTATTTTTACACGCACATATGCAGGCTTTTGTTTCATTACAAAAACATTCTTAGAAGTCCTTATCAAATTGAATTCCTTTTATTCAATAAATTTTTTTTTAATTAATTGCTTTTTTATCAGCATTATCTCATTTATTTCAATGTAACAAATAATTCTAAACTAAATTATCAATAAACCTTATTTTAATACTTCCGAAATAAAAATTTTCAATGAGCTTGTGTATAGCTACGAGATTTGTGCAAAACACTTATTAATGAAATTTCTCAAAACCCATTCATGGCTTGAATGTAACTGTTTGCATCTTCATAAATGCAAATAAAGTGCCCCTTTTGAATTAATAAGAATGTCCACGTGATATTCTCATAAAACAGATAAGAATTATCGTTATCTCTTCAGTCTTGATTATAAAAAAATCATGTATATTCTTAGTAAAAAGATATAAATTTCTGAAACTTTTGAGTGTGTGTGTGTTTTTTTTTTTTTTTTTTTTTTTTTTTTTTTTAAGTATGGTATTTATAAAGAGTAACCCTAATTAGTACTTTCAATGGAAAAAAAACTTCACACATTTGAAAGAAGAATTTTAAAGGATTTTTGACTTAAGTTTACTGAAGAGTGAATTAAATCAAACATTACTTAATGACGGATTTTATTAAAATTGATTTGATCATTATTTAAATTCAATTAAATTATGCAAAATTTATTGCATTAAATTTGAATTATGAGTAGAAAGACGAGAAATGGAAGATAAACTTGCTATTAAAGAAATAAACATTTCAAAAAAACAAAATAATAATTGATTGCATTTTACTTTCTTTTTAAAAAAAAATTGCTTTTTTTCAGTTTTTAAAAGATAATTTATGGACAATAAGATAATGAGTGATTCACACGAGAGATGAGACGGGCTCAGCTCGAGACCAAAATCCCGGACCCGGACTTACCAGGGTCTCGGGCTGACAAAGTTGCTGAAATTCTGATTTGATAAAAAAAATTTATAAAATTCTCATGATAAAATTTTCATCAAATTTTTTACTACTTTTAAACAAACATTTGGTATGGTAACTAAGAATAAAGATGCAAAGTTTATTGATTGTTATAAAAAGATTTTAATAACTGATTTCCTTGTTTAGGCATCAAAGGCCTAATAGCGAGACCACGAAATTTGCCTTTTATCCAACGTACATTTCGCACTTGATTCGGATTCTGAGTAATCCTATATCACGATGGCTCGGGTTAAAAATTTTCGGGGCTCAAACTTCCAAAAGCGTGCCTGAGCTCAACCCTAATCCAGACTGACAACGTGTAAATTTGTGAAACCCTTTTACATCTATAAATTTAACTACTTGAAATAGCAAAATCCTTAACAATCACAAACCTGAAGTAAGTCCAAATTCATTCAAATTTTTTTATAAAAATTTTAACAGAGTTCAAATAACCAAAGTATCAATTTTATTATAAAATAGTATAATTTCCTTTAAACTAATGATATCAAAAAAAAAGTTTTTTTAAAAATAAAATATATCATATCTTTTATTATAAAATAAAACGATCTCGCAAAAGCTGATTGTCAGCCAAGAATGCCAGGGAAGTTAAGGCTCGGCGGTAACAGTGTGAATAGTATTGCGTGCCAGCAGCCTTTATTCATGTAGGCTTCTCACCACTACCCGGAATACTCCCTACCCTTAAGGCCTGTTTATACGGTTCAAGCTCTTGAATCCGAGAAATTGGAGACATTTCTCTGTCTAAGAAATTGGATGATTCGTCGACACTATCCAAGTTCTTGAATATCTCTGATTGGTCGGAAGAAAAACGTGCGCATGCTCATATCCAATATTATAAAATCTTACACGAGTTTAAAATTACTAAATAAATTCAAATAAATCATGATAACACAAATAGACTATAACAGATAAATTTATTTGGACTAAAATATATGAAAATAGACAGCAAAATGACATAATCTGATGCCTGCCTGTTGACGTCACAAAACCTAAGACGCTGATTGGTAAAGGGAGGAAAAACTTGGACGGGAAGTAGAACATGCTCTACTATCGCCCAAGAACTTGGACCAAGTACTTGAATGATCGTTTACACTATCCAAGCTTAAAGCAGAACAAGTTTCCATCAATATCAATCAATCTTCGTCAAAGAACTTGGATCAAGTACTTGAATGATCGTTTACACTATCCAAGCTTAAAGCAAAACAAGTTTCCATCAATATCAATCAATCTTCGTCAAAGAACTTGGATCGTCTAAACATCCTATAACCGCTGTGCCAGCCCGACTCAAACCTCTGTTTTGAAACCAATGATTAAATAAAACATCTCTTAATGTAAGAACTAATAAAACCGTTAAATAATAACTGAATACAATAAAAGGTTCCCCACTTTAAAGAATAAAATGCAGAACATGCCTACGTTTGCGCAAAATAAGTCCGTGTTTGTGCAAAACTAATTGTAAAAGTAAGAAAGAATAATTTAGATAACTCAATTTAATTAACGTAAGCAACACAGCTTTCGTGATAAATTGGTAAAAATATGTTTGTATTTTTCATTGAAGCTATTTTTACTTTGTTTCAAAATCAATAACAAAAGCGGGTGCAGTTTATTGAGATGACGAAAATCAATTAATTAGCATCTTTTCTGAGTTACACTAACTATGAAAATGGTATGGAAGTTTTTTTTTTTTTTTTTTTTTTTTTTATCAATGGAACGCACTTAATCACTTAAGTTATAGGTTTTTGAAGCTGGAATTCAAACAAAAACCGTACCTACCAAAATAATTGAATTATACTTTATTCGGAAGAGCTGAATAAAAATATATTTCCTTTTTTTTATTGATCATTTCTGGGCATTCTACTTCTTTCAAAGAATTGATTTAGATTCTAAATCATTAAAAGAATACCAGAAACTTTTCATGAGGGAAGAAATATTATTGAATTATGAAGATGCCGCTAAGTCTACACAGATGAGATATTGGTATTATTTTTAAGTTCCTCAGACTGCTCTAGAACGTTTAAAAATAAGTTTTTGATTGATTTTTTTTTTCAAATGGAAATTATATAAATTCGTAGGTGGATCAAAGGTAAATGAGACTTTTTAATAGCAGCAGAAGATTTTTATTTTCGTAGTCATGGCAACAATAGAACTTTATTTAGAGTCTGAAAGTTTGGCAATTCCTTGAAAGATTTATTTTTAAGTAACTTGAATCCTGAGTGAGCGAAATGTTTCGAATGCAGTTGCAGAATGCATAATAATTTTCTTTTTTCTTTTATAACCGTCGTTGACCAGCCGACCTAAATTTTGATTTTACGGCTACCACTCCGGAGCCTTGTAATTTTGCACCCAATCCAGAACACAAGGGAGCATCTGAATCAAGTATTGGGATAAATTTTGCCTTCGTGGGGGACTTAATGATGGAACTAACCCACATTTGCGTTACATGGAAAGGAAAACCACGAAAAGCTTCCAATGTTTGCCTGGCAGCAAGGGGACTCTAACCCATTATATGTCTACCACTGAGAATATTTTTACGTCAGCACTGTGGTCGGTGCGAGCCAGTTACGGATTTCGTATCGACCAGCAATCGTTGGGATTCGAACCCGGTTCACCACATTGGAAGACAAACGCTGAGCCACAACGGCTTAACGCATAATAATTAAACATAAGAAAATGTCACATCTATTTAAGTTTTACGCAGATTATAGACAATGATACCCTGTCAAGAGCTCATAAGTATGCATATGCAAAATGTATTTAAACAAGGCCGTGAAGAAATCTCGTCGAACAAGAACGAGTCTTACGACAAAGAAAATTGATCAAGTTTGTGATATTATGCATAAATGATCGACAAATTAAAGTTCGAGAAATTAGTACAAAAACAGGGATTGAGTTATGGAAGTGTACAAAGCATGCCATGACGAGTGAAACATCGAAAATTCTGAGCGAGTTGGATGCCTAGAATTTTGAACTTAAATAAAAAGGGTGAAGAAAAAAAACATTATTGAGTCGCTATGAAACAGAAGGAGATTCATTTTAGACTAGAATCTTTAACTTGGGATTAATCTTGGGGGGAATCACTACATCCCTTAAACAAAGCGTTCTAGCTTGGAATCGCATAAGAAAAATGATTCTGCTCCACCCAAAGCAATATCTCGGTTATCTACTGGTAAGGTGTTTTCTGGGGAACGTGATTTGTTATGGACGTCTATTTCGTTAATGAACGATAAACAATTGATACAAATTATAACAAACTTTTAGAGAAAGTCAAAGCACCGTGTAGGTCCAAGAGATGTGGCATGCCTATCCACTAAGTGCTCTTGCACACCTTATAGAACCGTAGTAACACAACAAAAGTTACAGGCGATACATTGGGAAACAGTTGAACATCCTCCATATAGCCTAAACTATAGGCACCTTCGGACTATAATTTTGTTTGGATCATTTAAAGAAGCCTTGGACGAAGAAAGATTTGGACGCGATTGATTCACTACGCGATATACTTCTTTCTATGCCACCCAGATTTTTAAAAAAAATTTCCGAAACGTTAAAAAAACGAGTAGAAGTTCAAGAAATAAACGTAGAAGTATATAGAGCCTATATGCTAATAAACGTAAGTAGAAAAATAACATTTTTGTATAATTTGTAAGTAATATTTTAATATTTAATTATTTAAAAAAAAATTATTTATATTTGTCCACCCTCGTATATATATATATATATCTGATATAATTGAGCTCGCAGTAGTAATATTGAATTATAAAAATGCTTCTGTATCTTTAGAAATGAGATATCGGTATCAATTTAAGACGTACCTTGCGTACTTTATTTCTAAGAACAATAAGGAAATAAATGTTTGATAATTTGTTTCAAATTTAAATTGTATATATCTGATATATTTGGGGGGAAGTAGTTTTATTGAGCTATGAATATGATGCTATATCTCTACAAATAAAATATTGGTATATATTTCTTTCATATTACTAAGATCATACCGGAAAATTTAAAACTAAGTTCTTGATTGATTTTTTTAAGTGCAATTTAATGATGAACTAAGAACATAATTTTTACTATAAAGTGTAAGGAAGGCGTTACTCTACTATAGCATCGGAAGGAATATATAATAAGGAATTCCATAGCAATGTGCATACCCATGCAGGCTGGTACACATCAATACATAAGCTGTAATCAAACAAATAAATCCTTTCAATATAAATCAGAGTTTTAATTTCAGAGATAATGCAATCTTACAAACATTTTAAGGAAAGTGGAAAAAAATATTTGAGCAATTTTGAGCAAAAGCTTATATCTTCTTTTTGGCCAATTCCCTTAGAAAAATCATCCAGATATTCCTAATCAATATGAAAGAAAAAAAACTCCTTACTAAAGTATTCCACATATTCAAAATATCTTTATATGCGGGAAAAAGTTTTAAATAATTTCATTCTTCTGACAAACAACCTTATCAGAGAACAAATTTCTCACGAACGAAAGAAATAAAAAAGATTTCTATTTCCTATTGATATTGGGAGCCGATTCATCTTGCGTGAAAATTTAATCCCCGAAAACGAAAAATAGAAAGAGCGTAGGTAAATTCAGTCAGCTGCATAAAACAAGAAGGAGACACGAGACAGTGGAAGATATAATTCTTTCCATCCCCTCGATAAATCAGGTAGGCCCATTTGTGCAGTAGAAATTTATGTGTATAGCCTTTGCACTCAATGTTTTTACCAACCCAACCTCCAAGAGTCGTTTGGAAAATATTTCTTTTTGCGCGAAATCCAAATGATAAAATGAGACTTCTAAACCTAAATAAAAATATTTCTGTAATTTACTTACTCACAAAAGCCTTGACAGGTGACAATGTGAAATATTATGCTGGAAAAGAGTATTTTTCGCTTTCCAGTCGAGTTCTAGAAATGAAACTCACTGAAAATATCTAGTCATATAGGGAATCGATGTTATTGCTTGAAAAGATTCGTGGGGGAAAAAATCACATCATGGTTTAGATTTCTTTCCCTCTTTATTACCCACAACATCGTAAAGTTATATAAGCTAAAATGACTTTCATTTACAAAATATTTGAATGGAAACCAGAGAAATGTAATAACCGGTCTCGTAAAAGTACTATTTTTTATGATGATAATCAAATGAAATGTGTAAAAAAGGTGAAAGTTATATTCCTTTTTCAAAATTCCATGTTTTGAAATTTTATTTTTGCTCACGCATTTCATATTAACTATATAGAATGCAGATGCTAAAGCGACATAAAAATCCTGTATATATAATAGGGTAACCCAAATATATGGCGATGGTCAGAAAAACAGTGTTAAATATAAGTCTACTGTACGCTGCTTAGAAAACGTGTTGATTAAATGCGAAACTAATTTAAAATTAGTTACTAAGTTCATCAACAGATGGCGCTGCTGACTACAGTTACAGTGAAATAATGTTCCCTGCTAAATGTCAGACATAAGTATTTTCATAGTATATAATTATAACATAATACATAAATGTTTTCATAGACATTTGTTAATTTTGTTAAATAGAGCTACGTTGTTTCCGCAAACGGTGTTAAATTGGAAAAAAAATTCTTTTATAGTTTTTCTCAGACGATTTTTGTAAATAATTTTGAAACTCTGTAAGAATAAAAACTTTGATTCCCAAACTTTGATTGCCAAACTAAACTTTGATTTGAACGCAAAACTTAATGTTTTGTGCAACCTTCTGCGATAACACACAACCAAAATTTGGTGACCAACACATGTAAAATAAAAAAATTCTCTAATTTTGAATATGTGTTCATTACACTTGGAATCTCATTATTATCTCACTTTATATATAATAATATCGTAAACATGCACCCTAGATGATATTTGACAAAAGTGTCACGCGATTTAAAAAGAACAACAACTTAAAAATGACAATTTTTGTGAACAGCATATATCAATAATCATTAAAATCGCTGCTGTTTCCCAGTTTAATAGTTTTCATTTTTTTAAATAAGTTCTTTCTAGTTATATTTTAATTTTAACTGCTGTACAGAGCACAAAAAAATACTTTTTTTAAAATTCGATTTCTTAGGAACTATTTTTACCGAGTTGGATCAAGTATGTATTCTGACTTATAAAATTACATTTTTAAAATGTTGTAAAAATTTGTTGACTGTATCATATTTACAATTTGAAATTTTTTCGCCTATTATTAAATAAAATAATAAAAAATTATTAAAACTATTCTTTCCATAATTAAATAATATTCCCATAATAAAATTATTTTTTCGCTTAAAAGTTTTCGAGATATGAAGAAATTAGCAAAAAATAAAATTAAAGTGTCCAACCTTCGAGACGTGCTCCGATTGGGACCCTATTTTCAAGATACTGGCGCGGCTACTTCCTATATTTTGAGGATCAGAAGTCCAAATCCATCGAGAAAAAATTTATGTTTATGCAGGAAAAGCTCGTTTTTGAATCTGATTTCTAGATTTACTTTACGAAATCCTAAGAAGCAACGTGACATTTTGGGCCAATACTTTGCTACCTTTCTCGCTCTTACTACTGGTGATAAACTGAAGAACGAGAGTTCAATCCTGACAGACGACTAAATCATAGGCAGCAAGATAAAAATCCATGATTGCCAAAAGAAAGAATTTTGGAGCTAGATGTTTGGCTATAGGTGGTTGCTATAGTGTTATCCTTTTTAGACGAATTTTAACGCTATTCATGCTGGAGCAATATCTTGATGAACTCCAAAAAATACATATAAACATTAATGTTTTTATTATTTATAGTAATATGTAAATAGAAATTTTTTTTTCAAATTTAATATTGGTATCCATTGAAAAATTAATCACAAAAACATTTATATCATAAAAACCTAATTTATGGGGTAATGCATTATTTTATTTTTGAATAGCGGAGAGAAACCTTTCACTTTAACATTAGTCGGCACCATTTCTGTTAGTATCTTGGTTCTCTGACACCAGCTGTACAATAAAACAGCGGCTTTCAAATTGTGTTCTGAGGAATCCTTGAGTCATGTGGAAGAGATACTGGGATTTCCAGCGTAAGAACTCTTTTTAACCCATGATGAGCTCTAAAATTTTTAATTATATTTATATCCAGTCATTTAACTTATAATTTATTTTTGTGATAAGTATAGTTTACCACCGTCGATTAGATGTTATAGTAAGTTATTTAGAAAATAAATTTTAAAAATGCGTCAATCTGCAAAAATAATTATGTATATTATTACTTTTTTTATGTATTTTCTAAGACTGGCACACACATGGTCATCAATTTTATCTGAAGGTACCTCATCAGAGAAGAGGTTTTTAGCAAATGGAATCCCAAATTAAAAGTGGTAAAATAGTCTAGCATAGACTTTTAAAATTGTTGATAAATGCATTTGCCACAGCCTTGGAAAGTCTTAAAATCGTTTTATTACTTTTTTATAGTTTTGTGCAAAAATATACCAACATCAATTTGAATTTTTTTCTTACTATAATACCATTATTTAACTTATATTTACTATCATTTTTATCATTCTTCACATCATGCTATTTTCCGTGTTACTTATACTTTCAGCAACTATTATAATTCTGCACTTTCCTGTTTATTTATTTAAATTATATTAAAAATTAATATCACAAAATTTACCAAAAATATTGAAAACAGTTTTTAAATCCATAATGATGCTAAAAGTCGATAATAAAATAATTTATTTCTTTAAATTTACCTGTTACATATTTATACATCAAACGGAACAAAATAAATTAATTTGAAATACTGAACAGAATATATTGAAACATCTATTTTTACATCAATTTTTAATTATCCTTCCTTCATTCTTTTTCTTATCCTATTGTTCTGCGTTATGTTTTTCAGAGAAATAAAATATTAAAATACAAACGAGGTTTAAAATCCATTAAGTTCTTCTATTCATAAAAGCAATTTATAATCATTTTAACGAAATATTTTAATACCCTTAATCCCAAAGCAAATATCATTTTTGACTTTATTATAAGAAACTTACACTTTAGGTTGATTAAATTAACACTAACGTAAGAAATAAAAAAGCAAATGTATTCATAAAGAATCAAAAGCCCAGTCATAAATTGTAATTTTTTTTGAATTAGAAAAAAACATTTCGCTAGTTATATAAAACTTTTGTTAAAGTCTCCTGTAAACAATGAACTTGATGTAATATTGTGAGTCTAGAATTATTTTAGCAATGAAAGAACGTGAAAAAAAAAAAAAAAAAAAAAAAACATTTGACGTGATGTTGACCCTGGCTTAAATAAACTAAGTGTTCTTCAAGTTTAGAAGAAAGCAAGAGAAAAAAAAAAACACTCTTCGTTTATTTAACGCGTGATTAATTTATTGTGCCTTAGATCTGAAATGTTCTTTAATTAGACTCACAAACTTTAGTTTTTCTTCTTCTTTACGTTCACTGGCTTTTTAAAAGCTACCTAATTAAAAATTCCCGGCTTTCGTCTACGATTATAAAAAAAAAACAGAATTTCATAAGGAAAAAAAAATAAGAAGAAATTCTGAACTCAAGCCGTAAGTTCAGGCAAAAAAAGGAATAAATATTTCTAGGCTTAATGGCTAGGTCAATCTTAATAATTATTTTAAAGATTTAAAATTCAGTGTTTTCGGTAAAATAATTAACAATTTAAATTTTAACGAAGAGGGGAATATATTTATTTGGATAAACATACAAGTAAATATAGTAAATACTATAAATACAAGTTCAAATAGTTAAAATTCAAAAACAAATTTATTTTTTTTTTGTTTATAAAAAAACTTAGATACATTCTGATAAAATAAATAGTGTTCTATGCTAAATAAATAATCTCAAAAACCTGAAGTAGTGAGATATTACTTGATTAAAAACTTGATTCGGTTCAAAAGTATACAAGTAAGAAATAACAGTCGACATGTTTCGAGAGCTCAATAACAGGCACCCATTTTCAAGATTTGTCTGACGTCGTGACTGAATTGATTATATAAAGCAAACGAAAAGTTGCAAACGAGAAATGGGGGGAAACCGCAGCAGCACTGCGCCTACACACATCATCTCATCTCGATGCCCCGGAATCTTGTTTAATTCATATGAATGCTGATTGCCTCTTTAACGACATTATTTCATCGCTACCCCTCCGTAGCGTGTGGAAATGGATTGATTTACTTCTTTCAGCCGCTGTGGGTTTTTTTTGTTCTGTCTTCATCTTTTTTTCTCTCTTGGCTAAGTGGTTTTTCACCTTGATTTATCTATTTTTCTTTGGAAATTCTTGGTTTAATATATAAAATTACTTTCCTTTCTACTCCTTCACGTCTAGCAAGTCTAAAAAATGCGCTCCTATTTTTAAGCTCTTAAAACACGCCGACTATTGTTTTCTATTTATATATTTTTGGAGGGCATGAAGTTTTTAATCAGGTAATATTTTCGCATGCACTGTGCTGTGTAAAATTGAGACCAAATATACACAAATTGTTATTAGTTATTTGAAAAATGATTAGTAAAACATAATCAACTAAATAAATATTATTATTTTTAACACACTAGCAGAAATGGTATTATAACAGCTATTTGAAATATATAATTGTGATCATGCGTGAATTACAAGGTTTAGAAATATAGATTGAATTAGTATTAGTATGGACTACAAGGTTATCCTTACTCTCATGAAATAATAATGTTTGCCTCAGTTTGTGAATTCAACCTATTTATTCAACATCAATTATAAATAACTGATAAATTTTATTCAAAAAACAGCTTTAACGTTTATATTGTTTAGCTTGACTCATAATTGCTATATTATTTACTCAAAACATACACTTACACCACTAAATATGAAGCCTAAATAATCTCACAGTACATTTTATTTTTATCAAAAACTAACTGATTGAATTAAAAATAAACAGATAATTAATAGAATACACTTTTTGAAAGTTTATTTTGTTTTGAATACGTTATTAAGTCATTATTTTGAGCGTAAGGGTTATCATACGAGAAATGCGAATAGAAATTTTTGTACATGTTTAAATTAGATAAAATTTCTTTTTTACTACTTAAATATATGTTGGCAAAAAACTGTCATCCTTCACACATTCTGAGGTATAAATATTTAAACTGTGTTATTAATTAAACTTTTTTTTAAGTATATTTCCAGTTTAGCGTGCTATTTAGGCCTTTATCTAAAATAATTTAGACCTTATTTTACAAAATTTCAAAAAAAAAATTTTCTTATTAGAGTAGCAAGGAAGGTAGAGTATTAGTATTATATAAAGAAAAGATAATTCTGAAAAAAAAGAAAAGAAAAATCACAGTTAGGGTATGAAAGTCTTTTACATGTTTAATGTGAAAGAGCAAAAATTAAACTTTAAATTCAAATAACAAACAGTTTAAAAATAATTTAAACATAATTAGAAAAAAATCTATATCAAATTATTCATTTTCCAATTTAAGGATTAGATTATTCATCGCAATTTTTTTACAAAGCAGTATAAGAGACTATCTAAATTTCAGTAATTAGAACAAAGGCATAAAATGTTGTTTAAAACAACAATTAAATAAAGTAACAAACAATTAATAATTATTAAAAATTTTACTGGCTCGGATTCTTGATTATAAATCCCATTTCCATGCGAATAAATTTGCTTAATTATCATTTATTAAATTAAGTTGTTTAAAACTTTCGCCAATCTTAAAAGATTATAAAACCTTTTTAAATTTTCTCCTTAATCAACATGAAATTATAATTACAAGCCTTTTCAATTATGAAGCATTTCGATTAAAAATTTAATGCTTTCCTTCGACAATGAAAAAACCTATAAAGCTCTTTAGTATAGCTGGATGCTTTAGTCATTAGGCTATTTATGCGGCGCATTACAAGGATTATTTTGTTGCTCACGGCTCACCTTAGCTAATTATTGGAATCCGCTTTAGCAATTACTTTAATTAAAAGAATAGCTCATTATAACGCAGGATTATTTATGCACATATTTCCACATTTTTCAGAGATATCGTTCTTAAAAAGAAAAAAAAAAACTTTAATTTAATCAGGAATTAAAACTTTAAAAGCCAGGACTTAAGTGAAAAAAAGAAAAGAAAAACCGGAAAAAGCTCTCTCCTAGATTGCTATGCAAAACAGAGCTAGAATACAATGTAATTACAATTAAAATTTAGTGAATTTCAAACAAATTTTAGTAATATTACACTTTAAAAGTGCTTGTTTTGTCCCTCCCCATACGAGGGTTAAAAAATTCAAAGTAGGACTCAAGTCTCTTAAATTTTATCTGATAATATTGAACAATCATAAATCTTAAAGTAAAATAATTTAAACATAGCTTAGTAATAATAGTTTATCTTACTCTTGATAATATAAATAGCTAATCATATCATAACGCTAATTAGAAGTGTTCCCGAAGCTATTTTATTTCATTTCATTCTCTGCCATTTTTTAATTTTTTAATAATTAATCGAATTTACTGCACGTAATAATTACAAACTGACTCCTAAATTTCAAAAAAAATCTCTTTATATAAATTTTATGTTTAGTATTTATTTCCCATTATGTAATCAACCAAACATCAAATATTTTTGTATACTTAGATTATTTTGAAAGGAAAAACAATGTAGTAAAATTTTATATATTCAATAGACTGGCCTTAATTGCGTGGTTTTGTTTCATTTAATAGTGTTTCTTTCAACTAGTTTCTACTTATGTTTTTGTTTTAGTTCTTAATTTATGGCACCAACACATTTTATTACCTTAGTGCTTAATATGGTTTGGTACCGAATTACGATACCAGATTAACAAGATCCGGTTACGGAATAACTGAAGCTTATTAACACAATCCGTCTTCTATTGCAATTAATCCAAAATAATATTCGAGATATAAAATTACACTAAGAAGAAAAAGTATGGTCAAATAACCAGAATATACTAAAATTTACAGTATTTCTGACTCTATGGGAACACCAAAATCTCGCTAATTTTTTCCGAAGTTCTTTGGTAATGATTTTGGTGAAAAGAACAATAAAATATGCTTTTATAATATGCAATAAAATTCGGTAAATGTGATAAAATTTGGTAATTTATCATAAAAATAATTTATTTGGTACAATTTATTTTTCCGTTTTGTATCTTTTGCTAAATTTGTTGTAATAAGAACTATAATTTTGAAAACCAGAAATTCTGATAAATCGTTACTACATGAACGGAAAAATTACTAAATGAATGGTTTAAATATCGTATATTTTTGTTTTTATCAGCAGAATTATGAGTTTTTTTTATGGGGAATTTCCTTACCATACAGTACGGTAATTTTGCAAGATTGTTTTTTGTCCGTGTATACAATTTTCCACAACCATTTATATGTTGTCAAAAGCAAATTTCCCAATTTATAAACCAATTTTTTTCTTACAGAAATTTTTTTTTTATATTCCTTTACGGAGTTAAAATTCATACAAAACTATTATTTAACAACACAAAAATGTAAGAAACTTAGTTATAAAAAAAGCGAGTAAGAAGTTCGAAAAGCGTGTAAGAAATTCTTTAAAGCTCTGAAGATATTTCATATGAAATATTTTGACTAGTGTGTGTAATACAATAGAAAATCAACAAAGTAACATTCCAGATATGAAATTAAACAGAATTTTCCGTAACTGTTCTATTTCGCATTCAATATGAAATATATTGTCTGAGAAATAAACTTAAAAAAACGATATTTATTTTCTCCTATAAGAGAAGTCATTCATTCCTCGATAGAGTTTTGCTTTACTGCCACTCTCCGAAGCCATTGGAAAAACGTGTTCTTCGCGATTTTTCAAAGTAATTGGTGGAGGTGGATCAATCTTTGTTTTCATCGACCAAAAAACTATTTTTAGGAAGCGTTCAATACGTCTGCTGTAAAGTTTTAAAGAGAAAAGAACAATGGAGTTGAGAAATTAAAAAGTAGATACAGGTTGAGAGCATTAGAAGGAATTTTGAGATTATTCTTTTTTAACTATTTTGATCTGGGAGTAAAGGAGTTTAAAAAGTATGCATTGTAATTTTTTCTTCGATTTAACTTTTTTTTAAAAAAAAATAGATTTTTGCATAATAATTGTTTTTAGTAGGTGTGTAAAAATAGTTATTCGTAATTGTTTTAGTTAATTTTAAAAAGAACATTTTTTTGCATTGATTTTGTTTTAGTAAAGTTTCAAACACTAATTTGCATTTTTAATGTTATAAAAGGTATAAATACTTTTATTTTAAAACGAGTAATTAATTTATGGAAAGCAAATGTTGTGGCTATTTATATAACTTTTAAAATAAAAGTAAATGAGATTGTTTTTATAAAATATTTTATATATTAAATATCTAACAAAAAAAAAAGAATTTCTTCATATTTTTTTCATAAAATATGACCCTTATGGCGCAACCTTTAAAGGTCAAGAATGAAAGAAAAATACGGACATTAAGCACTTTGTTTTATGTGTTCATTACCTGGATTTAACAAGAGGTGGGGGAAAAACTTGTACATGGACCTACACTGAAACTGGAAATATGTAATCTTGAGGTTTAAATAAATTGCATAGATAAAAATAAAACAGATTATAAAAGCACTCAAATTCCTTACGATAAGAATTTTCATTTAAACCTCATCGATGTCGAAGCCTTAAAATTTTAATAAAATATGTGCATATTAAGCAACCTCCTTTCTTTAAACTGCCAATTAACGTTTAAAGTATATAAACGTTTAAAGTATTAAACTTATATAATTATTCATGCTTTGTTTAAATTTATCTGATATTTTTTAATTGCTAATTTAATTTTTGATTTTAGAACCATCAACTATCCAACTATCATAAAATTTTTTTACTAACCATGAAAAATGTCATTAGAACTCTTAAGTAATAAAATTACAAAAGCAGTTTTAAAAACATTTCTTCACGGAAAGGGAGGGATATTTAAAAATGCAATAAAAAAACACGCCTTTCTTACATTTCATGAAAAGTAAACCAATCTTTTATGCAAAATTCCTTTCCTTTAAAGTTAAAAAACATGCATGTAACCTATTTTTTTCTATTTAAAGCTAAAACTTAAATGAATTTCTTTTTTTTTTTTTTAAATAAAAATAAAGAATTTGCAACAGACTGAAAATATTTATTCTAAATAGAAATAAATCTAATTCTTTTTATTTTAAAAAAATTCCGGATGTCACATTTTGTTCCAAGATATGTGATGTAGCATTTCAACCCAACCAATAAAAGAACGTGTCTGATCATCAAGCTAAAAAAAAATAGTTTTCAGTAAGAAAAAAAACAAAAAACTTTTAAAGTGATGATTTGTTTTTCGAATTTAAGGAATTTTCATTTATTAAAAAAACACACGAGAAAGAATGGGAACCGAGAAATTTGTTGCTTTTGCACAAATAATTCCAAAAATAAAATTTTATTTTTATTCCGATAAGAGAAATCGAATCGCAAGATGTTTCAAAGCTTACAAAAATGAAATGCAAAAGAAATTTATTTATTTAATGCCTCTTTTATTTGTCCTGTGTTTTTTCGTGCGGTGACAAAGTTGAATCAAATGTATTCCGGAAGTACCATTCAACATCTTTCTTTTTTCCTGAAAAAAAAAGGGAAGTAGAATTCCTAAAATGGAAAATAGCCCCCCGTCTTGGAAAAAGAATCATACATCTCCAAGGATTTCAGGTTCTTTCGGAAATTGAAAAGGCTTCGCATCGGATGTTTATTGTTTTGAAAAAGACGCAAATAACACGAAAGAAAAATTCAAATCAAGCTTTAGAAGCAATATTCAGAGAAAAAAATAGCTGATAGAATTTTTTTTCTTTCCTAAAACAGCACCACAGATATAAGCTTTCTGATTGAAAAGGTTTCGCTTTTTTTCTTATCAAAGTCACGGAATTAATTTATTAGAGCAAACTTTTTCAATAATGCCCGGGAATATTTTCAGAAAATGTTTGCCAAACAGCTTAAAAGATTTACAATAAAAACAAATTACTATTTTAAAAGGCTACAGCTATTTTTTTTTCTTTATCGTAAGCACGGTAAAGTATAGAACATTATTACAGAAAATGGGAAATATTTAAATTATAGGTTTAGAGTCTTGAAATTTATACTATAAAAATAAACAAGTTAAAAACTGAAGTGAAATAAAACTAGTTTATAAAATCAGCTGCATAAAAAACTTTACATTCCAGGGAGAAAAAATTTTTTTGTTTCTTATCAAATACTTTTCAATGCATGACTCAAGAAAAATATTTTAAACTCTTTGGTATGAATTGTTAATTAAAAAATAATTATAAATATGTTAAAAAATAAATACGGTAATGTGGCTTCTTTTAGCTTAAGGTTGACATTATTTTATTTTTTAAGAAAATATTCATTAAATTAAATAATTTCGAAAAATTTTAATTAACTTGGAATTTTTACTTAATCATCATTTGAATAATGTTAAAAATATGATATATTAAAAAAAAAAACAATAAAGAAAAACTAAAAATTTAGTAAGGCTAAAAGATTCTCTGGTGAACAAAATAAAATAATACAAAAATACGAATAATAAGTAAAATAATAGTAAAGTATTTTAATATTAAATATCTTAAATTTCATTTGACTAAGTTCAGTAGGAAAAAAAATTTAAAAAGTCAGAATTAATACAGAAGCGAATTTCAAAGTTTATAAAATGACTCGCATCCTCAAAGAAAAGTTAATTTTGTTGGAGATATAAATCGCAAAATATTCACTGATTTACCTATTTTAATGACACCAAACAACAGAAAACCAGTAGAACAGTTCAGAATACATACTAATTAAATATGTTTGCTTGCAGCTCTAAGAACATTAATGGACAACGAATTATTCTCTCACAGTTACAGTTAAAACTAAGAGTGCAAATTGGAGGTTAATATCATAGATACATCTGAAATTCAAGGTGTGAGTTATAAGTTTCAGTCACAAACAAAATGCTGTTCAGAACGGAATTCCTTCAAAATCATTTATATGAGGAGTTAGAGATAGATAATAATTATCATTATCTCCTTGATAATTTTTCAATTGTATCTAAAACTAAAAATACCGAGTGAAATAAGATAGTACAAAATTTGATATGAAAAAAATAACAATTCATTACCCTTTTATATTCTCAAATGTGCCTAATATAAATTAAAACTAATCACAGAAACCTTAAAATTAAAAAATTTCATACAAGCATGCAAAGCTTGCTTTACTGGATGCAAGTTTGCTAGAAATGAAACCAAAATTTAATTAAACTGAATCCCACGTTTGTGTTAAGAAAAACAACAAGCTTTAAATATGAATTGGAAAATAGTACATATATGTATGTAGTACTTTGCAAATTAGGTGCCATTAAATCTACGTAAACAAAATGCACATTATATGCTGAAAGTACATAAATAAAAAATGAAAAATTCAAAGAAAACAAAAAAAAAAAAAAAAATTAAAAAGAGAAAAAAAAATTTTTAAAGGCAAAAATTTCATTTCTTTCTTAAATAGTTAAAAGAAAATTAAATATTTTAATTTAATTATCTCAACCTAAACAATCTAAAAAATAAACACAACAATTATAACAATATAATTTACACTCTCGTTTAAAAATAATGATTGAATAAATGCTTTGTTTTATTATTTGTAACATGTTATCAAATAGTCACGAAATATTTTTTTTATTTGCATAAATAATTTACGATTACAAAAAAATAGCATATTGTTCTTTAACTATAAAGGCATCATTGTTGCAGAAAAACGTTAAAAAATTATTGTTAAAGACACTGTGAATAATAACGTAGGAAACAAAATTCATATCATTACGAAAACAAAAGTCGTTTCTAGATAATTTCTAATGCACGAAACGACAAGAAAAATTTAACACTTCTAATAAAAGAAAATTGGTATACATAAAATAAAGTTAAGTAGCGGCATTTAAATAAAGATGTTGACTAACATCAAAGCATAGTTGGAAAAGTTCTCATTTGATAAAATTGTTACGTACTAAGAAATCTTTATATGCTTCTTTCTTTTTTTCACGTACGATATTTCTGTTTATTTAAATACTGTTGTAATTAACATCTAAACTGTGGAATTTCTAAAAGTTGCAGATTATAAACTTTCCTAACAGAACGGCTCATTAAATTTTCCTAATTTCATGTTTCTCTTGGTTATGTTATGAAAAGCATAAAAATGGAAGAAAAATACTGTAAAATTTTTTTAAACTCATATTAGTTCCGTAAGCAGCGAAAGTTATTTAAAAAGCGTCACCGTTTGCTACAATCTTAATAAGTCGTAAAATATTTAATATCAGGCAGTTAAATTTGAGAAACGAAAGCTGGATGCCCCTTATTTAATGTAGGAAACGAAAAGCAATGGGGAAAAATAATGAGGGGGAAAGAGACTCAAGGGAAAATAAATTTTTAAAAGTATACTATGAAATGAATGCTTCAAAAAACATTCGCCAAAGTAGTAACTTGGCGAATATTTTTCTTAACTTGCATGGTTTTCAAGTTGCTTTTAAACTAATTATAGATTCGATGAAATAAATCTTAATATTTTAAAACAAATTGAAGCAATAATCATGAAAAAGTGAAAATTTATTTTATAAATTGAACTTTAGTTTTTAATTTTTTTATTTTTTATAATATAATATTATTTAATATATGTAATAATGTTATAAATATTAAATAATATTACAAATAATAAATAATTTGATAAAATAAATAATAAATTATTTTTAAAACAAATTAAAAAATAGATAATAATGTTACGAAATAAATAATATTATAAAATAATAATTAAAAGCTCACTAAGAAGAAAATTATAGTCAAAACTATCAGAATATGGTAATCAGAATATCGTGTTTCTGGCTCTATGGCAGTGTTTCCCAAAGTGTGGTACGCGTACCCCCAGGGGTACGGGAGCAGTTTAGCGGGGGTACGCGTCCTTATGCGAAATACTTTGCAACAAACGAAAATTTAAAACAATTTTATTTAAAAGCAAAGTCAGCCATAAAAATTTACGATTGCGTATTTTTTTTATTGACTATTTTTTGCAGAGCTAACAGTTAATAATTAGTGGTGTTTACAGCCAGTTGTGATTTTTAACTTTTGTGCAATTCTCAGATTTAAAAAAAAAATATTGAATGGATAATATATCCGTTTGTTATTAATACAACATCCGTGCCAGAAAGCTTGTCGTATGCGGAAGAAGAACAACTATTGGAATTGGCTTCAGACGGATTCTTGAAAAATAAACATGAGGAGGATATTTCAACATCTGACTGCAAATGCAAAATATGTATCCAGTCCTAACAAAAAAAAATTTGAAATATATTATTTTGCCTTTTCCAATTTCATATTTATGTGAAGTCGCTTTTTCAGCATTCGTGGACATTAAATCGAAAAAAAGAAATAAGATTATTGTACGTGAAATCGCATCTCAGACCAAAATTGACCACAAGATAACGGAATTATGATGAACTGTTATCACAGCAAAAACAATATCATCCTTCTCACTGATGCAAATAAACTTATTAACAAAACTTTGTACCAAAAAAGAAAAATAAGCATTTAAAAAAAATACATTCATTTTCTTAGTAGTGGTACACAGCATTACGAAAAATTTAGAAAGGGTACACAAAAGTCTAAGTTTGGGAAACACTGCTCTATTGGAACAACAAGAAGCTTAGTAATTTTTACCGAAGCGCTTTGATATTGATAACATTAAAGACAAAACTATGGTTTTATAATAAGTGATAAAATTTAATAAATAAGGTAAGGTTTGGTAATTATATAATGATTCCTTAGAGCATGGTATAAAAAACATTTATTCGGTTAAATGTAGTTTCCAGTTTTCCATTTTTTACTAAATGTAAAGTAATAACATCTATAATTTTGAAAACCAGAATTTCCCGTAAGCCATTACTATATAAATGGAAAAATTACCAAATGAGTTATTCAAATAAAGTATATTTTTTTCAAAAATTAGAATTATGTTTTTTGTTACCAGAAATGCCAATGCTATACAATACTTACCGTACTGTATACCAGACAGGCGAGAGTTTTAACCAGAATTTTTTTCTCCACGTTTCTTGATTAATATTTAAAGTATAAATAAAAGTTGACAACGCAGTAAATATTAAATTTTTTTTTCGCTAGGATTCAAAGTTATCGCCCATTTAATAAATGATGGAACAATTCACATTGTGTTTTTAAATGATTTATCGAACCGAAAACTTTGCTTTTCCTAACTACATCTGACTTTCGTATAGCTTTAAAGATGCTTAAAAACATAGAAATATAAATTGGAATAATGTCAAAATATAATAAATCAATTCACGCTCATAATTAATGATCCCAAAATTCTTTTAGAGGGTCAAAAGGATATACATAAGTCTAATATGAAATTTTTCTGAAAGTAATTTATTTTGGAATATAAATTATTTTGAGAAAATTGAGCTCTCCAAGTAATTTATGTTTCAAAATACTTCGATTACCATAAGGAAGATAGCGCACAAGTTTAATCAGATAATGATAGTAAAAAAAGCATTAAAAGTATTTTTTTTTTCCTATATTTTCATAAATTGATGAACTAAAAAGTAAAACGTAAAAAGCTAGCTGACTGAAATAATCGTAATTTCTTTAAAAATCAAATATTTAAATATCTGGCACCATACTAGATTTGGAATATAAATATTAGACCACAATATAGTGTGAAATGACGATATTTCAATACTTCTTTTCAAAGATATCTCAAAAGTATTCTTAGGATATAATTTGAATATTATATCAAAGATAAATATCTAATACGATAATGTCAAAATCATAAATAACAATAACTATTGATTTAATTATTATCGAAAGAGTTTTTATACATTTCTTTCGGTAGCAAAAATACTGACCAATATACAATATACAACTATTGTGAACTAGTATAAAGGGGAAAATTATCACAATGTATCATAATATGACATTAGTTGACGATATATTGCATGATACTAAATATTCATATATCACTATGCACTTCTTCTATATTTTATTTTATTTTATTTTATAACCGTCGTTGAACAGCCGACCCAATTTCATGGGTTTACGACTACTAATGTTCAACTCCGTAGCCTTGTAATTTTGAGCCAATCCTGAAGACAAGGAAGCTCCTGGATCAGTACCCCCAGAGGTATTGATTTGTTATGGGAGGAGAACTTTGAGACTCGACAGATTTAACCTGCATCAGTCACCATTTACTACACGGGGAGTCTTCGACAGGCGAGGATCGAACCCACGACCTCTAGGATATGGGCCCAGCGCCCTACCGACCAGGCTATCCCGGCCTACATCTTCTATATTGATACTTGTTTCTTTCAGAAAATTTAAGGCGAAAAAATATTGATGTTTCTTAAAGATATATCGTGATATTAAAATTCATATATCGCGTATCATTACTTTACGATATATGGCGATATTAAATACATCTGTCATTTAAAAGTACTCCACACAAAATAAATGTATCTTTAAAAATAGTTAAGTCATGTGATTTTGATTTCACAATATTCAGATCAAAATAAAGTATAAATAATGTTTAATAATTGAAAAAGATTCCAAAAATACCCATTTTCAAAATATTTATTACAACACCGCTCCTTGACTAATGAAATATGGTATTTCAAATAAAATCTTAATAATGAACTTCTATTTTAAAGAAAAGAGACAGCTAGCCAGGTTTATACTAACGATACTTCATTGTAACGGTATCGAACTAAAACACTTTCAACATTCCTTTCGAGAATTCTAAGGATAATGCGAAATATTCTTCAGTTTTCAACTTCTTTACCGGAATTTACTAGCACTTTCAAATTCCCAAAAAGTATTGGGATTAATGAAAAATTCCATCTCCCGAATTCTTGGCGGTCGTGTAGTAAATTCTTAAAACATCTTTAAGGTCCACACCTTTTAATATCTTTGGGAAAAATTTTGATACATATATTTGGAGAATCTCTTTTTTTCTTATTGTTTCCAGGGTAACTTCTTTCCTCATTCCTTGCTGCTTGGTAGGAATTTCGCTCGCTATTTTAATATTTATTGACTTCGAACTGAAACAATATTAGAATCAATTTTCTTTGTTTTTCAGATAAGCGAAACTTAATGGGAAAAAGAATGCAATTCAGGACAGAATAAATAGCGTTATATATGGTTATGGGATTGAAAGAAAACGCTATGAAAACAACTTACTCTGCATTTTAGGAATTTGCATCACTACCTGCAAAATGAATAAATACGTTGTAGCAAATTTTTTTAACGTTTTATTGCGATTTTATTGAATAATTTATTAGTGATGGTTTCGTTATGTAATGCTGTATTTGCATGCAAATAAAATAAAGTGTAATACTGTGATTTTTTTACATTATATTGCGATTTTACTGCATAATTTATAAGATTTGGTTTTGTTAAGTAATGATGTCTTAACATAGAAATCAGATTATGTAATATTGTGATTAATAATCACGTCATAGTCTTTATTGATTTTTATTATATTTTGATTTTTATGACTGATTTATAAGTTTTGATTTCGCTGCGTAATGCTGTATTTACATACAAATAAGATGAAGTACTGTGCCCAAAAAACAAACAGCCTTAAATAACTTTGGTCTAATAATCGGATCTTCAGGTTCTAAAACTCATTCTTAATCACTCGAGGGGGTGACCATGCTAATTACTAAGTGCAGACGGTATTTTAAGTTTCGAAATCAGACACAAAAAAGTACTTTTTCTGAATAAGTATACCCTTTTTTCGACGAATTTCTGACTTCCAAAATATATGGTATATCGCAATCTGGGAAATATGGTCCCAATAGTTTGGTCAGGAGAGCAAGGGAAATATTTATTATCATTTTATTTGATTATAGTCACTAAGTATATATAGTCGAAAGGTATACTAATTTTTGCATCTCTTAAAAATATAATTTTACTTGGCGAAATATGAAATTCAAGCAAAGTCGGTCGACTGGGGTCTGTCCAGTCATTTTGCGAAAGGTCCTGATTTTGTAAAATTGTGAAAAAATTACTCGTAATTTGTGAATATAAAATAAACGTTAAGTCACATTCTTTCAACCAGGGTCCTGCTTTTATGAATTTGCGCAAATAGGGTCCGGTTATTGTAAAAACTTTTTCAAGGAGTTTTTAAATTGTAAATAGATACTAAGTTATGCTCAGCACTGTAAAATTATAATTAAAAAAATAATAATTTTTCCAAAATAAACAGCAATTGCTACTATTAAATTAGAGATGAAACATATAAATGGTATTTAGCATTCGGTACAAACATTTGGTATTTAGCCTATACTGCTGAACGCAGAATATTCATTTCGGCCGAATAATGGAAGAAGCGTCTGCCAAAGACAAAACTTAACTCGTTTGCATCCATCTTTCTTGTTTTCCCCCCTGGAAAGGGTTTATTCGATTAACAAAACAATAAAGAAGATAAACAAACTTGTGAAAGGTCCGATTAAAAGAAAAATCATTTTGTGAAGGGTCCGTTTTTATGAAAAGATATTTTGTGAAGGGTCCTTTAACTGACCCAAATTTCTTCTAAACAGACCCCTGGAATGTATTAAAATTAGAAAACTAGACATAGAAATATTGTCCGATTTCAAATATTTAACTTATTTTTAAAATGAAGTTTTATTTAGTTTTTAATTTTTTAAAAATTTGATTTAGTATTATTTTGCATAAGCTCTAATAATTTAAACAAATATTAATAATAAAACATTTTTCTTTATTAAAAAATTACAATTCAAAAAAATTGCTGATGGTTATGCACGTAAAAAGTCGTATTTTAACCTGCAGTCTTCTCTGCATAGCAAAACCGGTTTTCCCATGTTAGTGGATAGGGGAACTGTGTGTAGGGGAGAAACATTCTCCCAATTTTGCCTATTTCCTTAACCGCCAGTGGGTTAAGTGAAAAATAGCTTTAATTTATAATAAACCATAGAACGTTGGAATTATACTGAAACTTTCAAAACACATTAACCATTAATGATACTGCCGATTACTTTTCAGTTACTTTTTTTATTATTCTGATATTTTCTTTTAGTCTTTTCTATCCTTTCTTTTCTTCTTATTTTGTTATTTCATTTTATTTTTATTACATTTCAGTTTTTTCTCTGATCTGAAAAGCTAATTGAATGCAATTATATTACACAATTAAGACACAAAAAAATTTTATTCTCCATCTAGAGCACGTTGATAGATATAATTTTTAAAAATTCTATTACTTTGTTCTTATTTCTAAACTTTTACTATAAGAAAGGTACTACCATAATATTTCAATCGCGCCCTAAAATATTGCTAAAATATATGAAATTGGCGCCAACTTCTTTAGCCCTCAATCTTTTATGCCAAACAATGAAAAACACGCCGGGAAAATATTAATAATAGACCACCTATACGGTTTTCCATTCACGACTTTTAAATCGGTTTGTAAGCTGATTTTTCTTTTCCCAAATCTCCTGACTTCGGTGTTATTCTGCTACGTCTAATATTTCGAACAAGTTCTGTAAAAGTAAATAAATAAAGCCGTATAATAAAAACTAGATAAAGAAAATTGTAAAAATACGTGACAAGACTGGGATTAAATTTTTTCTCTCTAAGGAAGCAAGCCCTCCAAAAACGTGGGACCTTTTTTATCCCATATCTAAGCTGTCAACTGAATCTTGGCGATAATAAAAGTGAAAAACTTTATTTCGTACATTCTAGTGTGCAAACATGTATCTAGCCAAGAAACTATCGAATTTTATACGTCTGCGGAAATCGCGCGTTCTGTTGAATAGGAAAACTTTTCAATCCCATTCAATCTTTGAAAAATATTAGGATGATATGTTTTCAGAATTCAATATGATATTGAATGTATGTTTTCAATAAAGAGAGTTACAAATATTTTTCGTAGTTTTACTATACGAACGTAAACCGAAACATTGTTGATTTTTTTTTATAAAAGCTAATAACAATTTAATCAATGCACGGAGATTCCTTCATAATTTTAACTTGCAAGACCAAGTAATTGAAAAATATAATGAATCAAATATAGTGCCAAAGCATATATTTAATTACAATTTGATTAAAATTGGGTAAACTTATGCTTGGTTTTGTCACCATTCTATATTTAAATGGGAGCACACTGTGAGAATTTTTATTTTGATATATAATGGTTAAATATCCGGCAGCAGTCTGTTCATCCAATTAACCTAAAAGTTTACGGTAAAGAAGATTTTTACCTTTATGGTTGTGAAACCGTTTAAAACAATTATGGTTAAAAAACCATGAATATGTAATTATACGAATTTTTTAAACGACCGTTCTGTCAGCCATAAGAATGACAGATTAGCTCTCTCTGCTATAATATGTACGCATCTTAAAAGAACTAAGTGACTTCATTTGGTGGGTCTAGTTGGTGCGATAAAATTCTGGCTGTTTAACCGTATTCGCTAAAAACAGTCAATAAAGGGTTTTTCTCACAGTTAACAATTTGAATACCATCTTATTTATGGTTATTTAACTGTTTTGCTCGATTATGGTAAAATAAAATTTGAATAAATTGTTACTTAACAGATTTTTTTCCGGAGAAGTTTTTAACAGTGCACTAAGTAAAAATTATCAAAGAACTGTTGAGAATTTTTTATTGGTTTTGTCTTGTATTTTGTCTTGCGATTTTTAACTGATTAACTTTAAAAAACTAAAAACTTTCATATAGCTTGTAAAGTTTAATTTGCACTAAATGCTGTTTCATGGTACTTAAAGATTTGTATCAGTTTTGATCTATCTCTAATCTATCTAGATTTTTTTTTCTACCTTGGGCTGTTTGCAACAATGGAAGCAAGTAAAGCAAATCATTTTTGCGTCCAAAACAAAAAAAAATATGTCTTCAAAATGCATTTCAAACACACCATAAATGCGACCTTTAAATAAAAGCATTATTTAACTCTTTGCATAACATTAAATGTTAAATCTTTTCTATGTCATCTTTCTCAGACTTTGGCTGCCATAAAGATCAAAATATTTTCAGAATGTTAATTTGTAGAAAAATTCTTTGATCAAGAATTATGGAGTGTTGGTATTATTTTGTCGAAATTAATCTTCAATTTTAGAGATTTAGTTAAAATTTTAAAACATCTTGGTAAGGTGTTCCTTTTTAATATCGAGAGTATGAGAAGCATACTACAATTGACACGATTATAACATCTTGGCAAGCTCTGTTAATTTATTCTTTGCACACAATGAATTCATTACTCTTATTAATCGATTATAAATCCCATAGAACAATATCCTTCCATAAGGCAAGATTAATTTATCTAGAAGCATAAAACACATTATATATATATATATATATATAATATTTTAAAATAAAAAAAGCATTTAACTTTTGTACACTTTAAGTAGTTTAACAAAATTAAATTTCAGAAGATGTTTAGTATAAATAAAAAAATTCATTTTAATATTTTTTGCTCAAAGATTAAAATTATGCCTACAATTTTTTTTAATAAGACTTTGAATTACATTGGCTTTAAATATGTTTTATTAAAGAAAATTTTATTTAAAAATATGGAAACGTTGGTAAAAAGAAATTTTGTTTCCTTGATCAGATCGATCTCCTTGATTTCAACATTTTGTAATTTTAATATTTAAGTATCAGTTTTGTTATAAGTTTATATAAATTAAATTGGAAAAAATTATAAAATTTATCAAGTAGTTATTTCGATTACTTTTTAGTTGGAAGGCAGAGAGCCACGCATTTATCAATGACTTTATGCACTCCTTCAATAAGAAAATTGAAATTATTATGTGATGAAATTAAATTATTTTATGATTTTCTAAACAGGTGTTAAGTAATGACTTTAAAACATTATTCATGTATAATATTTCACAAAAGAAAATAAATTTATATATTATGATTTGTTTTTTTTAATTTGGATTGAAATTGAAAGAAAAAACATATTAAAAACATCAAAACCAGTGTAATTGCAGCGAAAAATGAAAGGAAGCAGAGAACCCATATTCTCGTCTTTAGGTTTCTCCGTCAACAAAACGGAATTCATCGAATCAATCAAACCTTACTTAAGAAGAGTTTGTCAAATTGACCTATTTTCGAATCCTAATTTTTTACTTTTAACAAAATTATTAACCGGGCAACCATTATGGGAAACACTGTATATTGTTATAGAATATTAAACATAATTATGCTATAAAAGTAAACATTTACTAAAAACTAAAAACATTAAAAAAAAACACCAATACGGAAAACAATTCTAATATCTATTATTTTAAGTCACAAAAAATGTTATAGCAAAAACGAGGCCAGAACGAAAACTAAACATAAAAACAATATGAAAAGTTATATATTAGAAAATCCACTATGCGTGTTGTTTAAAATAAACTTTCTAAACTTTAAAACGCGCCAAACTCCACATCTTCTTCATACATAAAAAAAAATAAGCAACTTAATGGAACCAGACACATTTCTTTTGAAATTCAAAAGCAGAGAAAAAAAAGGATTCCCTTCAAAATAATGCATTGTAAGCTTATTTCAGATTTAAAACTGACATTTTGGAAAAACAGAAAATAGAATTGTATCACATTTGTAATGCTTTCAGTTGTACCGACAGAGAACAGATGTTAGAAAATGCTGGCCGAACTCATACACACTTTTTTACTTTTATTCTTTTTTTAAACTTTTTGAATAATAGCTGCAAGTTCAATATATTTATTTAAGGAAATATTCCTTAGATCTCAAAGAGCTTAGATTTTAGAGAAACGAAAACAGCCCAAGAGACAATGTTTCACAATATCAGTCATTTTAATAGTTTTCTTATTTTGTATTCTTAACGATATATTTAAAAAAAAGAAGACAATTGTTGTTCGTTTACTATACAAAAGTTTTAGCATTATTTTCATTTATGATAATCAAAGGCATATCATTAGAAAATAATTAAGATTAATTAAATTATTTATGAATAATCCTTTTGATGGCAATTTAAAACGATCGAATTTTTCAATTTAAATTAAGCTCTCTGTTTTAGATTCAGATTAAACAGTCGTAAAGTTAACAAAACAGTGTTTGAATAGTTTATATTTATTTAGTTTTACACTGAAAAAAAGTATGGTCAAAACTACCAGAATATGGTAACAGTTACCGTGTTCCTGGCTCTATGGGAACACCATAAAATTCGCCAGTTTTTACCAAAGCGCTTTGGCTATGGGTTTACGACGATTAATGTTCAATTCCGTAGCATTGTAGTTTTTAACCCAATCCAGAAGGCAAGGGAACATCTGAATCAAATATTGGGATAAATTTTGCCTTCGTGAAGGGCTTTTTGATGGTACTAACCCGGATTTAAGTTACATGGAGAGGAAAACCACGAAAACCTCCCAACCTATCCTGATGGTAAGGGGATTCCAACCCATGATGCGTCTACCACTGAGGATATTTTACTTCAGCACTGTGGTCGATGCGAGCCGAGTGCGGAATTTGTATTGACCAGCCATCGCTGGGATTCGAACCCAGTTCACCTCATTGGAAGGCGAACGTTCTATTCCCTGAGCCACCACAGCTCTCTCAAGTAGTTAGGAAAATACAATTGGTTTATTTGATTTATATTCGCTTTTGAGAAATATATGAACTTCAGAAATGTGAAATGAAAAATTGAATCTATCCCCTGAGCCACCCCGACTGTATTCATAGTATGAATAAAATATCTTCTTTAGTAGACAAGGAGTGAATATATACTTTTATATTCTTTTTCCCCCTGTTAGATTAACAAAAATGTTGATCGCTTTACAGAAGCAACCAGTGCGTAAACTCTTTAATTTATATAAACTAGTTGTCTTTAAAAAATAAATTAATAATTCCATTCACGTAACATTCAATTTAAATTCAACATTCATATTTTATTATAAGAATAATATTTAAATTAGCAAAGACATTAATTTATGTTTAATTAGATTTAACTGGAATCGTTTTATTCTCAGCAGAAATCTAAATCTTTTAAACTGTTTAAACAATTCCCGTTCATATAGTTTACAGTTTCAGTTTGTTTTTGAGAACTGAAAATAAGATATATTTTGAGAGAACTTCCGCTTATGAAATAGGATAATAAAAGTAAATTCCAATTTTTCCTACTGCTTTCAATTCTAAAACTAATAGTAATAACTCGATTCAAATAGTCGTTTTTCAACTCTTTTCTTTTTCTCCAGCAATCAAACATGTATTTTTTATTATTCTTATATACTTGTATCGTTGTATACTTGTATACTATTTTCATACTGAAGGAGATTCTAAAATTAGATAATAAGGACGGCCTTTACGGAACACCCTATACATAATATCATGCTTAAAAAGATTGTCTGGATTAAAAAATGGATAACTAGCTTATTAAAAATGAAAATTATTCACCATTTTTAAAAATTCGCTGAATAGACAAAAATAATTAACCTCAATAAAAATTATTAAAATCAACAAAACATCTGTATTTTCAACTCTAAAAATATAGCGATGTCTTTCAAACCTTAACAGATCAAATAAAAAATAAATATCAAAACAATACAAAAAGAGCAAAGATCACAAACTCAATTCATTTTCTCATAACTAAGGCTTTATTTTATATCAGGGTTGGGGTTTTGGACGTCCTAAACTGGTTTTGGACAGAACACGTGGGTTTTACTGTCTTAAACTGTCCTGAACTGGATAAAACTGTCTCAAAGTGTCAAAAACCTTGAACTTTGTTGAAAGATAAAAATTCTATAGGTGTAACCATTGTACACATAATAATTACATGTATCAATAAATATTTAATATTTTTTATACAATCTACTTTAACTTATTAAAGGAAAATAATACAATATAATAGGAAAAGGTTTATAATTTTTGAAGCTCCACAATTCATTGAAAAAACAAAAGTGAACACCTAATCCTTTAAATATAAATATGCTTTTAATACTGATAAATAATGTTTTTGCATAAGGATAAATAATGCAATATTAAAAAATAATAATAATGATTTTTAAAAAATACCAAATTTTTTAAAAATTAACCTTTTATTTTTCACAATGTTTTTCTTAAAAAATTTTATAATTTCTGCATGATAAAAAAGACATCTATTTATAAAAAAAATTGTTTTAAATATAAAGATACATTAGTTTAAATTGGAAATACAAAATAACTGATAAATGTATTAACAATTTTGAAAGGCATAACATCAGTTTCAGTTACTGACACTGGTGATGTATCACTACTACGCTAAAAGAATTGAACACGAATGAAATAAAAGTACTCTTGAATATTACTATATATAAATAAACCTATTTATGACTAACCAAACACTTAGTTCCTAATAGCTTAGCCTGTATGGCAAGGTCAAACTTCAGTTATGTACTATTGAATGAGAGGATCAATTGAACTTGATTACTGATTAATCTTCCTTTGTTTAATGTTTAAATTGAAGAGTCAAACAATATTAATAAAACATTATACTTTTAAAAACAAATATTTTCTAGTAGATTTAATTATTAATATGTTATTAATTCTATGTTTATTTTACCTTTTAAATATTGTTCAGATAAAATTGTGACATAATTTGAGTAAATGGGTTTTGGACAGTTTTGGACAAAGGGGTTATGGACAGGACGGTTTAAACCGTGGATTAATCCATTCTGTCCTAAACCTTACCAACCCTGTTTTATATTGACGTCTGGCACCATTTAATATGGGTTAACTAAACTATACCAGTTGCAAATTCGGAATAGCAATGAAAATAGCATATTATTCGCTAAAATCCATTATTTCTTAAAAACAACAGCGTTTTCTTAAAAGCTTCAAAACGCATTATAAAGGACACCGAGATCTTTTAATTGTGAAATATGAATATTTTAAACGAAGAATTATATTTAAAGGTGCAATTTAGATTCTCTGTCATTATCTTTAAATAGTATTCATTTTAGTTAAAAACATAACTTAGATTTTTACTATGTCAAAATATTTTAGATATATTTTTGCTATAAAGTTTAAATATAGCTTTGATAAAAATCATAAACCAGACGTAAAATTGGAAACTTCGTTTGAACTAATAAAATTAATAGTTTTAATCAAAATTACTCTAAGTATGATAACTTTAACGATATCTAACATCATTAAATTTAATTTCCCACTATGAACGTAATACTGCATTTTAAAGTTTTCGCATTTATATAATACTATAATCATTTATTTTAAAGGTCGTATTTGTAAGCTATTAGTATGCCAGGATGCGTTAGTCTAGTAGTGATTAAGTCGGCGAACTCTAATAGAAATATTTCACAAACTACATTAGAAATAGTTTTCACTGGCATGACGTAATTAACGAGGTTGTTCGTGATTATTTTTTATATCTTCTCAGAACGTGATTTGAAAGCATTTTAGAAAGTTTCAGATCAATTAGTCAGTTACATTGGAATAATACGGGATGGACGATGTAAGATGGAAAAAAAATTAACATAACAAAAATTAATCAATATTTTTATCCCCAATGATTAACGAGATAGTTCATTATTTTTGTTTTTTATATCTTCTCTATATGCAATATTCAAAGAATCTTAATCAGTTTCAAATGGTGCATAGACAATTTTCCTAAGATAAATTCATTATAATTAAAATAATAATTATACTGTTATTAAAATAATATTAACAATTAATAAGATTTACACTGCAATGTAAAATTTTCCGGTTCTTACTGATTTTCTCTGGCGGTTTAAAGCTGTTTTGTTAACAAAACGGATTTTATGTTTTTCCTCTTAATCATAAGCGGTTTACAACCGTCAGTTCAAATTCTAGTTTTTTTCATACAATTTTGCTTGCTGTACGATAACTCTGGCTTTTTTTTAAAATCATTTTATGATTATTTTTTTATACGTCCTCTTATTTCCGCAATTATCTTTTAATTTTGGACATCGTATATACAAAATTGTGATCCGGCTTGATTGTAAAACTGATACTCTACCTGATTAGCATATTTCTTAAGATATAATTTTTTGGTAAGAAAAGATTCCAGACAATTTTATACAGGTGGGCCACTAAAGTTTTAACACTGCTTTCTGTTATTTTTTTTACACAGTAATAATATTTCAATAAGGAAAACTTTTAACATGACAACTGTAAGATTTTTTTTCATACTAAAACCCTAGAGCTTTGGTAAATTGCTTGCCTTCCAAAGATGGGACACAGGTTCGTATTCCAACGCCGACTAGTCGTATGAAAGCTGTTCTTAGCTCACATCTATCACAATGCTGACAAAGTTATTTTATACAGTTTTTATTAAAAGAAACAGAGCTATTTAGTTAAAGTAATGGAGTTAGTTTACTAAAATAAATAACTAATCTACTTAAACAGGCGTTCTGTTTTTAATAACAATTTCTTTTTGTGAAATAACCGGTATTATACTAGCAAATTAGCTAGCAGTTTTTTCCCAGCAACTTTTAAAGAGTATTTTTTAGAGTATGTAAAAGCATTTCAAAATATTTTCAGGATAATGAATGGATAAGAGTTATTAGCCTAACTAATTTCGATAAAATGGTTTCGATTGTTACTTTAAAAACAGAAACCATTAAATCGACTTTAGATCTATTCCTTCAGTCTTTCCTTTTCCGATCATTTTGTTCCCGATAGATAAAAAATATTAAATATACATTAATCATAAATAACAATAACGTTCATAATTTATTGCACTTATTCCGGAACTTTAATTAAACTTTTAAGCAATAATTTGAGTTATATACAACTAATATCAATTTGAGTTCATGACTGCTAATTAGAAGAGAGATTTAGTACCTTTTACGCACTAAAAAAAGTATTGTCTAACTACCAGAGTACGGTCAAATTTAACATGTTTCTGGCTCTTTGAAAACTAAGAAAGGCTTGGTAATTTGAATCGAAGTGCTTTGGTAAAATTAACAATATGGTTTTATTTTTGATAGAATTTGGTAACTGTCGTAAAATTTATTGATTTTATAATAATACCTTAGAATTTTTAAGTTTTGTACTTTTTAATAAATGTATAGTAATAAACACTATAATCTTGAGCACAAGAATTTCCGATAAAAAGTTACCACATGAGCTTTAGCAATTACAGGCCAAACAAATTTGAACTTAGATCATAAAACTATTGACGCAGAAATGTTACCTGAAAATTAAAATAAAAAAAGTTTTGTGACTTGTGGTATACAATCTGAATTTCTATTTTAGCTGTTTATGTAAATGCAATTCGAAAATTATTTAAAACTTGAAGTCTCTTTTAAAGTTTTGCTGGAATATAGTGTAAAAATATTAGAAAAATTGAGAATAAGTGTCACAAGAATTCCTCATAAAACAATAAAAGTATTAATATGCAGCAGAATTTATTTTTGAAATTAAAAAGAAAACCTTTTGTCTGTTTGAGCATCTAGAAAATGCAACAAAAAATGTTACGTTAGGAAACATTGTTTAAGTTGAGGATTATTCTTACTAAAAAAACAATTTCTCTTTATGTAACTTTTAGACAACATTTATTTTCAGTTTCTGTTTATCTCAATTAATTTTTTAACTTAAACAACTTTTTCATCTGAAGACTTGTTAGTTATTGTTACATTAAACTTTTTAATCTTTGTTCATTTCTATTTGGAATTGTACTAGAGTGAAATACAATGATGGACTTTTTTTAGAATTAGTATTCAAACATATTTGTATTCGTTTTAAATTTCAGAAGCGTTCCTTTTTTTTTTTCTTAATAATGACATTAAAATTGTGATATATTTTGAAGTATCTTATATGCTGTCTTTATTTTATTTAAACGTAAAAATGTCAGACATAAAAACATAGAATTTCTTGAGTTTAACATTAAAATGTGTATAAAAATCACTATTTCTTAGAGCGTTTGTTTTATCGATGATATAGTATCTGGTTTACATCAAATGTGAAAGTGACGCTCTTCGCTTAAAACATTGGAATTAAAATCCATTCATTATAAAACATCCCAAGACAGAAATGGTTTTTAATGTTTCGAAGATGTCAATCAGCAGTGAAATTTTTTAAAAAAATTGACTTACTTTAAATTGATCGAAACAAATTTGACGAATTTATGTCTAATTATAAAATAAATTTCAAAGACAGTTGCAGGATTTCACGCTTCAATATCACACTGAGGAAAAAAATCGGTAAAATTACCATGAGTATGATAATGACATTCCCAGCAAAAAAAAAAATAAAAATAAAAAAAAAATTCTGGTTAATAAAACCAAAATATTCGGCATTAAAATCGTAACGGTATATTTCGGCTCATATGGTAACGGTTTATCCAATATACATCTGGTTTTCAAAATTATAGTTCCCATTACCACACATTTAGTAAAAAATATAAAACTGAAAAGCAAATTTTACCAAATAAAAGGTTTTTATGCATTGCTCTAAGGTATCATGATAAATTTTTCACATATTATAAAACTATATTTTATTTCTAACTTTACCGAAATCATTAACAAAGCGCTTCCATAAAAACTACCGAGACTTTGGTGTTCCTATAAAGCCAGAAAGACAGTAAATGTTACCATATTCTGGTAGCTGGTACTTTTTTTCTCAGTCCATATACTTTAGAAGAAAAATAAAAGCATATACACTTGATCTCAATAGTAATTCAGAAAATAGTACAGGTTTTTAAATACAAGTTTTTAACATAAGGTAGCAGAAGAAATAAGTAAACAAATGAGCAATGATTTCACATTAAATCGCTCTCTTTTCTGTATTCAAAAATTCCAGAAAGTAATTTTAATATTCACCCCTTATTTTACTTTAGTATCGAGAAAACGGTTGTTAATTTATTTAGAAGTTCACACGTTTCGAAAAAAGAAACCTTCAAAAACAACAACAAACAAATGTTATTCTTAGCATAAATAATTCATTTGAATTGATATCATAAGGAGAAAAAATCTTTGCCCTAATATATTTTCGGAGTTACCTAATCTAATCTCTATGTTTAGTAATCTAATAAATTGGGGAGGAATTAACATTATATAACATATAAGAAAGAGCCTTCACCATAATAAGTTAGTTTTTCTTTATTTGCACTAAATAAAAAATTATATTTCAAAAGTATATTTCAGTAGTAATTTTTTTCATTCTAAAATTTTAATAAATATATAATTATGTTATGAGTAAACAGGGACTCAGTGACTAAGTAGTAGAGGTGGCACAGGTCCGAGGTTCTATCCCGAACAGGGCATTGTTAACTCAACCTTGCATCCCTTTAGTGGGTAGATAAAATGCATGCTTGGGAAATAAACACTGGGAATTCCGCGTTTGGCTGATACCCAATCGGAACATCTGCTCCTTCGCCCCAGAGACCAAAGTCAAAAGAACTGGGTTGTGCATTGTACGTCCATGGGCTGTTACACCACTGAGTTTAATTTTTTTGTTTTGTTTTGTTAATAAACATATTTATGCTTCTAATAAATTTAAAACTGTTTCACAAAGAAAGTTTATTACAGCATTGAAAATAGTAATATTTTTCTATTTGCTTTATTTCTTAAAAATAGAAATATGATAATTGCATCTTTCGTAATTAATTGTTTTTCAGATTATTGATCTAAGTTTTCCTCTTTGGATTGATTCGTTCGGAACAGTCTATGTGCATGTAATCAACCAGACAAAACGAATGTTCAAAATAAATAGTGTCAGTCACCTGTTTTCGAGGGCAAAGTTGTCTTCTGTAAGTGGGCTTTGGAAAACATTAGCGTACAGTACTGGTATCAAAGCTCAAAGAAATGCAGTTTTGATTTTCGAATTGGAAGCATTAGAGTGATAAAAGTATGGCGAATTCAGTGATGACGATCTTTGATGAAAGGGGTTAAACGGTGTTATTCTGCTACTGTCCTAGTCCCAATGATGGGCAAATATATTGTGCTTTGTTACGATTTTACACTGGATTACAAAAAGCAGAATACATCACTCCTTATACTTCAGAAAAGAAACTATTAATGACTGTATTTCTTCTTTGAGAAATTCGTATTTGTCTGGTTGATATCTTAAATCAATGCCTAATGCAAGTGTTCATAATTAAATAAATGGTATGAAACATTTGAATCCTGCATAAGATAATCTTTTATATTTTTGAATAAATAGCGTGGAACAGACGATCATATATCAAGTAGAAACCCCTCAATGTTCAATTTCGTTACCTTGTAGTTTTAAAATAATCCAGATGATAAAATGTCTTAATTAAATTAACTCTCTTTCATGAAGAACTCAGTGAGTGAAACAAGTTCACATTAGGGCTAAATGAAGTAGAAAACTTCC
Source organism: Parasteatoda lunata (assembly GCA_949128135.1). Taxonomy (NCBI): domain Eukaryota; kingdom Metazoa; phylum Arthropoda; class Arachnida; order Araneae; family Theridiidae; genus Parasteatoda; species Parasteatoda lunata. The sequence continues at coordinate 57,605,682 of OX421973.1, read as the reverse complement.
CATGCATGGACCAACGGCAGTTTGATTGTCACCTAAGATCCGCATATCAATTTGATAATTTGTACCTGCCCTTTGATCAGTATAAGCTGAGAGAAGTATACAGGTTTTGCCTGGTTTTAATCTTTCTCTTGTCTTGTGTCATAAATCAGTGAGAGTACTTACTACCAAAACTTAGGGTAAAAAGGTTTGTAGCGAAGAAGCAATTTACCGATCCAATTCGGCCCCCAAACAGTACCAACACATGTGCAGATGTTAGATTAGTTTTGAAAACAAAATGTCGTCATAGTAACGGTAAATACTGATTGATTTGTTATCTTTCAAATATATGAAACAGTTCTATAGAGGAGAGGTAAAGATTGCTTGAAGGTACTGAACGATTAGATTGGCAATCGATTCACTTTATAATTCGGAAGTTCCTAAATGTTGGTGATGGAATAAACAATGCATTTCATAGAAAAAATTAAATTGCTTACATTCTGTTATGCTGTCATGCATTTTAGAGCAAAAAAGAATTTTTTTTTAAAATGAAGGGAGATATTTCCTTAGGAACTTAAACATAGTTTAAAAACATTAAAATTTGCTAGTAAAGAATTAATTTAAAGTTTATGGTACCAATCATTATTAATTTATTTATAAAATAATCAGATTGAAGTTAGTTTAAAAGAAATTCACCCAAATGTAAAGCGATAAGATTCTTTAGAAAACGACTAAGAAAGCTTACAAGCATTACAATTAAGTTTGTTACGGAAATATGGAACAGCTTGTTTTATAATTATTCGTTGGTCGTTTTAATGATTGTATTAAAATTAATGTTATGTAATTAAGAATGCCATTTATCAAAACTAATATGTAAAGTATAAAACTTTTAATTATATAAAAGTATGAAACCTTAATTATGAAGAATATAAAATCTTAATATAAAACAAGAATATAAAACAACATACTATACTCAAACAAATTACCCAATTTCAACTTCATAAGTTAATTAGAATTCGAGTAATCCTTCGCTCTGGGTGAAAATATGTAAATTGAGAAAAACATATTTAAAGACATAACTGTATATTGTATGAAATTAAACAACATACTATACTCAAACAAATTACCCAATTTCAACTTCATAAGTGAATTAGAATTTGAGTAATCCTTCGCTCTGGGTGATAAAATGTAAATTGAGAAAAACATATTTAAAGACATAACTGTATATTAATAACTTGAAACAAAATTATCTGAGTTTGCTAACAATTTTAATTTAGAAAATAGGTTGGTTATTTTCTATTTTCAGAGAGTGGGTTTCGCACTTTAGCGCATACTTAAAGTTAAATTATTCAAAATAAAACAGGTCATAAAATATATTTATCTAAAAAAAGACCATTTACTCCTTAAGAAACAAGATATAGGTTTCCATATGGGTAGTGATAACAACTAGTTTAAATTCCATAAACTTCTTACCTATCAGGTAACAATATTAAACCGCTTGATGTAAAAATGTCACACTTGAAAAAAAGCATAGCTTGTGACTTTTTTGCTTAAAGTCCTTTATAATTATTCTTGATGCAATAATTATGTAACCAAAATTCTAAAATTATTTTATCTTAAGAGCATAGTTCCGATTACATACTAAAAAAACTTTATAAAACTTTTTAAATCTTTAGAAATGTTTTGGAAGTTATAAATTTTATAACCATATGATCAATAAAGAGATTTATGGACACAGATACCATCTTCCCTAAGAAGTTTAATTTTTAAATACTTTTCCTACGAAGTTATTAATTTAAAAATTTAAAAGACCGAAGAACGGGGGCCAACAAAAGATTTGTACGGGAAAAACTAATTCTGAAGTCCCACCCAGGTTAGTAAGCAACATTATAATCTAATGATGTTGCTTCATTTATTTTTAGTTAAAGATTAGAGGGCAATTGGAACCATTTACTAATATAATTTAGGTACTAATAACTATTTACTAATATTTAAAATGCTTAAAAAATATTTATTCAAAAACATACAATATGCATAAAAATATACAACAGGCATAAAGACACTAAAATTAGCGCTGAGATTTCACTATCCGTGATTTCGTATTAAAAACGAAAAAAACATTTAATAAAAAGGTTAAAAAATTCAATTTCATCAATTCAATGAAAATAAACTGAGACTAACATTACCAATCTATCTTTTCAAAATAATATATAAAACGTAATTTTTTTAATTTCGTGGACGTAATTTTAATCGAATTGCAAAGATCAATGCTTTTGACTTTCAATGTCTAAGTAAAGACAACGACAGAAATTGGATTTCAAATTAAATGTCTTTTCGTTATAGGAAGAAATGCGTTATATCAATGAAAGTAGAAAATAAATTTCACATTTTATTTTCATGATGGTTAAAACAAAAATATTTTATTCTATAACCGTCGTTAAAAAGCCTACTCAATTTTGGGTTTATGACTACTAATGTTCAAACTCCGTTGCCTTGTAATTTGGAACCCAATCCAGAAGACAAGGGAACTCTTGGATCAAGTATTGGGAGATATTTGCCTTTGTAGAGGATGAAATTATTACATGCTTTATATGGAGAGGAAAACCACTAAACGTCCCACGGTTAGCCTAACTTTAAAGGGGACTTTAATTCATGATCCGCCTACCACTGGGAATATTTTACGTCAGCACTGTGGTCGGTGCAAGCCGGGTACTTAATTCGTCTCCAAAACTTACATATTTTAAAATTATACTAAATATTTCTAAGTTTTATTGAGTATTTTTTAATTTTAAAATATGTTTTCGACCATAGAAACTATATTCTGAAGTAGAATAATAATATATATTGAATAACTTGAAATCATAAAAATGTAACTAAAATGATAAGGCCATACGGTGCAAAATAAAACCACAAGATTTTAACTAGAACCTTAAAAATTTATCGAAACTTATGTTTAATCTAAAATTGTAGATTTTAATAAGAAGTTTCGAGCATAATTGCAAATTTTGACTTTCAAATATCTCAAATTTTAAATTACAACAGAGTTAAATCAAATTTTTTTTCAACAGGAGGGAAATAATTTAAAATAATTTATCATAATTCATCTTTTTGACGTATAATATGTAGCATACATACTACATAATATGTAGTATCTTTTTTTCTTATTTCCAATGCCCACCACATTTGGCAACTATATGCCATCGTGAAATTTAACGGGCGGTATTGTAGATCTATTTTTCGTGGGCACCATATAAGTGGATTAAGAAGGTCGTATATGGTTTGTCTAAAATAAGAACTCCTCCAGACAATCGTCTGGACCTGTGGCGGTGACCATGGTAACGAGGTATGACTATTTAAAGTAAGGGTGCGGGTTCGTTGTTTTGGATTGGTTTCGGGTCGGGTCGGTGGGAGAATGGGAATCTCTTTCTTCGGTCTATTGTGTTATGTCGGTCTATTGTGTCTTAGAGTGAATCTACCGTCCATAAAATGCGCCATTCTTGTTTCCATAGCATCAGAGGGCCTCAGACTTTGTGGCGGGAGGAGTTCTTAGCTTAGACAGATTATATAATTCTATTATACTGAAGAGGTAAAAAAGCAGCATAGAGATGGCAAACTATTATACTTTTTGCATTGGAACGCGCAGAAGTGATGTGCACAGGCTGATGCAATAGTATGGGAATTTACCAATCATATGTCTCTGACTGACCACACCGCTTGTCTCCTCAGTGTGTGGCCTTTGATGTCACCCCAATAGTACAAGAAGGGTGTGTTGGAAAGATAGAAAGAATGCCAGGAGCAAGATTTGAACACGAACATGGGATCAACTCTCAGACCACCGTGCAATCCGGATGACAATATGAGTTTCTTTGCAGACTCATAATGCTTGCGCGTAAAGGAATAACTTTTTCTTTAAAAAAGAAAAACATTTTTGGTATTTTTTATAAAAACAATCTATAAAATATTTGACAAAGCAGGCAAGAGAATGAGTAAGAATTCTCATTTTGAATAAGAAAGAAGATAAATTACCAAATGTAAAGTATATATTGACCGAGATTAACCAACTTAAAATATTAGAAAACAAAGATGAAAACTTAAATTAAAACTCATTAAATGAGAACTTCATTCATACTTGAATAGTTTTGTTTCTTAGAATTTGTCAAAATTGAATTATAGAATTAAATATCTTGAATAAACTCAGAACAAAAACTTAAGACTACTTAGATATCAAACTAAATATGTCCTCATAGAAAAAATCACTCAGAAATACCAGGTTAAATAAGAACTGTGCTCAAGCTCTAGATGCAAAAGTTTCTTTTAAAAAAAATACGTTTTCAAAATATTCATTAATTTCAATTGAAATTTTCTTTTGAACACTGCTGTGGCTTTAATCAATTTACAAATGTACTTAAATCAAAATAAAACTCGTGCACTAAATCGCTTGGAAAGGAAAGCAATTCAAAACTTTAGTTGCAAAAGAAGAAAAAAATTCAATTTTGCAATTTAATCTCAACTTTGAAATAACATCAAAGTGTGTATACACGATTTTTCTTTAAATGAAGGAAGGGAGCAAACAAAAAATGTTTGGATAAAAAAAATTCAATTGCACTTAGAAAGTCAAGATCCCGAATACTAGAACAATTCCGTTTTTCCTGAAAGAAATTTCAAACGTGGTAAACTAAAGTACAGCAAAAAAATGCATTTGAGTGATGGTAGATTCAGGTTTGTTCTTATTTTGATTTCCCTTTACGTAAAAAAAATATTTCGGTCCAATCTACTAATTGCTCTCTTGCCGACTTTGCTTTAGGTAGGGAAACATAATTGGATGTTCTATTGAAGCAAAAATCACAAAAGAGACACGAAATTTTTTTTGCTTTAATCTGCCCACTTTTTTGTCGGAAAAAAAGATGTTTTAATTATCCACGAAAGAAATATTTAAAATGTGTTATAATAGTTAAAATCTTTTAAATTTTTTTACTCTTATTCTGAATTTTTCTTATTTCCTAATCAATTAGTTTTTTTTCATTTTTAATTGATATTTAAAACAAAATTATCTCGATATTAAAAGTCACAAAATGCTAATAATCTTTAATTTTTATGTAGACAAATTTTCTGCAAAAATGTGTAAGCTTGAAGGGAAATATTTATGTTCGCCTTTTAATGTGGGAATTGTAAAATTATTTTTACAGAAGTCAGGGATTAATTCCAATGGTATAAATCGTTAGTAGCGCTTCGCTCTGTCGTGGTACTGGTCATTGATTCGATCCTCGGGCAGGGCAAGGTTGACTTAGCCTTTCATTCCTTCAGCGGGTCGATAATATGAGTACCAAGCATGCTTGGGAACTAAACATTGGGGATTCCGCATTGGGCTGACTACCCAACCGGAACATTTTCTCTTGCACCCCAGAGCCCAAGAAAACTAAGATGGGCACTGTAGGTCTTGGCCCTCTATGGGCTGTCGGTCACAGAAATTAGTTTAGTTTAGTAGAAATTAAATTCAAATGGCTGCTTGTGTGGTTTAAATACTGATTGCAAATAAGATCACTTAAAAATTTTAAAATTAGCGAAAATTCCTATTCTGATTCCTAAACCAATATCGAAAAATTTTATTATCAGCAGACACTTACTATATTGCCATTGTCAGAATGAATCTTTTTGGACCATTGTAAAATTATTTTAAAATAAAAAAATAATAATAATAAACGCATTTTATGCCATACAGTTTTATTTTTGAAATTGCACTCTTTACAAAATTTCAAACCAAGATCACGGTCAGTGACAAGCAAAAGTGCTACTTTCACTGACCGTGAAAAATAAATTTATGCCTGTAAAACTGTCATAACCCGTAAAATACAGGTCTATCCGTAATTTCCTTCTCTTGAAATACATGGTCACTCACCGCAAGTTTATGTAATGATAGTAAAAATTATTTTAGTGCTGACAAGAGATGAAAGAGTTTTGTGTTAGTTGACTGTTTGTTGATGGGGTGGTGCAAGGCAGATGGTGGATTTTTAACGTCGGCTGGGTTCGAACCCTGGACAGTTGAGTTGTCTTTTATTGTTTTTTTAATGATTTACCGGAACTTTGTAATGGTTATTTGTGATTTACTTTGAATGAAAAGGGGGAATTGAATATATAAAGATTGGTTTCAATTATGCATTATGTTTAATTGGTATCTAATTGTCATTTTATATGCAAAGCAAGAATAAATCCTTTGCTAATTATATAAGGTTAATTATGCATACCTTGCTAATTAGACATACTTAATTATAAAAGGGCATAATTATGTTAGAATTAAAGTGCATTTTTAAGAAAAGTTTTTCAGTATTTGATACGTAAATATTTTTGAAATTAATAGACAAATCTTATGACGAATTAACGGGAAGATTAATATTTTGAACATAAATTTTAACTCAACCAAAATTTTTATAAATTATTAAGAATCTGAAAACTGTAAAGACATAAATTATTAGTAAAAAGAAGCATTAACTGGAAAAAAGTTTCTCTTTATAACCTCTAAAAATTGTTTTTAAACATCGTGAAATCAGTTATTGGAAAATTTCGCCTTTTACTTGCGTTATTTAAATGAGATTCGGCATTAAACTTATCTTCAACATGCAACAAACGAATTGATTTGAAGAGTTTAACATTCCTGTTCCAGTGTTATTTTTACATAAAAAAATATAGATAGATGTATGTTTTAAGTATGGATAGCAAAAATTCTTTATTCCTGATCTTGCTTAGTCACGGAAACATTTGGAATAATTACTCTGAAATATTGCTGAACGAAGTTTCTATTGATTGAATATATAAAGATTAAAGAACTAAGATATCTAAAATATCGTGTCATATTAGTTTAGTTTTGAAAAGCATATAAAAAAACGAATTGATAAAATGTGCATATCTTTAAAAATATCATTTTATTTTAAAAGCATTCAAGCTATTTCTTTTTTTTTTTTTAATTATAAAATAGAGAGTATGATTTTCAATTTTAGTTTTAATAATAAAAAGTAATATCAAAAGCTTTTAACCCGCTATTCTATCTTTATATATTATGGAAAAATTTTGTTTTTCAAATGTTTACAGAGCTTTAGATTTTTCTTAGGAAATTATAATGGTGAATATTAAAAAAAATGACTCTTAAGTTTCTTCAAAATATTCATTTCTTTGATCAGTGTTTCTTTAATGGACCTCGATGTAAGAAACATTAGAATCAATACTTTATGAAAACAATAAATTCATTTTTCATCTATTATAAAAATTCATATTATTTTCTGAAAAATTATCTCGCAGCTCCATGCAACAAAATATACCAGCAATGTTCTCCATTCAACAAATCCCTAATAACAACAAAATTGTATACTAAAAAATATTGCATCTTACAAAGTTAACATTAAATAAACATAACACCTATTCTTTGAATTGGGATATATTTTTGAATGATAAAACGGCGGGAAAAAACACCAAAAATTGGAGAGAAATAATGCCAGGAGAAAAAATTGTCTTAATATGAAGCAAAAGCATCACTACGGGAGACAAAACTGGAACTTTATAACTAAATGAAATGACTATCAGAAATCAAATAAAATGATGGAAATTATTTTTAAAACTGCAGAATATACCAGGCTCCAAGGAGAATACAAAGAATATGTTGAGTTATACATTTTTCTTCGATAGCAAAACAATTATTATGACAACGAAATACCCATTTTAACAATTTTAAAGAAGATGAATGTTTAATTCAAATCAGATACGTTGATTTTCTAAACACTTAAAAGAAAAGTTGATATTACGATACAATTAACCAAAGACACAAAACTTGGAACATGAAATGCAATCTAAAAATGCATAACTCCACTCATATATTCCTAGTAAATAAATATATATGTTTACTTGCGTTTGAGCGATAACAATCAAGATTTTTTTTTTTTAATATATTTTTATGCCCTCATGCAACCAAACTTTTTTTAATGAAATAATAAAAATAATTTTATTACGCTCCAACGCTTTTAAAAAACGTAAATCTAAAATTTTATCGTCATGATGCCAATTACTCGGGGTAATATAAAATTTTACAACATACAAAATTAAAAAAGAAGCCATTTTACATTTCAAAAGATTGTTTCAAATTTTACATAAACCAGCTTCAAACTCTACTGGCCCTAACGTTTAGAAAAAGTTGAAAATGTTACTGTTTTTATTTCCACAGCTCGTCGTCGTAAGCTTTTATGATGAGACATAATCCTGAATACAAAGGAACAAGTAAATAAATACTAAAACTTTTTCAGCCTCATATTTGCTTTCACACCTTAAAGAGAACGTTTTAAGGATTACGACGAAGAACGTAAAAAAAGTGGAGAAAATAAAAGACGGAAACTATCAACAGTTTCATGAGCAATTTCGAAGTGTTCATGATCGTTTGATGTTGTCTGGATTGCTTTCAAGAATCGCCGTTCGCAGTAAAAAATTTGCTTCTTAACAAGTTATTAATATTCAAGATTCTTATGAGTGAAATTACGTCCAAGTTTATGCAAGAAAAACTCACCTTAGAGGAGAAAAGTACTATTTAGTATTTTTATTTTGAAAAATAATTTTCAAAATAATGCTTAGAAAACTAAGAATAATTGAAAAAAAAAGTATTACGAAAGAAAATCATGATTTCATTTGAATCTTAAATTATTGTAACTAAATGTTGACTAATTTTTTTTTAAATAGTTAAAAGAAAGAACATATTAAAAAATGCGTTTTTAAACCGCTGTACGAAATTTTTCACTACATTAAAATATCCCAAGGACGACCGCCACAGCTATTTTGAGCGTTAAACTTAACGTTGCATTTTGTTTTGTTGCGAAAAAATTAGGAGAATACTAATTTTTTCGTTATTCGAAACTAATATTAAAAACTTGAAATTAAGGGAATGTGTAGAAAAATATCCAATGAGTCCAATGTCATAAAAAAATTAACATTCGCTAATTAGTTCGAGAATTATTAGCTGTTAAGCTTGAAGGAAAACATATCATATAGGCCGCTCTACAGTCTACAGAATGCAACTACAGAGTTAAAAATTGGTAGATGAACAGGTCATATTTGTTTATGAACTGCCACAGAGTTTATGACATTGAGTTTTATTTTTTCGAAATTCTAATTTGTTCAAAAGTTTGACTTTTTAATTGCTTTTTCTTAAAATTATTTTTTCTTTACGTTACATTTCGCTTTGAAAGGAAATCTAAAACACTTAGACACTTAAAATTAAAAAGGTATGAAGAAAAGTGTACAAAGAAGTACGACGAAATAAAATAAAAAATTAAAATTTGAACCAAACTTCTTTCAATACACAAAGAACATTCTAATTATAATTGTATTAGATGCAGAGGAACGTCACACTAACCAGAATAAGTTCTATTGTGCCTAACAAAAACGACATCTCGATTTCAATTGAATAACCAAAACATAAATCACTACAATGCTTAAAGTTCGAAAGATCCTTTTTGCCTGAAGAAAGCAAAAGAAAAAGATATAAATATTTAAATATTTCAAAACTTTAACTTAAAAGACATTATTCGTTAGGCCTAAAATATGACAGTGAACACTTTAAATATAAAGTTTAACTTTAAAAACGTTCATAATTCCATACTTATGTTTAAAAGTGAATATAATGCTGGCCTAAAAAAAGTGAACCCTCACTTGGAAAAAGAAAATTAATAATAAATATATAACTAAATATTAGAAAAATTTTACTTAAAATACATTATATTTCTTCGGGCTTAAAATCTGGCAGTGAACACTTTAAATATAAAGTTTAAGCGTAATCTTTAAAAACGTTTTAAATTTCATACTTCTTTTTAAAAGCCCTACTCGTACATCAAAACCTACTTCCATAATACACAAAGATACGAGTCGTCGATCTTTAAATATTTGAATTTCCGCGTAACACTTACTCACGTCATAAAAATCTACAAACATCCTTTTAAAGGATCAAAGGTTCAAGCGCACCTTCAAAAGCTACCATGCTTGAGAGATATTTGCTGAAAGGGAAATGAGATTTTTATATTTTCAGCCATATCTCTTTCAGGACAGAGATTCGCCTTATCAGTTTCAAGGTGATTTCTTCTCCCCTTTTTTTATCTTCACCCCTGGTATTATTTATTTCCTCAAAAAGAATAAAAAATAAGACATGCCTGAATGAAAAAAGACATAGTTTTTGAAAAAAATGCATAAAACAACTCGTGCACGTAAAATTTTGAAGTGGCATAAAAGAAAGTGATGGCCCTCTTGATGAAATTGGCGTGCTTTGGCGATGACCTGAATAGAATTGCATTCTAGCAAGAAAACCTTACATGCGTCGTATCGTTTCATGCCAAAATAAAATAAAACTCGTGAAAATAGAAGTAAGATCATTCACTTGTTTGTCACCCATAAGAGTTTTTATGAAAGTAGTAAAAAAAAAAGAATTCTGATTGTAGCATTGATTAAAGTAATAAAAAGTTTTCTAGATGAAATGTCAGCACAGACTTAAAGAGATAGCAGCTCATAAAACGTGAAACGATAGTCATTTCCAGCTACAAAAAAAGAAAAGCTGCTGAGAGACATTTAGATCTAGGAGATGTATTCTTGTAGTAAAACGGTGACAAATTAATATTTAAAAGAAAAAAAAAACACTTTTAGAATAATATTATAGCAAAAATAAACTTAACTTGTTTATATCTTAAGAAGACATTACATAAAAATCCATATTTATCTTTATTTTCATCCATTTCAATACTCTGATGATTTGATACAGTTAAGAATTTCAATTCATGAGAATAAGTATGAAAATCCATACAACACTCTAAAATAATTTTCGGTTAGAATGTATCAGAATCATTTATTTAGAGGCTCAGAAAATCTACAGGAAATCATTTATTAAGAGTCTCGTGTAAGATTACAGAGAATTAAAAACGGCAAATTCCTGTAAAAACACTGAAAAATATTAAAAAAAAGACACTTACAGAAGTAAAGCAATTATAACTCTGCAATTTACTCCAAAGCTAAAGAGACAGTATGACTTTACCAGATTTTAGCACAAGGGTCGAACTATGATTAAGACTAACTAATACTAACCATCGCATGAAACAGATTTTTAGTTGCTTTTGAAACTAATAACAAAACATTCAAATTCTTCAAGAAAGTTTCTTTTACAGAAATGAGTAAGGAAAAGAGAAAAGCCGGTATTTTCTCTAGCTCTGATACTGAGAAACTCTGTTAAATTCGTTTGAACAAGAACTTCTGTAATTTAACAGATATTCTTGTTTTTCTCTCTGTATTTGCACAGAAATTTTTTACAGAGTAATAAATACAATAACAACAAACCTTGACACGTGCTGTAGTAAAGAAGATAGAACACTAAAAAATTCTGAATCAAATTAAGGTATAAAGTATCATCCGTAAAGGTATAAAGTATCATCCGGCATCATCCGTAATATTCACTTTTACCGTAAAATATTATACCGTAATTTTTACAGTAATAATTATTTAATTAGAGTGATTCATTGATTTTACGGTAATTATTCTTGTGTAAATTACGGTATATCGGATTATTTTGTGTCATAACATGTTCGGGTAAAAACAGATTTTATGGTAATAAGTACCGGTACTCTGAGTGCTGTTATTTTGTACTGTTATTTCATACGAAATTTTTTTACAGTGCAGATAATCATGAGAGCGGTTGGAATAATGTTAGTCTATGTTTCCTCCCAATTACTTTACAATAATTAGTTGATGTTATTTATAGTATTTCCAACTTTATCACTATAACCAATTACACAGATCAAAAACTTTTTTCACGCAATCAAATCAATTTAGACTTCGGCAATTTTCTAATAAAAGTATTCAATATCATTAATTTTCTACAGCTCTTAAAATAAGGAGTAAGAGTATTTTAGTTATATGGTTAAATATTTTATGCTATGTTTAGCTACTTAATTTTATTGTTTTAGAAAAATAAGAAACAATGCCGCATGGAGAAAGAGATGAAGATGACTTGTAGTACAAAGTGTATATATATATATATATATATATATATATAAAATAATAAAGTTGAAAAACGTGAGACAGAACACTAATTTGCTTTTTCATATCATAAAAAACACAAAATAGTTTTTTGCATAAACATGTTTGTTCATGTGGTATAATTTGCGGATTTTACGTTTAGAAGCTTTAAAAAGTCATTATTTCCTTTAAAGTCGTATATTAAAATAGAAATTGAAGGAATTTTATTTTTTCAAATGACGATTTTTTTTTTTTTCAAATTTTTTATATTATCATGTAAAATAACTTGTTTCTTTTCATAAGACAATAAGAAAAATTAATACTTTTTTTCTTAAAAAATCAATCTCTCGTTTTTAAAAAGAAATCTAAAATTAAACATTTATAATTTAAATTGTTTTTCTAATTCAATTTACGAACAAAATAAAAAAAACGATTTTTAATAAAAAAAATAGTTCGAAAAGTTAATTTCTTGCATTCTTAACTTTTGCATTGCAATTAAAACAACAAAAAGAAACAATCTCCTTCAGCGACATTGTAAATCCTTTCCGAACGTGTACTAAAAGATCCCCCAGATTTTAAAACTCGCTAAAACTATCCTATGCGAAATAGAAAGTCTTTCTAAAGCACCTGCAAACATTAAGAATTCCAATTTCATGGATCTCTGGGCAGTTTAAGCCGGAAAAATATATAGATGTGGGATCTCTTTGTCCAGATTAAACCATGTGTAAAACTCCCAACCATTCTATGGATCTCAACGCATATCCTTTCGCAAATAAAACCAAGAATTACTCTTCTGCTTAAGAAAACAGTCTTTTCCAACAACCAGTTTTAAAAATTTCGTTTGTCGTACTAACTATTGATTTATTACATTTGAAAAGATAAACTGAATTAGTAAATTCGTGTTTGTTTAATTCAATATACTTAAATAATTTAGAAGCAATTATCTTGAAAGCGGACTGTAAAAATTAAGATTTATTTAAACGAAATTAATTTAAAATGGATGTAATAAAATTGATTTTAATTCATTTTACTGTTAATTCATTTAATTTAACTTCTTATCGGCGCATTTTTTCCCCAGGACGTTAATAATACTTTATTTTAGTTACATAACCCTCAGAGCAATTTTTAAATAAAACAAAAAAAGTAGCCTTTCAGATGCTTTAAATGTAGAATTAATTGACATTTATATAAAATTAGGAACAAAATAGGAAGCTCGATAATTCGAGGTAAACGGGACCGAGCCTATCTCGAACTTTCGAAAACTCGAATTATCGAAAACTTAAAATTGAATAAATATTTAAATAAATCGAAATAAAGCAATTTTTAAATTTCAGCATTTAATTGATATTATATATTATATTTAAAGAAAATTTAGTAGCATTAAAAGATCACGGTACATTTACTGCATCATGATGCACTTTAAAATAATTATCTAATATTTTTTGTTTAAACACACTGTTGACATGTTTAAGTGTTTAACACACAAATTTGTTTTTCAATATTCAATCCTAGTAATCGTCGTAAAACCAATCGTAGTAATAGTTCTGCGTGTTGTGTATGCGTTGATTATTATTTGGGAGCAAGACCAAATTTTTTTCACTGGCTCAGATTTATGGGAAACTCGAACAATCGAGACTCGAACTATCAAGACTCCACTATACTGTCATTTTTTTATATTTTTTTATTTTACAAAAAACTTTCATAATATTTAATTCTTAGCATTTTTTTTATTTTTTTTTAAATATTTTTCAAACATAGATTTTGCCTATTGATGAAGATGATCTTCGCTGCTTTGAATCTGGGCATTTATTCGCGTAACATGCTGTAAAAAATTTTGTAATTCCAACACTTGAAAGTATTGTTTTTGATGAAAAGACTACTGTTGTTTTACATAAAATCGCTCATAACTTTTAAATAAAGCTGATAAATGAATTTTTTTCCAGCGTTTTCGGAATTTTTTGAAGTTTTAATCTAAGTAATAAAACAAATTCGACAGTTAATTCATTTTACGGGTTCTAAGATGCCTTAAAACGCATGATAATGTGCTTTATGTTCAATAATAAAAAAATGCTCGATTTAAATAAATAATTTAATAGCATGTAGCAATTGAACAAATAAATTTAATACTTAGATTTATATGAGAAATTTTATTTAGACATTTACTGAGGAAAGCATGTTTATCACAAAACATTTCATCTCAATTTTTTTGTTGTTTTTTTTTTTTTTTTTTGTTATTTTTTTGTTACAGGGTAGGGTAAGAAACATTTTATAGCTTTCAATGACAACAAAAATTAAAAGAAATAAAGCAACTTAGAACACCGGCACTATCTGTTAATAAATAGTTTTAATATATTGTTTACGTGCGTTTTCATAAAAATTTTCGTGTGTTTTCATGTTAAAACTTGCGTTTTTTAGTGTTTTTTCGAGGGATTTTTTATGTTAGTCTTGAGTTGATGTTTTTGTTCTTAGAAATAGGTTTCTTTTTATGAAATCAAAATGCATACGTGTGACATTAAGTCACAATTTCAATTAAATTTCATGTTTTTAACATCCAAATCCTAATTTTTTAGTTAATTCTGATACAAATCCTTATTTCATCATCCATTTCCTCTCGCCCCTTAAGCTTTAGGCAATTGTGACACTCTCCCCCTAAAATTCCTTTTCCATTCTTTTGACCACTCCCTTTGCTAGAAATTTCCACCCTTTTTTTGAACACCTGCTTGTCGGCGTCTTTAATGTCCACGCCGGCTCAAAGTAATCTTCATCTTGTTTCTTCACTTTCAATTTAGAACCCTTTTGTAAACGTAGAGTGTAACTCCTCAACTCAGTAATTTTAGGAAATTCTACTTTCACTTGCAAATATGTAAGGAATTTAACTTCGACTTTTTTTATTAGGATAAATATCGGGTGCTAGGAAAGATCGGGAGCATTCGAATTCAAGTCGTCTCAAATATCACGTCTCTCCGCTTAACGGAGATTTCATTTTTACTCCCTCCTCACCCCCCGAGGTCGGAATATGGTGTCAGCAACGCCATGGCTGTTTGTCGTCGCGGCCTTTATTTAAGTTTTTTTTCAAAACTTTTGATTCTTCTTCATCAAAACCATCCAACATTTTTATCTGACTCCCGTCATTATGCCCAGCCAGAATAACTTACTTACAGCCTCCTTTCAGTAAAAGAAAATTTATGGATTCTCATATTTCTGTTTTTTGTTGAGACGCGATGTCCGCCATAGATAAACACCCCTCCAGTGGTTGACGAGTTTTTGCTGTCATACGATATGCCTTCCGCTCCAGATGCCCATCGCTTCAAAACTGTGCCAAATCAGAAAATAAGATGTATGCCAAAATTGTGTGACCAAAATCCCCTTCCTCAAGGAAGAGTGTGATGCTGTGCTCTATTGAATCATCCATTATCCTCAAAAGAAATAAAAAAATCTTGTGATGAACAACATAATAGTTTTCTTTATTTTTGACTACACCTGGACATTGTGCATCAGCGGTAAATTTGTTTTAGATACGCCACCATCTCCTCGACATCGTTATTTCCTATAGGTATGTTTTTCATATTAATTTTTGTCAAGTTATTACTGACCAGTCCTGGACCACTATTACTTACGTATCACAAGCCATAATTACTTATTTTTATAAAACAAAAATGCAAGTTGAACTTTTGGTATTTCACATAAATTAATGTTCATTTTTTTTTTTATTATTCCTTTTTCAAAATACCTAGCAGTTACAGGGCACAATACGTTATTGTGATTTGTAGAAGCAACTAACCTCAACTAACATACTAATTTTACACATCATTTGGTGCAAAAATAAAACCATCAAATAATTTTCTTTCCGATCAAATATTTTATTTAAAATTTTCCTTGATAGCAAAATTTAAGATCTAATTGAATTTTGAATCAACTAATTTCATTGAAAGAAAAATTTAAAAATGAACTGTTACTTTATAAAATATCAAGCCTAAATTAAATTATTTTAAAATCAAATGAAATAGATACTGTTCGCCGTACTTTTACATAATAAATACATAACAGCTGTCTTTTTACACTATAATAATTTTTAAATAATTTTAATAGTAATAAGAATATCAAATTTATTTAAATGTTATGATACAGAGCATAGTTTACTTACTAATTAAGAACTAAAGGAATCATCTTATTCAATAATAAAAGAAGACCAAAATTTAAGATGAAATAATTTTTTTAACAATATACGAGTAATTCATTTAAAATATGCAAGCCAAAAACTACGAATTTTAGTTCAGGAAAAAATTAAAAAAATTATATTTTACAAAAATTAAGCAATATGTATATGACTAAATTTGTTCGAGAAGTAACATAAATAGATGTTGATCACATTATTTTAATTGAATCACATATGTTCATAAACAATGTTATAGTTTTTAAAATTACTTCAGCAATTACAAAAATATCATTTTTTTAAAATAACTATACAAATTACATTAAAAAAATTTTTTTTCTTAAATTCAAGTAATTATCACCTCCAAAATATTTTGATACATTAAACAAATTAAAATCTCCTACAAAATTTATTTACTGTTTAGTTCTTTGGAATAATCTTACTCAATAACAAAAGCTTGGAAAAATTAAAAGTAATTTAATTAAAATAATGTATGCCATGTTCCTGAATTCTTTTGAAATTGTTATTAGAATGATTCAGTTTCAGAATCTTTTGAAATTAAATCACAATGCTTGACGGCGCTTCTTCTATAATTGCATTTTAAACCATTAAACAAATGGGGATAAGTTTCTATTTTGATTGTAATTTTCAACTTTTATAAATAAAAGATGCTGACTCTGGAAAACGATACGCGATTTCAATAACAACTTAATTGCTTTAAATTCCAATATTTGAATAAAGAAATGAATAAAAACTAAAAGGAAATGAGGGCGATGAAAAGCGATGGAAAAATTGTTTTTCAAATTAAAAAATAAATACTGAATGTTTATATTAAATGTACTCAGTGAGCCGTATTTAATGTAACAACTTTGTGCCTTTAAACACTTGCGAACTAATAACTTTATTTATAGAAAACTTACATTAAAAGAAAATTAGATATTTTTTATTCCAACAGAATGGGTCTCAAATATATTAACATATATTATACATAACTCAATAAATTATGTATTAAATTAAAATAATAATAACTTAATATTAATAATATTAAGTAATGTATAATACATAATTAAATATATATTATACATAATTTAAATAACAAAAAAATTTAGGGTGTAACAAAAAGTACCAAGATTTGAAGAATCAAAATCGAAAAGAGAGAAAAAACATATGATTTGCTGTGATTATGATTCCATTTCTACTTAGTTTCGAAAATTTTAAAATTTGTCATCAGATGGCACTACTGGCAACGAAAAGCTATAATACAGTATTAAAATAAATATCTTTTTCAGCAACAAAGTGGCGAAATTTGAGAATATATTTAACAGACGCCTCTGTATATAGTTCCATTTGACATGCAGTTCGGAAATAGTTTGAAAAATTTCCCTGGTGATCAGCGCCATCTGTTAGCGAATTTAGTAAACACTTTTAAAACTTGGTGAGAAAGAATAAATCTTATCCTAAGCATAAAGGACATTTTTCTTTTTTACTATTATAACATAATAATAAAATAATAATATCACTTTTATGATGCCAGGTAAATGAAACTAAAAAGGGGTTAATCAAACCAAAAAGCGGTTAAATAAACCAAGAATGAAATATTGTGGGCAAATTGTTTCTAAATGATCTTGAATATTTTAATAAATGCCACTTGTATTTATCATCTAGTTGAAATCTTTACTTCAATATATAATTTTTTCAAGTTAGTTTGAACTTTGAAAAAATATAACATGGATAAAGCTAAATTACCCGCACTGATAAAGTTGACAGATTTCAATTTTTGAAATAAAAAATGGAAATCTTCTAAGACAACAAATGGCCTTTCGAGCGTATTATATACGATCTTCAAACATACAACCCAAAATTGAAAAAATTATTTCTATAATTACTTTAATTTATAACTAACATAAAAATAAAACTTGAAATAAACACAGTTAACATAAAAAGCAATGCTCAAAATTTAATGGGGAAAATTCCAGTGTCACGCTATATTAACCAGTAGAAAATACTAGCTTTTACAAAATAACTGTTACTTAAATTTCTAAGCATCCTTAACTATGCTATTAGTTTAACTAGCAAAGCTGATTTTTTATTCATGATAAAAACTATTTACTGAGTACCTACGATGTAGCATTAACACTACAACATAAACAATTATTTAGTTAGAAAGGTTTTGACGTTTCGAAAACTATATCAATATGCAGAAGACCCGGTTCACAATCATGTATCTAAAATAGTTTTCTGGTCTTTTACGTGAAAATACAATTTAATCATACATATAGACTTAAATATTTAAGGTGCTACATTTGAACAAAAAGTTCGCAGAAATTTCGTTTCAGCTCTTAAAAGGGTAAGGAAATTTTGTTCCAAATAGTTTGTACATCAAAAGCTAAGAAGAGATCTCGAACTAAATATCGCTTTAAAATTTTGTTGTAATTAATTATTTAAACCCTTTTTAAATAGTTAAAAAGTCGCTATTTTTCAACTTTAAAAGGTGTTTTACTATAGAGATGAATTAAATATTTTTTTATTATTAACATAAGACCGTATTTTGCCCAATTTCTTAATGTTTTCTACGAAAAACTGCAATCCATTAAAAAATCATTGGCAATAAAAATTTTATTTATGATTATCAAAATTAAAACCCATCGATCCATCAAGGGATTAAAACTAATGAGTTGCTTTTGAGGTGTATAGGTAATCTATAGGTATTTAAGGGGTGAATATTTTCAACCGTTCTCAACTAAAAGTGCTCAACTATATGCAGGGATGCCAACTGCTCCGCTTTCTGGAAAAGTTTTAATATAGTGGTAGCAGATTATATAGTAAAATTCGCTAAATAATGTTAGTTACGCCTAATTTTTAATACAGTAACCAGTAGATTAATGCTTTAAAGTTGTATTTTATATGTTACTTTTAATTTTTGATATTTAGTGGTGAAAAAATTACTTAAAACTAAAAACACTAAACTAAAAGTAACTTAAATTTCGCTACCATTAGAAAATACTATTTTACAAAGCGGAGCAAGTTGGCATCCCTGTATATATAGGGTTGATTTTATGAGGTAATGGATTGATTTTTATGTAATTGAGGTTGAAATTAAGGTTAATTGATGAGGTTATTTTTGGTACAATTTCTACCTCAGGTGTGTTTTTTACACCCGTCAACCTCAAAAACACCTAAATCTTTGTAAGAGAATGTAATTAAAAACAGGTTTAATATACAATTAAATATCTTTCTTTGAGTCTAGAAAACATGTATTGTACTGCACTGAATAGTACAGTACAGTACCAAATCGCATAACAATATATGAAATAAAAAGATAAATAGAAAAATAATCACAAGAATATGGCTCATTTTTGGGAAAAATGAAATCAAATAGAATTTATTTATTTCTACCATTTTTCGCTTGGCTTCAAATAAAAAAAAAGATGTAAATAAAATAAGTTAAACAAGCTTGCGTAATTTCTATTCATCAGCTTTAAAACAAATTAGGTCTGACAGACATGTTATATGGCGCTTTAAATTTCGCGTCAAGAGATCAACTCACTGAAGGAAGATAATGATAGCCGATAACTAATTTAAAATCGATTCGCTCAACACATCTTCCCTCACTATAAACAGCGTTCCATAAATTACTCTTAATTAACTTCGAATCGAAATCAAATGGAAAACACATACACAGGCAAATCAGCATCCAATGCGTCCAAGTAGAAACAATATCTTTAATCTCTGCCATTGAATCAGGAGATATCATCAATTCTCCACAGATATGTTTGGCGATGAGTTTAAATTCCAGAGAATAGGGTCCAATACCTCAGCGACCACAGAGATCAAATGAATCGTTTGTTTTGAAAGTTTTCAGAATCCCCTTGACAGCATAATGCATTTTAAAGAAGTAATCCAGCTTCATTCTTTGGCGTAAATCTGGCTATCCGTAGTGTGTGTACATTGAGAGGAATATCTAAAAGGAATGCATTTTAATGCGGTATATTAAATGTTGCTGGTATTTCGAAGCTTAGATTGCGGCGATTTATCGTCAAAGAAATATGCAATTTTGGGAGCAGATGAATTGAGTTCCATAAATGTTATTGGATGTAAAGACATTGTTCGATAAATTTATAGGAATGGAAGAGGATGCATTTCATTTAGGAGAACAATAGATTATTAGAAATTATTAAATGGAATCAGATAGAGCTAACTGAAGGCAAAATTATTTCTATTTCCTTCTGAAACTTTTTCCATGCAATTTAAATTCTTTTTATTTCCTTTAATTACCGAGTAAATACATGATATTCTCTAATAAATTAAGTGCAAAATTTGTAAATTAATTAAATCATTTTAAGGTCAAATTAGCTAGTAAAAAACTGCGATCGATCGAAAAACAAATCTAACCTTGAGTTATTTAAATTTGCCAATATTTAAGACATTATGAGTTATCCTGTGAATTTTTAAAGATTTAAGAACATTTTGTATAAAAATCGTGTACTAAAATCAAATAATAATTAATCCTGTTAATTATGTATCGTTCATCAAAACTTTATCCACTAAGTTCGATGCTGCTTTATCTTCAGATAATGTTTGAGATTGTAAAAAAGTTATTCATATGATGTAGTAAACAAAGTTTTAGAACGAATTTAAAATCAAAAACATTCAAAAATCAAAATTTCGATAAAATTTTATTACATTACTATTCAGCATAATTTTAATATAAATTCTTGAACTTTAAATTTTTCAAATTTCATTGCTGTTAACATTACCCGTTAATATTATATAACTTTGTTACCCTGGTCAAAATTCAGTTTAGGAATAATGACTTGTTTCTATAAAACTTTTGACTTAATAGTACTTAATGTATATGTTGTACTTTAATTAAATACCACAAAAATAATACCATTAAATTATATACATGGAATTTATCACAATCTAATAAACAATGAAGAATCATGCGTAGTTACGTTTCAAATGCACTAAGCCTAACTTATCAAACATTTAATAATTAAGTTACACTCTGTGATAACTTTTAATGAAAAAAATAATTAATGCATAAATAAACTCCATTCTATATCTTATCATTTCTAATGCTTTTTCGGAAGGACTATGAATATGAAACATTTATAATATAGATATGCATGCAAAAAAAAATGAAAATTTCCCAATCTAGATTCTTAAACTAAATATAGAAACTAAATTAACTTTATTACACGTAATACAAAAAAGAAAATTATTATATGCATAAACTAATGTGAAAATAGAAGTACTTTAGTTTAAAGTTAAAATAATTGCTTTGCATACATAAAAATATAAAAAATATTTGCTTCATTGTTTAAATAATTTATGTAGTATGAGTATATTGGAAATTTAATTGTTATTTGACATTTGACTAAATTAATTTCT
This sequence comes from Parasteatoda lunata, assembly GCA_949128135.1. Classification (NCBI taxonomy): domain Eukaryota; kingdom Metazoa; phylum Arthropoda; class Arachnida; order Araneae; family Theridiidae; genus Parasteatoda; species Parasteatoda lunata. The sequence goes on along the minus strand of OX421973.1, from coordinate 57,584,135 downwards.
ATTGCCAATATCTAACAAATGGTACTGAAGCATAAAATAATTATTTTTTGTGAACATAATTTACCTGTATAAAATTAACTGCCTTATTTTCAACAAAAAAATATTTATTATTTAATGAATGTTCATTTAACTATTTTTAAGCGTTATTGGTCCCTCTAAAAAATATAGAAGAAATTAAATTTCTAAAATTGTAAAACTTTTTTCTCATAAAAAATTGATTTGAAAAATGAGCTAGACATAAAAATTTTTTCTAAGAAATCTCTCTCTTTATTCATTGTTGTGAAGATGATTGGCGTGAGTTTAAATATCCATTGAATGTTTATTGAAAAACTCATTTTATTTCGGTTTCTAATGTTTCCTAGGACAAAGATAATAAGTTGAAAATAAAATTGTACCATGAAGCAGACTTGTTGTAGATTGAAAGTTGTATTTTTACTGTTTAAAAGACAACCATGGACATGATTTAAGCATTACATTGTTAATAAAATGAATTTTTAAGAATAAGATGTAAAATTTAGAAAATGAGCTAATAAAAAATGGGAAATAGGCTATTTCGGAACTTCGGAAAATTCATTAAGTTTTTTTGTTCTCTAACTTTTATAAATGATGTTACAGTTAAAATATCGCATGCTGTCAGATAAATCTAAAACCGGAAGTAAACTCCCGCAAAAGAAACTAAAATGTTTTAAATTACGCTTTGAGTATTTGAATCTTTTTTTTTTTTGTCGTAAATTATAGATTTAAGGTAAATAAAAATATTTTTCAGAAATTAATTTTAGATACATTGATTTTTTTGTCCGAATTTTCTTACAGTTCAGATTTTTTTGCATTTTGAATGCATTTTCAAAAAAAAAAACATTGATACTGACTAAATTTTTTTTACGCCAAAAAACGTTTATTATAGAATTTTTTTTTTCAAGTTTCAAGTAAAAATTTTTAAAAAATTTCTTTTGAAAATTCAGTATTGAACTTTATATTTAGTTCTATTACATTATTTCCTAGAAATTTTTTTCCAAGGATTTTAGTTCAAAACAAAGCTAATTATATTATTAATCATATTGACTTTTAAAGATTACTTTCGATTTATAATTTTAATTAAGGATGTTTTCAAAAGATACCTTAACTCAAAGCTTTTGCAAAGGAAACATCTTTAAAAAAAACATCCCTATTCTTCAGTACTTTTCTCGGAAATCATGAAGATTTAATATAAACAATTTGTGGAATTAACCAACAAGTTTAATCTTGCGGAGTTCAAACATCGAATAATCGGTATAAAAATAAAAATAATCCACAAGTATACTATTTTCCGTAAGAAAAGTTTCATATTATAAACACTATCTTAATTATAATTTCAATAAAGCTACTTTTTCAGAGTTTTCCTCTCAAATCAAATCTTCTACAAAGGCATTATCTTAAAAAAATCCCTATTCTTCAGAGATTAACTTTCCAGAGTACTATCCTTGGAAATCATAACATTTAGGGGACAACTTGTGGAATTAACCAACAAGTTCAATCTTGCGGTGTTCAAACATCGAATAATCAGTATAAAAATAATTCACAAGTATACTATTTTTCGTTAAGTTTCATATTATAAACACTATCTTAATTAAAATTTCAATAAAACTGCTTTTTCAGCTTTCTCCCCTCAAATCAAATCTTCTAGAAAAGCATTATCTTAAAAGAACCCCTATTCTTCAGAGAGTAACTTTCCAGTGTACTTTTCTTGGAAATGATGAAGATTTAAGTGACAACTTGTGGAATTAACCTACAAGTTTAATCTTGCGGAGTTCAAACGTCGAGTAATCAAAGTCAATTGTGAGCCCTCCGAGTATCATTATCTAAGCAAGGGAGTAGGTCAGAGAGTCTCTAAGCTGATTATCGGAGAGTGGACACTGATTGTGCGCAGGTATATATCGTGAGAGAGTTAGCAAAGCAATCTCTCTAATGTTGAAAGATATATGAGGGAAACTGAGAATCTACAGGAATGGTACTAAAATTGAAATTAATGAGTAAAAGGGTGAGAAAATAAGAAAATAACATTATTTTGTAATCAGTAAATCTGAATCTGATAAAAGTTGCGTTTTTGTTTTACAAAATAATTAATATATTTAAAGAAATTCGCTATATGTTGGGAGAGTATATAGGTAAACATTTAGATACTTTAGCAAAGACGACTTTTAAGTTAAGTTAATATATCTATTAACTATTTTTTTAAAAGTTATTCAATAAACTCATAGGAATGTTTCTAAAATTAAAATTAATGATTGCCAGAGCAACTAAATTATAAAAAGTTAGTCTGAAATTAGTTATGATTGCATTTAAGATTCACAAAATCAGTTTATGCATATTTAAGAACATTAACAAATAGTATTCGCAAATTCTTCGATGACTCAGAGGAAATTATAATTTAATCATTATTTATTTATTGATTTTTAAATATTATTAAATAATTGAACAAAAACTTGAAATATCAATATTTTTTTTTATTTTGGGCGTAATGACTTCTTAAACAGATAAATATATGCCATTTTAGCATTTTATCTTAGATCAATTATAACCAGTAATATTAGATAATTTTAATATTTATATTCAGTCATATCATATCATCTTATCATTTACTACGTTATATAATGAGGACATTTTATCATTTACAACCAATCGTATTATGACATCATTTTACCATTTAAAACCAGTCATATTGTATCATTTTATCATTTATAATCAGCCACATAATGATACCATTTTATCACTTATAACAAGTTTATATAACTAATTGATTAGATGGGTTGAAAAACTTTAGATTTATATTGTAAATTAGTTTGATAAATAAGCTGAGCTTAGATATAAGTATAAGCTAAGTTTGGATATAATAAATAAGCTTATTAGTTAAGTTTATAAAAATCATAAATACTAAGTATTTAAAAAAATTTATATATAATTTTGAAATATTTTGCATACTATTTAACAGTTTTGATTTGTGAACCACTCCCGTTAATCAATAATAACACGTTAATTACATTAACACAACATATGGGAAATATTATATAAGTAAGAATAAGTAAGTTAGTAAGTAAGATTATTAAATAAGTAAATAAATAGCGGAATTTCTAATAAATTTAAAAACTATTCTCAAATAAATGAAGAAAACTTATTGAATTTTAAAGTGCAAAAACTATATTCTTTTTTTTATTTTTTATTTATTTATTTTTGATTTAAAGATGCGATATATAAATAACATTTACAAGCGAACCGATAATGTAAGGATAGTTACATTAGAAAAGATATAAAGTCAGAAAAGAGTTAAGCAATTTTTAAGCCATAGCTTAGCATTTTGTTAGAAACTAACCATTAAATATACTTTTAGTATTCAACAGAGCTGAAAAATAAAAAGGCAGCATATCAAAAAGTAGTACTTTTGCATCAGATATAAAAATAAAGAAGTAAGCGGAAAATTTATAACACTATAAATATATTATATTTCCTTGGGAATGCAAAATATATATAAATTTCAAGATCTAAAACTTCTATTTTCGCATTTTAAATTGTGTTGAAAGAACAAAATAAGAAATATTCTAACAATAAAAGATGTTGGAAAAGTATTAGAATTGTTTATTCCATTATTTACTTATATGAAAAGACAAAGTAATGTGAAACGCTGTGTTTAAAAGCTAATTTATTATGCGTGCAGATTCTTTTAGAATCCTTTTCTTTTTTATCGATTTCAAATTTTTTTATCATTGAAAGTATTAAAAATTTCAATTTTACCAATACAAGAACTGAAATAATAATTACTTTATATTTTATTCATTTAGTTAAAAAATTTCTGGGGATAATGAAAGCTCTCAATTAAATAAAAATAAAATATGAATAATAATTATTTTAAATTTCATATTTATGTATTAGATATATAGAAAAGCAAATATTCATTTATTGTGTGTTACATTTATATAATAATTTAATACTTTAAATATACTATGTAAAAATACATATAAAAAATCAAACAGCTTTAACTAAAATTACAAAGCTTTTTGGTATTCTCATAGAGTCAGAAACACGGTAAATTTTACCATATTTAGGTAGTTTAGACCATACTTTTTTTCTCAGTGTACGAAATATGTTAGGGCATTTGCAGAAAATAATTTTAAAAAAGGTTTAGACTATGAGTTTATTCAGCGACAGAAAAACATGACAATGTAAATTGTTAATTGAGATTATTTTTCATAAATAGAAAGAAATCCTTAAAAGTGTCTGACAATGAATCTTGAGAGTAAGGCTATGGTGTCTGAACCATGCATATAATTAGTGGACGACCCCTAATTTTGAACTGTAGAATTGTGAGAACTTTATAAGAGCTATTAATAAAACAAAAGCATGTTTGATCTAAAATTGAAATCTTCCAAGTCTGCAGACGATTATTTTAAAATTCACATTTATATTCGTAGAAAACGGAATGTTTCGCACTGTAAGAAATGGATGCTATAATTTCATGAAACTTTCTTCGTTTTTGATAACTCTGTTTACTGGTATATGCTCTAAGCAAAAATTTCGTCAACAGCTATCGTCACTTCTTCGAGAAAACGAGTTTGGCTAAAATTTAAAAAAATATTTCATGATTCAACTTTTTTACAAACAAAAAGACCTCGTAGCACCTAATGTATTTAATTTTAATAAGATTCACTTTAGTGAAAACATCATATAGAAGGAACAACGTCACCCAAACAACAAAAGAAGTACAGATAGATAAATTAAACACATGCCCGAAGCGGGATTCGAATCCGGGATCGTCCTGGTACGAGGCCAACTCCTTTTACCATCATTACCATACAACCCAGTTTGCTTGTTTCGTTCATTTTTTGATCGTCTTGTTTTCATTCTAGTTAACAATCTCCCACAATGCACTGTGACGAGGTTCCCAGTTGAGGAAGCATTTTCGTCAGATATATGAAAAGTTGCGTTTTGTGATCACACAAATCACGTGGTTTCGTGACGAAATGATTCTCAAAATTAACGAAATACAACGCAGGGATTGCAGAATCATCAGTGAGAGTTTCATTTCCGGAAGTGCACATGCAAAAATCAAGAATGTCAAAAAAGTAAAAATCAAAATAAATAAAGACAATATATTCATTATCAGGACCATCAACTGCAGGTAGAACAGGTTTTTAATGCTTGTCGTGTCAAAAACCAACTTGTGACTTATAGTATTTGGTGATAGGGAAACCCAAATAAGTTATTCCCCTACATTTACAACCTTTTCTCACATCTCTCATTCCTTCTTCTGGGAAGAAAAAAAATAAATCATTGTACTATACACTTCCATAAAATTTAAAATATGATACAAATACCAAAATGAAATAAAATGTTCCTCTCTTTCAAAAAAGCTATGCAATATTTCGGCTTTTAAAAGCCAGAATAGAGGAAAACCTTTTAAAATATTCCGTTTGACTGAGTATTTCTTCTTGGAATGACGGATAAAGATATTTTATGAGGAAGGAAAAAAAATACCAGTACACTAAATGAGGTTATAAATAAATGTAGAAAAATACTTCAACCCGCATCTTATAAGCCTCAATACTGACTCCCTACTATTCAACTTATTAACTTTCCATGATACCTGTATTCAATAGAATTTTGGAAAGCCTAATGCTTTCTAGAATCCCCCCATGGAAAAAATAATGCCCCCATATCAAGGAAAAGCTTTGCTCAAGAAAGTTAAAAAGATCATACGGATTTTACCGATATACTTAGAAAGATGGGAGGAACCACAAACCTTTATTTTTTTTTATTTATTTCTGAATGTGATGCTTCAGAGAAAGATGTACTTTTTTCAGTTTTTGAGATCTTACTCCTTTTTTTTCTTCTCATTATTTACACGGCTGCATTAGCTAGAAAACAAGGTTTCAAGAAAGAAATATTCTGTTTTAGTGTTTATTAAGATCGACTTAAAATAAGTAAGCTAATAAGATCTTACAAAAATATTAAAATTATCTAAAAGGATGCTTTAGGTAATTTGTATTTAAAAAAAATTTTTTTTCAAATTTGTAACAAATACAAGTTGTTTCGTAATGATCGACCTTAAAATTTAATTTCAAAACCCTTGGATAAAATGAATTAGAAAAGTAAACACATTAAGACTTGCAAATTAATATTGAAACTAAGGAAAAAACTATCAAATATAAAAAGTAGCCTGAGGAAGGAGGAAGAGAAAACATACCAATACCCGTTTAAGAGTGTAAGGTTAACACAAGTTTCATCATGCAATAAAACTGGTTGTAAAGTTTTTCATTCAGTATACCTCAGTAATAGTGACTGATTACTATAACAATTTTCTTTTTTATGGCTTAAATATTAATTTTCGTACGTTTTTAACTTCATTTAAAAAATAAATAAAAAAAAAGTCCTAAGAACATATCTTGAAACATATATTTTTTTTTTCAATAAAATCATAGATAAACAAAAACGTTAACAAAAAAAGATGAATAGAACATATTAAGTTCAGTTATTCTTTGAACAGTTATCACAAAAAAATTTATGCAACTGAAAGATAAATATTTTTTTAACCTTTATTAAAAAAATATAACTTTGTATAAAAATTGGATTACATAAACATATATTTCAACCTATATTCTAATAATAATACACATAATACATTTCCAAAATAATACACATAATATATATATATAACATTTGCTGAAAAATCCTAAAAACAAATAATACTCAATTAAAAAAATCTACGTTATGTGATATAATTAAGAACTTTTCTTTTTCGAATTTTATAAAAATCACATCGTTTTATTTATTTTTTTTCAATAAAATCATACATAAACAGTTTTAGCTGTCGCTAAAATATCAATTATTTTACTAAAAAAAAAAGCTTACAGCTTATTCTTTTATTAATGCTAGTTAGAGGCTATATTTAATTTTTTACACAAAAATAAAAAAAAAAATTTAAACAAATTCTAAAGATAATTACTGAATTAAAAATTGTATTCATTAAATAATATAATTAAGACTTTTCTTTTTGGAATTAAAACATGTCCATAAAAACATGTCTTTTTCTCAATAGAACCATACATAAATAGTTCTAGCTGTCGCCAAACTCTTATCGTAAAACACAGCTTACTGCTTATTCCTTTATTAATGCCAGCTAGAGGCTATATTTCATTTTTTGCACCATAAAGCAAACTACACAAACTTCCTGGGCCACAAAAGAAAATGTATCCATTGTCAGTAGAAGCTTTCATAAATGTAACTGATTGGCCATTTCTCATTTTCCGAAGAGCCCCTTTAACACTGACTTTTATTACATCCATTCTTCGGGCTTCTTCATTTTTCTTCACCCTGGATTTTTCTTCTTTAGTGTTTTCATAATGACTGTGTTTTCCCAACCTTCTGACCACAGAAACCTCCCCCCCCCCCCAAGATTCTCTTCAAAGTATGTTTTCTTTTCACAGCCTTAAATGGATTATGTAAGTTTTGAAAAGCCTTCGTTTCATTATCATTTTTTGGTTTCAGCACCACGTGGGCTTAGTTGCAGCAGGAAAAGTTGAAATTTTATTTTATGTTATGAGCAATGGAAGTTAGTTTTATTTTTTTGAAAGAAAATGAGCCGCTTTCGTTGAAGATTTATTACGCTAGTGTCTACTTCTATTTGTATTTTTAAAGCCGGGAAATTTTTTAAAAAAAGATCAAATATTGAATCGTTAAAAATTTTTAAGAGTTAAAAAATATTGTAGATTTTCTTTTATAGTTTAATATTCCAGAAGTTAGATGTTTTTAACTACATTCCCATCGCTATTTATGCAAATTACCCCTCTTTAAAATTTTTCTGATATGATGTTTTTACATAATATAATTACTAATTCACACCTGGGAATTCCTAATATGGAATTTGTTACATTTACTTCATAAACAAATTTATATACATTTAACAATTTTTGAAATATGTAGAAAAGCAGTTATACAAAAAGTTATTTGCAATCGCCACGATCTCATTATTAATTAATTATCTCATTATTAATTAACCAATTATAATTTTCTATGAACTTAAAATATTTGAATTATTAATTCACAGATGAAATGAAAAATTGAAAGGTATTTTAAAATTTACTTTTTCTAAAAAAATGTCAAACTTCTTTAATTAAAATACTTTTCAAATATTATCAAATATTTTTGAATATTAATTCAAATATTTTTCAAAGAGAATATGAAATAAATTGTAAATTATGTTCGTTTTTATAAAGCTGTTACTTATAAATATCTGTGGTAAATAATGATATCGTAGTTTGTTACAAAAACCAAACACACACTCACAAAGAACTTACATTTTCTTATATTTACGCACCCAAGATTTTAAATCATCATGAGTAAATGTTCTTAAAGACGAAAAATTCAGCTTTTAAGTTTAAATTTGTAAAGCGAACGGTCATTTAAAATAGGCCTTGTCACATTTTAAGCAAATTTCAAAAGTACTAAACAATGCCTTAAACTAATCCGAAATTTTTGTACAACAAAATATGAAGTCAAGCCATCGATTATATTTAAGTTAAACCATTAAAGTTCTTTTTTAAACTATCTAACTGCAAAGACATGTGCATACTAAGTTATTAAATGATGTAAAACATGGAATAAATATCTAAGTCTTGCAGGGCAATTATGATGATAAAGAAATAATTGAAGTTTTATGAAATCGTATATTATAGTGTACAGTAATTACGAAAAACAGTAAAGTTAAGTTTTAAATCAAATTCGGATTATGTTGCTTACGTATATATATATATATATATATATATATATATATATATATATATATATATATATATATATATATATATATATATATATATATATATATATATATATAAATAAATTAGAAAAAATTTTAAATATCACAACTTTGTGACATTTTATTACATGTTACAAGCATTAAATCTACTTGATTATTTTTTTTTTTTTTTTGTAAAATTTTAATATTAACAAAATATATAATTTTTCAACTTGTCCTCAAACCACTAAAGTAGTTTTAAAAAAAACACGTAAATCAAACAGAATTTATATTGGATACAAGCCAGAAATTACCGTAATTAAAATCCTACTATGAAACCTTTTTGTAAGGAAAAACATCTCAAATGTTACAGAGAACTGAGAAAGTGATTACAAATGAAAAGAAATAAATTAAAGCGCAGAAAGTGAAGTATTCACAAAGAAAATAAATAGCTTTTGTTAAATTACTCTATGTCTTACATAAAGAAAACAAGCTCCAAAAAAAGCGAAAGACAAACATCAACTCCTCTCTCACTGCAACCCCCTACCCCACCTCAAGCATGCGTTCCTTTCAAGCTTAGTATTATTGCAACAAATATATGAGAGAAAAACAAAAAGTCTGGATTTAAAATGACTAAAAACTCAAGAAGGCGGAAGAAAATCCAAGAGTATTATTTTGAGCGCAGTGATTGCTTGCAGTATTTCATTCTTCAAATAAAGGTACTCGTTATGATGAAGGAAAAAAAGAGCCATAACAGCTGGAGGGGTAAGAAAAATCTTTTAACGAGAGGAAAATGTATTTTTTTTAACAGTTTTTGAGAGCAATATGTTAGAAATGAAGAAGAATCGTGTAAGATGGTTGTGTCCAGTGACGCTTTTAATCTTCAAGAAGGCTTCCGGGTAGAATGATAACGTTCCATCATCTATAGAGAGACCATTGCCTTCTGGCTTTACTTTATATATGTTTGCAATTTTTATCATTTGCTGGACATATATTGGCCTCGGGATTTTTCTCACTTCTTTATAAAGTTCTTGAACTATATTTTATCATTCCATTGTGATGGAAAAAGTAATCAGGAAAGTTGTTCTGAAGTTAGAATTTTGTGGTTTTCTTCTTAATAAGTGGAGCTAGAATTCTGTCAGCAATCAAGTATTTTTTGTTTCTATACTTCAAAGAATTGGGAAATTTTTATTAGTGGTCCCCAAATATTTATTGTATACCTTTTGGTGTTATGACTTTTAAAAATGTTTAATTGTCAAGTATGTATGGAACATCTCTCGAAATTAATCAGCAAGTAGCAATATTAAATATGTGCCTTAATTTTTTTTAATTTTATTGTTAAAATTTTTATTTATTGTTGTAGCATCAACTAATAATGTCTTTGAGAAACATTAAATGTTACTGCATGAAATGAATCAGCTTTTTCTTTACTATCTAAGTCATCGAATTATCTTTACTGCTAAAGTAAAATATTGATTTCAAAAGCTAAATGAAAACCTTAGTATTTTTTAAACCTAATGTTAATCTTATTATTTCGTTAACAACATATGTCTAAATCAGAGGTCGGCAAAGTGGTCTATATAGACCCCCAGGGGTCTATTTAACGAACGCGGGGGTCAATTTGAGCCAGGGGGTCGAATGGGGGTCGATTCGAATTGGAAGGGTCGATTGGGGTCGAAGAAAAAACAGTTCTTAATACGTAAATCACAAATACCTAATTGAGTATATAAAATTTGTGAATTTTTTTATATAATTCATTGCTACGTATGGATTATCAGTATTTTTCAAATCTGCGACAACTAGAAGTAAAAGAAGACTTGGAAATATATACAGGTCATCTTCAAAAATTGAGATACGATTTTAAACTGTGCTTTGCTGATTTGGAAAACATTGACATCCCTGATTGGATTATTGTACCATTTTCTGCTCAAATTGAAAACGTGGACATCAACCTGCAAGATGAGCTTGCTGAATTATTATCGGATCTTGAAGCAAAGACACTTTTAAAAAATCTAACAACTAGCAAATTTTGGACAAATATAAATATAATGCAAAAATATTTAAAACTTTACGAAACAGTTCAGCGATTTATGCTAGCATTTCTAATTTCCTATATGGTTGAAGCCGGTTTCAGTCACGTAAATTCCATGTTAACTAAGTATAGAAATAAATTAAATGTGGAGTTTCGGGGGGAATTAAGATTAAAATTGACCAATTTTGAACAGAATATAGTGAACCTTGCAAAAAAACACCAAGCCCACCTATCTCATTGATTAAGAAGCAATAAATCTGTAATTACTTTACTTATTATTCTACTTATTTATAATTACTTTATTAAGGTATTTAAATTTCAACATTAATATATTTTTCATAAAACTATTGTTAAACAATGTACTATTACTTTAATAAATGTTTAAAATAATAAAAAAAATGTACAAGCACAGTATCTAATAGAGTTTTATTTTAATTAACAGAAAAGTACTTTTATGGGGGTCGATGAAGATTTCGAAAAATTATATAGGGGTCAATAATCAATGTTTGGCAGCCCATGGTCTAAATTATATGTCTTGTAAATAATTTCATATGCAATTCTAAAACTACTAATATTTCAATTACTAAAAAACAAATCGATTTCACAAAACTTAATATTTTTTATAACCATTATTAAGAGCACTAACCGCATCTTATATACACTTTCTTACTACTAGTTAATGGATACGAGTGAAAACCAAACTTTCGATATAGTGATAGTAAAAGCTTTTATGCTTCCCTTTCCTGTTCAATTTTTTCTCTTTTTTCCCCCTCTTTACTTTCACCAAAAGATAACGTATCCAATAATACAAACTTTCTCTTAAAAATAAAAGAGTATTTTTGAAAAAGGTATCGATCTCGGGCACTATTTTCTCACAACTTCGGAAAACCGAAAAGACATTCCGGATCTAACACAAAAGCAGCACCTTTTCTCCTTTTAAAAAGTTAGGGAAAGGCGAAGATAGCTTAATGTATTTTTAGTTCCACATTGCAGCACAATAGTGATAGCGATCCTATAAAAGAAATATTTCTTTTATTCTTTAATATCCCCGAAGGTCTGACGCTCTATTTTATCCAAACACAAAATAAGAGAAAAAGTTCAAAGCTTTTTAATAGATGTGTTCGATGGATAATGATAGCATTTTGTATGAAGGTCCATCAATTTTAATCATTTCCGTAATCGTTGGCTTGAATCTCATTCTAAAATCGAAACTTTTAATCAGAGGGAAAGAGTTTGCTTTTTCATGTATTAAAAAAAAATAAGAATTTTCTGACGTAACAACTACCTATACAGTTTAATTCGAAATGTAAAAAATAAACCTCTTACGAAGTAGATAATTGATGAGCTTTGTGAAAGAAGATGGTGACCTTTAGAAACAGTAGCTATAGAATATGTAGCAGCAACGCGAAACTGCTAATAAAAAAAAATTTCTATTAAAAACAGTTTTAAAATAAAACGGATATTTAGTGAAAACGTAACTTATTCTTCTTAATTAAGTTTCTTTTAATGAATAATATATTCTTTTCGAAACATTTAAGAATGTTGTAAAGACAAAGTGGAAAGAATACTGTTCTATACAAACTGAAACGAATAATGTTCTATACAAATGCAAACCTTTCTTACAAAATACTATAACAAAAACAAACATTCTTTCTAGTTCGCATAGGAAATTGTTCTATACCAACTAGAAAGAATACTGTTCTATACCAACTAGAAAGAATACTGTTCTATACCAACTAGAAAGAATACTGTTCTATACAAACTAGAAAGAATACTGTTCTATACAAACTAGTAAGGATACTTACTGTTCTATACGAATATAAATTAGAAAAAATATTGCTCTATACTAACTGGAACTAATATTGTTCTATACAAATAGAAACTGGAATTAAAATTGCTCTATACAAACTGAAACAATACTGTTCTATACAAACAGCTGATCATATTATGTTTTTAAGCTCAATTTGTTTAATTTTTTAATGTCATTTGTTACATTCTTTCACTAATCTATTCAATTATATTCAAATAAAATAAGGTTTGATACCTACTGGAAATATAATAACTAGAAAACAATATAATAAACTTGTTTAAGCAAGTTAGGAAGATAGACAATCATTTCGGGACTATAATTAATAATCAATCACTATCAATGGCAAGACTTATATTGAAGGGAAAAAAACTAAATCAATAAAATTACAAGAAATTAACGCAAGATAAATTGACCAATGCGAAGAAGACAAGTCAAAGAAAGATAAAAAGGTTGAGTGGGACATAAAAAATATTATATAAGGTAGAGTAAAAAACGATAATGCTACAAAATAAATAAAAAAGAAAAGAGATTTATAAATATATTTTCTTTCAATTATTTAACAACAAACTATAGAATGTAATATTTTTCTTTTAATAAAATGCTTTATTATTGCTCACCATTTTGCCTAAGTTTAATAAAGAAAAAGTATTTCTTTTATCACTTTCAGTAACTTTGCGACTTATAACCAGTAAAAAAAATAAATTTTTGCATGCATAGAAAAACAAAAATAATAAAATAGAACAAATTAATATCTAACGAAAAGTATTTAAGACTACTTTTTTTATTTTATCGATTATTTCTATTGAAAAGAACATATTTGACACTTTAAACATTATAACAAGATGAAATATTAAAATATCTTTTTTTTTTCATTGTAAAAGTTTCAGTGTTTTAAAACTTTACTACGAAAAATATTTTTAGAAAAAAATATTAAATCTACAATATTTAAGGAAGTAACTATCTAAATATTTTTTTAATGTTTTATGAAAATCAATCTACGTAACAAGCCATAATAATTATTTTTTAAATCTCTCCATCCCCATCATACTTCAAGGAAAACAAGAAGAAGAGATTTATGAGAAGCTTTCAACGAGTATGAAGCATTTTTTTTTACGCTGCCCAGTTGAATTTTTCTGTCACTAACAGGAAGGAAAAAATGAAGTAAAAAGTCTCTCGTAACGAAATATTCTTTTTTATCCTCATTTTATCAATACTTTTTTTTTAGTTTTTACTTCACCTTGTGCAGCCAGAAGAAGTAAAATAGAACAAGCAAGTAATATAAGTATAAGTTTGTACTTCAATCAAGAGTCAGGAGCTTGTTCCAAAAGCTCTTTTTAAACCTAAATTCTGAAATTAAGCTTGAAAAAAAAAATTATTTATGAAAGAAAAGTTAAGTAACACAGCATTTTGAAAACAAGTTTTCATATTTAGTTTAAATGTTTTGAAAGTCATATTCTTTATTCAAACTTCGTAAAAAAAAAAATTGTAAACAGATTCTTTGATTTTTTTTCATATAATACAAAATATATATCTGACATTAGGTTTAATTTCTTTTTTTAAAAATTTGTCTTCAGTGAATCTTCAAAAAAATTTAAAAAATTTTTCTGGGTGAATATTTCAGTCACTGCCTATAATGTCTCTCGATGGCATATTCCTTTGAATTCTCATTTTATCGTTTATTTATTTACTTTTATTTTACATTTTTATTTTATTTTTGTGCAGCCAGAAAATGGGTATATCCAAACATATGATAGGCAGTTGATTTAGAAATTTTCTAGACTTTTATATTAAGTCTAAAAAATTTCTAAAGATCGGGCAGACCAGGTTATATAAGTATTTAGTTTCTAATTAATTTAGTAGCTTAATTCCAAATTGTATAAAAGTTCCTTTTATACCGAAACTTTGATATTAAGTCTAGCCATTAGGATTAGAATTATTTCATTCTTCATCAAGGCTAGTTCAAACTAAATATGCTTTTCAAAACTAAATTTTTAGGTGTTTATTAAGCATCATACTAATATTAAGCTTCGTGAAGGATTCTCAACCAGAGCAGCTTCTTCCTTAGTTTCTTGATTCTTTTAGCTTATTTATCTTTTACCGAATACAGCCTTTTTAGCTAATAAATGTTAAGTTTATTTTCGTTAAAAATTTATTTAATCATGCATTTTATTTTTCTATAGAAACAGAAGTGGAAAGATAGTTGACTAAAAAAAACAAGGCAAAAAGCATTAGTTTTATCTACTAAATTTGACGAACTAAAAACAACTAAGTCCAAAATATTCAAGATGATTTGCAGAGAAATGTTTTTCATACAGTTTTCAAATCTTAGTCAAAAATTTAAACAAAAAAGTAGACACGTAATGGGACATATTTCTCACAAACCGTTGTTTTTAAAAATAATAACGCCCGTATTGTAATCGCTGCACAAAACACAAAGCTCTTCATAAAAAAGTTTCTAATACTTTTGTAAACCAAAAGGTATCTACCAAAAAATTTATATTTATGTTATACAGATTTTCAAACAATATAAGATAAATCTAATAGCACGAATCGAGTGCACACAAGTCATATTAATTAACATATAAGTTTAAAAAATTTAAATAAAAAAATCTAAATGAAATCCTCTAACAATTAATTGTAAATCTCCAAAAATAAAAAATGAATTTAAGAGCAATTTTAGATTTTTTTTTTTTACTTTTAATTGATTTAACTTTTAACTATTAACTACCCTATTTATCTTTATTAACACTAATGATATTTTTAATTTCAATATTCCAGAGTTGCACTGAAAAATTTCCATTAAATTTATATTAGTTTTAAACGGATACATACAACATTGTTTTTTAATTTTTATTTATTTATATGTATACATGATCATCAAGACAAACTTATTGATTCATGTTTGTTATTATTTACTTCGTAAATATTCCGTTTGTATTTCTTAAAACATCACATTTAAATAACTATAATGCCTATTTTTTATGTATTAAATACATAATTTAACCATTTTTCATGTATAACATACTTTCCGCTAGGAATAAGATATATCATATTTGAAATTTCTACATCCGTGTCAGGATGTTCCATAATAAAATTTTGATAGCAGAGTAAAATATTTTTGACACTTACTGCCACTGTTGTTAATTTCAACAATTTACTAAGATAAGAAAGTTACTTTTGAGTAACTTTGGTAGTAGGAGTGTTATATAAGCTGGTTTGCTAAGTAGTGTTATTACTATTTAAGAATCAGAAGGAAAACATGTAGTGACAAAGGAAAAACACTCAACAATTTACTCGTGCAGATTCTCAGCTAAAAATTATCAGTCCACCTCGAATAGATAGATTGCCTTTACTCAGTTTAGGCAAAGCATAGAAATCTTATGGTGATGGTGGTGGTTTCAATGCCACTTGCCACACGGCAAGCCTGCTTTGTGAAACCGAGCGAATTTAAGGCAGAAAGTACATTTCTTGTTATTTCAGTGGCGTCATTCTTTGGCCAAGAATCAGACTTCAGCCACACACACGTCACTCATACGTCGCACCCGTTCATTATAAAATGTCGTATTATTTTCACTGAAATATTTTTAAACTATACTCATTAAGACGAAAAAAAAAAAAAAAAAAAAAAAACTTCTGACATAAAATTTGATACTTTATTTACGAAATAAAACGGTACGTATGAGCACCATTGGCCAAATCAATGAGCAAATCATTAGTTGAAAACTAGTTAGTTTTTCTGACAATTGTTTTATTTTATCTTCAGAACTTGTAACTTTAATCAAAAATAAATACTTGTACTTAGTCTCAAATGAAATAATTATTTATTTTTAACAAGTTGAATTGAGTAATAACCGTTTCAAGTTTTTAAAAAAATATATATATATATAAATAAATAAAATGTAAATTTTAACATTTTTTAACAGTAAGAGTTTACACCAATTGAATTACTAATATTTTACAGATATCTTCAAAACCTTTAAAAATAGCACGGAAACAAAATTAATGAAAAATACACGTCACAGTGTTATTAAAAAAGGATTTTTTTTTTAAATGGTGCACTTAAACCCCTTTGACCAAAAATAGGTTAAAGCTTCGTCGCAGTACATATTTTCTAATGATAATAAATTGAAAGTTAAAAGAGCTCTCTAGTAAATCAGATGAAAAGGAAGAAGTGCGGTGATGCTACTTAGTGTAACAGCCGATCCAATTTGTCTGACGGCAAAGGGACTCGAACCCATGATCCATCTCGGCACTATTAAAAATTTTTTACCAATTTTAACAACCGATAAGTAAAAAGTAACAGTACATTGATATTTTTATATACCATTGAAACTGACAACGGCAATCGAATTTATTTGATTATCGAACGAAAATTGATAACAACGGAGATCACTGATTAATCCAAGATTCGAATTTCGTAGTTTCCGGGAGGATTTCCAGAGAAATGATATTTTTACTCACATAAAACACTGAAGTTGATAAGTCTTCCATATAATTGGTAACCAATAATCATGTTCCTTTTTTTTTCTCGCAAATTTTTTAATTTAAAAAAATTTCTGATCTTCCGAGATTTTTTAAAATTAAAAATATATAAGTGATAAATATTAAAAACAACCGATCCAATTTTGAGTTTACGGCTACCATGTTCAACTCCGTCTCCTCGTAATTTTGAACCCAATCCAGTAGACAATGGAACTCCTTTATCAAGTACTGGGAGAAAATTTGGCTTCATGAAAACCTTTTTGATGGAACTAACCTGCATTTCAGTTGCATGGAGAAAAAAACCCCTTAAACCCCTTAAGGTTAGTCTGATAGTAAGAGGACTCTAACTCAAAATCCGTCAACCACTGAGGATATTTTTCGTCAGTACTGTAATCGGGCGAGCCGGGTGCGGATTGTGTACCAACTAGGGTTTCAAACCCGGGTTCAAATCCCTGGCTGATTCAAGTACAAAAATTTATAAATTTTCACTGAAACCTAAAAAAAATATGTTTCAAATTCGTAATTTAGACAATAAAAGATCTCATATCGAAAACATGAGACGTGACATTTTGATATAGTTTAAAAAACCAGCTACATGGAAACAGCCTGTTTCATTAAAAGCATCCTTGTTTAAAAATTTGCACAAAATTTATGTTTTATACTTATGTTGCCAATACAAAACAATACAAATTACCAATATCATTGCAATGGGATACCGTTGCAGTGACGCAGTGTGGGTATCTCAATCCTAATTGGTTGTTGAAACGTGGCATTTGTTTACGTTTGAAACTGTTCTTTCCATTCGATTTCAAGTAATCTAAGTCCGTCAAGTACCAATTCTCTTAACACAGACTATATTTTTTCACAAAGTTTCTTTCACTATATATTTACATAAAGACTTAACTCAAAGATATGCACGTAGCCATGTAGAACATAAACAAACTTATTACGCATCTAAGTTGCCAGGTACATAAAACAAAAAATATATCATGGTTGCAATAAAATATGTAAGCAAATAATAAATCTAAGTTAAGTAAAAGAAATAGACTAGAAGGAATCATATTTCAACGATTCATTGTATTTAATTAACCTAACGCTAATTACCATTTTAAGTCTTGTAGAGAAACGTCAGCTTAACGTTAATACTCCATATTGTTAATAAAGATTAGCTGGTGCTGACGTCATAGATCACATGAGCGGGTGTTGGTTGTCTTCTTTATGGAATGCAAGTACCCAAATATAACTAATTAACTCTGAAGATGGTCAGAAAAATAAATAAAAATAGAATTTTGAAACATAACCTTTCTCTACATAAAATATATGGAGCCGATTCCGAATATGTCAAAACAAATTACCCAACTCGGAACGAGTAATCAAACTCAAACTAAGCTATCTTCGTCTTTCACCTCGTTTTCCATTTTAACAACAGAGGTATGCTTAGGGCAACCCACCTCGAATCATCAGCTCTTCAAACTATCTAGCTCGAGGTAGCCTATAATCTTCCTAATCGAACAGGGCAAACTAGATCCAACTTCCAGTCCTCTTAAGGGATGAAGTCGCCTAGGAACCCTTAATCTCCGATAATTCAAGCTCATATTAGATTCTGGAAGTCCCAGTCTACTTTGGCTCCGGGATTCGCTAATACCTCCCATTCCAGCAGTGCCTTGAGTAAACATTTTACTAGATTGCTAAAGATTGACATTAGAGTCGCGCTTAAGAATGTTTAGACTAAGCAATTGCCGTTGCCCAAATAATTATATAACTGTGGGGCAGATACGGCACTTTTGGGGTGAATAAATTAATGCAGGATTCTATAGACTGCAATGGGAGTCTGAATAAAGGAAAACCTGTCTGGATATGAGAAGCCATGAAAAGGAGATACCTTACAAGTGTTATTTATGCTTCATAAATCTAAGCATTAATCAATTTGGTGTCATCACGACTAAAATGATAAGAACGTTTAATTATTAATGTCCGAATTACAAAAATATGTTATTGTATCGATGACTTAATATTCATTTGCCGTTTGGTTTTTTTCAAAATTAATAAATAGGTAACAATTACTGATTTTAACTTTACAAACACATTAACTTTACAAACATTTAAAAAAAAATTCTTATTATATAAATTGTTCAGTAGCAAAAAAAAAAAAAAAAAAAAAAAAAAAAATGTTTCTTCGGAAAAAGTAATGTCCAAGAAAAAATTTTTTTTCACAGATAGCTTTGTTATGTATGCTATAAATAATGTTATATATAATGGCTGAAAACTCCCCTTACTCTCTCTTGTATGCTTTACCCTTTTTACAGGAAAAATTGTCTATATTTTACACCAGCAAGTGGGGTATTGTTTTTGGTGCATTTGTTTACACTGAATTGAATGAGACTAATTGCGAGACAACCGGTCTAATATTTTAGAAGTTATAGGCGTTTCCTATACAAAAAAGTACATTTTTGTACCTGTATCTATTTATACATCTGACTTTGCTATCTAAACAATAGGACATTGCTAGCTATGTATTTTTAATGCTGAATTGAATGCTACTATCCATGAGTTAATAGAATGACTGTTTCAGAAGTTGCAAGAGTTTTTATTTATAAAAAGTCACTTTTTTAACATATACTTACGTACATACTTTACATTACTACTTAGGATTTGTCTGAATATGTAAGGTATTATTTCTGATGTATTTTTTAACGATGAACTGAATGAGACTATAATACTAACAATTCAGAAGTGATAAGCATTTTATGAGGAAAAATTACAATCTTATACCTTTTTTTATTTACGCATCTACACAGACAGGTAAAGTATTGTTTTCTATGTATTTTTTTTTTTTTTTTAATCGAATGAGACCCAACACGAATCAAAAGGGCTAGTATTACAAAAGTTGAAATGATATTTTTTTAACAAAATTTACTTTTTTTGAATTAAACTCATTATGAATTGAACTCATTTTGAAAACCCTTATATCTTCGAAAATCTTTATCCCATCAACTCGAAATTTATCTTATAAAAATTTTCATCGGAAAATGTACTTGGCATATTCAGACAGCTCTTAGACACTCAATTAAAAAGTGTGCTGAAGTGATGTCAAAACTAGTACTTTTTACGCATGTCGGCGCTTGCAACTTTCGAACTATTCGTTTTATTGAGTCGCATACAATTTCATTCGATTCAGCCTCACTTGTTGTACACAAAGGAGTAAATAGGTACAAGTGCACTTTTTGTACATTAAACACTTATAACTTCTAAATTATTCGTCCGATCTTCCCCTGATGGGTCCCTTCACTTCAGTGCAAAAAATACATCAGAAGCAATCCCTCTGCCGGTCGAGAAGAAATTCAATTTTCTCTCGCCCCCCCCCCACACCCACATTTTCCTCAATGGATACAAGAAACACAAGGGACAAAGCGTACAGAGGAGTTACCACGTATCATTTATGAGGGCATAAACAGACTTTCTATGAAAATTTTACTGAACAAAAAAGTTTTAATTAAAAATTTAATAACTAATTTTATTGGAGAAAAAACATTTTAATAATAAAAAGGATACAAAGCTAACGCAAGATGATTTTTGACAAATATAGGATATTTATTTTATATATTTAGATGTTACAAATGGTATAGAAATATATTATTTACTTTATATAGCTTCATCGAAACAAGGAAAATGCATTGAATTGATGAAGAATTAATATTTATAGAGTTTATGTATTCTTTTTAGAACATAAAGCCTGTTTAAAAACATCTCATGAAATGAAGATAAATATATGTATCATGCTGTAACAAAATCAATTTCTGTAGAAACTACGGACTATTTTCACAACACAGTTTTGATTTTAAAATTACAATCATGAATTTCTAAAATTAATCAAATTATGCGACAATATACGAATAATTTATTATTTATAAATTTTACATAGTCTAATTTGTTCATATTTTTATGCTGTATTGTTTGTTACACTAGTTAGTAAATAAACGTATTTGAAAATCATTATTAAAAAAGTAAGAAAAAAATTTAAAAATTAATATTTACGTATAATATTTCTGTGATATAGAATTGTTTTTCAAACTGGGTGCAAAATTTTAAAACAATTACTATACTTGATCTCATCAAATATCAATGTACAGTATGCATGAAAATATAATAGATAAAAATCTTATCTAAAATAATTGAAAATATTCTTTCAAATACAAAATGCTTCTAAAAGATTGCTTCAAAATGCTTCAAATACAATATGCTTCTAAATCGAACATAGGTTTTAATTAAAATACTGTTTTAAACAAATGAAGCAGAAGTTAAAAGATTTAAACTATACATAGTTGCACTTGAATTATCAGTTACAAGAAAATTTCCCGATTAAACAATCAAGAACTTTATTTAATTTCATCCAGCATATAATAGCTTCAAGCTGTCTCAATTCAGAAAATTTTGAATTGATGTCATTCTTCTCTCGCTGAAGTTAAAAATTTAATGCAATTGTTTTTTTTTTCTTTACTTATTATCATTTTAAGAACTAGCATTGAACTGTTTTGCACAGTTCCCGAAACAAAGAGCTGTTAACAAATTTATACAACAGTCAATAAAACCTATTTATTTGGAAAAAAAAGTAATAATTTTAAAACTTAGTGCATTTTTAAATTCCTATTACTTCAAATGAAGTGGAAAATTAATTCAAGGCAGTAATCTCATATTAATATTTGCGTGAGAAAATTTTATTAAAGTCTAACGAATCAATCTTGAAGTGGAATTTAATGCTTAAAAGCAGAAAAGATTATCGCATGTAACTGAAAGAAGTTTATAAATGGAAAAAAAATATAAATAAACAAATAAATTCAGGTGCAAATTAGGTTACGTTCCTCCTCTATGAAAAATAAAATATTTTTAATTAGAAAATTTCTAATTTAAGTCTTGTAAAGTTATAAACTCTAAAATTGCAATGTATGATAAGTATTTTTAAATTTGTAATATTTTTAAGCAATTTTAAATATTGCCTATTGTGTTACAGTTTTAAGAATCAGATGTGTATTGTACTTTGTGCATTTATTTTTAAAATAATACTTTTGTTTTTTTAGTTTTTAAAATGGTTTTACTAAGTTGACTTAATCTTTTCTTTCGAATAAACAATATATTTGAGAAAATAATTTTTAATGTATTTTATTTAAACTGCTTAATTATTTTTACTCACCTCATTTTTACTTAATTTTACTAATTTACAATCAAACATGGGAGAATTCAAAGAAATAATTTCTTTTTATAAATTCCTTTTCCATAAAGCACTTTTTCGAAAACTTTTCAATTTCTTTAAAGTTGATCGACAAGTTTAATTTCATCCTTAGAGAAAAGAATAATTACAATAGTAAAAACTCTAGTAACTAGCAAAATTTACTACTCACAAACTTCTACAGATAATTTAATATTATCTCAAAACCACTGTCAACGTAAACACAATCACCATGACAACATTCCTATCCTTAAAAGAAATTCAATTCTTGAGTTCTTGTTTATAATACTCAATAGAGAGATCAAAGTAATTATTTTCCCCAGATCGGAAACTTTGTTAACCTCAAAGAGTGAAAAGTTAACTACTTTCTCACAATTTGTGTACCAACACAAATATTAAATTAGAATAAATGAAGATTGCGAACCAAAACGAAAAATCAGTAATGAAGATGTGTTGAGAAACCTCGTTAATGAACCAAACATCATCTGGGAGCCAAGTCATAAGGCTGTAATCAAGTTGGATTAGGGAAGAAATCTTGCAATTTATCTAAAACTTATATCAAACATAGGGAAAATTATTACGTGAGAAAAGGAAAATCCCTTCTTAATCTCCAGTCTGTAGTTGTGGGATACGTTGTTGAAAAGAAAGAGACATCGTCATCAAACAGAAGGATTAAAAGAGATAGAAGATAAAACTTTTCAGCGTTCTATACAATAGTTCTTTGAAACTTGTTAATATAAAAAACTAGGTATTTTTTCGTAGATTCCAATAGAAAAATAGCATTTCCAAACTATTCTATTCTTTTCATCTTCGTTTTAAAGCTTAGTTTAGATATTAGTAAGGTATTTTCATCATTAATTTATCAGAGATTCAACAATAGTATACAATCTAAGAATAGTTTATTCGTATACAACTTTTAAACGTAAAGTGACCAAATGAAAGTATGTTTAAAAATATAGACGGACGAATCGCAAGAGGTTTTCGTAGTTCTCAATTTTAAACATATCCCTTCTTTTGAGGGTTAATTTCTTTTAAAAAAAGTTCCCGCGACAGAGATTTTGGATACTTTACAATTAAAATTTCTCGCGTACTGAGATAAAATTAAAATTACAAGAATATGGAGTACGACTGATATTTATGTGTACAGGATAAACAGTAGCCGTAATGAATAAATTTCGTAGCTATAATATATATATATTCTAAAGATAGATATATTTTAGTGGTCCTAAATTGAGCTAAAATAAAAACAAATAAGCCAGCAAAATTTTGCGAATCATTAATGAGGAAAACGAGGGGGGGACATCAAAACCTGTTTGCGAGTGGAACGAAACGGAAAGGTGGTTATTACAAAGAGTCCAAGTTCAACATGGAATAAAACTGATTTATATTTTTCATTCCTGCCATACTATTCAGTTATTCAATTGATTTCTATGCGCTTTATTTTCATAAACGCTTAAACATTAATTGGCCACCCCTAATATGTGTTTTTTTTTTAATTTATTTTTAAACAGAATCCTGCAATATGTATTAAAGTAGGTGATATCGGATAGATAAGAAGCATTGGCATTGCTGATAAAATAAAAAAAAATTTAAAAGAAAAACAATTATCCACACCAGTTTAGAAGAGAGATATTGTTCTCGTCTCTGACACAATTTATGGAAATTTTATTCTCTAATTTGTTTCTAAGTTCGTATATTGCTAGCATAATATTGAATGATATCAAACTGCTCAATCGTTACGAAAGTTAAGAGCTGAATTTCCACTGGCAATTAAGATGAGCACAGGAGGTGCTTCTGATATTTAATTTTTGTTAATGCAAACTTCTTACAACATCAATAATGGAAGAATTAAAATAAATAAAAACCTACATTTATTTTCTTAAATAAACTAATTTTTAACTTATATTAATTTTCTTGTTTATTTGTTTCGTACACATCGCACGAAAACAGCCTAAAACTTTTTATTCATTATTTTCATTCATTAATACTTATAAAGTACTTCCAAATTCTTCTAAAAATAGCTTCATATCATTGACTCTTTAATTTATAAAAAAAAAACTTATTTTCCGAAGAATCGAAACTGAGTTGTTTACGTTAAAAACTCTTATATTAGAGTCTCAAAAAATCACATTTTGATTTTTTTTTTTTTATGAAATTAGTTTCTCTAAATTACAATTAACTATCAAACAAGCTATATGATCAACAGCAAGCACTTAAAAAATATCTCGTAAACATTTTCTTAAGAGTTACATCTCTCCAAAATAATAAAGTGTACAAAAAATAATTTTATTTCTTTTGCAAAAAAAAAATATATATATATTCAATTGATTCAGATGATTTAGAAACCAAAGATCTTAATCATTAAAAGCACCCCTTTTTTTGAAAAGTATTGTGCTGTCTAATGTCATCAAAACTTTGTCAAATACAAAAAATACCAAGAAAACACTAATTAAAAATTTAACTTAAAATCAGAGATGGCGAAGGTAGAAGCCTCTTAATACCGCTCGAAATACAACGCAAGGAAAATATTTTTAAAAAATCATAATTGGCGGATACCAATGCAGCATAAATTGTAGCAATACAGCAAGGGCAACAATTAGTCTTTTTGTTCCTCAAAAATATATTTCTCTAAGCAGAAAAAAAAATAGATGAGCGAATCATTAATCATTTAAAAATAAAACACTAGAAAAATTTCCCCAATATTAATCTTCCTTTAAATTTCCTAAAAAGCATAAAATATTATCTTTGTATATTCCCCGCTAAGTATTAATCCCCAACAACCTGCTATTAATAGCTCTTTAATTCAGCTGTCAACAATTCATATATCTATAGCGTCAACTTATGGCCATACTTGCTCCAAATATGCCCATTAGTAAGTGATTAAATAGCTATTAAAGTGTTGCAGCGAGCAAAAGTTTTGAAAGCGATAATGAACGTCAAGTCTAGTGTTCTTTGGAGATAAAGACACTTTTAATTTTTTTTTCCTCTTTTAATAATAAAAAAAGAATATTTAAACTTTTTTTCACAGATTTGACATTTTTATTAATGAAGGGAATGCATGATATACAATTATTTTTTAACATACCGATAAAAACAAAATGAGAATTATTAACTAAATATTATTAAAAAATTATACCAAGGAAAAAAAAGTAGGATTAAATTCACAGTGCTTATGATAAATCATATATTCAAGATAATATTATTTGAATAGTATTCAACATTATACTATTTCATACCTTACAATTTATTTTAGATTTTGAATACCAATGTTGTTTTAAAACAGAAAAAATAGAAAATTTTAATAATAAAATGATTTTTCCGAATAATTGCTTATTAATGGTTTGCATCATCCTAATAATATCAACATACACTGATATGTTGGTATATATATTTTTGAATTAAAAATACATTATTATTGCATTCTTGTTTTTGTTTAATGCAATAAATATAAATTACTTTTAGTAGTTAATGATAATGCATGTAATTATAACATATAAATAATAATAAATTACAAAATACTACATCCCTTATATTTTTTCTTAAAAAAATATTATTTATAAAAATAAAACATAAATAATTTCCCTTTATTTACACGTACTTAATCAAATCTAGAAGAAAGAAGTTATATAATTAAAACATGTCTTCTCTATTTAATATTTTTTTTTAAAACAACTACTTTTTTTTTTATTTAAGCATCTCTACCACTGTTACGTTATGTACAAGTTATCTAATTACAGAAACGCAAAATAAGAGCTTTCTTTTCAACTGGAAAAGAAAGTGACGTTAAAATATTCCAACTGAATAACTAATAGGGCGATATTTTTTTTTAAACGCTTAAAATCCGTTTCCCTGGCTTAAAGCTCTTAAACTCTTCGAAAAATATGCTTTTTATACTAATATGCACTATTCTACTTCATTCTGCCCAGTTTAAAAGCCGTTTAAATACACATAAAAGTGTAAAAAAAAAAAAAAATTTGGAAGATGATCTTAAAAAGCTTCAAGGACATAAATCTCAATGAAGGATTGGCTGAATTTGCGTGCTATAAAATGGCGGAACTGAAATATGCTTATATCTTTTCTGACATTAAGCAGCATCCACTAAAAAAAAAAAATTTGCATGAGATTTGATTAATTGTTGAATAACTTAAAAGAAACATTTCTCCTCTTGCAAACTATAAGTTTTTATAGTGCCAAAATATAGCTGCAAAACCATGCTTTTAGCAATGATTGTTACGGGGCAAGTTGATATTCTTTCTAAGGTGACCTTTCATCTTCATTATCAATCACGAGATTTAGTAAAACAATAAATTTACCCTACATAAGCTTACTGCCTAAGATAACCATGAAATCCCTACACCGAATGTGATCAACTTGCATAGCTTTGTTGCATTGATATTTCTACCTTGAATAGAGATTTTAATATAAGTAGATAACATGCACACTGTAAAAAATTCCGGTTCAAGTTCGAAGAAGTACCGGCACTCAGGGTGCGGGTACTTTTTACCGTGAAAATTATTTTTACTGGAACATGTTAAGGAAAGAATGACATACCGTAATTTTCATTGTAATAAGTAGCTTAAATACACTGAATCACTCTAATTAATTAAATATTACTGTAAAAAACTACGGTATAATATTTTAAGTTAAAAATGGATTTTACTGTAAAATGAATTTTACGGATGATGCCCGTACTTTAAACCATAATTTGATCCGGAATTTTTTACAATGCAGATAGATAATAAATGGTTATTTTGCATTCAAACAAAAACTGAGTTATCTATAGACTTGCACTCAATTTGCAAATCAATTTAAAAATATGCTTGCTTCTTGATAAGATTACAAAACAATCAAGTACAACTAAGGCATCTAATTTATAGACAAGTGACTCTTCATTTTTTTCCTTTCTTGTTTTTTTTTTTTTTTTTTTTTTTTTTTTTTTTTAAACTTTCAGTAAGAATAATTTCTCTGTAGAAATTATTTTACGAATTACAAGTTAATTTGAATTTTGAGACTGGACCCACTTATGAAAATTTGAAAGCTAGAAGACTTTAATTATTTTTTAAAAAAAATTTTGTTGAATGATTTTTTATTTTTAACTAAAATTACTTTTGCCTTTTCCGTAACTTCAAAATTAAGAACTGAGAAACGGTCAAAAATACACTTCAGTATTCAGATTTATTAGTCGTACAGTACGTTAAAGAAAAAACTTACCACTCTGAATAACTTTTGCTCTAATGATTAAACGACTTTTTTATAATTGATTTTTCAGAAACTATTCAACTGATTTCATTCAAATTTTCTATTTTGCCATTTAAAATTACATTCTTTAAAATAATGTCAAAAATTGTATGCCTTACGCTTCAAAATTGTTTCGACTATTTTTAAATAAAATAATAAAAAATAAAAATAAAGTTTCTAATATAAAGTTATTTGTGAATAAACAAATTTTATAATTGTGTGAAAAAAAGTTTTCGCTTCGTTTATATAGTTCTCAAATCCAAATAAAAATTCGCATGATCTTTATTAAGTAACATTAATTCTAATTACTATATGAAACATTATTAGATGTAATATGCAAACGTAAAATTAACATTAAGGGATATAAACCTGACCAAACTATTGGGACCATATTTCTCAGATTGCAGTGACTCCCTTTGGAAGTCAAAAATCCGAATCTGTCGGGAAAAAAAGGTTTGTTTATTCAGATATAGTACGTTTTTGTGATTGCTTTCGTATTTTAAAATATCGTCCGCGCTAATTATTTTTCATATTTGAAGTCACCCTCTCGAGCCATAAATATTGAGATCAAGAACATAAAGATTATTCAGAGTGCTTTGTTTCCCCCCCCCCTTTTTTTCCTTTTTTAAATTTTTTTTCGAACTGTACGTTAAAAATAAATACTCCTTGTTTTTAACAGCTTAAATTTAATCGAGTATTAGTTATACAGTACTTATCCAAATAAAAATTCGCATTATCTTTATTTAGTAACATTAATTCTAATTACTGCTATATAAAACATTATTACAATTAAAAATTTAAACATTCAAAATTCAAATCTAACAATCTTCGAAAATTACGTTCTAGTGTTTAGTTTTGGTTGATTTATTTTGCTAAGTTTGCTCAAAAAGTAATTATTTCAAAACGTTTGTATAAAATGTAAAACTATTATATACTGAGGAAAAAAGCATTTTATTTTTTATATTTTATATCCGTCGTTGAACAGCCGACTCAATTTTTGGGTTTACGACTACTGATGTTCAACTCCGTAGCCTTATAATTTTGAACCAAACCGGAAGACAAGGAAACTCCTAGATCACTACCCCCAAAGGTATTGATTTGTTATGGGAACATGGAGGACTTTGCGACTCGACAGATTTAACGGGCATCAGTCACCATTTATACACGTCTTCGGACGGCGGGGATCGAACCCACTATCTTGGACATGGGCCCAGTGCCCTACCAACCAGGCTATCCTTTTTACCAGGCTAAAGTATTGAAAAAATTACCAGAATATTATAAAATATACCGTGTTTCTGGTTCTATTCGAAAACCAAAAAGCTTGCAATTTTTTACTAAAGCTCCTTAAAGATTTTGATAAAGTTAACAATGAAATATGGTCATATAATAAGTGATAAAATTTAGTAAATGTAGTAAATTTTTTTAAAATTTTATCATGGTACCCTAGAGCTTGGCATAAAAATCATTTATTCGGTTACGTCTCATTATCAGTTTTCTATTTTTTATATAATACGAGATAATAAGAACTGCAGTTTCTACAACTAGAATTTCTGAAAAACCTTTATCATATGAACGGAAAAATTATTAAATGAATAGTTCATAACCGTATATTTAAGTTGTTTTTTTTTCTTTCTTTATCCTGGTTTTTTTTTTTTTTCTTTTCCTTCTAATTTTTACCTAAAATGTACAGTACGTTAATTTTACCAGAATGTTTTTCTCCATGTACGCCGAACTAATTTCATACAAATTCCTGGATTGTCAATTTAACTTACGTTTGCACACATAAATTTGAATTATAGCTAAATCAGATTAGAATAATAGGTAAATTAAAATGATAGACAAGTATTAAGGCACATAATTGCAACGTATATTTAAGTATTTAACATTGCCATTTACTAGCAATGAGAAATTGATAGAATTTAACAATTCATTAAATTCTTGCCTACCTTTAATTGATTTTAAACAATATAACTAGATGGATTTTCCTAAAATTTCCTTTTTTGGTAAAAATGAAACAATTATTTTAGCCATGAATGAGGAATTTATAATTATTGTTATCGAAATTTTTTTTAGAAATATTCAAGAGTTTTTAAAATAAAAGGTAAATATTTTTTTCCACATTGTATTAGATATTTTTTTTATAAAAAAATCATTGTTTATGAAAAGAGTAAAAAATCTATCAACAAAAAAAATAATAAATAAATCGATTAAGAATCAATAAGAAAACAAACATGCAAAGAAAAAAATCGAATAATGAATGGAGCGAAATAACAATGGAATAAAAATTCAAAACGAAAAAAAAACGGCATGCTATTAACACAAACATAACAGAAAAAGTAAAAAAAGAAAAAGAATGTTTTTCTTAAATTAAAAAATAATTGAAAAATATTAACTTCATACGTTATTACCTACTTTAATGTGATAAATAAGAACGAGCCATTCATTACATCTTATAAAAATTAAATTTTTTCTTTTTTAAAAAATCCTCCGCGGTTTAAAATATAAAAACGGATATAGTTGAAAATATTTCCAATTTAAATTCCCGACGACAAAATTTATGGGTGCAGAAGATAGGGATGAATTGTGAGAGCCAAGTATTAAATTATTTTTAAATTTATACTATCAATTAATTGCTTTTTAAACAATTACGTATAGTGGAACAACTGCTTCATACTTTTTATTGATAAAATATGCGAAGAAATTTCGCACGGATCATATATACTTACGACTAACTTAACCGATAACAACGACAGGCTAATGAACCCACAAATCAAAAACTGGACGCTAAAAGTCATAAACATGCTTTTATTTTCTTTCTTTAAGCGAACCAAGCACATAATATTCCTAGTTTATTACAAATAACTCACATCAGTTTTATGATTTTAATTTTAAGGCTAAAGGCAATTTGGCTGCATTTTGATGTTATCCTAATTTATAGCATATCTGATGGTACGTGGAACTGTTTCTGAGAAAGCTGTTAAAAGTTTTTTTGTTGTTCTTTGCTGTTAGATATTAAAATAATTTATTTTGAATTTTAAGATAAAAGACATAAACATTATTAAATTAATTTATAATTTGCCGTAAGAATTTAAATATTAAGTGATAACATATCCTCACAAGCATAAAATTTAATGTCTTTTGCAGTTTATACTGTAATTTTATCTTGTAATTTTCATCTCTTACAATTCTCAAAAGGTATATTTGGTCTGCTGTAAAAATAAAAGTTTAATTCCAATACTTACTAAAATAACATTTTCGTTCAAATTATTAGCAACACAAAAATTTTAGACACTAATTTTAATCTCCACATATAAATATTTTTAAAATGTATAAAGTACAAAAAAATAAAACCTTTTAATTCTTTTGCATATAACCTAAAATCTGATTTTATGTAAAGCTGTTTCTGAGAAGGCTATTGAAATTATTTTGCTATTCTTCCTGATAGATATTCAAGTAATTTATTTTCAATTTTAATATACCTAGAGATAAAAACATAATAAAATTAATTTATAAATGACCGTAGGAATTTAAAAATTGAGTGCTTACATATCATCAATACATAAAATTTTACATCGTTTGCAGTTTTTCTGGTAATTTAAATCTCTTACAATTCTTAAGGATAGTTTGCTACAAAAATGTAAGCTTAATAATTCAAATATTTACTAAACTTACATTTTCGTTCAAATTATTTACTCAAAACTTTTACACTAATTTTAATTTTTATACTTATATATTTTTAAAATTTATAAGGTACAAACTATAAAAAGTTTAAATTTGTTTTACGTATAACCTAAAAATAGTGATGAATGGAGATTTCGAAAAGAAATATATTTATAATAAAGCATATTTACCTTGCTTACATTTTCTCTTAAAATATAAGGTACTAAAAATAAATAACTTCATTTTTTTTTTTTTTTTGTGCATGTAACTCAAAGAAGTAATGGGGGGAGTTTTCGAAAACAAAATTATTTATAATGTTGCAGATTTACCTCTCGTAGTGGATTTACGAGCTTTAACTATCGGTGCTATTGTTTCTATTTAAACTTGGATAAGCGAAGCTTGTTAGTCATTGGTCTTTTTTCGATTTTTAAGTCTGGAAGGTGCACCTTTCGTATGACAAGAGAACACCGCAGCGGTGAAAGTACGTCTTAGCTCTGAACACCACTGATAGATGGCAGCACCACACATTCATGAAACCTCTTCCTCAATTTAGACATAGATCAGAAGGTATAAGAAATTTTTTCCAGATCTCTCTACTCTGAGATTTTAGGATTTAGTACTCGATGGGTCTTAGCGGAATGGAGGATCAAATCTCGGCCCTTCCGAACCGAAGGCGATTCTTTAACCACTGGGCTACCAGGCGATAACTATCGAATAAACATTGAAGCTTATCACCCAACATCCTCTAAATACAGAGGTTTCGGAAAGTTTCCTACTAAATCGAATAAATCTAAGGAAATATAATTACTGAGCAGCAATGATTGGATAGTATTCCTGACGTTAGTAGCTTTAGGGGTGCAAACCCTCTAAAAGAAACTTAATTCAAAATATTTTTATTTTTAAATATTGAATTTAAAATTTTTGAATCATTTGTTTTTTCCTTCATAACGTATATTTCTTAAGTTTAAAGTTTACATACTTTCAAAAAACATTTTTCTTTTTCGTTCAGTTAACAAATTTTCAATTTTTAAAAAATAAAACATTCTGGTTGATGCTAGAATGTTGTGAATAAATCAGTTTTCAATAATAAACTATCCTGATAAAGTATTAGTGAACCATAATGGTCGCCATACAGAAACACTTGCACAATAAACTTCGCCAAAAATATGAAATAACAATAAAATTCAAGATAACTTTCGTTTCTTATGAATCCCTAAAAAATATATTGTTATTTCCGTTACGTAAAATAATAATAATCATATCTTATGTAGACAAATTTGGAAGTGAAATAGCTTTTAATATACTATACAACAAAAACAGACAGCTTTCAATAACAAAAATGAAGATTAATGAATAAAAGTATGCATTGATTAAAGATTTTTTTTTTCTCCGTGTATAGTGCACAATGGCAGATGAAAAGCAATAAACCTTACATTCTTGGCAATTCGTTTTCCAATAAAAGCAACCATGGTTGAGAAAAGACTTTCGATGGCAAGCAAGAGACGTCAATTTTCATTTTCTTGGCGGCGTCTGAAAGTAGCTAAAGCATTTACCTCTTTCACTCCAAGGCGATGGAAGAGATTTGCTCTTAGACAGATAGAAAGTGTTTTCGATCGAACAGAAGGTAAACAGAACAATTTGTAAGTCACGGCTACTTATCACTGCCACGTTAGGTAAATGACTAGACTAGGAAGTTCTATAAAATATTAATGATGAAATATGTTTCTTTGCGACAGGAAAAAATTCAAACTTCGAACAATTTTTTAAGCTTATAAATTCATTGTAATCATAAAACTGTTGAAGTTTCGAATTTACAATTTTCTTGGTTTTTGTTTAAGTAATCTACCACAAATACTATTAAATATATGCAAAACTATTGCACTTAAAATAAAAAATTCTTTGTGCATTACATATAAAGAAAGAAAATATACTAGACTGTGAAATATTTTGAATCAAATCACGATAAAAACCTTTTCACCGTACAATCTATTTTTACCGGAACATGTTACGGAATAAAAAATCTGAAATGCCGTAATTTTTTGCAATAATAATTACCATAAAATCACTAAATTATTTTAATTAAATAAATATTACAGTGAAAATTACTTTAAAAATTAATTTCACGGTAAAATAAATTTGACGAAGGATGCACCCAAAAGCCAGCAATTTACACCGTAATTTGATCTGGATTATTTTATGCTGCATCAATAAGCCATAATAAGAAGCACAAACAATAAGGCTTAAGGTGTATAATAGCAATAAGGCGTATGTCAAGATGAAATAAGAAAATGGATATCGCTACGTAGACCGATTCTACTGAGGACTGACTTTGAATATTATAGAGGTAAACCGAACAATTTGCCCAGGCGCCAGGACCAGATTGAAACACCCTCGGCTTATTGTATTTATTTTAAAGCATATTACAGCTTATTATTAGCAAAAGATCCATTTTGTTAATCAGAATTCACCATTTCAATCACACAATACGGTAATCAAGCTACAAATTGTAGTAATTGTTTAAAATTGTTCTAAACATTCAAAAATATTCTAATGAGAATTTTGTAATGGTCACTAGCTTTTGCTAAGGTTAAGAGTGATGCTGCTACAGTTAGTATAACGAAAAGTCCAAAGATTAAATATATCTGCCGATGGAGAAGTTCTATTAATCTGTGGATGATGGATACTAGGAATAATTCTAGAAATAGATAGAAGATACTAATAAAAGGTTACAACTAACAAACCGTAGTGATTACTAGCTTTTGCTAAGGTTGAAAGTGATACTGCTGCAGTGACACGACAAATCCAACCATTAATTTTAGCCAGTGGTAGAATTCTACTGAGCTGTGGATGACACTATGAATAATTCTAATAATAGATAGAAGATATTAATAAAGGTTACAACTAGCTGACAATGATTTCACAGATAGAAAGACAGTGCTCTTGCAATCACTGCCATTATCTCCCAATGATTGATTTCATAACACAGTACCACTTTAATTAAACAGAAAAAGTACTTATACAAACTCTATCAAGAATTATATAAAAAAATGAAATATGGCGCCTGAAAAATAAATGAAGGGTATTAAAAATAGAGTGTAGTTTTGTACTTTATTTCTCAAAAATTTATTTTTTAAAAACGTGTGATTAATGTGCTCCCCTAAGCTAATATATTACATTTTTGGTAGTTCAAACATATGTCAGTAGTTGAACTATAACTATACAACAAGAGACTTCAGCTTTTTTTTTTTTCAGTATTTAATTTTGTTCCAAGATAATTATCATTAATTTTATTGCAAAGTTCATTTGTACAAAGGGAAAGTCACTAATAACATCCAAAGTTTAAGTAACTAATAAAACTATAAATCGGTAAAATCATTAGAAAGTCTGAAAACCAGCAGGCAATAGCTAATTTTATTTTTTTCAAATAAAAACTAAGTATCAAAATATTCTAAAACATACTACTCCGCAAAATCAGAAAAATTGTTCAATAAACACAACTACACATTCCCATCAAACATAGCATTCCCGATATACTCAATTTTAATTCCAATTTTTTTTTTTCTTCTTCAAAACATAAATAGTTTGATAACATCAAACACTAAAGCTCCTTAACTTCTGAAATATTAAAAGCAGTCTAATTCACTGAAAATGGAATGTAAGGAACCCAGATTATTCAATAATGCGATAGACATTCCAGCCGTGGCAAAGGCAGCAAAATAAAGAATTTTCAACTTTAGGCGAAGAAGCTATAAAAACTCTCGCTGGAAGCAATCAACTCATCAACAGAGCATTTCCTGAACCATGTCTAATTTTTCATTCGTGTAAAGCTTTTACATCATCATCTACTTAAATATTTATTACGGTTATTAGACGATAACCCCTATTTTCAGGAACCAATCTATCATGCTATGAGACAAATTTAAGATTGGGTGAAAGGTTTTGGCGGAGGGAGGTGAAGAAGGATCGCCAAGATGGATGCCTTTGATCTAAGAATGATCATCATCAAGCGGTGGGATGCATCGTAACATAGGCGCCAAAAAGTGATCTTGTTTTTTCCGATTCAAAAGAGAATTTTTCATTTGCTAGAAATATCTTGTTTTAAAATAACAAATATTTTTATAAAAGATTTAGTTTATTAGAAACAAGAATTCGTGAACGTATGCAAATACTTTAACTATTAATATTTTTCTCGATATTTCTTTTCAATTCTAAAGAAATTTATATGTTTAATTCGACAAAATAATATTTTTTGAAGATTTAGTTGTTGTTTTTTTCTTGAAATTAAAAAAAAAATGGATAAATCTAGTAACGAAAACAATATTGAATAGTAAACATCCAATTAGTGTTACTTATCTTCAATACCCATTCATTGGATATCCAATTAGCTGCAATAAATATTAGTACCATCCATGTTCATTCAATTAGTATAAATACAGATTAATACTATCCTTCAAACACTCATTTAGTATCACTAAACGTTAATACAATCCATTGGATACAGCCAATTAGTAGCACTAAGCATTATTACCACCCATTGAACATTCAATTAGTATCACTACATATAGGTACCAACCATCGCACATCTAATTAGTATCACTGCACATTAGTACCATCCATCGGACACCCATTTAGTATCACTTCACACTATTACCAACCATCGAACACCCAATTAGTATCACTAAACATTATGTTATAAACATATGTTAAGAAAAGGTTGCTAACAATAAATAATAAAAAAAATTTCAATTAAGCAATTTATTTGAGATTACTTAAGTTATGTTCATAAAAAATTGAATTTTTATAAAGATTCAATATGAGCTTCATTTGTTGGATTTAGAAAACAGATTTTATTGAAGAAAAAATCCACATTAATTATAGTCGGTTTTATAATAAGAATTAAGGTAGCTTTTAGTATAACAAAAAACAAGAAAATTTCAATTTTGCCCCAAATTCTCTTTATCTATAAATAATTATTAAAATATTTCAAAGACATGTTTTCATTTTAAAAACATTAACTATAGTTTCAACTTTGCTTCCCATTAAAAGATAAAAGTACAAGAAAGTATCTTTCATAAAACAATTTTATATTTTCCAAATGAAGATAAGTGTTTACCATGTAAACGCTGAAACGAAAAACTACCACAAAACTCTTTTCAGCGTTAATAAAATTTCATTAAAATATTTTTTAAAAAAAACATCGTAAAATAAAATAGAAAAAGTTAGAAACTAAATGCATATTTTTCAAAATAAAGAGGAACAAAATTCTTCCAAAAGCAAAATAATGAGAAATAAAGTCAAAGCTAGAAATAGTTAACTTAAAAATATTCTCTGGAAGTAACAATAATCCTTTCCTCGCCTTACTTCGTAACATAAAGTTTTGCCTCATCTATATTTCAGTAATGTACATTTATGTAAAAAAAAAATAATAATAAAATAGGTTTAAGGTCCGTATGGACAACAATGTAACGACAAAGTGTAAAAATTTTAAGAAACCGGCTGCTGCATAGTATATATATAAGAGAGAATTGAATTTTCGCGTATATCTCTCCACCGAATTGAGATAAGACTCTTGAGAAAATTAAATTTATTTGGTTTTCAAAAATTTACGGAAAATAAATTTACTTTTTTAACCTTTGTTATGATGTTAGGAATATTGGAGCAAAATTTTCGTTCACTAATAAAGTATGTTTCTAACTTTCCCAGTATGAGTTTTTTTAAAGATAAATGGTAATATTACTTCGAAAATTTCAGGATGTTTTTGGTTAAACCAAGTTTTTAAGACTGTTTAAGTTATTATAAGCATAAAAATTTCAGCATTTAATGAACATTATCATTAGATGTGAACATTTAATTACAATCATTAGTCGTTGCACACGTGATCTATATTTATGTATTATTAAACTAATCGTTCCTTTATAATCAGATAACATTGGGTAACAAATTTTTTGATGCCTTTATACAAATAGTTGATCTTACCTGATTCGCGTGTAGGAATTTCAAATTTGAAATTAGTTTTGCTCCTAAAGCTACAGATTTTTTCTACAAATTACAATTTTAGTTGTCAAAAAATTTACAAGTTAAAAAAAGTTATGTATAGCAGGGTGTCGCGTAAATATTGCGACAAGCTTTTAGGGGAGTTACTTTTTCAATCCAATGACGTTAAACAACCCAGTTTTTTTTTTTTTTTTTTTTTTTTTTTTTTTGGATAAAAAAAAAAAAAAAAACTTGATTTTTGACATTTTTTTAGTCTAAGTAACAAATTTTAAATTGAATAAAAGTTCGTGCTATCATCGAGACAAACTAAAACCATGATTAAAATCTCCAAACAAGAGAGCGAGTCGTTAAAGGCCGTTGGACTGTAAATTAGCTGCCCGGAAATTGCGGTATACGCGGCTGGGTACTACCCTTTTATGACCAGTTCAAAAGCACTCGAAGGAACATTTCATAAGAGGAAAGCCCAGCTAGCGGCGTATAACGACGTTTACAGGCATGGGTTCCTATCTAATTTTAATCCCGATGTTAATCCCTTAACTCAGAAGTTTGTAACAACATTTATGCGACTCCCTGTTATGTATACCGTTTTTAAACTTGGACTGTTCTACAAAAAGTAGACTAAAAATTTCATTTATACAAAACTAGTTAAGAGAGAGAAACGATGGCAGATTTGAAATCAACAACTTGAAAATATCCAAAATCCATTAAAAAATCTAACACAACAGAAAATTGCCCCCCAGTGTAATTAAGACTAACTTAGTAATAATTAGTTCTAATTGTTCTTTAAACTAGTTCAAATTTTTTTTTTTTTTTTTTTGTTAATAAAAAATTTCGAGACAAAAACTAATTGAAGACCATCAATAATACAATGATCCCATGTTTAAACTCTGCTTCTTATTCGATTAGAATTATAGCTAAAAAAAAAAAAGCAGTCTGCATTTGAATACTTAGAAGAATATTCTAATTATTACTTAATAAAGCAATATGCATGCAAAGACCATTCTCTATAATTTGGAGAAAAAAATGCCCCAAAGGCATTCAAGCAGATAATCACGATTAACCCTCGACATTTTTTTTTCCCACTTAGTAGTCTCGTCTTACAAATCAGTATCAATATGCATTTAAATATTCATATTCTTATTAGAGAGGTAGAATCCTCCAATTACTCGAAGGAATTATAACAAGATATTAGTTTTTAGGATCAGGTCTTAAACAACCAGATTGTTACATTGTAACTAGATAATTACGAACGCCTTTCTTTCAAACAAAAAAAAAATATACATTCACGAATTCGTCAATTTATTACTCTGATTATCTAAAAAAAAAAAATGAAAAATAAAAAGAAGAAAATCTTAATTTATAGTTATTTCTATGGAAGGAGGATATTAGACGGAGTTTAATCACTACTGTCGCCTTTCTAATATATTGGGTAAAAGTGTCAGTTATTGCCAAGCCATGCTGGAATAAGATTTCTTTTCTTTAGGGAGAGATAGTTACACAGCTTATTTTTCGTTTAACGTTAGGCATAAATTTTGAACGAGTTAATTTATTTGAGGCTCTAATTTATTCATTCTTGCAGCTGCGGTGTCCAAGTTTGAAAAGTTTAATGCTTCAGCGCTGTTAATTTGTTTTTTAGTAAGAAATCCCACACAAAACTGTATCTATTATCCTACGCTCAGTAAAAGGTGTCCTTAAAAACCTAAAATGCTTAGATATGAGATTCTTTTTTTTTCCAATATATATCAATACAGAAAATATCTATTGATATGTAGTATTCCTGATTTTATTTTAAACTTTTCAGATAATTTAATGGCGCTAAAAAAAATTTTTTTTCTATCTCAGTTTTAATTGATTGGATGTATGTAGAATTTACTGTCAAAAGAACAAAAACAAGAAGGAAAGCTAGCCAAAAAAGAAAGAAAAGCTCTAGTAATAAGGCAAAGTTTTCCAAAGATGATATTTTTACATAAAATTGTTAAGTAATATTGTTTCCATATAGGTAGTTTCTAAATTTTCGAAATTTCCTCTTGATTTCTATACAATATAAACAAATATAACATGAAATTCGTAATATTTTGAAATGCTTGAAACGGTTATTTTCATAGATTTTAAGTCATTTCGTATAATTTCTAAATATTTTCCATATTCTGGTTTCACAAGAACTTATTGTACAACCACTTTCCACAAAGTACTTGTATATATCGTGTAATATAAGTTGAAGCTGTAATATAAGTTGAAGTTGAAATTCAGAAAACGATTCCAAATATTCTACGATTATAAAATAGTTTTAGATAATTAATCTTTTTCTCAAATAAAAAATAAATCAAAAATGATAAAAATCATTAATATACTCTAAAAAGTTTTATGTGGTGAATCATTTCATGAAAACAATTAAGAAATTGTAGTATTAAATGTGAACAAAATTTTAACATTGTTCTTATATGAAATATGAACGTAAAATTAATATGTTGCATTTATAAGATTATAAACATGTTTTATACTTATTCTAAACTTAAAATATTATATAGAACATACATTTTTTTCTCAGTTTTGCATATTAATTACGTATGTTCAGAAAGAAAAATCTCAATTTAATAAGAAATTTTACAAAACTTGAGTAAATATTTTTTAATGTTTTTGCTTTACGCTTACCGATAAGAATTAATGCTTTTGAGTTTACATCCAAGAATTAAGTAAGAAAAAAGTAGAAACATATTTTACTCGATATCGTTTGAGTTAATAAGCACGTATATATAAAAACCCGGAGAAAAAACACAAGTTTAAAAAAAAATTAAAGAAACGTAAGAAAAGAGAAAGTAGAAAAATCTCCTGTCTGTAAGCTTCTGAGTTAAGATGATTACATTTTAGCGGAGATTTTGTCAATAAATCAAAAGTTTTACCAGCACTGAAAATAAGGCTCGCATTTGCTGAACGAAAAAAAGCAAACTGTTTTTTATAAAAAAAAAAATTTTTAGAAAAAGTAGGTGGCAACTCTTGTTTCAACATTTGTCGTCTGATAAAAATACAAAAAAAAAATATTTATGAAATATCTCTTGTGTTCTGCGAGAAAACTGATTTGAAATTTAGATTAACTTGGAACGAAAAAAAACTCTCCTAAAGCTTAAAGAAATTTGATTTCATCTACGTGATTTTTCTGAATTCAGAACTAAACGCAAGTGAGAGTTTATCCATATTTCTTTTCTTTTTTTTCTTTCTCAAAGTTGTTTATTGTTTATCGTTTTATATTATTTATGGCCTTCATTTAGAGAGAAAAATATCACATATTGAACAAAGTTTGAGTCCGCCTTAGTATTGATTTTAAAAGTAGTCGAATGCTCTAAAACGTTTTGGGTAAAACTGAAAACCACTCCTGTCTTTACTGGTGTGTAATTTAAAAAATCAAAATGTAATAACAATTACTAAGTAAAATTACGGATAAACATTGTATTTATAACCATTTTACCATATTTCGTAAAATTTATATTAACGTAATATTTGTTAATTGTCTTTATAAATGAGTAAAGAAAATCTAATCTAAACCGAGATTGGAGTACACCTTCCACATGCTAGACTATTTGGCTGAAAGGTAATTCAGCTCCAATGACAAAATTAAATGCAAGGACATGATAGAAAGCTGATATAACATAAGAGCACTCCGGTGGTGCAGTCGGTTAAAGCTTCGCTCCATTTGCTTTTTGAAGAGTAGGAGGAAATGAGTTCGATCCTGACAGCCGGCAAAACAACCGGCATGTTTAGGCAGCAAGGTACACGGTAAATATTTCATGTCAGAGAGAGGAATACTAGCTCAGGCGCTGTCCACGTCGTTTGATAGGGGTCAAAATTACGTAGCATTCCAACCATGGCCGTTAAAAGATACATCCCTAAAAATGGAGCTAGGTGCTTGGCCATGGTTAGGTGATGATATAACATGGGCATGCAAAAACGGATGCAATATCTACAAAAAATGCAGCATCTGTAGCAAAAAATGCAGCAAGTAGAAAATTAGACAAATTTTTAACCTATAAAATGATATAATATGGAAAGCAGATTTTGGTGTTTCCTTTTCTTTTTATCATAATTGCATTTGGTCTTCCCCATGTAACGCAAATTCGGGTTAGTTCCGTCAAAAAGTTCTCCACGAAAGTAAATTTGTCCCATTACTTGATCCAGGAGTTCCCTTGTCTTCAGGATTGGGTTCAAATTTACAAGGCTACGGAG
Source organism: Parasteatoda lunata (assembly GCA_949128135.1). Lineage (NCBI taxonomy): Eukaryota > Metazoa > Arthropoda > Arachnida > Araneae > Theridiidae > Parasteatoda > Parasteatoda lunata. Next base: position 57,542,713 of record OX421973.1, on the reverse strand, counting down.
ATGAACATTAGTAGTCGTAAACCCAAAAAATTGGGTCCGCTGTTCAACGACGGTTATAAAATAAAATATAAAATAAAATCATCATTGCATTTGGAATTGCTAACGTATTTGTTTATAGAAATGTAAATTTTTTCAAAATATTTTCCAAAATAATGAGTGTTAATGAAAACACTTGAAAATTGTCATTCATTTGTTACAAAACGAGAGATTAAATTTTATGTGGCTGTCAATAAGTTACTCACTTGAAAATCTCTTCAATTAAGCGAAGAAAAAACACATTCAATCCCGTTTTCATAAAAACATTCTCTTTTTCCTAAAGATCATAAGATGAGTCGCACGTATCTACCTTCTTCCACGAATTTTCTTCTTTTTAAAGACATAAAATGAAATTACCGAGAAAAAAATAACAAAACAAACATTGTTTTTGTTGCCAAAGGTAAAATAAAATGAAAACATATGATCTAGTTGAAATAACTAAAGACACAGTTTTCAGCTAGATATCAATTTTGACGCTAAGATATGTCACCAACGTTTTGAAGAGCTCAATCAGGCTGCAGTAAATTGCTTAGCTAAAGGGTAATATAAAACTGGACGGAATTAGGGAAAGAGTTAGTTGGGGTGCATCAATATTCCGATACGGTATTCCATCTCATGGTGAAGTTGGTGAGTAAGAGTATTCCCAGGACCACATCGAATTTCATCTATAGGAAGCGAAAACGATTTTGATCGACACCGTTTCTTAGACATTCGAAACGGAATACGTGACGAGACTAAAAATACTCCATCCATATTTACTTTTTTACTGAAAAACATAGCACGTTCTGTATTAAATAGTCTTTTTGGTGTGCATTTTCCTATTGTAAGTTAATCCAGTCTATTTTGTTCATTAATTCATTAAACAGGCCAGGCTAGATTAACTGCAACGTCACGTTTACATTGCGTTTTTTTTAACATTTCTCAAGATGAACATTGACTTTTTATCATAAATTTATCATTTATAAGTAAATTAAGTTAAGTCAAATGCTCATAAACAACAAAAACTGAGGACACATTTAACGTCCAAGTAATATTAAACATTAACGCCATTTTAGGAAAAAATAAAAATACCCAGACCACCACTTAGATTCAGAGAGGCTGGTTAGCTTCGAATGCAAGACTAAATAAAAGTGAAAGAGGAGATATTTATTTTTAGAGATCTTTTATGTAACATATTTTTTTAATTTTTTTAATATGATGTAGTGTGTATAGAACTATATTATTTGCATAAACATCACATATAATATGGAGGAAAAAAACGTTTAAATTCAACAGGTCAAATTCAAAATGAAATCTTTACTCTCAGGACACAACTATTGTACAGCAAATTGAACCTTCCACGAGATGAAATTAAAAAAAAAAATGAAGTCTGAATATTTAAATAGACACATAAATAATATATAAATAGAGTCTAAATAAAATTGATTAAAATCTTCCTTAAAATTTATACTCGGACATTTGAAAATAAATTTCCAATTATGACTTGCTAATAAAATTTTTAAATTAATAATAGAATTTAGTTCTTGTAAAAATATATGGGGGATAAATTAATGATTTATATGATAAGTTAAATGGTAAAGCGATATAAATTAATAATGGTAATTCAAACATCAATCAACCACAATAAGCAAAATATTTTTTTTATTCATGGCTTCTATTCGGGTAGTTTTTACAAAAAATCTCACATATACTAGTGATAAGAAAATAAAAACATAAGATCTTGCGATAAACCAAACATTTGGTAAATCAAATATTTTATTCTATCTAGATCTAAACACTTACAATAGCATTTGTTTAAATTTTCTGTCTTTTCCAGTATAGAATTCTAAAATTTTATTCAAATTTATTGTATGTGGGTATTGATTTATTTTCGAAGAATGTTAAACAAAAACAATTGAGATTTTAAAGTTTAAAAATGCTCTTAGTTTAAATTTCCACGTAAAAAATCCTACCTTAGATCAAATAATAATAGTCTAATGATATAGTGCCCAACAAAAAAATACAATGCATCTACCAGAAACCCAACGTGTTCATTTGAATGAGCTCAGAAACCAGATAGTAGATGGAAGATCAATAACCATTGATGTATTAGAACATTCTAGAAGATAGGAATAAAATAAGGAAACTTTCAAATTCTTTTTTTTTTTTCGCGTGACTGCGATGGAAGCTGAATAAATGGTGGAATATTTTTCTCTTTTTTTTTATGAATTCAATTGGTTTCCATACCAAAAGTCCGTGAAACAAAGGAAGCTATATTCGATACCAGGCATAGATAATGAGATCGAACGAATTTTCTAAATTCGATTCGATAAAGTTTCTAGATTCAATCTCAGTGATCAGAAACAAAATTCTTTTTTGGGGTTTAAAGTATTTTCTTGAGATGGTGGAAAGATTTTCCTAATAATTCTCAGAAAAAAACCTCCAATAAAAAAATAAAAAATGTTGATTGTCACTGAATCATTTTTCAACATTTATTTAATTTTTTTTTTTCAAGAAGAATTTTTTAAAAAAAGGGGGGGAGCGATCTTTTTAAGGATAAAAAAGAAACAAGACAAAAAAAATTATGCTCGGTGCGTTAAAAAAAATATCGATTTCGTAATGACTTGCATCATATTAACTAAAACAGCCGACACTTAATTTCCGTCCAACGTAAATTTTTTTTTATCCAAGTTTAAATTTTTCAAACAAAAAATATAAAAATAAGTAAAAAAAATCAAACAATAAAGAAGTCTTAATGCTAACTTATTAAAAATTCTGTATTTATTATTGTTAAAAATTAAAACCTGTTGAAACTTTCGATAGTCAGCATCAATGATTAAGTATTAAAACAAATAAATTTTTTCTACAATTTTTTACTCCAACATAAATTAAAAACTGATCATTTTCCCTTATTTTTATTTTTATTTTTTTTTACATTAAAAAAGAATCAAGAAAATAAAGTAAAAAAAATATTTTTATGCATGATGTGTTAAAAAAATATCGATTTCCTATTTACTTGCATTAGTAATAATTAAAACAACAGATACTCTCGTAAATATTTTAACAAAGTTTCAAGTTAAGTTTTCAAACAAAAATTTTAAAAATAACTAAAAAGCATCAAACAATAAAAAACCTCCCAATATGGTTAGGACTCGGGTTCGAATCCCGCGACTGCGAATTCCGCTCTCAGCTCGCACCGACCACATAGTTATTTTAGTGCCGACATAGTTATTTTAGTTTTGTTCGAAAAAAATAACAGAATTTTTAATTAATAAAGGATTTTTTTTTTCGAATAATAATTCGTGTTTGTTAAAATAACAGGATTTATTTACTTAATGCTTAAAACACAGGCGTCCATTTTCTGAGAAATAAACTGTTTTTATACTGGCACACCAGTTGACAATTTTTTGATTCCTGCACAATTTCGTATATTCTGAATAGGATTCGCATTTCTATCCGATTTCTTCAGTATAGAATAGAATTTCGAGCCCCTTGCAATATTTTCCATTCAGAGTGAAGGATTTTTTTTTTTATCTTTATAACCAATAAAAAATGATATTTTGGAAGTTGCAGGAGTAGGATTTAACATGTGCCAAAGTATTCAACAATGTTTATAGTATTTTTAAAAAATAACTTTCGTATTCTTATAAATATATAACTTACAATATGATTCTTTTTTTAAAAACTAGCAAACAAAATTTGTATTCCAGTTATATCTAAGAACATAAAAAGGCAAAAAATCCATCTTACAGACTGTCTTAATAAAAATAAATGTAATCTGAATGAACAAAAATTATTTGTGAAATTCGCAATGAAAATTAAAATCAATTTTCGTAAGGAAAAAAAAATACATATTTTGCCCATTAGAAAAATGATAAATTAAAAAAAAGTATTTCGTAGTATAATAATTATTAAAAAAAATTTGCGTCGGTACCTTCATGGTACAAATACCAGTTTGCTTCGTTAAATCTCAATTAATGAATAAATTTTAACTGCTGTCCAAAAGTTTTAGGCTCATTAGCGTTGATGTACAAGTAGCAGCTTCTGCTAGTGGTCCGCATGATGTAAAGCAATTTTCTAATTGAATCTGTTTGAATTCCCGTCACCGATGCTAACATTGAAATTACCTTTCCCGTTCCAAAAATGTCGAGAATGTTAATTCCTAAAATTAATTTATTGATCTCGTGTCAGAAAAGTAAAATTTATGAAAGAACTATCTCCGTCAGAGTGACTTTAATCTCAACAAAATTAGGAAGATACTTAGTTATTTGTGGCTGGGACATCTTTTTCAATTAACGACAAAATGTAAATGACTTCCTGAAAGATAATGTGATTTTCCTAAAAAAAAAAATTATGTAGTCCAGTTAATGATGCTTAAGAAGTTTTTTTTTTTTTTTTAGTTTATCAATTTTTCGAATACTCTTTCAAATAATTAAAACTTTTAGTCAAGTCTAAATTGTTTTATCGTATGTGGTTAACTTAATTCTTTTTTAATTTTTGGTTAAATAGAAAAATTGAAAAGGATTTTTAAAATATCTTTCATCGCGTATAAATACAAAAGTAAATGTTGAGAAATGTATGAATATTAATATTCTCGGAAACTTTTGTTAGATTTTATTTTTGACTAATACACTGTTATATCGTGTGTATTTAAACCATTCACAAGATAAAATTTTCCGTTAATATGGGAACGATTTACAGGAAATTTTGATTTTAAAATTTCAGTTCTTATTACCACACACTTAGATCAAATTTTAACACATATTATTATTTAACATTCATTATTAATTGCCAATTTTACCAAGATCATTACCAATGCACTTCGGTAAAAATTGCCGAGATTTCTGGCGTTCCTAGAGTCAGAAGTACGGTAAATTTTACCATATTTAAAAAGTTTTTACGATACTTTGTTTCTCAGTTAAGTTGACGTATTTCTAAATTTGTTTTTTAACTTATGGGTTAAACAAAAAATATTTATTAATTCTGAAATAGGTTGTTTGAAATATATTCAATGATGCACGAAAAGAAGAAGAAATGTTGAAAAAATACATTAATGTAACTATTCTTTTTAACTTCTGTTAGATTTTATTATGCATGCAAGGGCGAAAGACTAAGTAGCAAATAATAATAATAATAATACATTTTCATGTGAATACAGAAAGAAATTAATATAAAAAATATGGGATGAACGCATATCTAATTACGTTGCCGTACTTTTTTATTTCAAAAAAGTAATACGTTTAACCAAATTATTTGCCACATTGTAATAAACAAAACAACAAAAATATATACCCCGAAAGACGATATATTTATCATGCTTCAAATAATCAAACAACTTAATTAAAATTATTTCATTCTTTATTCAAATCAGCAATTATTTGAATTGTGTAATACAATTGGGTTTCTTTAGAAACATAGTTTCAAGTATCATACACTCTAAAAAACTTTGCAAAACAATTTCTGATGAAAATTTACTGCTGTTCTAAACGAAAAATTTATTGTTTGTTAGAAGAATAACAATAGAATTCCATCTTTAAATGCTAATAAATTTCAGAACATCAATTCCTGATGAATCGATTACAACTTCTTAGAACCAACATGCACGCCAAATTCAGATTTAAAACTGAATCTCGATCTCCCAATATGCCAAAGACAGAAAAATATCGATTATTGAGAAACATCAAAAGCTTTGGTAATGCCAATCTAATCTTTAGTCGCCAAATTCATCTGTAAAATCTAGATATCCAAACACCGTATTCAGTTCTCAATCAATTATTCAAATCAATCCCTCACCCAAACCTTTTGTTGTACGCCCAGATTTTCAAAGTGCCCGCCCTGATACCTCCTTCAAAGAATCATTAAGACATGGAGTAATGGTTACACACGAAAATGGATGATTCATTTGCATATAATGTGGTCCTCACGACGTTTGTTAACTCATCGTCATTCCTTTATTTCAATAGACCCCTCCATCTTAAGTTTCTCAAAGGAAGTCTCTTTCCAAGAATTCAAACATGGCCGTCTCAAAGCCGCTGAACCATTTGGCTTATGAGCAATGTATTTCATGAATTCACAAGTCGATAGTTTCGAAAGATTCTTTACATTTGAATTAATTTAGATCAGATAATAAATAAAGTAATTAATCTATATCTATTCTTGAATTTGGAGTAGTAGAATTTTAAGGAGAATTTTAAGGTGATGAACTAAGCTAGATTTAATGTATATTTACTAGATTTAATGTTTGGTTTAAAAATAAGTTTATTTTGATTGAAATTACAATAGAATGAATATCCTCATCATCAGTTCGACAGCCTCAAAAAAAAAAAGGTTATTAATGTTTCAACAAAGTTATTTATAAGGGAGTTCCATACATCTGTAAGCTATTTCAGCATAAACAGATTGCATCAATAAAGAATGGAAATCTATAAATACAACGAAAGTCAATCTATCAATCAATGGAAATATTAACTACGATGGAAATCAAATTATTTATGAATTCGGAACTAATTTTATTTCTTAATTCAATGTAAAGTAAAATATATATTTCAACTCTTTTTCAGAATTTGTAAATATTCTTTTACAAAAAAAATCGACAAAGTTTTGAAGAATATACTACTTTACTTTAACACAAATAAGGAAAAATATATTTTGAAAAAAAATACCGTTTTTCAACTTTATGAATCATAAAATTGATAACAACCTTACAAGCCTCGATGCACAAAATTTATTTCCCCTAATACAAATCGTTCACATAAAATACTGAGGTCCTAAGACAATAGGATTAGTTTAGATTATCCTTCATAGCAAAACGAAAAATATTATCTATTTTGTAGCTACGTGTATGAATAAATCAATCTCTGATTTGACAAAAGTCTTTAGTTCCCCCAATTCACATCCAGGTTTCTCAGAACTTCACCATACTTTCCAGGAAAAAAGAAAACAAAAGCAGTTTTTTTTTTTAGCTAGAATAATTTACATAACTAACAAGCCTTGACACGACGCAGTTTTATATGTATATATATATAAAGACAAGAAAAACAAGAAAACTTTTTACAACATATTCGGATTGCTCCTCTGATTTTTCAATTCCTACTATTCTATGCTCCGTGATTCTATCAATTTGAATAATGTTATTCGAGTAACGTTTTCGTTAGTTTTGCGTATATCAATCTTAAGTGAATTGTTCATTTTTCAAACAGGGTTAGTTCTATTGGTGACGGGACAGCGTGCTGGGGAAATTTTACATTTTTATTCTTGATACGTGTATATTTTAGTATAAAAATTGATTCCGTACGTTTATAAAATTTTACAAAAAATATATTACATATAAAAATTTTGAAGCGTATTTCATAGGAGATTTTAGCATTTTAAACAAGAATAAGACTCCATAATGCAATAGGCTTCATTTTTCTTTACCGTTTAACTCTTTGACGCAGATGGGTCACCGGTGATCTTTTATATGTATTTTTTACTTTTAATTATTAAAAAAAACAGTCTAATAGTTACCAAAAAATCTGTTAGATTATCGGAATTATATTTGTGCTAAAATATAAAATCCAAAAATATAGTTTGAATTTTTTTTTTTTTTTAATCATATTCAAAAATTTGATTTTGCAATTTAAAGAAATTTCAAAAAAAATTATAAGTGTTTTTCTTAGATCTAAATAACTGCAAATAAGTGCAAATTTGAAAAATTATTTTTTGAAAGTCAGCCGTGCTTGGTGGATAGGTACTTTATTTACGTTACACTAGAGCTGCACAATGGGCTAGTGGTGATGGTCTAGGAAACATCCCTGAGGATGATCCGAAGACTATGCCCTCGCAATTTTGATCCACTGCAGAGTGGATGGCTTCACAACTTTGGTAGCTGGATTAAATTTGAGAATTCAAATTTATTTCAGATAAGTTACATGTAGATTCAATTTCCTAAGCATCAAATACATTTGTATAAAAATCGTTAGTCATTTTGTTGTCTTATTCAAATTGAAGCCTCCTAACAAAATAACTTCTCTCTTGAGTTTAAATGGATGTCATTAGATTCATCTAGATCCATTATTTTGAATTTTTGTATGAATTCATGTTGCACATCATGCTGCCTTGTAAACGTAGTTCTATTTCCAGTAATGGCACAAAAATATTTCGCAATACTCAAACATTTTCATAATATTAATTATTAAAGTTACATCCAATATATAAACATGAACTTGATATAGTTCAATCTATATATATATATATTATATATATATATATATATATATATATCTTATGCGGCGACAACAAAAAATCCTCATTACAGCTCTCCGAATGGCAACGTTAGAAAATCGACCAATGATTGCATCTAAAAATGTCACATGCCAAATCTAGCTGAGGTGGCTCAACATATAGCGCTTTTAAAAACGGAAACAATAACCAGAGTGAGCATTATCAGGTTGTTCAATTCAGCTGCGGCAATCTCATACTATTAAGCTAGGCAGAAGTGAGTAGATACCTGAGCGCTTGACGTAACAAATCCTTCAATTCTATAAGTGTTGTATCACCAAATGCCCAAATTAACAATTGCAATTTCAAATTAATATTGAAATGTACAGGTTTAGAATTTTCCACAGTGAAAAGTTTTCGGAACTTCAGTATTCAAAAAAGTATACAAAAGCTAGACGTTAAGAACGTATCCAATGAGCGAGCATTGGATTGCGAAGCAATCCGAAATGAACTGCGAAAGCAGTTCCGGGGGTTGGCGAGCGCCAGCGAGCAGGGGGCGAAGCCTCCTAGTATAGTTTAATATAGTTTAAACATGAGCTTGAATTCACGAGCACAGTCATATTAATCATGTACGGGTGAATCATGTATTAATCATGTATCATGTATTAATCATGTATTATTGATTTGTCTGATGACTTTTTTTTTTTTTTAATTAAAATATCCTAGTATGTAATAGCAAATTCAGGCATACTATTTGCAATCTTAAGGTATCAGATTTAAAACACACCGTAGCACAATCAAATTTTAACATATCAGCAATCACAGAAGCTTTTCCAAATACTGTTTATGAAAAAATTCAATCATTAATATTAATCTAATAACTCCCCTAATCTCTAACTGAATAAAGATCATTTTCAGCAAAAAATGAACTATCCGTTATAGAGTTTACTCCAAAATTGGAAAAACTATAATGAGATAATTGTATTTCAATTACCTGATTCTACCTAAGAGGAAGATAAAGATAAGACATTTTTTCCCCTTAAACATAGTACCAATAATTCAGTACGAAAATTTTCCACTCCTCAGTTTTTATTTATTTTACTTCAATTTAGAATGAGGAACTAGAAATGAAAAAGATCAAAATAACAAACCCACCTAATGGAGTGCGAATAATTTTGAAAAATGTTTTCAAAAAAAAATTCCTGCAACTGATTAGCTTCTCTATAATGAATCCCTCGTTAGAAGTTTTAATAACAATTCCGATTATTTAATCGATATGTTATTAACAAGAGAGAAATCAGAATCTTTTAGTCGTTAGAAGATGACTTGGTCATTATGCTTTGGAATAATCAGTGCCAAGAGCAATTACTTTAAAATTAGAAGCAAATTATGTTGTCTCAAATAACGTAATTAGTAATTAGTTGAGAAGATATGAAAAAGAAATAACATTCTCTTCTTGATGGCAACTCTCACAATGAAAAGATAGTGTGTTTAAAAAAGAAGTGTAGCGCGTATAAACTTTGATAATTCCTTGGTTGACTCTTAAACATCGGAAAAGAATATCACCAAAAGTTAAGCGAAGTAAATTACCATTTAATGCCATGAATGAAAGAAAATATTGGAATGTTTAATTTAGATATTTAAATAACTAGCGAGGAACTAAAATTAAGACAGACTTAAGTATTTGGTTTTGAAAGAAATTTTGAGCAATTAATAGTATATATGGTGTAAATTTGTGGCTCAACGGATGAAAAGTTCGCCTACCAATGAGGTGAACCAGGTTCGAAACTCAGCGGTGTCTGGTTTATGCGCATTTTGTCCCGGTCCTCCCCGATCACAGTAATCAAGTAAAATATGGTTGACGGATCATTAGTTAGAATCCACTTTCGGTCGGACTAACCGTGGGAAGTTTTCGTGTGTTTCCTCTCCATGTAACTAACGCAAATACGGGTTAGTTACATCAAAAAGTCCTGCACGAAAGGTAGTTTATCCCGAAGCTAGATTCAAGAAATCCCTGGTCTTATGGGTTGGGTTCAAAATTTTTAAGACTATGGTGTTGAACAATGATAGTCGTAAACTCTGAATCAGTTCGACTGTTTAATGCTGGTTATAAAAGTGAATCAAATAGTTCTGAAACAAAAGTGTTGGAAATTATACAAATAATTAATAGCTTAATAATAATTAATTGCTTAAAGATTCTACCTGCAGAAAATCTGTGATCGAACAGCTGTTTAAACATCAACCTTTTCGATTCTATTCTAAATGTTTTGCTTTAAGCAGGAATTGCCTGAACGTAGAAAGTGCCAATCACAGGAGTAGTGAGAGAGAAATTGTTTTACCAAACAATTAAAATTAATTCCTTTTTTTTTTTTTTTTTTTTTTTTTTTTAGTGTTACAGTAATTTGTAGCATTTGACCTATTGTAATGTGGTGGTTCATGGTAACCAAATTATTATAACTAGCATGCGTCTGAAAAATATAAAAACGTAATCACATGTAACTCGGGGAACAAAACGTTCTCTTCCATGCCAGCTACCCAGGTTAATCTGACGACAATTCGCACACAGCTTTCGTGCCTGCACTTACCAGTCCGCAAGTATCGATAAGACATTTGGAAATTTAAGTAATCGATGTTTCAGCTTCATGTAAAAGTTTTCACCAAATATTGGCTTCTTTTTTTTTCATGTTTACTAAAATTGGTCGGTTTCATTCAAAAAGTCTTCCAGCCAATGACGAATTTCGAAACTCGAATCAGATGCTAAATAACAAATTTAAATAACAAACAAATAGTGTTAATACAATTAAAAAAGTTTTGTTTAATTTACGTAACTAGTTTAAAACTATAATATATGTCAACTTGATTTATGTTGTTGTTTTCGTTAATCGTCAGCACAGCGGTCTAATGCAGACAAAGACATTCAAAATTTGCTTACTGCATTCGCCATCTTTCCACACTTATCTCTTTCTAATAACTGTTTCGGTACAGTCCAACCACCCAGTCAACCCTCTTTCCATTGTTCCCTCCATTTTAAAAAATATTTGTTTCTTGGTGAATTATGAATCTTCACATCGATAGACATGTTATTTGTGCACGATTTCATTACCTTTGCAGCGTTCAGTTATCGATATTTGCAGTTACTTTGCTCCAGAAATGGAGCTGTTACATTGCTATATTTATTGCAACTCGCCGGATCAAACGCTCTAAAATTTAACGCCTGCTCCCTGAGAAAAACAAAATTCTATTTTACTTTTTCTCGCTCATACCATTAAACAAAAACAAACAAAAAAAATTCCTCAATTGTTTTAGTTTCATAAAAAGAATTGTTCAAGCTAAGAGCCTCGATAGAGCGCCACAGATCGCACAAAAATATCTACCATAATGGCACCGCACCACAAAAACGACGCCATTTTTTGCAATGGGTTGCTTTTCTTTTTCTCCGGGAATAAAAAAGGAATAAAATAATTCTGGAGTGATTTCAAGATGTTGCGAATACAAATACAACAGGAAAAGTAGCAGATAGTAAAGCCATAGGAAGGAAAAGAATGTACACATAACAAAAATTAATGTTTCTGCAGCGGGGGAAGATTTTTTTTTTTTCTTCTTTTCCTGAAACATTCTTTCTAGTGGGTATACAGTTTCTTGTTGTCATTCTCTTTATGAGCCTCATCTTTTGCTTTCATTTCGAAGAATGCGACAGATTTTTCCGATTTCCTTCTTTTGTTTTTTGTGGTTGGCGAATTTTCACGCCTCTTTTTCCCTTCTTAGCGAAAAAGGGAGAAAAAAATATTCTATTCTATCAATAAACCTGCCGCTGAAAAAGTACGTTAAGTTTGCTTTTCTGTTAAAAAAAAAAAAAGCAGAATTTGTTTTCCTGAAATAGTGTACACAAAAAATATTTTTTTGTACTGAACAATTCATACGCTTACTTTTTCTAGGGAAATATATAATTTATTGAAAATTCCTTTTAAATGCGACCTTAAGTCAGCACTCTTTTAAGAAGAACCATAAAACAATTCTAATAAGAATTGTTTTATGGTTCTCCTAAAACTATTTTATCGTTCTTCCGCAGAATAACTTTCAATAGTTTTCTGACACTGCAAGTATTTACTAAATTGTTGTTACATTGTTGTAAAAAAAATTCATTAAATGCAAATTAAAATCTTGGCAGATTTGTTAAGATGATATTTCAACATTTCAAAGCGATGATCTTCAAGTCTAGCATCTTTTGAAAAATAGAAGTTTTATTAATAACAGTTTATTATTTTTTTAAAAAACAAATTGATTCTATGTTTTTAGAACTTAAAAAGTACACACGGTTGAAAAGTTTTTGAAAAAGCAAATAGATTTTATTTGCTAGAACATAATAATTTTATTTGAAGTAAACTTACTAAAAATTGTTTGAATAAACACATTAGTTGATCTTGTTAAAGCAATGTTGGTAAATGCTGAATTAACTCCAAAAAATTAAAGTGTTAAGCACTTTTTAAAAAGATAGTTCAATATTGAACAATAGTATCAGGCTAATTTGTTGTAATAAAGGATTAAATAATTGCTGGATAATAAGGATAAATATATTTTCGTTAAAATGAATCAGAATAATAAGTAAGCACTAGTTAGGTATACAAATAGATTCAATAACACGTTTATATGATTCAATTTGGTACATTATTGCACGATATTATCAGCGTAAACACTGTAAGAATTTTCATTCCAAAATTACGGTAGAATAAACGGCACCAGTCTTTCTAATTACCCATAAAGTTTACGGTTTAGAACATATTTTACCTTAATGGTTTACAACTGGTATGGTAAAAAAAAAAAAAAAAAAAAAAAAAACATGAATACAAAACTAAGCGGTTTTTTAACCATTCACAACTATCATAGTTCACCAAAATTTTACTGGACATTAGATCAAGGATTTTGGTTAGGTAATGGGCATTAGAGTTACGTCGTCCTTCAGTTGTACTTTATAAAATGAACCGTGAAACGTGGTTTAACTGGTGATGGGTGGATTTCTGGTTTTAAGCAGATTCATGGTGCTGCCATCTATGCGTGAATGAGAGTATCGTTTTTTAATAGTTGAGGGTAACACTTCGGGGAGTGTAGGACGCTATAAACTCTTCATGTATTATGGAATGGAGGAAATATTTTGGTGTCAACGCTGGGATTCGAACTTCCGTTCTGTCAGTCATGAGATTATGAGATTGACAGATTAGCCCAGGAACACAGTGGCTTCATTAGGCCACTGATGAGATAATTATTGGTGAGTACTATTAATTGGTGAGATAAAATTCTGGTTGTTTAACCGTTTTATGTGAAAGCAGTTAATAAACAGTTTTTCTCATAATTAAAAATTTGAATACGATCTTATTTATGGTTATTTGACTGTTTTTTTTTTTTTTTAAATACGGTAAAACAATTAAATAAATTGTTATTTAACCATTTTTTTCGATAAATTTCTAACAGTGAAAATAATAACGTAAACATTTTCATTTTTGGAAAAATTATAGTTTCAAGCAAAAAAATTTCTTAAAGCAAATTTATTTTTTTCTTAGGAGAGTGATTCTTCCCATAGACTCAGATCAATGATGATAATAATTAATCTGATAAAATAATAATACGCAGCATGATTATAGGAAGGCAACAAACATTGTAGATACTTTAATGTCAATGTAGAAACTTTCTTAAGCATCCTTGACTATCTCTACCTCGAAATACTTGACAAGGTATTTTGAGGTAGAAATTTAATATTTAAATTTAATCCAAAGAGAGACGGAGTTTTCAAATCGACCAAAACTCAGGGAGTGTTTAATATATAATTGACTGCCTTATGCTGCGTCTGTTGATCCTTTCATTATTTTCTTCTTGTCGTGGTGTTTTTATCTATTTTTCAGGAATAGTATACGAATTTCATTTCAAAGTGCTTAAATGTTTGATTTTTTCGAATTATTTTTCTCATTAAATACCGATATCAAGAAGATCAATATAGAGATAGTGCTTATCTCGGAGTGCTTATCTATAGAGATAGTGCTTATCTCGGAGTGCTTATCTATAGAGATAGTGCTTATCTCGGAGTGCTTATCTACAGAGATAGTGCTTATCTCGGAGTGCTTATCTACAGAGATAGTGCTTATCTCGGAGTGCTTATCTACAGAGATAGTGCTTATCTCGGAGTGCTTATCTACAGAGATAGTGCTTATCTCGGAGTGCTTATCTACAGAGATAGTGCTTATCTCGGAGTGCTTATCTACAGAGATAGTGCTTATCTCGGAGTGCTTATCTACAGAGATAGTGCTTATCTCGGAGTGCTTATCTACAGAGATAGTGCTTATCTCGGAGTGCTTATCTACAGAGATAGTGCTTATCTCGGAGTGCTTATCTACAGAGATAGTGCTTATCTCGGAGTGCTTATCTAGAGAGATAGTGCTTATCTCGGAGTGCTTATCTATAGAGATAGTGCTTATCTCGAAGTGCTTATCTATAGAGATAGTGCTTATCTCGGAGTGCTTATCTATAGAGATAGTGCTTAACTCGGAGTGCTTATCTATAGAGATAGTGCTTATCTCGGAGTGCTTATCTATAGAGATAGTGCTTATCTCGGAGTGCTTAGCTATAGAGATAGTGCTTATCTCGGAGTGCTTATCTATAGAGATAGTGCTTATCTCGGAGTGCTTATCTATAGAGATAGTGCTTATCTATAGAGATAGTGCTTATCTATAGAGATAGTGCTTATTTCGGAAAATTTTACAAATTTCAAAGATTCGTAACACAACAAATTTACTGATGATGGAGGGAAAAAACATCACATGTTACGTTGGCACACATTCATTTGTTAGATCTCGAATTTTTTTTGGCTAGTTATTTTTAACGTGGATTTTAATTATAGCTACATAAATAAGAATTCAGATATTATTAAAAAATCAACAGTACCTTAAATTATCATATAGACTGATTGGTAGACCAAACTCAAACCTTTGAAAACACAATATCCATAATATTTCAGTATGAATTTTGAAAGCAAAAAGGATGCAGCATTGGCTTACCTGAAAATAAAAATCACTTTTAAATATTAGATTATCTAAAATAACACATTAGATATTTAAATAGGTGCATTGGTTTAATTATTGGATAGATTTAAAAACCTTAAACTAACAATAAATGTAGTTTAAAAAAATTCGAAACCAAACAGCACACTGGGTTTATATAGAGAATTTGGTTATAGATAAACCAAACATTATCACTCCTATTAGTTAATCACAGTTTTTGATTTGATAAATCTATATTTGTTCCCTCAATTCCATTAAGCCTGGTTAAATCTTTTAATGCTGATTTGTACATATATATTAAGAATTATGCATAAAACAAAATCTTTTTTAAGAAAAATGTTTTTAATGCAGATTTTGAAGGAATGGTTTCGTAAACTACAGAAGTTATACTTTTTATAATTGTTTTTTAAAGATTGAAAATAATTATTGTAAACGAATGGACGAAATCCAAGATGACGCAACATATGGAATAATATCGATTAGCTGAATAATAGCAGAATAGCTGATAATAGAAACAGTAGTCAAAAAAATTCTCTTAATTTTTTTAAAAATTATTTTATCATAAAAAGTTTTAAAAGAAAATGCCGAAATCTTACTTTAATTGCAAAATAAATTACAACTTGTATTTGATAATATATTCACACCTGACGTAATTCCTTAGATGTGTTTACATTTTGATACATACTAACTAAAGTGAAGCGGATATTTTACTAATGCTGAAACGCATGCATGCATATATATTAATTTTCACTTAAATACAAACATTTATATATCAAATTGAATGTCATCAGATGCCATTAGATGTGAAATGAATGCAGCGGGTATTGCAGTTAGTTCAAAAACAATAAGAAGAAGGTTATCAGGATTTGAACTACAAGCTAGAATTCCAAGGAAAAAACCATATTTAAATCAAAAGCAACGCGAAAAACGAGTTAAGTGGGCAAAAGAACTCATTAAATGGTCAGAAAATCAATCGAAGCATATAATCTGGAGCGATGAGAGTAAAATATCGCTCTTTGGTAGTGATGGTAGAAAATACGTGAGACGTAGAGTAGGTGAAGCACTTCATCCTGATTGCATTGAAACAACTACAAAAAACCCAACAAATGTCATGATTTGGGCATGTATGTCTGCAGATGGTGTGGGCAGAATTCAAGTGATTGACGGCATCCTGAATGCCAAAAAATACATCGAAACTGTCCTGAAACCAAAATTGATACCTTCCATCAGGGATCTCTTCCCCAACAACGCACCATTTATTTTTCAGCAGGATTCAGCTCCATGCCACAGAGCACAAAGCATGGTTTCAAAATAAAGGCATAGATATATTACCATGGCCAGGAAACAGCCCACTCATTTGAAAATTCGTGGCGACGTTTGTAAATTCTTGTACGAAAAAAACGTCCATCCAATAAAAGACAACTTATTGAAGCTATAATTGATTCTTGGCACCATGTGATTACGAAAGATGAACTCCAAACACTCGTTGAAAAGACGCTGTTAAGCTGTCTAAAAAAAATAAGGGTTATCCTACTAAGTATTGATTGTGTAAGTATCACTTTAAAAAAATGCAAATCTAAGATAGATCTTACTATTAATTGCATAACTTTTTTTGTAATGCAAATATTGTAATACTGTATTTATTATTAAATTTCACATTAAATTACCTTCAATTTGATATAAAAACGTTTGTATTAGTGAAAATTAATATATTCTACAAGCACACAAAGTTGAAAAACATGAAACTTTCAAAAAATGTCCACACTTTCGGCCACCACTGTATATATATATATATATATATATATATATATATATATATATATATATATATATATATATATATATATATATATATATATATATATATATATATATATATATATATATATATATATATATATATATATATATTCTGCTTGTCACTGATGACATTTCTGCTTGTCACTGATGACGGCATATGTATATAAAACTAAAACGGTTACTTTTATTTATATTTATTTTTTCATTTTGCTCATTTGTACTCATTATGTTATCTGGACGTTATTCTCGTAATTTTTCCACTCACCTAACCAAGCAATAAGTTTTTTATATATAATTTTAATGAATTAAATTTTGATATTTCTTTACGTTTAAATTTATTATTATTGATTATAATATACGAAAATATGAATTGTATAAAATAATTAAGATTAGAGTTAAAATTTTGTCATTCGCTGAACAAAACATGGTTAAAATTTAAAATTGCATAAACTACAATGGAGAGAATTTTTTTTCTTCTACTGTATGAGAATTTTTTAACGAATTTTTGATATTTTCACGTCACTCATTTCGCACTAATTCACTTTTTTTAATAAATTTTTTAATTTATTTTCTGTTGAAAAATTCAAGTTTAAAAACGTTATACTGTATAGCCGGGGGGGGGGGTTACATAAATGTTACGACAAACTTCTAATGAATTAAGGACATATCATCAGGATTAAAATTGCATGGGAACCCATGCCTGGAAATGTCGTTATATGCCGCTAGCGACGCTTTCCTGTTCTGAACTGTTTGTATGCTTCTGGACAGTTAAAATAAAGGAACCACCCCTAGCCGCGTATGACGGCCTTTCCAGGTAAGGATCTTATACACTTATAATCCTGGTGATGTCACAATATTTACGCGACCCCCTGTTATATCTAACATTTTTAAACTCGTAAATTTCGACAAAAAAATAGACTAAAAATGCCATTTTTAAAATAATTTTTATCTCTAGGAGCAAAACTGATTTCAGATTTGAAATCCCCACACCCGAATTAGGCAAAATAAAGTATTTATGTGCAACAACATATTTGTTTCATATTGATGTAATTTATTTTTAAATATTTCGGAACGTTTTTGAAATCCTGGCAATTATTTTTTAATTTCAATTAAAATTTCAGAAGATATTCATCGTAGATTGTGTAAATTTAGATTTATTTTCTTTTTAAACCTTTTTTTTACAAATAAAAAATCAGTGCATTCTTCTTTCCAGCCATTAGTAACCCCTCCTAAAGCTTATCTTCAGTTGATTCCGAGAAACATTTATGTGAAAAGGCAATAAAGTCATTATCATTTTGTTAACAATAAGAAAACTACCATAGATCTTTAAGGTAGAGAAATGTGTATAAAAGGTAGAAAAGAGAATTGTAAAAGGTAATAAAATGAAACCAACCATCATGACGGTGATTTAAGAGGAATGCCTGACAAAGTGATCCTCTATCATGTAAACTGATGCTTCTTTTATTTATTTATTTTTCCAATCTATTAAAGATGAGGGGGGAAATTAGTTGCTTTACTTGTATGGTATAATATTCATAGTTCCTAAAGGATTAATTTAGTAAAACGTGGATTAATTTAATAATTTAGTAAAACTTTTATTTTACTAATAGTGAGAAATTTTGATTTAATTTTATTTACTTTCGAAAATTTACTTACAAAGATAATACATATCCAAAACATAAGATTGAAAAAAAAACTGATCATGGTAATTTTCATCGGAAATTTATTGGCAAACCTATTTAAAAGACATACTTTCTCTGATTAAACATATTTTTTCACATTCTCAAACATTCCCTGCCTATGGTTTAAGCTTAGTTGATATTTTAAGCCAAGATATGAAAAATAAGAAACCTATTTGATATTGAGAAAAAATACACAAGGGACTTAAATGTCAAAAATATTTTTTTATTATTTCCTTATCATCCAAAGCCTATTTTTATTATTCCTTATCAATAAAGACTAAAATGGAATGCATAGCATTAGGAAAGTTTTAAAAAATAAAAAATTATATGTACAGCGAACTTATAGCCTAGAACTATGGCACAAATAATCTTTCGAAAGAGAAAAAAAAAAAGTTTTTTAATTTGAGACGCTGAACTAAACTAATACTTATGTTTCAATAAAAATAAAAAATAGGCAGTGATATTTAATAATTGTTAACGTACTTTCTTATTAATAAAAAGTAGACAGCGTTTTTTTTTTTTTAAAACCAAATTATGATTTTAAAAAAAAGTTTATAAATAAAATACATAAATATGTGAAAAACTAATTTATATTTAAGTAAAATCGTTTAGTTAAAAAACAATCCCAAGCACGTTAAAACTGCTGGTATCTTATAAAGTCATAATTATTTATTTGTACTCAATAATTTAGATATAACATAATTCTTGCATTGGAATGTAATATTCCTATAAGATTATAAGATAAATTCGCGTACAATAAATTAAACTTTTTAAATATTCAAAATAAAAATGAATATTTTAATTATAGATGTTGAAAAGAATTTTTTAAAAATTATATAAATGTACGAAGAAACCTCTCTTTCTTGCTGATTGTTTAATGAAAATAAAATTTTCATTTTATATTAATTAAATGCAATTAACTATTTTATAAACTGATTGCCGTAAAAAAATAGCCGACCTTACCCCCTTTTTTCCAATAAGCGTTTTTTACGACGTTAAGACACCTTTTATGAATTGGGAAAATATTAAAAAATAATTCTAGGATTATTAATTCAATTAGAAAATTCTGAAAATATCACATCGTAATTCAACAACTCTAATTTTTATGAGAAACTCATATTTTTCCAACAACAAACCTTTTAAAGTTTTTTTTTTTTTTCTTATTCCAATTTATAGCAGTTTACAAAAATCATTCAAAAATTATATTTACAGGTAGTCTAACAACTGCAACAGCGTCCCTTCCAAATATTGATGCCTATACACAGCTAATCTTTAAGCAAATATGCATAAGCAAAAGATAATATGTAAATATGTAGGACGATTCAGTTTGTATATTTTCATGTGATAACAGCCTTCAAACGCATATAATTACAACACTTAATCAATCAGTTTATACCACAGAAATGCAAATTGTAAATTATTTAAATAGTGTTTGTCTTCTTAATTAAATGATGATATTCCTGTCAACAAGGGTTTCAGCAATTGTTGGTTGATCCCTTATACCATCTTGTAGAACAATCCTCGTCTGCCAGTTGAACGAGCCAGGCGTCAGAGCGAAAGATTTACGACGTGTGTTTTTATGAAGCATTTGCAATCACCTATGTCCATAGATGCCATAGAGTGAGTGAGAGCTCTATGGAACCCCAACTGTGTAGACCAACCTGACCTCGCTTCCCTCTTTTACAATTGCATTCTTCACCTCCTTGTGCGTTCCCAAGAGTGCAATTCATCACCACTGTGAAAGGGAATGGGGGTTGCACAAAAACGAAACTTCATTTACTCGAAAGTGAACAGGCCGGGGTGGGGCTTGGCTATGATGTCCATCTCCCTGGAGAGGGGAAGGGTGCCCCTTTATTTGTTTACTTTTTCCTATCCTTATCTGGGGCTCACCAAAGTGACTGGTGATTCATGAGGATTTAAAGAAGGTGTCTGGCGATGACAAATTGTTTTTTTATTCCCCTGTTTCTCTGCCAAACGGGACTAGATTTCGTGTGGCGTTTTTATTGCTGGATTCATTATTTATGGCTCATAGTTTCTTTTTGTTTTGCTCTGTCTTTAAATTATAATTAAGGACGGATAGATTATAGGGTCGTATTTTACTAGCTACCGAAGTAATGATCAGTACAGAAACTGTAGACTATAAACTTGGCTGAAGAAATGCCATGATTATGATGCAAATTAATGTTCTTAAAAAAATCTTTTTAAAGTTCTCCGTGGCAAGTTTTTTTTTTTCTTCATTCTTTTTTAAGATAATTAAATGTCACTACGTTACTTTCACAAAAAAGTATGATCAAACCTTCCCGAATTTTACTAATTTTATTTATTTTTAAAATTTACTATGTTTCTGGCTCTATGGGAACAGGAAAAAGCTTTTACTAAGTGGTGTGCGGTAATGAGAACTATAATTTTGTAAACCAGAATTTCCATTGAACCGTTATCATACGAACGGAAAAATTACAAAATAAGTGGTTTAAAAATGATTTTATTAACCAGAATTACGTTTTTTTTTTTTTTTTTTTTTTTAAAAAAACTTTACCAGAAATGTCATTTCTTTACAGTAAGATTATTTGACCATAATTTATTTCTTTATTTCTCCGAGTACCATTGGAAAAAAATCATAAAGCCGATTTGGAAAAAAAAATAATAAATATTGCTTTCCTTGCATTACTTACTTCAAGTACCTAGACGTTTACAAAGTTAAAATTTGACGAATCATTGAATATATTGACGATATCTATGTATTAAAAAATTAACGTATTGTTTTCTTTTTTAATCATTAAATGCGTTATACCGTAACATTAATACCGTAACACCGTAGCTAAGCCCTGACAACCATGCAGCTGAGATAATAAGTTACATTTATCTCTTAAAATGTCTCAAAATGTAACTCAATAAGAGAAAAAATTTAAATATTCAGTTAATAATATTTTTAAATCGCTTAAATTAAGCAATCAATCATTTTGCAGAATGTTACAGCGGCATACTTACCGGGTATTTAATATCCCCCGGAATTTTTGCCCTGAGAAAATTTTAAGTTAATTATGCAAAAGAATATACAAAATTTATGATACTCAATCTCTTCTCATAAGAGAGTAAAAAAAAAAAAAAGTGGTATTTTTTAATGATACATTTTTTAAAAATAATGATGGTCAAAAATATTATAAATTAAGTTTATGAATGCAAGGAATATATAGAAAGCATATATTTTACTACCACTTTAAATGAAGAAATAAAATTTTACGCCAAATGCGAAAAAGTTGGCAGGTATGCATATGTATCTATACTGGGTATCCCGAAACGAGCGCATAAACTATGCACAGCTAGATTACTCGTTGGGAGTACGTAAAACCTGCTCAAAGAAGCGTTCCTGTACGATCCATAGTTTACGAGAAAAATACGAAAAACAAAGTATGACGTCACAGCTGGTGCAAGAAGAAAAAAAACACTTTATTGGACATATCAGCAGTATTTGAATATCTTTCCAGACGATAATGTTTAAAATGGACCCTTTGAACATCTGATTCAAATTATGCATTGTATACTGCTGTTGATATGTTCAATAAAATGTTTTTTCTTGCACCGGCAGTGACGTCATACTTTGTTTCTCGTATTTTTCTCGTAAACTATTGCTCGTACAGGAACGCTTCCTTGGGCAGTTTTTATGTACTTCCAACGAGGAATCTAGCTGTGCAGAGTTTATGCGGTCGTTTCGTGACACCCTGTATATATATATATCGAAATTTTTAACAAAAGATTATGACAATTTTTTAAAAAATAGCCTCGTTTATGTATATAAATATAAGAACTACTACTATTCTTTAAAGAATTTTTTGTAAACAAATTTTACTGATAAGAAAGAAAAACTGTACCATTTTATGAGTAGTATGAAATATTAAAATTTAACCAGCATTGATAATACTTGCAGCATTGATAGAGTCGGCATTGATAATCACAAAAATCACGTTTTACATAAAATAATCTATATTTTCATTTTAACTCTGATATATTAATAGACTGTAAGATTGGAAAAAATGAAGAAAAGTCCGATGAGTAAACTGATGGAGACAATTTATACCTAGCTTATATTTATATTGATAGTTTAAAACAGTGTAACGTTTAGATCATGAACTATGTTTATGTGCCCCGTGGTTCATATTAAGTATGTACCAAATTACATCGATATCCACCGAAATCTACCTTTTTTTCTTCGATGCTATTTATTTCGTTTATCGCTTTATTACGACACTAATCACAAAACGTTGAAGTAAAAATATATAATAAGTACCTAAATAATAAACTTAACTCTGTTTCAATATTTATTTTAGACTGCTATTTATTCAGCTTATCTAAATTCTCATTCGGGTTCATATTTAGAGAGTAAAGCTCACAAAATTCTTAAATAAAACTGACTACTCAGTATCTAAATAAAAGTGAATAATTAGTACCTAAAGATCTCTCAAACTTTTTCAAATTTGATTTTTCTGTCATCATTCAACGCCTCAGAAGAGTTCAACACATAATTTCCAATACATTAGTGGATAACATTTCACCTTCCTGACCCTTATGCTGCTACTCAACGTACCATTATAATCTACGGGAGTGAAATTCTATGTAATTAAATTCTATTCCTGGTACAATTACGCGGGTTGTTGAAAATTGAAGAAGGTGCCGAATGGCACGAAAGCTGATGGGGTATCTAGATGAAATTCAATAATCATACAAATTTTGAGCTCAAATCAAATATCTCTGCATCTGGTTCGTTCCTTAAGTTATTTAAATCTGGTTGAATGGAATATTTAAAATTATTCTGTGAAAATATTTTAGATTGAAAAAATGTAGGTTTTGACTGGAGCGACAGTATATCACAATACAATGCGTGTTAAAAATCTTCTCGGTAAAATTAACATCAAATACAAATAAATATAGCTACATTAGTAAATGTATGATTATTTTCGTTATTTATTGTACAATTATTTTAAATGAAACTTTTGATCATTAATATCAAAGTTAAGTAAGGGAGAGTGGGGTCAATTGTAACAGGGTACGATTGTAACAGAGCAAAAATTTCGAGTGTCGGGTTCTAGATTTGGTTCCTAGGTGGCGCACAAGGTGTACTTAATAAATCTACATGTACACCCCTGCTGGCAACCATTTTTATGTACTTTTGAAAGAGTTTTGAAAGAGAAAGACATTTTCACGCTACGTAAGTACTTTTTTTGATTCTACGTAAGTACTTTTTTTGATTTGAATATTGGTATTAGAATATTATATTGTAACAAAGTAATTTTGTTTAAACAAATAAAAATTATTAACCGAATATGTAAGTGGACACCTTAATTAACATTTAAAAAAAAATTAGTTTTGTTAATTAACTAGCATTGTTTTTAACAAAGGAAGCTGAAATGGCGTCTTGGGGACAATTGTAGCATTAAGTAAAGGGACGAATGTAACAGCTGAAAATAAATAATCTTATGTTTACAAACCATTACTTAATTCTTTAAGAACCACCAATAGTTTCCTATATCATTTATATTATGTTGCATGCATTATTTTATTTGCCACCTTTCACAGCATAAATTAAAATTTTTAACCCCTTAAAGTTAAAAGTTTAACCCTTTAGGTCTCTGCTCATTATTATTTTACTCCTAATATATCACTACTATTTTGATCAATAAAAAAATATATCACAACTATAATAATATGTATAATTAACTATGTTTTAGTTAAATTTATGAACTGTTACAATTGACCCCGTAAGTGGGGACAATTGTAACAAGTGCACGACTGTCAAAAATTGTTAATAGCTAATATAATAACATTTAAAATAAGGTTTTTTTTTTTTCTAGTAGAGGATAGTCTACTTTACTCGTCTGTCAATTAATACTAATAATATATTGGATTTTTTTTAGTTAAAAATAGTTAAGTAAAAAATGTTACAATTGACCCCACTCTCCCCTACAGATGTTTATAATTAAACAAGTCTACCCAAATGCATAAAAGGAAAATGGCACCCAGTTTGATAAAAATTTTGAGCACAATTAGGAAAAAGTTACCTCAGAATAAATTTTAGTTCCAAAACTCAACAATCGAAGGAAATGTCAGAAGCGTTGATGTCAGAATCCATGTGCAACATTTTTATTTACTTTGGTTACAATAAAATATTTTTTGTTTAGTCAAGTAAACATAAAAGTATTTCAAAGACATTAACGATCACTGCTGAAAAAAGATGTAAGTGCTAAATTTTAAGACAGTCCAAAAAGTAATGATATTTATCAATGAAATATGTACAATTTCAGGAGGACTTTTATATTTCAGTTAAACTAAATCGAAATAATTTTAAGACTGGTTTTTTTTTTTATCTCAAATAATGAATTTTATTCATTTTCCTTTTTTAAGAAAAAAATTCCGTTGTACTCAATAAATTGAACATGTTCAAACAAATTAAAAAAAACGAATGGATCAATGTAATGAAACAAAAACTTTCTCTTTCTTGTTTACAAACAAAGCAAAAAATTTATAATAATAGAATGTCCAAAGGCTCATTCCCTTTCTTCAAACTTTCTTGTAACGTCAAAAAGGTAATTTAGAATCTTTCAAAAAAAAAAATTTTCCTTTTGTAAAATAATTCAATGCTTTAATTAAAGTTCTCAAAAAAAAAAAAAAAACTGCGCAGAGTGCAAACAATGGTTTAATTTAATTTGATAATAAGCTAGCTCGCCTATCATATCACCCCACATTTTAAGAATAAAAATCCAAAGCAATTTAAGGCTTCTTTCTCCTAAACGACGTTTCTAGAATTTAATTTGTTGCCTCCGATTTTTTTCCCTTCACAAACCATTATCCTGAAGATACCACCCTCACATTCGAGTGGGGGAGAGAATATCCAAGTTAATTACCTGAAAATTTGTTTTATAAAGGGAGAGAGACAAATAGAAAAGAATTCTGTCATCGAACGAAAACTACTTGAATGGTGTGCTTGTGTATCACCAAGATATAACTTTTCAAATTGGAAGGGAAAGTAGACGCCAGGAATTTTAATGATATGTATCTTTACCCATCTTCATTTGGCAGAGTATCTTTTCCTAGCGTTTCAGCTTTAAGGCAAACACGCTCTTCGTAAGACGAATCACTGAGAATGTTTAGTTCATTTGTATGCATAATGCAGAATCTTAAATTAACTTCGTGTTCAGTGGATAGAGCAAAAGTCGATGAGTTTGCGAAAGTCGTCCAAGTGATGCACACTCTTTTAAAGAAGTTCGGTATACACATTGCTTTTTCGCATGACTTCTGGATAAATATAAATACGAAATCCAAGCAACCGAAATGTGTTAACTTACTAAAAGTAAAAGTTCAAAATATTTGACAGCAGAAATTCTAGTTCGGCAATAAAACGAAAGAGTCAGAGGAGGAAAGAATAATTATTGATTGTTAGTTTTAATTTTAAATTGCTACTCAATTCTAGTATTAAATTTAACTTTCCCTGAAAGACGCAACTCTTTTTCGGTTTTTTAGCATGCAAGCAAACAAATTTAGGAGTAGTAGTTCTTAGATATAGTATTTACCTAGTTACTTAATGTGATAACAGAAAGGAGAACATACATAACAAAATATCAAAACGTATTAATCGAGAAAGTCTTTAAATAAAGAATGATTTCTAATCAGATTTAGCTGTTTAGACGAGTGTTTTTTAAACGTTCGTTTAAGGTTTTACGGTAATCGTTTATTTGGTCTACTTCTGTTCTGCAAAATGTGCAAACTTACTAAGAGTGAAAGAGAAATTTCGAAAAGTTTAAAATATTTTTGAGAATAGAAATTCTATTTCAGCAATAAAACGAGAGGTTCAAAAGAGAGAAGAATAATTATTGAATGTTAGTTTTGATTTTAAATTGGAACTCAATACTAGTGGTTACTGAATCTTTCCTTCACAGACATAACTCTTATTAGGCTTACAAGCGTGAAGGCAAAGAAATTTTCGAGAAGTAGTATGAAGATTAGTATTTTCATCTTGTTGCTTAATGTGATAACAGAAAGTGAAATAAACATCATAACAAAATATCATAAAGTATTAATCAAAAGTTTTTGAGTAAAACATTAATTCTAGACAAGTTTAGCTTCTCAAATAAGTGTCTTTGAAACATTCATTTATCATTGGTTTTACGATAATCGTTTATCTGGTCTGTTATTTCAACTCATTTTGCATTAATGAGATATTTCTACATTAATAAGCTGAGAAAGTCGTTCCAGCGATACTCTTTAAAGAAGTTCGGTAAACACATTGCTTTTTAGCAAGACTTATGGGTAAATATAAATATGAAATCCAAGCAACCGAATGAATCCGAGCAAACCAAGGGTGAAAGTTAAAATTCAAAAAGTTTGAAATATTTGAAAACAGAAATTCTAGTTCAGGTATATAAAGCGAAAGATTTAAAGGAAGGAAGAATAATTATTGAATGCTAGTTTTTATTTTAAATTTCAACTTAATTCTAGTGGTAAATGTAACTTTCCCTGAAAGACATATCTCTTTTTCGTTTTTCTACCCTACCATCAAAGATATTTATGAGTAGTAGTTTGCAGATATATACTTATTTTGTTACTGAATGTGATAATAGAAATTGGAACATACATCATAACAAAATATCGAAACGTGTTAATCGAAAAAGGTCTTTGAGTAAAGAATAATTCCTATTAAGGTTTAGCTGTTCAGATAAATAAATGTCTGTGAAATGTTTAGTTAAGGTTTGACGATATTTCAGGTCTGTTATTCCAACTCATCTTAAACCCATGTCTAATATGTCTGAGTAAAATAGGTTTTATTGATGTCTATTATCTAGTCTTTGTTTGCGTATTGAATTAAAAATAAATAAATGAAAGAGAAGGAAAGAAAAAGTAGATGAACATAAAATCCTTTGGCCAGATCACATTTTTTATTAATCCCATCAATTAATGAACAAATTCCTTTATTTTGTCTAATGTCACTGATTTTCTTAATTCAAACTAAACTAATTTGATAATCCTATATTAAGAACTTAAATCTAGGTTAGTAATAGGATTTTTACTATGTGCTAAATGAGTAGTACTATGCGTTATTCAAATAAACCACACTTAAATAATCATATATCGTTTCATACAATCCTTGCTCGGAAAAAAAAAAAAATTCGAGTAAAATTACTGTACTCTTAGGTAAGAACATTTCTGGTTTGAAACAAAATCATACTTCTGGTTAATGAAATTAAGTTTTTATTACCACAAATTTAGTAAAAAAATAGAAAAGTAATAAGTAAATTTAACCGTATAAATGATTTTTAGGCAAAGCTAGGTATCATGATAAAAGAACCAAATTTTATAACATTATAGAACTATAAAGAAGGTGACCTAAATAATGGAAACACTTCTAAATAAATGCATTTTTTTTCTTCATATTTCTCAAGAAATACTATAAGAAAAATTTTATAACTTCAGATCTTTTTAGATCTCATACATATGAAGTTTAAAGTTTTTAGAGATTTGAGGGCCGACAATAAATTACAAGTGGAAAATAATGTTTTTGAACACCCTATGCCAAAAAATGTAGCAATAGATTTGTAACTTGTAACAGTTATTTTGGTTATTATATGCAATAATTACACAAAATTCATTCATTTATGGAAACATGGGCACTTTTATAAGAAACTTTTTATTTTGTCTTACGTATTTTTTTTTTTTTTTACCATAACTTTAAAATTATTCAATAAAATTCAACAAACTTTTTAGGTTAATTTAAAATCAATTAATAAAATTTTTGCTTTGGAATTTTAAAAACATTCGCGGAAAACTGTGTAATATAAGTAATTAAAGTATAGTTCTTTTATATATATATTTTCATAATTTTGTAGTGAATCGTATTTGGCAACTAGTGAAAAAAAAATCCGATTTAAATATCTTAAAAATTAGAAAGTTTCAAGCAATTTTCTAAATACCTTATTTATTTTTTAAAAGAAAGCTCAAAATAATAAGGGGTTTACTACAAATATTATTTTGTATGATAAGGCAAAATTTAACAACAAATGATAATACCTTATAATAAACTTTCATACACGAAAATGTGATTTAATAAGGAAAAGAAAACAGGCGAAAGAAAAGACATTGTTATGGGGGATGATCCCCAACAATGCCTGTTTCATTTCTTAATAAATCTTGTTTAATACTTTCTTTTAAAAAGTACGAAAACTACTTAGAAAACTGCTTGAAACTTTTTACATTTCTAAGATATTCAAATCGAACTTTTTTTATTAGTTACTAAATGCAATTCAGTACAAAATTCAGAAGAAAAAAAAATGTTTTCTTAATTTTTAAATTTATAACAAACAAAACGTGCGGCAAAGAAATTAGTTTGTTTTTTTATAAAAATTTTCATATCTCAATAAACATTTAAGCTAGGTTTGCAATATTTTGCGCACTTATTGCATATAACAAACCAAAATAAAAGTTACAAGTTATAAATCTATTGCTACGTTTTTTGGCATAGGAGGGTAACCAAAAACAATTTTTTTCATTTGTAATTTATTGTCGGTCTCTTAAACCTCCAAAAGCTTTAAACTTCATTGATATGTATGAAAAATCGCATAACCTAAACACTTATAGAATAATTAACCTAACCTAGCCATAACCTAAACATTTATAGAATAATGCTCTATGTATTTTGTGAGAAAAATCAAAAACTGTGTTAGTATAGAAGTGTTCCATTATTTTTGTAATTTTTTTTTTTTTGTATTTCATAGCAAATTTTACCAAAATCATAACCAAAACGCATCGGTAAAAATTACTGAGAATTTTGATGTTCACATAGAACCAGAAACATAATAAATTTTAACATATTCTGGTAGTTCTGACCATACAATTTTTCCCAGTGTGTAAATAAATCATGTCTTTATACTCATGCAGATTGGATATTTCAATTTATTACAGTCAGAACTAAACCAAGAGAATTCATTTGTTGCAACGTCTCCAGCTTGAATTGCATTCTCGACGAGTTTCCATTCTTGATACTCGTTGTTCGATGTTTCAAACCAACGGAATCTTTTAACACCTCCTAAAGAAGAAAGCCCGACAACCACTTTGTGATGTCTTAAAGGCTTGGTTCCTGAACCTTTATTTGCCGGAACAGGAATTATTCTGAATTTATGGACACGAGATTAATTTAATTATAATTCTTCTCTTAAAAGATATCGGTAACTTGAGGAAACCTCTTGACTCTGCACTTCACTTCTGCACTGCTGCTTTCGGGCATCATAAGTATCATATGCATATAGAAGGTGTAGAAAAAACTTGGAAACGGCCAAACATCTTGAGAAATATGCATCAGATCGAAAAAATAAAACTAGACACATTCAATATTTTCTAAAATATATCCATTGATACCAAACTTTATTTTTCACCCCCCCCCCCCACACACACACATACACCCCAAGAGATGTGGGGCAACTATGAAACCTAAAATATGAACTGCTATTTTTGTGTAGATTCAGATTGTCGAGAAAAAGTGATTAGAGTTTTATGCTTATACACTTTGTTTCACACATGGCGCTGTAACCAAGAAAATTAAAATAGGATACAAACTGTTTAAAATAGCGAATCTCGCGACCCATCAGAATGTCAAAATAAAATAAAAATATTTCGGGTTTTTTTCTTCAAAAAAAAAAAAAAAATAAAAAATAAAAATTAAAAAATCCATACAAAACTTTTTTAAACGTGTATGCTCTTATGTTCTCAGTCTGAAGAGGCGAGATTCACCCTTTTAAACAGCAAGGGACCCACTTAATTTTCTCGGTTACAGCATCCTCTATGAAGGGAAATGCGTAAGCCTACAACTCAAAAAGGGCAACTTTTTTCTGAAGAATCCGAATCTGAAATAAAAAATGGAGGTTCATATTTAAGATTTCAAAGTTGCCCCCATTTCGCCCCCAAGGGGTAAACGTGAAAGATCGAGTTTGGTATCGTTGTATAGCTTATAAAAATATTAAATGTGACTATTTTCCTTTTTTCGATCCGATGTATATTTCTCGACAAATTTAATCGTTTCCGAAATTTTTTTGCACCCTGTATGTATTAATCATACTATATTTCAGAGCTGATCACAAATTAAATGTAAAAAAATGACAATTGTGCTGCAGTAATCCAAACGAGAAAATCAAACAAGAAAAGGAAATATTTTTAACGAACTGAATTCTAAAAAAACTTTTTAACACAAGTTGCGAAGCTCTTCCATATAGCCTTTCCTTTTACACGGTTCTATACCTTCCAGATCACCATCTAGCCATACACTTGCTTAGACTTCCAAAATCCTACACCACATGGATGTTTTAAAGTTAGTTTTTGTATTTTATTTTTATCTTTTATTGCTGTATCTTTCAAATGGAAGGCATAGAAGATGACAGAAGAGAAAGTAAAACGGTTTCTTTCTCTTTATACGATTTGTTGGAGGTTGTTTTGCGATGGGTGAACACGGACATGTTTTCTTTTTCCTAGCGAGAGCTCGTCGTTTCATTTTTAGGTATGTTGGCGTACTTAAAATTCAGTGAATCGTGACAAGTTTCGGAAATAGAAATCCACCGAGTTTAAAAATAAGATAGGTAGTAAAAAAACAAAAACAAAAAAAGATAGAAAGTGATTGTTTGTGAATTGTATTTTTTTTATCAAAAACCTTCCGCCATTCATATTAAAATTCTTTAGATCTTTTTATGCACAAAGTGCACCAAAATCAACGCTTTCAGCATATGTAATTAGAAGTCTTGACAGAAATGATGTAAAAATAATTATACATCTTAGGAGTTGCAAATTAATATTTTAGTGAGAGGAAAATTAAATAAAACCAGCAAAATCTGACAAATTACTATTAAAAAAAGGTGAGGCGAAAAATATCAAAACAGATTGATTGCCTGGACGAACTTGAAAACGTTTAAATAAATTCCTTAGAATGTCTACTTCCACCAGCAATAAAATAGGTTTTAATGGTTTAAATCCATGTTCTCATTTTCTCAAAAGTAATTCATTAGATTTCGTTTGAATTTAGCTTTTTCCTCACTTAAATATGGATTTTTATCAGCTGATGGTCCCGTAATCAAGTCGATGGCATTTTATAAGCCCTGTCAAAAATCTGGCTAAAATATTATCAACAATAGGGGTCACAATTTAATATTCAAGACAGCATTAATATTACGAAAAAACGGAGCATTTTAAAATCTAGATTTCGCGAAGAATCTAGATTTAGGCGAAGAACGATGTTATCAACGTATATTTAAACATCAAAAACCAATAAACTTAAAAAATATTTATTGGCTTCATAAATACGTAGATGAAAATAAAAGTAGAGATGTTTCAAGCTCTCAAAATAGACTACCATTCTCAAGATTCGCTGAACCAGAATGAGAAGAAACACAGGGATTTGGAAACACAGGGAAAACGTAGGTGATGCCAAAAAATGGAAAATAAAGAGGAGAAACAAAACTTAAAATAATAATCATAAAAATAAAAAATAAAAACAGTAGCTGAGAGTGAAACGAAAATAAAGATGAAAAAACAGTACAAGAAAAAACATTGGGGCCGAATAAGAGCAAATCTGGGTAAAATGCATTTCCACGCGCTATGCAGAGTTATAACTAATAAGAAACTAATGTCGTAAACAAGTGTCGTTAATTAATGTTGTAACAGTGCACATGATAACAGGAAAATATTAAATGGTTCACCGCGTGGTTCTTTTTGTATTTTACTTATTTTTTTAGATGTCCAGGTTTGACAATTTTTTATCGACCTATGCATTTTGTTTTAGTGATTAAAATGTTTGTTATGTAAACGCGTTTCAAATAACTATCCATTTCACAGTGAAAAAATGAATATTTAAATTTAATTTTTTATTTATTTATATTTAAAGTAAATTTATTTTTAAAACTTATCAATTTTAAACACTTTATAAACATATTTTAGCTGAATACCTTTAAGAGTAAAAATTAAATGAATAATTAAATCAACTTCTTTTAATAGAAAATAAATATTTTTGCTTAAAGAACTAATCCTATAGGATTACTAGGTCTCACTAGAGCTTTAAATACTAAAAAGGTATCGGCTAATAAATTGATTAAACATTAAAAAAAACTTATTTTGATAATTAATTTGAAATTTTTTTTTAAAAAAAGGATCACATTTTTTAACTTATGCTAAATAGTTTCTAAAGCTGATAAGCGAAGTGATATCTTCATTACAGAAATATCCTTTAAGTATTATTTTTTATCCCGTAATTAAAACTTACTTAATTCGAAGAAAAGCAATTAAAAGATAAGGTAATGGTAAATCATTTTCTGACCAGAATTTTTTAAAAAATTTTTTAAATTTCATAAAATTAACTTAAAAATAAATAGATATGAGTTTTTATGTCCTTATAACATAGTCTTCGCATCAACTCCATAAAATCCCTTCCTTTTTTTTTTAAGTTTTCTATTTTTAAGTATTTTAACTGGAAGATTAAAACGTTTATTGTATGTTAATTTATTGTATTATCAAGTTATTTCACTATCAAGTTATTTTATTATATGTTAATTTATTTTATTAATCAAATTATTTTAATATGAAGTTATTTTAACATACGTTCATTTATTTTACTATAAATTTATTTATTATATGTTATTTTATTATCAAGTTATTTTAATATCAAGTCATTTTATTATATGTTAATTTATAGTTCCATCAAGTTATTTTACTATCAAGTTATTTTATTATATGTTAACTTATTTCACTATCAAGTTATTTTAATATAAAGTTTTTTTAATTGTATGTTAATTTATTTTATTATCAAGTCATTCTATTATATGTTAATTTATTTTATTACAGAGAATAATTTTTGCAAATTTAACAGATTTTAAAAAAATTATTCTCTTTGCTCGAGTTGCGTGTCTAACGGCTATAATTTTGAAGATTTAAAGTGCGACTTTTTGGATGGAAAGGTTTTTAGGTGTAAAATTTTTTTAGTTTATTTATTGTTTTGTAGTAAACGATTTGTAGTAAACACTATTGAGAAAGGAGGGATTGAAAATATCAATATTTGTATAATTGCAAGAGAAAGCAATTACATTATAACTGTCAATAACATTATTATTTTATGATAAACAGGGTGCTCTGTTATGACCATTCTTGATATAAATGTTTTGAGATCGTGTCAAAAATGGCGAGGCAAATTAATAATTAAATTCGAAAAAATGCTATCGAATTCTAATGAATCACTATTGAGGAAGGTGGGATTAAAAATATCAAAATCTGTATGGTGGCAAGGGTAAGCAGTACTGTAAAAAAATCCAGATCAAATTACGAAATAAAGTATCTGCGCTTCGGGTACCTCATCCATAAAATCCATTTTTAACGTTTAACATTACATCGGTATCATATATTTTTGTTCCGTAACATGCAAGGTAAAAATTGATTTCACGATAAAAATTATTGTCACCCTGAGTGCTAATATTCTTTTACCGTTATTTGTTTCGAAGTTTTTTTACAGTGAGGCAGGAACTGAAAGACAATTATTAAATAATCTCTAAGTTTCATAAAAACAATTAAACTTGTTTCCATTTTTTTAAGACTTCTTTCGATGTGACGCTTTAGATTTCCATAACAGTTTTTTTTTTTTTTTCAATCATAAATGGATAATTTATGGCACATATTCTATTATTATGAATCCATCAAAATAATAGAATAAAAGTCATTACGGAAAAATCTACAAGATAAACTGGTGTGAAATTAATGACCCAGCTATTACAAACTTTTTGGCTAATTAACTGTAACTTCTCTTTTTGTGGAGATTTTTTTTAATAAAAAAAAAAAAAAACATTCACATTTTGAAAAGTTATTTTTTAACCAATTTTAAAGATTTATGTTTAAAAATTTTAAACTGTTGTTTCATGCTAATATATTGATATTTTTTAATACTGATACATTGATAATCTGAATAAATGGAAAAAAAATATCTACATCTACAGAAAATATTTTAAAATATTAAGTAGTAAGTTTAAAACAGCACACCGCGTCAAAAACGCATGATTATGAAACACTAAAACCCCAAAATTTTATTTTTTATTATTCTCTGACAAAGAATAATAAATAAAAATAATAACATAAATAATAAATAAAATTAAAATAATAACAAAAATAATAAATAAAATAAAAAATAATAACAAAAATATCAACTATAAAATTTCAGTGACATTAATTTATTTTTTCAGTTGAATGTTCCAAAATATCATTTTCCCACTTCTTCTACGGCTACTCTTTTTCTATAACATTTCTCAAGAATTTCGCTTTAAAATTCACATTCTGTAGTCAATATACTTCCCTCGAATATCTAACGGTTTGTATTTTTCCGAAACCAGCCGGAAAAAGCTTTTTTTCAAAATCTAAAGCGAATTTTTTTTCTTCTTCCGCTATATCCACCGTTTTTGGTGTGGCGAAATGATTTTCGTGGTAACCGTAACTGCAACCTCATTGCGTTCGAGTTTTGAGTGATAAGACTCTCTACTTCTTTCCATGTTCAGAAATGTAGAAACCTGAACTAATATAAAAAATTTAAAGCTACTATTTCCAGTCTAGAAAGAAATGTGTATGGATAGTTACTGCTGAGCATGCGGTAGTTATTTTGAGGAGCGTTATGGCTATCTTTCTGTATATAGCATATTTACTATTTAGTCCTTCTCGAAAACTTCCAGAAAGCACTTGAAGAAAATAATCGGCAGTTTTAAAAAGAAGCTAAATTTTTCTTTAAAAACAAGTATATTTGAGGTTTAGAAAAATTCAAAATTATTTATTTCACTTAATTTACAAAGTTTAAAATTTGTGTTCATAATTTTAGTACAATGTATGATGCTTGGATTATTAAGAAGCCCAAACTCAAATATCGAAGGAGTAGAGACGGGTAGGGAACATTCTAAATATGACTAAATAGCATTCTAACTATGAACATTCTAAATTAATCCTTTTCATTTAATTTTCATAATTAAACTGATGATGGATATTTACTCTATTTGGCACTATTTTTCGATGTTGTTGTTGTCGTCGGTCATTCAGAGTGGATACGATTGTTCTCGCTTTCCAATGGCGCCATCTATATCAAAGAATTCGACTTCTTCCATACGTCACACCCGCTTATAGGTTGGACCCATTCATAAATCCATTCATTCGTAAACAGATCGTAATTTCGACCTGAACCAGAGAACGATCAATGCCGAATTCAGTACCCCCAGAGGTTTCAATTTGTTATGGGAACATGGAGGACTTTGAGACCCGATAGATTTAACGTACACCAGCCACCATTTACTACACGGGGAGTCTTCGACCGGCTGGATTCGAACTCCCGCTCTCACAAACGTGAGTCCAGCGTCCTGCCAATCAGTCTATACCGGGCACTATCTTTCGATACTTGTATAATACAAAGCCGCCACCCAATCAGATTTTGAAATAAGAAGCGTGCGGTATTTTAGATTCGCTATAAAAAAAAAAATTCTCGCAAAATAATGCCAAATACAATTCTGCAGTCAATAGTTTTTTGAAATATATTTAAGTAGTGAACAGTAATTAGTCTTCAGTTTTTGATAAGTACCTTTATTTTTTTGCAATCAACGCTAAATGAAATTTTTAGCGTCATCTAATTTTTTTTCCAATTTAAACTGTAACAATAACTAAACTCAGCGGCGCGACAGCCCATAGAGGGCCAAGGCCTACTGTGCCCATATCAGTTTTCTTGACCTTGGGCTCTGGGGTGCAGGAGCAGTTGTTCCGGTCAGGTGGTCAGCCGAACGCGGAACCCCCAGTGTTTAGTTCCCAAGCATGCTTGGTACTCATTTATCGACCCACTGAAGGGATGAAAGGCTGAGTCAACCTTGCCCGGCCCGAGGATCGAACCAGGGACCTGTGGCACGACAGCGCGAAGCGCTACCGCTCAGCCCCCGGGCGTCAAACTGTAATAATAGATTTTTAAAAAATCTAAAAACTGAGAAACGTGTAGTTTTAAATTACTTACTCAAAACTACAAATCGCATCATTTGAATCCTTCAAAAGTTTTGAGAAAAAAATTCATGAAATTTCAAAATTTTATCATGCGCTATTTCTCTTAAACTAATAAAATAACCCCTTTATTTATTTATTTTTTCTTAAGAGATATTGTGCAGTCTAAATACTATTTCATTAAAAACTTATTAAGTACAAAAAAAATTATCGAGAAAACACAAATTAAAAATTTTACTTAGTATCCAAGATAGCTAGGTAGGGTCTTCTAAACAGATTATTAGCAAGTGTATGATATTTTAAGTTAATAATTTTCAAGAGATTTTTTCAATAAATTTTTTTTGTTTGACAACTTAGTCTGTTTTTACGTAATATTATGTCGGCTTCCTATTTTCATTCTTATTATTAGTACAAATAATTTTTCACTTACTCGAGCATTATAAACACTATTTCTAAGTTCATGATATTCAATCAATATTTCAAAAACTAATAATTAAATTCCAAATACCATTTTACTCCCAAGGCAATTTTTAATACACTTTCTTATTCGAGTCTCTTAGTGAAAGAGCTACCGTAAAGTAAATAATATATAGTAGTAATTATATATATATATATATATATATATATATATATATATATATATATAATAAATGAAAAAAATAAAAATTGAAAGTTTTATAACCGTCACAAGCTGTCACTTTTTATTTTTGGAAGAAAAAAAAAATATTGATGCATTACACACACACTACCATACACAAACATATAAGAAAGTAATAACTGTGCACGGCTGAAAACACTGATATACTTAACAACGAAAAAAAATCGAATGAATCGAAATTTTAAAAATAAAAATATTACGTAAAAAACGATGTTTATGAAATACATATTATAATTTTTTGTATGAAGAATAATTAGACACTTAGCAATAAAAAATGTAATGCTAGACTAAAGCATTGAAATCTTTGCTTCATAATTTAATTTCATAAAAAATTATAGTTTTTAGATTTTTAGGTTATAAAAATTAATAAAATGAGTACACATTTCAAAGAAACGAACATTAACAATTTATAGTATTTATATTAAATCTATGATTCAATATATACAACTATACTGTATGGATATTTTATAGTGAACACTAAATCACCTTTAAAAATATTCTACTTATAAAAAGTCGCTAACTTTTCCAATCTTTTATCCCCAACTGTTGCAAAATATCCCTAAAACCAGTCAAGCTTGATGCTGTTAAGTGCCTCTTGAGAAGTTTTTTTATACTCCATCTCTTTTCTTCCCATGTTTTTTCTCTTGCCGTGAAGGGAAATAAATTATTGGGAACCCGGTAGTAGTGTTTGGCCATTGTTATTTAGTGGCAGGCAGGTAAGCCAAACAACTAATCGAACAGTAAATTTAGCAAATAAATGGGAAATAAATTATAACACTTCATAGCGAATTACATGCAAATTTATAAGTTTCCTATCGTATTAACTCTTTCTTGCCTTCATATACTATAAAAAATTCCGACTCTTTGTGTACATCACCAGTAAAATTGATGCACCCTTGCCCTCAATTTTTACAGCAATATTTATTTAATTAGAGTGATTCCGTGATTTTACGGTAATTATTACGGTTAATTTTTACAGTAATATTTACTTAGAGTGATTCAGTGATTTAACGGTAATTATTGCTGTAAAAATTATGGCATATCAGATTATTATTTTTTTGTATAATATATATTATATATAATATATATATATATATATATATAACGGGGAATGAGAAGGCTGACTTCGTTGCCAAGAAATAATCTTTCGTTTCCCAGACTTGGGATTCCATTCAGCTAAAGTGGAAATTGCTGGGATTTTCAAGTGCTTCCTCCGTGAAACTACTTTGCATCTTACCAGGGATGGACCTTCGAATGTACTCTTCTCTAAGTCACAGCTTGTTCTTCACTCACCTCGTGCAGTTACAACTTTTGAACTCCTGACAGGGCACGATGGTCTTCGTATCCATCTTTTTTCATTTAAACATTGTTGACTCTTCTAAATGTTGTCATTATAAGACTCTAGTCAGTACATGGCTGCTTTGCATTTGGACGAGTGTCCTCCACTATCAAGATGAGAAATATTGGAGAGCCCGTGGTCGAACGGCCAAGTGGTCATATGACTGCATTTGACAATAAATTACGTTTAAAAGTTCTAAATTTATAACTATATTATATTTCGTAAATTCAAGAACGAAGTTACAAGATTTTAAAAAAAAATAAAAATAACCGAGATCTTTAACAAAGTAACAAATTTTCTTCGAATTGATGTTTCAGTTGAAAAAAGACTCATTTAAAAAAATAACTTACTGCTCATATATTTGTAGAAAATCGCGGTTAGAAAAAAAAAAAAAAAACTTTTAAAATGTTATTGAAGTCAGAGTATAATAAATTCATAGTAGAACAATATGGCTGTAAAATTTTTCCGATATTTCAAATTCTCGAACATTTTTTCTAAATTTTTATGTTGAATTTCCTCAAAATTTTTATTTGGGTCGGCTGTTCAAGGACGGTTATAAAATAAAATAAACTTTCAGAAAGGACCGTGGTGGCTCAGGGGATAGAGCGTGCGCCTTCCAACGAGGTGAACCGGGTTCGAATCCCAGCTATGACTGGTAGATGCGAATTTCGCATCCGACTTGCAGCAATCATAGTGCTGACGTAAAAATATCTTCAATGGTAGACGGATTATGGGTTAGAGTCCCCTTGTGGTAAAACTAACCGTGGGAGGTTTTAGTGGTTTTCCTCGTGGAGGGAGTAGAGCGTAGTGGTAATCCCGAAATGTTATTTATCGACGGTTATAAAATAAAATACTTTTGCTGAAGCCACGGTGGCTCAGGGGATAGAGAGAGCACTCGCTTCCCAATGAGGCGTCTCGAGTTAGAATCTCAGCGATGACTGGTCGCTACGAATTCCGCACCCGGCTCGCACCGACCAGACGGGAAATATCCTCAGTGGTAGACCGATCAAGAGTTAGAATCCTCTTGCCGTTGGACAAATTATGGAGGGTTTTCCTCTCTATGTAAAGTAAATGTGGGTTAGTTACATCAAAAAGTCTTCCCCGAAGGCAAATTTTTCCCGATAATTCATCAGAGAGTTTTCTTGTCTTCTAGGTTGAGTTCAAATTTACAAGGCTACGGAGTTGAACAATTATAAATGTAAGCATTGGACCAGCTGTTCAACGCCCTTTATAAAATGAAATAAAATAGTCAGTGGGAGAATTGAAAAATTAACTAATGGATTTTTAGCTGGAAAAGCTTTTTTTTTCGAGGGGGGGGGGCAAATTTCAATGTCACTTCTTAAATGGTAATAACTTTTTGTGATCGATTTTTTTTTTTGTTTTAGAAAAAAAGGTTAAACAAGAGTAATATGAAATTTTTCAAGACGTTGTATTTACTGTTGTTTACTTTTTTTTTTTTAACACAAAATGCAATTTAACATAGAAAATAATGCCTTTTAAACACAAAATAATAAAAGTTTTAACATAAAAATTTAAAATCAAAAGAATCGGAGAATTAAAACAATTTTCGTCCTAATGAGTTCTCATTTTTAAATTTAAAAAAAAATAATAATTAATATTTGAAGATATTTTCCCGATTTTGTAGCAGAAAAATAGGCTATTTTTAGGGGGAAATATCCTGAAACATGGCCTTTGAAGCAAGTTTTAAGAGCAAGAAATCGAATATCATAAAATGAATCCGAAAAGTGAAAATTTTACCTTTGTCATACTTTTTGTAGTTGAAACTAACAAATACTCCTTAAAAATGATTAAATAGTAAGTTGTACTAAATAGAGTTTATCCTAACTTAGAACAAATAATAAAACAACACTAATTATTTCATTATTACCCGATGCCACAAAATAAATTGATTACTCATAATCAGTCAAAGCATTGATGGGAAAAAAACAACATAATAGAAATAACACAAAAGGAGATCCGGGGACAAAGAAGCATATAAATAAAAGTGAATGGTTTATCTGTCCATTCGACAAATAAGCAAGAAGACCTTGTTAATAAAGTTAGGGATTATTTTGTTTTTTAGATCTGAGAAACAATATCTCGGAGCTAAGTCGATAGAGTCAATGAAAGAAATAAGCGAGAATGTTGAGAAAGAATACGAATAATAGGATTTTTTTTTTTTTTTTTATACTAATAACATTAGTTTCTTTTTTCTTTTTCTTTTTTTGCAAAGTTTTATTTAACTTATTTTAATTCCAAAACCATTTTTTTTTAAATCAAGGATTATCACGTTGTTTTAGACTACTTTTTTGTATCCAGACTTAAAAAAAAAGATTTCCGCTCTATTCTATTACGGGCTAGGGACATGAAATCTTTAAATTTTCGTGATCAATGGTCAGCGTTGCGAACAAGCCACCTTTACATAACAAACGATCCGGTGCCTATCGACTTGAATTTGTTTAAAGTCACCTCTGAGGATCGAACCACTGTCTTCCACAATAACAGTTCAGTGCCATTTTTCCACTGAGCCTACGCAGCTAAACAAACTTAAAACAAAAATGAATTACTTTCCATGACTTATATTGAAATGTTAAGAAGAAAAAAGGATTGGTCAGTTGTTTTTTACTTTAAAAATTAATGTTGTGAGAAACACTTTTGTCATCTGTTTTGGATAATGAGTTCAAATTCGTGCTGAGATTGATATTTCTTTTAGACTTATAACATTAGGAATTAAATAAGAAGTAATCCCCTGTCATTAATACTTTGTGCTACTACACTATTAAACGTTTTGGAGTGTTAAGTGCCATATAATCGTTCAAATTAGCAATAATTTTAATACGGTGTTTAGTTTTACCTTATTATGGAGAAAAATAATTTTTTTTATATTTGATTACGTCTTCAAGGACTGAATCAATGCAATATTGCAATGAGATTGAAATAAGAAATATTTAATCTAAAATATTCCGTCCAGAATATAATATAGTTTGCTACACAGCATCAAATCTTTGCACTACTTTGAAAATCGCTTAACAAGTCTATTGCTAACTTTCTACTAAGGTCTTCAACGATTGAATTAAATATGAATCCAATCGAAATAATGTATTATTCATAATTTATTCGACTCAAAACCTTCTCAATCAATACCAATTATGAGACACAATAGCGTTTTGTCTCAAAATTCCGTCATTAAATATTTTATTTAGAATGAATGCTACTAGAATGTTTCTGTTCAGAATAAAGTTTGCTGACTGCATTGAAATTTTGCGCTACTATGAAAATCATTTAACAAGTTCCTCTACTAAGGTCTTCAAGGATTGGATTCATGCCATATTTCATTTACAATGATTTATAAAATATTTCAATTAGACTGAATTATGAAATATTTTATTTAGAATGTTCTGTTCAGAATAAAGTTTGCTGTACTGCATCAAATTTTTGCGCTACTTGGAAAATCACTTAACAAGTTATTCTTCTAAGGTCTCCAAGGATTGAATTTAACCACCAAAAAGGCAACTTTTACTGATCAATAATTTATTATACTACGCCTCTCTGAAAGTTTAGAGTTAATTATATCCGACTTATCTACTCATTCTATGCCTATCTAACATTATTATTATTGAAAATTCATCTACATCCGATTTTACGTCGTAATGCAAATCCCGAGTACCCGGATACCATTGTGTCCCAAAAAGCCGCAGATGGGGACAAATACTTTAGTAAAATTTAACACATAAGAATGTTCTAACGATACTTTCAAAATGTTGGAACTATACTTTCCATTCCAATATAAGCTGGCTCCTGAAAACTAGTCAAGAAATTTAGTTTGTCATAACATAATTTAGTTATGACAACTAAATTTCTGAGTAAATTAACAAAGCTTAAAAACTGGGTATAATTAAACCTTATTAGCGTTATTTAAAACTAAAATTAAAATCACTCAAAAAATAATAAATAAACAAATAAAATTAAATTAAAAAATGAAACAGGGTATTAAAACGACATTAATGCTGCAATAATAGATATGGAATAATAAATATAAGCAACCAATCAATCTAATATTAAATCAGTTTACCACAATGTTTACTTGAATTAGTCAACATCTTTCCAATATAATTAAGATCCAATTTTTCTAATTAAATATTTTGCATCTTTTACGAGTTCAAGAATAGAATATAAATTATAATAGTGAGTGCTTTATAAAAAGATAAAACTAATATTATTCCTCTGAAAGAAGAACACTGACAACTTAATCATTTTCTTTATTTAAGTAATTTGTTCTTAATTGTGTTCTTTTATCACAAAATCTAAGAGCACCGTTGTACCGAATATTGTTTGGAATTCCTCGTGAACAAAGTGTTCTATAATTGGAGAAAGAAAGTAACTTTGCAGACTTGCCCTAGAAGAACACACAAAGTCAAATTCAATTCTTTCCCCAATCTAACGGCATTTCCCTGACAAACGGATATTGCACTTTCTTTTTCCCTTTCCGTATTGAGCGTAGAAAGAGGAAGGTGCAATAAGGAAGAAAGCTGTAGAGAGCTTTCCAATAAGGGAGTGTCTTCTGCAGAACGTCCATCTTTTGATGGAACGCGACCATAAATGTTTGCTGTTACCCTTCAAGATGCGGTCTATCCGAAGATTGTTTTTGTTTCTGAAATTGAAGGGAACAATACAGATATTCGGGATAAGGTTGGATTCCTGTTTCAGACAGTTTATATAGAGTAAAAGTGATAAGAATAGTTACGAATAGTACTCTGAATAGTTACTTCGTGTTGAAAGAGATTATAAAAATTAAGGGAATGGGGGGAAATATTTTGTTATGAAATATCGCAGAGAATAAAAAAAATTATTTATAATTTCACTTAATACACTAATAATTCTTTATTATATTCTAGTTGACAAAAATATTTAATAATATTGCAGCTGTTCATAAAATATTTATGGTCATCAGTGCTAAAAAATTTCTTAATGCTCTATTCCAAAAAATGAAACTTTCATGTCCTTCAGTATATATATATATATATATATATATATATATATATATATATATATATATATATAATATATATATATATATATAATATATATATATATATATATA
The DNA here is from genome assembly GCA_949128135.1 of Parasteatoda lunata. Taxonomy (NCBI): domain Eukaryota; kingdom Metazoa; phylum Arthropoda; class Arachnida; order Araneae; family Theridiidae; genus Parasteatoda; species Parasteatoda lunata. The sequence goes on along the minus strand of OX421973.1, from coordinate 57,498,858 downwards.
TATATATATATATATATATATATATATAATATATATATATATATATAATATATATATATATATATAATATATATATATATATATATATATATATATATATATATAATATATATATAATATATATATATAATATATATATATATATATAATATATATAATATATATATATATATATATATATATATATATATATATATATATATATGTAATACAAAAATTAATACTTTTGTATTAATTAAATAATTAATACTTTCGATTTCATAAAATGTCTTTGTTAAAGAATAAGCGTAGAGAGATTCTATTTTGGGAAGTCAAGGCTGATAAACATACGATTGAGTTATTTATAGAATCTCTCCCCCTTTCACTTCCATATAAGGAAGCATGAAATGATTTTCCTTAATGCGTAAGGATACAAGTATGCCAACGACTGTGCCTGTTTACTCAAATCTGTGTTAGTATAAAAGCGAGAGCAATGCTTTTCGCATGGCTTTTCCATCATGTTGTGATCCTGGTAATTTGTTCCAGAATTGTCCAAAGTCTTGTCCACCCTCTCCCTTGTGGAGAGCGGATGTGGACTGTTATCGATACCAGCCTACTACCATTAATAAAGATGTTTTGAGTGTAAATGGCTTACGACTGCATTATTAAAGCTAAATACACCACTGATAACAGGGATGAAGCTCTGTTATTATATATATATATATATATTATATATATATATATATATATATATCATACAGAAGAGTCCCGATTATATCCGAGTTAATGTGGACCACGACTAACTCAGATAACCGAAAAACTCGGTTAAAGCGAAGAGTATAAAAAAGGAAAGAAAAAGAGTAGGTATTTATGTAATATATTTAACAAAAACAAAATTTATACGAGTATACCACATACAATTCATATTGTAATTTTAAAAAGCTTACTTAAAAACACTCACAGAGCATACTTTAAGAGAATTAAATAGTTTTTACTTAAAAAAGTCCTTAAACGTTTCACATTTCTTTGGCACTTTTCTGCAGCAATGTTTCGTATTTTTTTCATGGATAATAGGAAATTTGGTGTCTCCTCTTGTTTTCCAATAGCCATTTCGATAGCTTTTAATCCATCTGTATGAGAGATTTTTATGTACTGATTTTCATTGTCACTGTCTTCATCATCTTCGCTTGATTCATTTTCATTATTGACGATATTAACGATCATTCCATCGAATCAAGTTGTTAGATTTCCTTTTCCTGAGTGTTTGGTAGATTAAATTCAGATTTTTTTTCGGGGGTAGTTTTAAAAATAAAAAATAAACTACAACAAAAGTAATCCTTAAAATATTTGATAATTCGGTTAAAGCGGAAACTCGGATATTCGGGACTCTACTATGTGTATATATACTTCCTCTCTCTCTATCTCTCTCTTATATATTCAGGTAACTACCTCTTCTGTCTTCCATGTAATAAAATTTGCACCCAAAGTTTATTCCGTGTAAGTTTCTGCTATAAGAGAAAAGCAATTTTCTTTACCAAAAATACTAAGTAGTTAATTGATAGAAACGCAGAAATTATGCACTGCAACTTAAAAAATATGTCATAGCAATTTGTGTTGTACGTATAGCAATTTAAGTTGTTAAATATGTTATGGCAATGTTTTGCAAACTAATAAACGCATTTATCATGGCGTCGAATGCACTGTGTTTTGCATACAGACATTACACATGCATAAAAGCAGGATTTTTATAGAATCATTTAAAATATTAATATTTGATATAGAGATTTCAATTTTTATATGTTCACTTATTTATTCATTTAAATATTTCCAAAATCGAGTCACTATTAGAGAAGAGTTCAGGCTTGCTTTTAGAGGTTTGACTCGAGCTGAAGAATTTTAATCAGAGTCCGAGATATATAGGATTTCTTAAAGCCAGAGTTCAATCGAGCCTGAGATATACGTCGTATAAATTACATTTAATGAATACCGTTTCTGTTAGAACCTATTTCTACAGAACATTCACAATACATAGAATATTACTTTTTACCACACAGTGAGAGATGAAGTCCCTCACTGAGTCATTTGAATGTCGTCTAAGTTCGCCACACTGACTCCATTTGCATTTCAATGGCGCAGACTCGTCTGGGAATGACGTCCAACGCCTGGTACAGTACCGACTGACATTTCAAAATGAATAAAAGAAAATTGAAAAAGAAAAAAAAAAACATCTTAAGCTAAATAAAGGTCATTTTACAATTTGCTTTTACCTCGCAAAGCAAAAGCGACGAAAAGAAGTAACAGGTAGCTGTAGTTCTTTATACCTTATAATGTTCACATTTTTATTATAACTGAATCAAACATTTGTTTAAAAGTAGTAAAAAGTTTATGCAAATTTTATAAGAAGTCCGAGCCCGAAACTTTTTTTTCAGTAAACGAGGCCGAACTCGGGTTGAACCAGTCTTATCTCTAGTCCATAGAATCTTTTCCTTTATATCATTATGTGACAAAAATGCATATTAATTTTATCATATACTAGGGGGCTAAGTTTTCTGCCAACTGACACTCGCCAACCCCTTCTCAATAATCGTTGTTTCTTAGCATAAAAAGTATATAACTGAAAGTTGAAATTATTCACTGACAATATGTATTATAAAGCACCGTTTGCTTACTGTTAGTTATGTATTGTTTGCATATACTTATTACTCCCACTTCGTTCGTTCAACATTCATTTCTTTAGATTAAGTGTTCACTTTGAGTCAAATTTCATAGTTAAATACAGTCGGACCTCTATCCAACGAAGCTGCTAAACCCCCATAATAAGTTCGTTTCATGGAAAATTCGCTAAATCAAAAGTCACCTTTTGAAATACTTAAACAACACAAAACAGGTTTTAAAGTCATAAACATTAGACTTAATTAAAATAGCAATTGATACACCTTTATCTTGTAAACTAGCTTCTTATAATTATAAAATATGCTAGTACTAGTATATTTTATAAATCTTAACCGGAAAAGAAATCTACATGGAAAGCAAGAATAGAGCAAAACATTATCCACTGTTACACTATCATGCTACATACATTTTCAACTTTAAAAAAAGCTACATTTATGTATAAAATTGTAGCTGCATTTATTATAAAAGTAATTTTAAGCATACATTAACGCATACGTTCTTAATTGCTACTGATAAAATCCGTTAATTTTGTCTGAATTTTTCCTTTGAAATTCAAACAAAAAGGAAAAGGGATTTTACAGCTTTCTCTAAAAATTAAGAGGCTTTGGAAATCAATTCAAGGTTATTTCTCCCATAAAATGCATTAACAAGTTTGATATGTTCTGAAATATTTTGGGAAAATGGATCTCAAAGAAAAGTTCGTTAAATAGAAAATTCACTTCGCTGTTTTGAAGTTATTTTACAAAGAAATATCCAAAATGTTCTTGGTTCCTCAAAAAAAACAAAATAGAGAAATTCGCAAAATGATAGCTCGATCAATAGAAGTCCGACTGTAGTATGAAAGATCTCGTATGATTCTATTTCCCTTATGATTCTTTTAAGATCTATAAGTGGATATAAAATTTTTTGTTTAGTAATAATTTTTTAAGTAACATTCAAAACTAATAGTATATCGTTATAATAAATTTGGTTATTTAACGAATCTCTTTAACGGTAATTTATAATATCATATTAATGTTATTTACATCAAAAAATAATAATTCTGAAAATGTTAATAAGCTTACACACCGATTCAAATTAATTCAACGTAAAATGTAGCGCAATAAAGTAAGATCATAGAATGACTTTAAAATACTGAAATAACTCTTTCAGTTTTAAACTCTTAACTTAGAAAGCAATCTCAAAAATGTAATAATACTATTGTAAAATAAGAAAATTAAATATTAACGGTAAAATACACTTAAATTTGGAATATAAAAATATTTTAGGGGAAAACAATATCTTCATGATTTTTATAAATTTTATGCTGATGAACAAACCAAAAAAATTTGGAAATAATGCAGAAAAAGTGGATCCTTCCATTTAATTTTTCCGGCCGATGAAAATGTATCAATGAGGAACTGCGAAACCATGATTAAATTTTATACATAATTAGATATCATTCTCAAAAGCATGAATGCATTGTTACTCTACTCTTGTTAATTGAATTTTGATAAATACCGGTAAGTGTTACTTGATTATATTTAAAAGTTCATCTGCTACCTTTAGCGGATACAAAATAATTTCACGTTTGAAAAATGTAATATAATAATAGTTTTATGAAGCAATAAGTAACTTAAAATTTTTTATTTTATATACAAACTTTTAGAAAAAAAACTTTTCTTTTTTATTTCATTAAGATGTTTTTAGTTATTATCCGTTTGAGAAACGAAAATGAAAGAAATAATATTTGGCAGCAAGAATAAAATAAAACTATAACTTAAAGCCTTTAAGATAATAGATTTATTTATTAAACTGTTAAATTAAAACTAAATCGAAATATAACCATACAGCAAATAACTTTCTACTGATAAATTTAACAATCTATTCTTATTGTTTTAAATTCAAATGAAACAATTTTACTGTTGTTTCTTATTTCATTTGATCCAGTCCTTAGCTAGATCAAGTTCAGAAGACCGTTAACCCAGAGAAAGTCATAAGCTAGCACAGGATCTTCAAAGAGATAACTCTTTTCCAGCTCTAAACAGGAGAGCAAATGGTCTGGAGTAGATTGGTGTGAATTACAATTTTAGTATTTAACTCCAAATTAACATTATGAAATTAAATATTTGACAAGTCCGTGTAAATAAAGGTAAATGAGACTATGCAACAAGTTTTTTTTTTACAAATATTCAGCTATAAATACTTTGAAAAACATTCACATATTAATAGTTAGAGAAGTCAATAAATTTATAAATTTAGTTGCTTTCAAGATCGTGAAAGCAAATAAGCTAAAATTCTAGTCAAAGCTTATGCTTGGTAAAAATTATCGCCTTATAAAATATTTCAGCTGGGAGATACAAATAAAAAAGAAAATCGTAAAGAACCAGAAAATCAAGCGAGATAGGAAAGAAGCGAAAAACAGTAAACGCGACACAGTTGATAAAAAAAAATGTAATAATAATGGCTTGTCACAAAATAAGCGATAAGACCTATGGGAGCTTATATATATTTTTTTGTCGTAACTAGAATTACGTTTTTCTATTGTGGAACAGCTTTTAAAGATTCAGAACACCATCCAATTTCTTTTTTATCTATATTTAACGTTGATAGAAATCTGGTATCACCGACAAAAAATCGTTTTATTTATTTTTTCGTAACTTTCTTTTTATGAAGTTTTAAGCTAATGCTTGGCAACAATGTTCATTTTTGGCAGACGATATAAGATATTTTTTATTTATATTTCTGTTTCTCCCGACTCCAGCCTACCATTGAAAACCGGAATTACTTTTATAAAACTTAACATATTGCAGCATATCTTCAGAGAGAAATTTAAAAAAAATTTTAAGAGATTCCAAATAGAATTTTGTAATATTTGCAACAAAATGTAATCTTGTTTTTTAAACTTACTGAATTTTTTTTAAAAAAAAAAATACGAATTTCATTTAAATGTTACAAAAAATTTTCAGATATGGCGTATTTGTATATTTATATACAGGGGATGAATAAAATAATACTTAAGAAAACTTTACTCGAGAAATACTTAAAGAATTATTTTATAACTTTAGAAGTGTTTTGATCTTGCGATTTCTCATACTTATAAATGAAGTTTAAAGCTGAGGTTTGAGGGACCGACAATAAATGACAAACGGAAAATAGTGTAATTAAACACCCTATGCCAAAAATTGTAGCAATAAATTTGTTACTTGAAGCAATTATTTAACTTTTAATATGCAATAACTGGGCAAAATTTAATAAGCCAGCTTAAATATTTATGGAGATACGGACATTTTTATATTAAAAAAAGACAATACTTCGTTGCTAGTTAAGAAAATATTGCGATACACGATTTATGTAATCATCCGCGACTGCATCCGTTTTATTTAACTATCATATTATATAATGCCGACCGGCTTGTGTAGGGGGCAGGGAACTGTCCTTGCATCAGAAAGGTACTGGATTCGAATCCCGAGCAAGGCATGGATGTTTCTTTCTCTCTGTGTGTGATTGCGTGAATGTGGCCCACACTATAAGTGGTTAGTGGCAGTGTGGTGTGGCAGAAGTCGAATTCTTGGTCATAGATGGCGCCACTGAAAAACAAGAACAATCGCACATCTGCCTAGAACAGGCATATGACAACAAATTTTTTTTAATATAATTATGCTTTCAAAACAATATAAAAGCTTTTAAAAGTTAAACTCGACAGAAATCTAATTCGTGATATTTTTATAAGCAAAAAGAAGGTCGCGCTACGTCATGACAAGAGTTGGCAATGTTGATATTCGTTCGCGTTGGGAGCTTAGCAATCATTTAGCGTGCACTAGATGCAAACAAGCTCTCTCCTTAGGAACAATGATTTTTTCTGAACTTGCAGCAGAGTATAATTTCTTTATGTGACGTTTTTCTTCTTTTTTTTTCTTTTTCGCTATAACTTTAAAAAAAAAAGGATAAAATTAAACAAAATTTTTGATCAATTTAAAATTAGTTACAAAATTATTGCTTCAAAACGTAAGAAAATTTTGTTTAAAACTACGCAAGACATAAATATTTAATTTAGTTCCTTTGTATTGCGAATGCAAGGGGAAAGTGTTAATTTTTTTTTTCTTCTTAATTTTGTAGAGAATCTTATTTGGCAACTAGTAGAAAAAGTTTGATTTGAATATTTTAAAAATTTTAAAAGTTTCAAACAACTTTCTAAGTAGTTTTTGTTCTTTTTAAACGAAACTCAAATGGGTAAGTGGTTTTCTACGAATTTGTATAAGACAAATTTAAAAAAACAAATGATAATGCCTTACAATAAACGTTCCTACACCGAAACAAGATAGTACAAGGAAAGAAAACAGGCGAAAGAAAAGATACTTTCATGGGGACATTACCCAGCAATGCCGGTGTCATTTCCAATAAATCTTATTTAACAGAATAGTATGAAATTTGTGGAAAACACCATATCATTTTGTGTTACTTTTATTAAGTAGAAAAATTGCGTGAAACTTTTTAAATTTTTAAGATATTCAAATCGGACTTTTTTTTATTAGTTACGAAATATGATTATTCTCTACAAAATAATTTTTTTTTTTTTTTTACTTTTTTCCCGAGCATGCGCAGTATAAATTAACTCCTTTAATTGCTCATGTCTTGCACATTTTTTAACATCGATTTTCTCAAATTTTAAAGCAATAAATTTGCAACTAATTTTAAATTGCTATAAAAATTTTGTTTCATTTTATTGCATATTTTTAAATTTATAGCAACAACAAAATAAGTAAGACAAACGAAAGTAGTTTTTTTATAAAAATGTCCATATCTCCATAAACACTTACTCTAAGCTTACGAAAGTTTTTGCTACTATTGCATATAATAATCAAAATAACTGCTACAAAATATAAATTTATGGCTATATTTTATTTATTTTTTGGCATGGGGTGATCAAAAACACTATTTTTCGTTTGTAAATTATTATCGGTTTCTCAAACCACTAAAGGCTTTAAACTTCATTGCTAAGTATGAGAAATGGCATGATCTAATCACTTCTGAAGTTATAAAATGATTATATAAGTATTTCTTGAGAAATATGAAAAAAAAGTAAGAGTATAGATATGTTTCCATTTTTTTTTTTTTTTTTTTTTTGTGTATTTTCTCGTTCCTCATCGAGTCTTGTTCTTATAGCTTGAATTAAATCCTTTTGTCAACCAGCACCAAATGTAGCGGATCCTTTTAGGGTTCAATGTAGTTTCAATCAATGTAGAGCATAATGTCTTAACACCAGAATCCATAGCTATATTGTGTAAGGCAGAGGTCGCCAAAGTGGTCTATATAGACCCTCAGGGGTCTATTTAACAAAAGCGAAGGTCGATCTGAGCCAGGGGGTCGATCCGAATGGGAAGGGTCAATTGGGGGTCGAAGAAAAAACAGTTCTTAATTCGTAAACCCCACATACCTAATTTAATATGTAAAATTTGTGAATTTTTTTATAATTAACTTAATATCAGTTTCTTTATAGAACATAAATTAATAAACGTATATTTATTCGGTGAAACAAGTATTTACGTACCAGCGCGCAGTGGCACGAACTCTGCACTGCTGGTTTATAAGTCATATGCATATGAGCTCTTGTCCAAATGCCACGTGTGACGAGCATTGACGTTACAAACGCAAATATCATACGCAGTTTCAGCTATCTTTGCCTACTGTGAACAGTGTTGAATGTTTGCAGTGTCATTATTAAAACTTTTATAGTTATGGATAATTAGTTATTGTTTTCGATAAAACCATTCGTTTAGTTTAGATATCAATTTTAATTATCAATACATGTAAAAAAGAAGGTAAGCATTAATAATATGGATTAGTACAGACCGCGACGAAACTATAGCACACTTCGTATTTTTTTACGAAAATTACGAAATTTTTAAAAATACTATTACTTTAATAATTAATTAAATGTACTATTACTTTAATAAATGTTTAAAATCATAAAATAAATGTACAAACACAGTATCTAATAGAGTTTTATTTTAATTAACAGAAAATTACTTTTATGGGGGTGGATGGAGATTTCGAAAAATTATATAGGGGTCGATGATCAAAAAAGTTTGGCGACCCCTGGTGTAAGGTAAATCTGGTGTTTTATGAACTAAGTAAAAAAAAAAAAAAATAAATAAAAAACTTTTTTTGAATAATCAAAAGAGAGCGGGATTACTAGGCTACCCCAAGGTCGCGGAACCCGTGTATACCTGAAAAAATAAAAACAGTGAGGGTTAAATTTATTTTTACATCTGAATTATTATTATTATTATTTTATGAGTTCGACCAATGGAAAATGACTGCTACACAACAAAAAATATCAGTTCCACGACCATATTAATACATTTTTTACAAATCTTATTGTTTCATTTCTAAAAATGTGAAATCTCCAGTTACAGCTGTGCATTTGTTTAACATGTTACAATCGGATCGATATATTTTAATCCTTTAAATCATTAAACCCTACGAGAATTATGCGAAGTCGTTATTTCAGAATTACCTGCTCATAAATGAGAAAAATAGCTAATTTGCATTTTATACAATCTGTTCGATAAATGTTTGCAAGAATGAATTTCGTTTTCAGTAGGAGATAAAGTCGTGTAAGTCAGTGTACTATCTAAATAATCTTTTATGCACAGAAAGTTACATTGTTAATGGGTGGGCATAAATTTCCACTTAATGTTCAGCTGAGCGTGTGTGTGTAGTTACATGCCTCAGCAAGGGACTTAATCGATGTTTTTGGCATGCTAACAAGACTTTCGTTATGCCAGCACGTGTCTTTCCAGAAGTTGGGAGTGAATCTTTTGATAAATGAAGATTGAGTACTACGCTTTTACCCCACTTTCTGATCTTGAAGTGCAGCACTAATCTTAGAATAATGCAACATGTGAGATGCGGATTCAAAGTTTTTGTCTTACTTTTTTAGTATTTATATCCTCGAACAACTTTCTTCATAAGGGATTTTTAAAGTAACTGGAAGGTAAAGTAACTTTTAAAATAAAGGGATTTTTAAAAGAGCCTGGATAGTAGAGTTTTCTTATAAATTTTCAAAGGATTTAAACTTATCTTGTAAAAACCAATTAGGGTTAATTTGAGTAAAGAATTACCTTTAGAATACTTTAAGTCAGTAACGTACCTGAAAAGAGAAAAAGCTTTCATTAGAATCAAATATTTACAAATACCAGAAAAATATAAACAGTAAAAAATTATAGTATATATCAAAACCGGAAATTTTGGCAACTTCTTTACCCCAAAATGGTGTATTGAAACGCCATACGTAACTCTTAGATCTACTGTTTCTCTACACTAATGATCTTTAACACTACTTAGTGTAAAGTAGCAACCACATTTTTGTTATTCAATTGCACCAAAATTTATAAATAACGTGAGATAAGATACATTATAAGAGAGTGTAAAGTTATTTTTAAAGTACAATATAAAGTAAGAATCATAATTTAGAATGCATATACGTATACTCACTAATTATTAAAACAAAATGAATTCGTAAATCAAATCAATCAGTTTGTAATCAAATAATTAGTTTGTATATCAAACATAGAATCGTAAATCGAATTCATACTAGAATTAACAGAACAGAAGCCGATAAAAATTATTATTATACATTATGAAATCAGTAAATAAAGTTCTGCAGAGATTTAGAAATAAAAATATCCTTATTACCACAACTAAAAACAACCAAATTTTAAGTCTTTATATATTTAAGTCTTTGATTTAGATACTAATTCCATGCAGTCGGATTTAAATCTCATTCTCTTGACCCATATTTGATTTTGTTATGACAAAAACTTTCTTCAGTAAACTGAAATAATGCTATTCTGAAACTTAAGCAAGATTAATATCTAAGAGTATTATAGTACACCTAGATACTTTACCAGTACTTTAAAGTACCAGTACTTTAGCCCTATAGAGCGTAGTCTTGAGGAATATTATGAATTATTTGGATAAAATTTTTGATTCTGTGAATTTTTAATATATTGTGAATAAATTCCGTGAATTCTTTTTTCTAATTTATAAATTAATATTCCTTGAATGATTTATTTGGATTAATTTTTTTTTTAAAGTTTCTCAAGATCCTATCAGACTGACTAACACTGACATCAGAATATCGGCAATCTGAACAAAACATAATAAAAAATAGTTAAAACACAATAATAAACCAATTTCTTTTGATAACTTAGAGAGAAAAGTAAAACAAATATCTAGATTTTTTAATTAATATTTTTTAATTAGTATTTTTTAATTATACTTCGTACTATGAATTTATGCCGACCCGCCTGTGAAGGGGTCAGGGAACTTGCTTTGCATCAGAAAGGTCCTGAGTTCGAATCCTGGGCAAGGCATGGATGTCATTTTTTGAACTATCTGTCCTTACTGTGGGAGCAACGTGGGCCCACCTAATATGGCGTCCCCTGAAAAATGGCCGACAAATCTGCCCTTCAGATGCCTGTATCACGTAGGCGGGCATTGGAAAAAAAACTATCAATTTATACCGTCCCTTACAAATATTTGTTTTGCAAACAAGAGATTTAGATAATTACACTATTAGAAATTTAAGAGCAAGTGAACCCAATAACTCTAAAAATTTTCTGCAATCTCATTATTTTGACCTCAACCTTAATCTGCAACCTTATTAACTAGAACCATATTATCATAACTCTAAAACTTAATTACATGATACTGTTGTTAACTTGAACGTAAACGATTCAGTTTACAACCATATTAAGGTTGCAGCATTTTTCACATGATTCTAAGTTGAAATGATTTTTTCTGAGGAAAAGTATACTCAGTTTAAACATTTTCGTTTATCTTTTATACTAGTATTATACACTCAAACAAAAGCGAATAAGACGTACCACAGTTAAATATTTTACAGAAAAAAAAATGAATATCAAAAAGCTGAATACGAATATAATTATTCCGCATTGTTTTCATTCGCAGTGAATTTTTAACTTGATATACAGCGCCATTAGAAAAAAAACCATAATGTATGCTGGAAAAGTTTCTTGAAATTCCTTAAAACTAACCACAGTTTACTTTTTAATCACATAAGGTAAATAGGGAACGTTCTTAAAAAGATAACTGTTATAGAAAAACATTTTGCTGTAACAGTTTTTGTTAAAAACGAAAGAATGTATTCGAAACAAAGAAGATACTTTGATTCAAAAAAATTTGAAATTCACTTATACAGCATAAAATAAAGAATGAATGTTTTTTTACATAAAAATGCTGTAAAGAACAATATAAATAAAACAAGGAAACAAAAAAATATTTAAATGATTTCATAAAATTGTTTGTTTTGGAAATCAAAGAAAAGAAACATGAAATGCAGAAGATGGTCATTAGGAAGAAAACATTAACCTTTTATTTAACTTTTTTTTGAAAAGAAAAAGAAACTCTCAAGAAGAGGGAAAAAAATTCTAAATCCGTATTTAATACAAAAGGTAAAATATTTTATGCGGTTAGGTTTTAAAAACATGCTTGCATGCATTAATTTATAATTCCATATTTAAGCTGTGTTTTGAATTTAAATCTCTCGGGGGTACGTTTTATTTCCTTTAAAGATTTTTCCTCGCGTTTAAACGATTACAAGATTTAAAATGAGAAACCATAACGGTTTGGAATGAATGATCTTAGTTGATCATTTTGAAAAGATTAGTTTGTACATTATAAATTTAATCATCCGAGTCCGAGGTAAAATTATCAATTAAGCAATCTCTAATTTCGTATTCAGTATAGAGAAAATGAGTATCATTACATATTTTCCTAATTCATAATATTCAAGATACTTATTTTTTTAATAAAATGAAAATGTTTAAACTACAAAAAATAATCTTTTTGTGAGGAATTCTTTTCTAATAAAATTGGAGCTTATTCAACTTTTTCAGAGAATATAGTCTTTCAACTTTAACATAAAAATAAAAGGTAACTTTTTTTATTGATGAACTTCCATAATGGTTCCGATTTCTGTGTTATGATTCATAATGGTTCAGATAATAATGGACCCAAAATGGTTAAGATTATTAATGCATGCAACTAATCGAAATAAATATGAGATTACTAATGTAACTTTAATGTTTTTATAGGAATTGAAAAAGATATGTATTAAAAGATTTAAGGCGTGATTACAAAACATTCTGCTTGTCTTCAGTGGCTCCACAGTCCGGAGTAGCCCTTGGCATTCCCAAGAACTTCATCACCAGCTGCTTTGGTTTGAATTTGATTTTCCTATTCGTGATAAAGACTTTTTCTAAACAGATCAACTATTTAAAGTTCAGTCACCCTCTTTTTCTTATTCCTGTTTCCTTGGCCGGGAAAAATCTCATAGAATCTGCTATATACCACTCTATTTAGATATTCAGCCATTTTTAATCTCTGAGTACTGCTAAAACTAAATGGCCAAATCTTTTTTTGGAGTATATATATATATATATATATATATATATATATATATATATACATATATATATATATATATATATATATATATATATATAATATATATATATATAATATATATATATATATAATATATATATATATATATATATATATATATATATAATATATATATATAATATATAATATATATATATATATATATATATATATATATATATATATATATATATATATTATATATATTATATATATATATATATATATATATATATATATATATATATATAATATATATATAATATATATATATA